>OV815304.1:5000-630000 GCA_929108375.1 Gymnoscelis rufifasciata | reverse complement strand
GTGAGCATCTTAAGAATTTCCCGGATTATATTACGAGAACGCAATTAGATGTCAAATATTAGAGTGAAGTGTGTCACTGGCGCCCACAGCGTGACCACATTCACACCCAACACAATTAAATACATCAAATAAATAATACATATTTCCGGACAATACACACAACAACATCAAGCCCCGTGGTAAGCTCTAAGCTTGAGTTACGTGTACTAGATATCTTATATGCCTAATATACACATAATAACATAGATTTCTTTATTATACATGTAAAACAGCCAGACTAAGGAGAAAGTGCTTGCAGAACATACAAATACTTGACCCCTCGCAATAGCATCATTATCATCATCGGCTAAATCTATTCCTATTTTCATACAGGTTTTACTCACATAGAGTTGATACAATGATATGAAATTAGTAACGTTGAAAGGTTATCAACACTTCTATTGCTGATGATGAAGATGATACACAATATAAAACTGTAATACAATACTTTAACCCAAAACAGAAGACGTTTTACTGCCTTAACCGTTGTTAGATGGTATCGTTGTTTTGATTACAAATAAAATAAATATTTCCGGACAATCCTCACAACAACATCTTGCTCCGTGGTAAGCTCTAAGCTTGTGTTACGGGTACTAGACATCTGATGAACTTCATTTATATATATAAGATTTGTTTAATTATAAAAATTTAATAATTTGTTGCTGGTGTTGCAAGTTTATTGGGTTGACCACGAATCAACCTCCTAAATAGTATTTTCAATACACATATGATTTCTACTTCATAAACGTAATAAATACAACAAAACTACAAATATAAGCAATCTTTTCTTAGGTGTAAATGCGTTCAACCCACCCACCAAAAGGCGGTTGTAGTACGCATCGCTAGGCAACGCTACACGTGCCGGGGTAGGCCCCTCCCTGCAGCTGGTCCTGATTGATTCCCGGAATTCCCGGGAACAGTAATGAGTTCCCCAGTTCCGGTTATTCCGGGAATTCGCTCGACTACTGGGTTGAGTTTAACTATCATAAGAATTAAAGTTTTAGCGCTATTCAGGTTTTTTGTGGCTGTCTCGCTTTAGCATGGCGTCTCTTGCGATATGGAAGAATTGGAATTGGAAGAGATATGATATAAGTTTTTAAATTATCTAGGTTTTTAACAATATTATGAATTAAAACGGGTAACGAACAATGAAATATCGTGAACCTAAAAAACCGTCAAATCATGGTATATTAACCGTTTATGTCAGAATATTAGATATTATATAATAGTTTATTTAATTTGGACCGTTACGAACAACCTAAAAATAAATTACCTATGAAAAATAATTTTCAATTAATACGAAAAAATCATACTGTAAGTAATTAAAATCATAAATCATCACAAGGTGTTGGAAAGTCAAACAAAATAATATAAATACCTACGTGGTGAGCATGTATGTAATTTTTTTTTAACACACGTTAATTTGTAAATAGTTGACGAGAAAAATGATAATTTTAGTAAGTTTATTTACGAGTTTAAATCTTATTTAGATAATTTATCGATAGTTCTAGAATAAAGGTAACTAGATGAACTCTAAAAATACACTTATTTTATGCGCTATTATTTTAAACTCTTTCTATTTCTATACCTTTGAAAGACAAGACTTTTAAAGTCTTCCTCAAATGATGATAAATTGTTTTAAAGGGAAGCCTGTTAGAGCGAAAAGGGCTCACTAACACAGTTTTACCTATATATTATATAATGGAGGGTATATTACACCCACACCACTGGAGACACGTGTTAGGGGGTTAGTTTTATCTACTTCTAATTTATACTTAGGAGTAGATAAACTAATGCCCTTAAAACTTAGATACACTTTATTGTGTTTATGACACACAATAAAGTGTGTGATAAACATGTTTGATGAAAATCGGTCGATCCGTTTAAAGTTATGAGTGTTGAAAGTGGAGAAGAAAAACCGAATATCAGCAAATATACTCGAGTGGGGTCTCAAATGCAAGTTGGTCACATGCACAAAATAGTTACAATGGTTACTTTTAAGGGAACTCCAAATTCCAAATCCTTTATTTGGAATCGGGGTTTTTCCATATAATTTTAAATTTAGATTATATTATTAGTGATTTATTAATTGATTTCAATTTGTTTATATTATGTTGCTGTTGAAAAAATGTGTTCTGTTTATTCGTCACTAGTAATTTGCGTCTTGGTAGATTTGAGTTGACCCTTAAAGCAGTAGTCACTTTGAGCTCTAGACAAAAATCTAAAGTAGTCCAATTGTGATCTAGACAGCTAAAGGCCATAATTTGTAAAGCTCTACTACTAATTAGGAGAGCTCTTCATGATTACAGTTGTTATTTAAATAAACAGAAACGTTGGTTAACTTAAGATTGACACAATTTACGTGAGCAATACCAAAATAACGTTTTAAGTAGCTTTAGTTTTAAAAGAAGTTTATTGCAATAAAAAACCATTCATAAAATAAATAAAAAAACGATTTAGCGAAATCTGCAGGATATTTGTATGTAGAATAATACATATAATAAATACCCGTTTTCAAAAAGCAGTGTTGTAACTCGCTTTAGTTTCGAAAGAAATTTTTGGCAATAAAAAACCATTGATAATGTAAATATACAATTTACCTAAATTTTCAGGATTTAAAAACCTGGGTATGTAACTAGTTTTTAATTCTATATACGATGCTGAAAATTAAGTTACGGTGGGGTAAACTGTTATTCTAAAAGAGTAATTCAGTAATGTAAAGTTTCCACCACCGCCCCCGCACCCGCTACGCCCACGAGCGAGGGAGGGGGAGAGGGGGGCCACGTGTTTATTGAAGGAAGGATTTACAATAAAACCATTTCTTTTTGTATTTTTTTGTTTGATCTTTGCTGAATTTCGTTTTTGTGAAACGTTTAACTAAATTAAAAAGAATCCACGAGGAGAGGAATACTTAATCGTTAAAATTGCTGTTAATAAAATAAAAATATTCATTTATTTTTGTTGTTTGTGACTATAATTTACCTAGTTAAAAATTGCTCTATGCTTTTTCATTAACTCAAATTCCATGTCCTTTTGCGGCCTGAAAAAGGGGTATCTATCTATTGACGGATTCTGTCCATAACTTGGTCAAAAGTGCATGTCGTGGCATTTATTAGCAGAGACATGCAGTTCACAGATGCAAAATAAAAAAAATGACAGATGGCGACTATGACGTAACTTCCTATGCTCTGTAGTGCACTTTCCATTTGATGTGTTTCCGTGTTATGGCACCAATCATATAATATATGGCTATCTATGCCAAGTATTTAAAACATACTCAACTCAGCCTTAAAAACATAATTAAAACCTTTATGGGTATATTTTTACATGTAATTTAAACGGGTCTTAAACATAATCTTCCATTGGCATTCTGCATCTTTACGCAGTCGGGTAAAAATGTGTGCTTTTCAAAATTAAAGGGGTTGACAAACTAAGAAAGTATTTGTATAGTACGTCCACCAAAATTGACAGATCAGTATTTGGTGAATAAAAAATCATATTAATAAAATTCAGAGATTACATTACAAAATACTGAATACATCTTCTTCACATCAACTAAAGCAAGTTATGAAGATGACCAAAAACCTTTGATGCTCTATATTTCAGCAGTTTCATAGTAAATTGATAAAGCGAAAGAAACGTGTCCACTATTCTTGGACAGACAAACAGACGGACTTAACAGAAAACCTATCTTAATACGTAGGCACCACCCCTATAATATTGCCTTCCAGTCTAAACCACAACAAAAAACAAATCAGATGCTAAGTCCATACAATGAACCTTAAAACGAAGGTCCATTGATATAATTTAGGCGGTAACACAACAAGCCAGTAGCACGCACCCGACACAGCGTGGCACTCGTACTCCACTAGCCTTGAATTGAGCAACCCTGTATCGATCCCTCGGCCGTACTACTGGCGTACACTGTTCTACTATCTGGGGCCTTGTGCGCCGTAAGAATTCATTATCTTGTCGATTTGGTACTTGTGTTGATATCAGCGTAATAGGGACTTACGGATGTATAGATTATTGGAATGACAATCATACCCTGATTATTACGGTATAATTATATACAGCGGGAGTGAGATTGATAGTAAAAGTTACGTTAGATAATTTAAGTAAAATGCTATATTTTTGAACAAAATATCTACCAAATAGTTGTTTTTCTCGTTTACTAATATTACTTCATTATCTTATCGATATTTTTCAGTGACCATGGCAATTGAAAGACCAACGATTTAGCTTTTTCACTATTAAAAATAATTTCAAGCATGTTTTAAATTTTAAAATCATAAGTATATCTTTGCGTCTCGTAGCTTACCTACAACAATGGGACAACATTTTAAACTTATTTCGGTGCGAAATCTTGCAACACAATATTTAAATATTTCACAATCTCTGTCTCTATTTCTATCGATTTCCCCAAGTTTCCCAGAAATACCCAAACGCACTCGCAGCACGCATTGCGTGAATATTATCAGTAATACAAATGCAAAAAGACAAGGAAACAATTATGGCACGATTGCCATTTGATTGAAACTCCGATGGCGAGTGATTAGCGTTAATTGCAGTGAAAGTGATGCACTCGCATCGTGTGTGCGGGCCTTAATGTCTTCCGCGCAGATCACTGAAATAGGTAAATACCCTTCTGAGAAAATAAATAATAATGATTATAGTTCAATATCAACGAACAAAAGTATGAAAATATTTATTTTTTATAAATATGTGTCACATGAATTAGTCTTAGTAAGACTTCTTCTGGGCCATCAAAGTCAAAGTCAAAACGTTTATTTCCTTAGAAGCACATAGCCTACATGGACAGGTCAACTTAAAATTAATAAAACTAAATTGCTTAAATAACAAATATCAAGGAAATAACATTGTCTTGACAGTTCGCTTCAATGTTTTATACTGAGTTGAGAAGCGAATAGAACAACACAGCTTTATCAGTTATTACAATCATCTTTACTTCATCCCTTCTTATGGGTTAAAAATCAAAGGGTTGAAACCAATTTGATATTAGGTGCTCATTGTGATTGAGGAAGGCCCATGTCCTGTAATGGACTTCCTACGGTGTGATAATTATGATGTTTACAATTTTTTTATCTCATCGTGTTTCTCAAGCTAAAATATTAAAATTGAGTTTTCATAAGATTTTTCACATAAAAACACAACCTTTAGTTTGGTTATATTTTTTTATATATAAGCCTGAATAATGCAACATAATAACATAACAAAACAACCATAAAATCCTAAATGGGTTTTTTGTATTGGCGTGTGTTTATCTGTTCAATCTTTTTGTTATGTATGTATGGGTCTAATAAAAATGTTTTTCTATTTCTATGAAGCTACAAGTTACGTAATTATTCCCTGCGTCCGCGCAAAAGGTGAACGATCGGAAAAACTGAAAAGCGAGCGGAAAAAATAATACACCACAATATAAACCTTTTATAGGAACGTAAACGTACACTCATAAAATTCGTTTAACACAACTTTACGACCAGCACATTTCCTGATGGACTCACTTTCGCAAACCCGATTGAAACCTACAGAAGTATATCGATCTCGCTCCAACACGCTGTCTCACTCCCGCGCAGGTTCGTCGACCGGGGCATCGGCGCGAAAGTACTTTCACTGCGCGTGCGCTGGTCTCTAGCGTGTATTGCAGCGTTTTCGTTTCTACTTGAAATTTAGCACTGAGAATAGAAATGGACAGTCACGGAGAAACGAACTTTATATGATGCGAGAATTTTCTTTAAATTCTCTAAAAAAGAGTTCCGTTTTAGGTCTAAGCTTAGCTTAACTTACATAAATGAGAAAGTTTCCAAAAGGAATAAATAAGTATCACAATTTAGAACTATATATGGGCTTAGAAAGGTGACGCGAAACCAACACAACAGGTGGAAAACCTCAGGGGAAACCTATTTGACATTTTGTCTCCAGTCGAGCGGAAACTCCTGCCCTTTTGGTTTCAATAACACCTAATCTAGAATCACGGGTAGAATAACTCTCAGAACTATTTCAATCTAAGATTATTCGAACTTTTTTTTAATAAAAAAGGTTTACCTCCCTTTTAGCGTCTCCCGTCATTTGATGGTACACTTTTCTCCTCTTTCGAGAGCGAGGCGGTATGGTCAAGTGACTTTTGCTTGCCTACAGGACGAATTAAAATAAAAGCTCCTCCATCAATCGTGGAATCCTCAACTTCTCCATATCAAACTGATGGAGAGGCTGCATGGTCGTATGACTTTTGCCTGCCCACATGGCGAATTATATAAAAAAAAACAAACAAGTCATTTTAATTTACTCACTTATTATTAGATTACACTTTCTTTCAACGTTCGGACCCGATAACTTATTATTAGATTATACTTTCTTTCGACGTTTCGGACCCGATAACTTTTAAAGTGAGACATACTAGTCGTAACGATGTCGTAAGGCCTAAATCCAACCTGAGCATCAGTGGTCAGTAAGTATAATTCATCTAGGAATGTTAGCCCTCGGCCAGGCTAGCTTTTGTCTTAGAACAATGGGCCTGTTCCGGCGATATTGCTTTAAAAGCATAATTTACTCGCGAATGTACTTTTGAACACCTTTGCCTTGTATTTAGAGGTAACATTCAAGACCGACAACAAAATTTTATTTATATTTTTACTTGGTAATACGAATAGTATTAAGTTAATCGAGACTTGTCATATCCGAATTAATATAGATAGAGTTTTCTTTCCCATATTTCAAACTATTTTAAAAGCTAGCATAGCCTCTAACGACGATTTAAACTTGAGTGTCGATGAAAACTCTCTTTCACAACATCTCAAATTAAATACTTCCTTACATGCAATCACAATCAATTCACAATATTGAAAAAAAAAAGCATAACACTCCTAAGAAGGGGTATGAGGTTGGTAATAAATCATATTATTTTTGATCTTTAAGTAGTCGGTACTAAGAAATGTACATTCTGAAAATTTCTCAAAAACTATATACAACTCTATACAGCATTATTTCTATAAAATTCTTTTTAGTTGAATTTATTTGTTAATTTACTTAGACAATTAATTTTAATGATATCTAAGCTTTTTTGACATTTGAAAGCATACCCTGCGTATTTATTCAAATAAATGTTTCAACTTTGATTATGACATTAAAGAATTCAATACTGTTCTAAATATCTGATTCCATACTTATAAGTACACTGTTTAAACCTCTTTAGATACACTTACACGTTACTCGCAATGGCTTTACCATAAATAGAACAAACATTACACTATAACACTATGAGCTGGAATGCTCATAAAACGACATAAGATTACACCTGCCAACGTAACTTTTCTATTGCGTAACTGTGGAGAAAGCAAGACGCCCTTCCATGATACACCAAAGTACAGGCTTAGGCGAGAGAGGCTGGATTCGCACAGATTGCCTCGGATGACAAGTGGCTTGGAGAATAAATATTGCAGCACAATACGACAATATATTGAAGCGATAGCCATAAAGACGAAAACAAAATATGGTCTACATAGCCCTATAAATATATTGTATTGTTACTAGCGTCCGGCCTGACGTTGTACGAGGGCAAATAGCATACATAAACCTTCTTCATGAATAACTCTTATAATAATAAATAATAATAATAATTAGTATAATTATTATAATTATTATTATTGACTCTTATCTATTGATGAATCATAAAATAAAATGAAAATTCACACACAAAAGTGTAAGTGAGTAAGTAGTAAGTGTTGTTATTACGTCTGATAGCCGTCCAAAAATACTTAGCCTCTGTTTTTTGCTTTTTTTATGTAAATTAAATTTGAAAGTGTCAAGATACAGCGCATCAAAAGGGTTCTCTATATCTCTCTGATCCGAAGTGGGGGCGCGAAATTTGCACTGTATCATCCTGATTTTTCGTTTACAGGAAAAAAGAAAAAATAGGTGGTAATTTTGTTACATAATCTTAATGACGGACTTATTATTAATTTTAGTCATCTACCCTATTAAGCTGTTGGTTTTTATTATTTATTTCTACCAGACCTGTCACTGTCAAAAAAGCGCAAAAGCTGCATAATCGCGATGTCGTGCGCAGGGCCGGAAGCGAGGGAAAGCGCACGATGCGCATGCGACTATTGTGACCTAATGCACAATGCAGCTAGATCTAATTAAAAGATCTACAGCTACGGTCTAGCTAAAGAATATCTTTTTAATATTGTACAAGGAAATAAAAGTAGCATAAAACTCTAGATTGAATTCAGATACTGGAAAAAAGCATTGGAACTACTACATTTATTTATTTATTTTTAAGTAGCATAATTTAGACATATGTACGTACCACCTTACCACAATAACATAAACACGTTTTAGACACGCGCTCAGCAGTTGTTGCAAAAGTGATCTATACAAATTTGTTTTTAAACAACTGATTATTTATGTTTTTTTGTGGTAAGACCCAGGTTGTTTTTGTAGTATTTTTAAACAAATGACGGAAATAAATAATATTGATTGTAGAAACACCAGCTAGCAAATTGTCAAATCGTCAGTATGTAGTAAGAAACATATTTTTTTATAATAATTATTAAACTCTTTTCGAGACGATTTAAAACAATCTCAGGTCTACACTTAATTTTAGCCACACAGAGTCGAGAATCAAACCACACGTCTCATAGATAGCTGATAAAATTAGCTAATACAAATTAGTAATATTGTACACCATTTCTTTAAAAAACCATCTTAAACACCAACGCATCATATTTGACTTAAGGCGTTTGATGCTCGGCAACTCTACACCCTTTCAATACAAACAAACAAACAAAACAGCATCAGATGCAGAGTAATCCTTTACTAATCTCCCAAGAATCCGGCTAAGACACGTGGCACGGGTTCGACTCCCGGCAGCTATTTGCGGTAAATGGGTCAGCGCTCAACTTAGCAAGAATACAAAAAGAGTAAAACGACGCGTGCGCAGCTAACCGGTGTTGTGGATTAGATGCGCGGGCATTTTTACAGGATTGGTTGGGCTATGTAGGCACTGATTTTAGCTTTCTTTGGCTTTTTAGTGACGTCGTTATAGTTTTATATGGGAAAATTGATGACTAAAAACTAATAATTCTGACATCACGGTTATTAAAAAATTGTGCTCATATTTTTTTTTACATCTTGCAAACGAAACATCTAGACAATACAGTGTATGAGTAAATGGAAATTGCTGCTCGATGTCTTGGCACTTTTTTATTAAATTGTAAAAGCAAAAAATGTTTGTTCAGTATTTTGTAATTCTTGTGCTTAATTATAGTAATACAAGCAGTGTCCTGCGATGTTACTAAAAATCCATTATTATGACAAAGGTAACATAACGTGACTTGAAATCTTTTTTTTTAATAAATAGTTTTATACAGGTCATATTTTACATTATCACATAAATTAGGCGGTAACTTGTAGTTTAATATTTAAACTCAGTGAAATATTGTGTAGACAAAGTTTTCAAATTAAATATTCTAAATTTCTTACATACATCAATCTCATAGTCATTAACATAATCTCATGCATAAATCATAGTTACTTTCATTCGTGTTTCGTTTTGTTTTACATAGGAAATAAATTAGCAAAAATATGATGCCGTTATTAAAATAATTAATGATGTCATCAACAACATCATCAACCGAATTGTTACACCTATATAATATTATATAGAGCTAAAGTTATTGAGATTGTGAGAATGTTTGAGACGTTGTTGTAGGGGTTTAATCTCTGTATCTTCTATACCGATTTGAATTTTGTCTGTTCACGTCCGTAAGTGGTAACCCTCTGAAACCTTACACGTGACCTCCGGGTGGTGCTAAGAACAGTCTCTGGTGGTAGGCTTCGGCCGCGGCTTGTCACCACCCTCCGGGCTGGGCCATTACGTGAAGCGATTTTTTCGTGTTTCGTAATGTGGTCCGCAGAAGCCATCTATCTACCTTCTAGGTCTTCATGCTCCATCTTAGACCACATCGTCACTTTACATCAGGTGGGATTGTGGTGGAATGAAGGCTTAGCCAGCATAAAAAAAAAAAAAGAATGTTAGTGTCCGGGCACCCTATTCACACAAACATACGCATTGTGCAAAGCGTCAAGGTTGTAAAAATAGCAGTCGACATTGGCAGGAACATAATTTAAGTCAGGCTGTATGGAGGCATACGGAAGTGCCCGACCAGTTAGCCTTATGCGTGCTCGCGTATGCCTTTATATGCACATTTATGAATGCAGCTTTGGAGCCTGGAGTTTGATGAAACAAAGAATTTGGATTTGCTGTGAGAAGGTAGTTTTGTCTGACTGAATGTCAAAGTCAAAGTCAAAACGTTTGTTTCCTTAGAAGCACAGGGCATACATAGACAGGTCAGGAGCGAAGGTTACAGATGTGTCTAAATCTTTTTCTGTATTTATTTTAAAATAGACAGGTCAACTTAAATTTGATGAAAGAAGTTTTTAAAATAATATGTAATAAAGTCACATCAATTTAGTATCATCATTGCAGTAGGTATCCTTTATTCTTAGTTTTGGTGAAGTTTTGTGATGGTAATGGCCGCTTTCAAAGCTAATGTGAATCTTAAAATATATCGGTATATGGACCTACTAAGTTGTGATATTGTTGGAAAATCCTTAAGCAAAAAGGCTAACTGTAAATCTCTTTCATCTCACTAATTCACATCTCAAAGGACAGAAAACACAAGCTAAAAAAAGAACTGACTTGTTTTTTAATACAAAGAACCCTCCAGCTAGGTAATAAGTGCTTGCAGAACTTAAAAAAAAATGGTTTTTACTTGTCCCACAAGCGGACGTTTGTCCATTACTACGACTAAGACACTAAGTCAATCAAAAATGCAAAAGTCTATCACCCCACAATAACACATTCTATCCAATCCAACTACAAATCTACAAATAGCGGACTGTCAGTTAAAAGCTCTTGCAACCAGTGCAAGCGCAGCAGTTGCGTAACATACTATTTATATATAGCGAGTCCGGAACAGACGGACAAGCCGATATTACCACACAATGGTGCCTTGACCCATCAGTATAATCGGTGTCATCTATTGTGTTAATATAATTGTTTTATTGATTGAGACTCGAAAATCTTTGACACAAGTGATCATGGCCGTGTGCAAGCCGTTTGTACATCCAATTTTATGTTACAAATAAACACAATATGTATGTATCTAACAAATAATTAATCTCTAGTACATTTTGAAAACAAATATTCACTAACAATTATTACATAAAATAGATACCAACACACAAAAAAAAGAAAACAAAAACGGTAATGGTTTTATGTTTCATTCAGATAGTTAGACTCTAAGTATCTCTAAGTATGGACTAAATCTAAAGCTCTACCTAACTTTCAATTTCATCTGCATATGTCATTCACGGAAGTAGGGAAAAACAAACGAAATAAATACTATTACTGTATTGAAATTTTGAGGGATTATGTATTTCTGTTATTATAACAACACATACCAAAAAAGTGATTTTGATAAAGTTGTCAACTTTGCGCGCGGCCATTAGGTACCTACTTGGATGGGTGACCGCTCGCATTTCAATCTTTTTGCACGTTAAAAAAACATTTCTTGTGTTTTTTTATTGAAAAAGAGTACTTACTCGTAGAAACTGAACCTACCGTGAACCCTATGCGTAGTATGAGTCAGTATGAGTTCATCTCATAGTTCTCAAATTAATTTATAGTTATTTCCGTATTATTAGTAGAGGTATGATGGTAGAATCCCGGTAAGACATTCACATTGTTTGTCTTACATACTATTAATACTTAACTGATCATTCACATCCAAGGTTGACAAGTGCCGTGCCACAGAGAAAAAAAAACAAAACAACACCGTGTTATTATTTATTACAGTTACGCCATGACATTGACAACAAGTTGACAATTTGAGTTCAAGAACTTCCGCGATCTATTTCTGTGGACGTGACATAATTCGATAGTGTTTTTTTTTTATTTTTACATCAATGCAAGGTTGGCAATGACGAGGTCACTAAAGCCTAATATTAGAATATACCTTTTTGTTATTGTAATAAAGAAAATTATATCAAAACCAATGCGAGTTACATTCAATTATCAAGTTATTTTATATAACCTAGCCCCAAGACTCGTTTTTAACAAAGAAGTTAGACCCAGTGGATGACAATCAATATGACCTGATCAGTAAAGGCTGAAATATTAATTAAACTAAACTAAATATTCATATATCTAACGAGAGACCCTGATATAAGGGTACCTACACCTGTGTCCACACCCCGTGGGCGACTGGCGGCCGGCCAGCAGGGTGCGATGCCTCGGCCGTTGTCCATCCATCACGCAAATAGAACGGGTCATCTCGATCACTGTTCTGCGTAACTTTGACACAGACTGGCTCCCGTTCTTTTACTGTGCTAGACTAGTTTTTCACTCCATGGCCTTCACCATGAGCATCGCCTTAGACAAAGATCGTCCACTGCTGGGTGAAGGTTATTAATTCTAATCATATTAGGGCTATAATACTCGCCAAAGTGTTAAATATATGATCCACGGGAGAAAAAAAATCCCAGTGGTGAAATAGCCTCTAGCCTTCCGGGATAAGTGCAATAGATAACAGTGCCGTTTTATATTGCTACTTTTGCTTCTGATATTAGACTTTGTCACCAAACTTTCACTTAAGTACATTTTAAGTCAAAAATTAGCTTTGCTTTGTAGCAATACTAACATCACTGAGTGAGGTACGACCTTTCAATACCAGTGTATATTTACTGTATCAGTACGGAATAAAAAATAATACACATTCGATACTTAAACTGTATTTTCGATATAACTTTTGAAACTATCAAGGTTATCAATACTATTTAGATTTATAACAGGATATTTACCATGAGGAGTTCAACTGTGATCATGGCGCATGTATTAACTGTGCCGAAATATCGGGAAACTCGAAAGACAATCAATCATGGTAAATATCCCGTTATAAATATGTATCTTCGATGTTGTAGGTAAGTACTATTGTATTATCCTACTACTATTATAAAGGCGAAAGTTTGTATGTATGGATGTTTGTTACTCTTTCACGTAAAAACTACTGAATGGATTTGAATGAAACTTTACCACAATATAGCTTATACATCAGAATAACATATAGGCTACTTTTTACCGCGGTAAAATATCAGTTTTCGCGGGAAAATCAATTATTGCGAGTGAAGCCCGATTTAGATTAAATTTGGAACGAACATAGCTGCTTTCCCAGTAAATTACAAAGCTGCTTCTTACCGCGACAAAATTCCTTAGTACGCGGTTAAAGCAAGTAATAATATAAACTTAAGATGAATCCTATCCTACTACTATTATAAAGGCGAAAGTTTGTAAGTATGGATGTATGGACGTTTGTTACTCTTTCACGTAAAAACTACTGAACCGATTTAAATGAAATTTGGTACACAGAATCTCTAGAGCCTGAAAAATAACATAGGCTACTTTTTACCGCGGGAAAACTTCATTCCGCGGGAAAATCCATTATAACGCGGGTAACACCGCGGGGCACAGCTAGTTGTGGATATATTTACTTATACAAATTCCCTTTTCCCTCTCTCTAGGCCCACGATCATAATATCTTAGGTGTGCGAGTAATTTTCGCAGTTTTCCGTGACCCGCCGGGGTCGTCGCTCGCGCGGTCACGCGGCCATCGTCCGGGAACAATGCGGGAGCCAACTACCGCATCTTTTCCTCACCGGGAAAAACTACGGCGACCAGAACTAAATCATATTTCATAATTTTTCAGTAGTAAATGGATTTTGTTCTGATGAACTAAAAGTTACTACTGGGTGCATTTTTAACTAGATTTTTTCTCCACCGGTTAGTCAATTATTTGTAAATTCACCGCATACCACGAAAACCGAGTATTACTTACCATTACAAAAAAAACTGTAATCAGCTATTAAAAGTAAACAACTGTAGTGTTTAAACTACACGATAATAATTTGATGAATAAAACACATCACGATTAAGGTGATAATAAAAAATGTATTTATTCAAAACAAATAACTATATCTATACCTAAGTACAAATTTTCTTACGTCTATTGAAAGTTTATCAACTTATTCTATCTACAAGTAAGAAAATACCAGCAGTTTTATCCAACGCCTATTTTAAGACCGCACCGGTAACATAGCACCAAATTACTAGAGTTTATAATAAAAGGGAAACTTTCCCAGGCATTATTTAAATCAGCTGAATTCGATGTCAAACATTCCATTGTGTTAACAATTGTTATTATTTTTCTCAAAGACAATACTGAGAACGTCCGCGAAATTTGCGCAAATGGGAAATTAAAACATTTGACTGCTCATTTTTATCTTATGAAAGATATACAATAATCACCTCTGAATCTTTCTAACTAAAACTTAACAGAGTATAGAAGTTTTACTTATAAGTATTTCAAAACTTAAGAACTAATGATTTACGTACCAGGACATAATAAAAGGAAAGAAAAATGAAAAGTCTTACAAGGAAAAACCCTCACTATAAAATTGCTAGGATCTACCAGGCAATCAGGATCAAGGAGATTCGCATATCCAACGATCTATGCTCACGAAGTACTAGGCGCACATAAGTTGCGAAGAGGTCACCGCTCCACGACGTTGACCAAGACCACGTGTTCGCCGCGAACCATCACCTGAGGCAGGTGTCTGGTACATTCCCATACACCCTTGCCAAGAGGTGTCTCTGTGATGTCCGCTACTGGGGATATATTGGCTGCTGAGCCTTTTGGGACTGGTGTACCTGGAGAAAACCCGTTTTTGAATCTATGATAATAATAATTTATATAAATTATTAACTAAAGATTAGATTTAGATTTAAAAAAAAAAAAACACTTTTCTCTCACTCTCACTCTTTCACCATGTCCAATTAAAGTCCCAAGCAGCTCACCAGTACTTAAAGAGCATGCTGGAGACAGGACTCTCACTCTGACTATTGGGTAACTGAGCAAGAAAGTGCTATAAATAACTACTGATTAACTTTTGACTTTATTCGGATTTCGTAAACAAAGCTCTAATTTTAACACTAAGATATGTTCTACAAATACAACAAAATACCAATTACGAATGGAAACCCATATAAATAGGTATGTTTACACAGTTTACATCAAATTGCGATTAAGCTTGACATTTCAAACGCTCCCATTGAATTATTTGAGTATCCTTACAATATTTGTGTAATTGCTGCGTGGGCAGCTTTAAATGGTGTAATAGATGGAAAAAAAACCGTATCCGTATTTATATAAGGCGTCGAACATGTTTTTAATCTTAATGATTTTAAAAGACATTAATCAACTTCATTTTTTTGTTTATATAAGTGACGAAGCGTCAGTTTCTCGCAACTTTAAAGTAACTCAACTGTCACCAAAGTTGTGTGTCACCACAATATTTGCAAAAATACATTCGGCTGTATCACATTTAACCTTAATATTAATTATAATGAGTTACTTACACTTGCTTCTATATTTATCCAATAACGAGTATTGGCATTGCTCAAGATTAAGTTTAGATTATTACTAACCCTAGTAACGCCTAGAGGAATAATTTATGTACTAGATGTTTAACATTTATGTACCTATCTCATTGTAATTGAACTTTTATAAGCTTTGAGAAATAAAGCTTCTTTAAACCTAACCACATATCTAACACTCTTCTCGTTACATAGCCTCAAAACATATCCATACCATGATAACCGATTCAACTTATCCGTCACTGGTACCGGATCCGCCAATCCAGCAGTGAACTTCTATGGCTAAATGATAATGATAATTATATCTATCGATCTTCTTAAGCTAACTATCCTGGTAACTCACCCAAACCTGGTGGTATCTTCCTTTTCTTAGGCCCCTTCCGCCTCCACACCTCCAGCACGTCGGTAAGGGCCAAATTCCACTGCTTGTCGAACGCCACAAGCGTCGCGTGTAGTTCGCCCCTTATGCCGTTGTCCCTTCGTGTGATAATCTGTGGAGAAATTAGAAATAAAAATCTGTAGGAAACAAATTAAAATATTTAGATTCTCGATAAACATCTTTGATAGAATTAAGCTATGTTTACGTGCAAAAACAAGCCCAAAATTCGACCTAATTCTAATTGGGGGAACTGAGATTTGCACTGACATCTCGCCAAGGAGTGTTTTGTGCATTATCCCTCTAACCAGGCCCCAGCCAGCCCAACTCCCTGATGTAGCGGAGTAGGACCTTCGGTATTCCTATTTTATCCGACAATATCGAGAGATACTTAAACAAAAATACATTTGCCCTTTTTATTTACCGTATCTTAACACTACATGCGACAAGAGCGAGAAATATACAGTGTAATAGACTTCTATGCATAGAACAGCACCCACATTGTATCTACAAGTAGCTACATATCAACACCTCACACCTACTGGCAGCTGGCATTAGCACCAGAATCGCCCTACTATGATGTGTTACTGTAATTGGATGACTGTAAACCAGTTACTGTGATTTCAACGTAACTGGTTTTAAAATAACGTTATTGCATTATAATTTTAATTTTATAGTTATAAATGATACTTGAGCTTGATTTGGGGAATTTTATATCTAGGTATGATGCATTATTGAGTCTATTTTAGTAAAAATAATAAATTCAAAATATTGAATTATTTTTTCTTTGATTTTTACCTAATACCTAAGACTAGTTAGTTGCTTTCTGTGACAGAAGTTTTAGATTTTTTTGCAGATGATAGATTTTGCAATGTAATGTAATCTCTTAGGATCAAGCTGGTTGTTGGGGGATCTGGCAACAGTTTTGATATACTAAAAACAGCGTTTTTGTGTATATTTTACACTGATGCTTCTTATTATGTTAACCCGACAGCCAGTTGGCAATGTCTCTAACAATAACAAAGATAAAGATATTCGTGATGTTTTCATGAAAGTCTTTTATAGTCATAATAAGTCTAGAAAATATTCGAATATTTAAGATCAAGACATCCCTAAAATACATGGTTACTGAGCAATGTCTGTGTTCGTTTCAGGAAGTGAAGTGAGGGCAGTGAATGACAAGAGCACGGGCGTCGGCACCAAATGTGTTCAACTACAGTCGTCGCTGCCACGGCGGTAGACTGCAATCGTTCCTGATGGTATGTATTTATTTATTTGCGATTACGAGGGTTAATCATCTAATTAACATTGTTACATCTGAAAGTATTCAAGGGTCCAATTTTTAATGCACTGATATCGTCTAACTATCTGTAAATTGTAAGCAAGAGGAGGCCTATACCCAGCAGTGGGTGAAGTCAGGCTGCGGATGATGATGATGATGATCTGTAAATTGTATGAAAAGAGAACATTCTGGCATTTGAGAGATCGAGAGTTATTAATCTCCAGAAATAAATTGTCATATCTATGGTTCGATTGAGGATAGGTTACAAACAAGTTCTTAAAGCAAAATAGGAAGAACAATACCAGACATAAAACAAAATAAAGTTAGACAAATATCCCCAATCTTTGCAACAAGTCACTTTATGCTAACGTTAATAAAAATCCTTAAAATTTAATTAGAACTACATATTATGTATTCTTGTACCATATCCCACATACACCTATCGGTGCCGCATCACAACACTTGACATTGAAACAAATTAAAACCAGTACTTTCTCACTCTATGACGTCACTCGATTGACTGCACTCGCAGATAGGTGACGTCACAGCGCCTTGGGCCTGCGTGGCCTTGGGCCCAAAACAACTTTCAACCCGGAAGCAGGTTGACATAGCAACAGTCCTCCGCTGGCCTCTGGCAAAATCAACTGTCAATGTCTGTTACAATTGATTTTTGAGTTACGGTTTTTCGGAACGTGATCCTAATAATAACTATAATAAATCATTTATTGCAGGCATCTCAGGCCCATATAAACAAATACCTTACAGACTAACTTACATACAAATATTAATCTTATATACTAAAATATTCGTATCATCATCACCATAATATATCCGTAGCATGGTTAAATAAAGCTGGACAGTTAAGGCAAGGACAAGCTCCGGTTGCTTTATTATTTAAGTATTACTGCATAATAGAATAGTGTTTATTTAATCTATACTAATACTAGCGGCCCGCCCCGGCGTCGCACGGGTATAACATTTTCCCGGAAATTATTCGAATTTTTCTCGCCGTAAAAACCATCCTATATCTCAAGTTGGATCGAACTGCACATGGTGTGCGAATTTTATTATAATCGGTTAAGTGGTTGAGGAGTCCATTGAGGACAAACATTGTGACACGAGATTTATATATATTAAGATTATCGAGCTGAGGAGTTGATTTGTTTGTTTGAACGCTCTAATCTCCGGAACTACTTGTTCGATTTCAATAATTGTTTCAGTGTTAGATAGTCAATTTATCGAGAAAGGCTAAAGGCTATTTTTTACTGAGGAAAAATAAGTGTTTACGTTTTAAAGAAGAATAATATTTCCGGACAATCCACACAACAACATCTAGCCACGTGATAGGCTCTAAGATTGTGTTACAAAAGCGCTCTCTCTAGCTTGCCAACACAAGCTATGTTAAAAAATACCTTTTTTGAAAGACCTGTTTTTATGTCTAGCCTTCCATATAAACATTTTATTATATATATATATATATATATATTATTAGCCTATAGTATCCCACTGCAGGGCAAAGGTCTCCCCATATCCCTCATTATCATTTTATTTGTATCTCAAAATTTCTCAATTCGTTTAAAACCCTGACATTTATCACTTCATCATTTTTGTTTTGTAATTACTTTAATTTTGAAATATAAACGATTACTTTGATTTACAGGTCGCTTTAGATGAATGTGTCAATCAATCAGTTAGTCTGACTGTATCAACATTGTATTCCCATTTTCATAAACATATGTCACTTTTTATTTAACGCTTATAAGAACTTAATAGAACGTTTGATAAAAAAACTTTATTCATAAACCTTAAATTGTTGTAAATTTGTTTAATATCAGTTCAATAAAAGGTTTTCACCCTTATTAATCTCTACTATAGTCCAAAATAAGACAAAATTAGGCTTACCGTGTGTTTAAGCTAATATAAGCTAGGAAATAGGGATAGACTCCACAACTGGAGTTACCACCACTATTCTGTGTATCATGAATGTCAGACTGTATGTTTCGTTAATAACCTTTTTCGGTAATAATACACAAGTAGGTATAGTTAATGAGATTATAAATCTTTTAACCTTGGGCATGAGGTGAATAATGAGGGCAAGACCCTGATGAGACGTAAGACGTTCACTTGAATGATATTTAAGTGCCCCTCGAAAGGCCAGTGTCAGGCCTACAGGTTTCATTGTTTGACAGACCGTTACAATCTTACAGTACAATATTTCATTTATTAATATATTCTTTACGGATTAGCTCTTTAAAGTGGCAGTGGGCAGGCCATATAGCACGCAGAACAGATGGTCTTTGGGGCTGTTGGGACAAGTTCTAGGACGCAAATGTTATCGCGACGTAATCAGATTTAGAGCTAGTTCCTTCATTCTAACTCGGACTAAGGACATTATAATAGGAATTTCAAGGAATGTGACATCTATATACCTATTATTTAATATTTATTGATTAAATAGTTAAACTATTTAATATTTATTATAAATGAGAGTTCTTCGCCGCGTCTGTCTATCCCTATTCGCGATTATCTAATGAATCTTTATGCAGTTTAGTAGAGTGATTCAAAATGAATGTTTTTGCGGTTGTGCAAATGCTGTGCGGGTCAGCTATTATCGTATAAAATTGAAAAGCTGTCGGTCTTGGAAATTCAGTCCTTGAACTTTCAGTGCCCCATTAATACTAGTGAAATAATAATCTATCCTCAGATTACATTTGCAACAACAACAAGACATTTTTAATTTATTAATTTTTATTTAAGAGAAACAGTAAATAAGGAAATGGAAGCAAACTAAAATAAAATTAAAATGAATTCCACCCGTGTACTTACGGATTTATTTCCATTAACTTCCTTAAATTTATCGATTAATCGTTATTCCATATAGTCATACATTATCTCTCAAAATTCTCTATCTATCACGGTTCTTGAGATTGCTTGGTGACAGATAGACAGCCGACGATGTCGCACTATTAAGGTCCCGTTGTACGTTTGGGTACAGAACCCTTAAAAGGAAAACGTACTTTAATTCCAACTTCCTCTTTAACCTTTTAATAATGTAAATGTAAAGAAAACTCAAAAGTTTCCGCCGGCGCGCGGCGGACCTTGGGCGCTCACGATACGATTCGGCTGCGGGCGAGGTCGCGCGCCTTCCGCACACACTACTACGTCTGTACAATCTTATTTTGGTAGTACAGTCACCATCAGTCACTCATAGTAACAGTCATTTATTGATAATAAATAAAAGCATAAATATTTCCGGACAATCCACACAACAACATCTAGCCCCGTGGTAAGCTCTAAAGATTGTGTTACGGGTACTAGACATCTGATATACTTAATATAACATATTTAAATATTTTTTATTATACATATTGATCCAGGGAGAAAGTGATTGCAGATCATACAAACACTTGGCCGCTAGTCGGGAATCGCACACGCTAAGTGAAATCTTATATCTAATATCACAGAATACATAATAGTACAAGCTAATATATAAAATTTCCATGTCACAATGTTAGTTACCGTACTCCTCCGAAACGGCTTTACGGATTCTTAACAAATTTTATATGCGTATTTAGTAGGTCTGAGAATCGGTTACTATCTATTTTTCATTTTGCAAAACAACGTTTGGTGGGGAAATATTAATTCCTTTTATTTAATTATTTTACTCTATAAGACGAAATATTTTAAACGTAGTTCAATTTTAATATGTGAAGCAAGTTAGATTTACTGACCACTTTCGGTGCATACAATATTATGACTCTTCTAGAAGCTTATTTCAATTTTGTTTTATGTTTTTTGGATAATTTTGACTACTCTAGAGCCTTATATTAATTTGACGCTGACTGTACTCGACTACAGGCTGTAATACTTTGTTAGCCAACAGGTTCTTAATAATATGATATACTGTATAAGGTACTATGAGTTTTAAAGGTGTGAGATAAATTCAGCATTGATTTAAATTAATCGTTATTGTTATTCGTGTGGAAAACGACTTTTTAATTTTGCTAGGTTAGTTTAACTCTAAGTTTTATTAGTTTTATTGTAATTGGATTGCGCTTGAAGCGACAATTTGCCAGTGTCGAGTTAAATAAAATTATAAAGTTAAAAAAGATGTTATTCAATTGAACGCCATTTTTCAATATTAGTCCTAATTTTGATAGTTAATCTGCATTCTTCTCAGCATGACCTTTCTGTCACTGTCAATTTTGTATGGCATTGTCAAATGGCAGCCATTCTTGAATACACATGCCAGATTTTTTTTTAATTATGTTTTGTTATTAAAATCACGTTTATATCTATCCTGATCGGATAATCTGTTTTTTTTCTTTTTTATCATTTCCTGCCTGCTCAAACTGCAATCGGGTAAATTCAACGGTAGTAAGGGACGCCCTTGTACCGTCAGACGTTTCCTTGTCAGTGTCACAGGAACACCAATCGTAGGCGTCGCTTTCAGAGCACTCTGAAATGTTGTGACAGGCAAATTGATGCCATTAGTATCGTTGATGTGATTCCACACGATGTTTATTTCAGTTTACCTAAGTATTTTTTTTTGGCTGTGGATATTTTTACTTAAAATTCTATTTCGCTAGTTGTATAGTGGCACGATTTGCAAACAGTATTTGCTATAAACTCATCGAAATATCAATACTGGGAAACTTTCCAGAAACGTATAGCAATAAAATGAAAATTGGTATTAAATCATTATCCAGCAGTTACAAATAAGCACTAAACTAAAGCAAAATCGAGATTTTTATAAAATAAAAAAAATATATTTGTTTGAATACTGATGTGTATTTAGACGGATCAAAAAGATCTAGAAGCTACAAATTTAACCTTGATATCAGGCAATGCAGTGCCCGGGCGATTCCAACGAAGATGATGAAAAACAAACAAAGATACGAGACATCACGTCCAAGTAATATCGCACATTTCCCAAACAGTTTTCACATAGTTCCAGCACTTAGCTAATTCACACCGTGGGTGTCTCCCGTCCCCGCCACCTGTGCAGTTGCAACCTGCAATTGACTCTTCCCCGCGGCGTGATTGCTAAATTGCCTGAATGCTTCCTACTAGTTCCCACATTTGCGTCGGTAATCTCCTGCGATGCGATGCTATCCTGGTACTCGACGGTCATCAGCGAGTTATCATTTACACTCTTATGAGATGTAATGGGTTTTATTTGTCATGTTTTTATTAAAAGTAGCATTTTGTATAATAGTAATCACTGGTACTTTCATAAATAAATAATTAAATAAAAATTGACTTGCACACTATAGCTTCGCTCAAACAAGACAAAATATCAAGATCTCTTCAAACATTTTGAAATATAACCAGCTCGGTTATGAACAAATAGGGCATACTTAGCCGGCACTTTTAGCCGTCTTATCCTCGGCTAAAGTGCTTGGATTGGAGTCAAACCTGCGTGACGTCACTAATCCAATAAGGCCTAACAATAAAGTAAGTGGATATCTACCAATCCCATTAGCATTTGGAAGTGGGCTACAAAGATAGCCAGGGAGACCGAGGTATGCGCCAAAAATAGCTAAGGAGTATGAGGTGATGTTTGACTGTTCAGATTTGCGTCACTAAAATTGGTTTATAAACAGCATTATAGACAGCAGAATCCAACTATTTGATACACATAGATACGATTTCACAAAAATACAAGACCATACAGTGTTTTTTAAGTTTATAACTAATAACAAAAATTATTTGTAAAGGTACCCACCCTCATCTCCAATCTTATGACAGAATCTTTAAAAGGAAATGCCCCTAATAATATTTTTTTCTTAAAAAAGCAGCCTCAATGTTGGACAGTGACGTTTTAAGAGTGTTGTCATATTATACCTACAAAACTTGGCTTGATTTGCACTTAGCACAACAGTTTAATTTTTCCTAAGCTTCCTGTCCCTGTGTCCCTCCAATTCATATTTTTTTTGATCTCAACCAAATATATGGCCAATAAGGGTCCAATAACATTTCTGAATGAACTCACAGTACACAGTTAGTCGGCCCTAGCACCGAATTAGCCCAGGTGTAATATCTGCCCTTCGCCTTGGCGCGGCGAGCCAAATGTCTCCGGCCGTGGACTATTCTCATCCACTTCCTATCGATAAAGGGTGATAGGGCCGTGGGCGTAGCAGACCCAGACCACGGTTACTGCTTCGGCAATCTACTGGCTTTCAATAATCTACTGGCATTCGGCATTCCCCGATTGAGTTGTGTTTCGCAGTCGTCACCAATCGGATATCGAATCGAATGGATATAATCAGAGTTATGTAGTTGCTAGAGTTGATAAGTTCTCACTGGTTTAATCCTACATCACGAGGGATGGTATGGATATAGATGGCATAAGTGTGGATTGATAAGAGATTAATTTTTAAATCAGTAATGTAATCAGCTTGTCCGTAGTCTAACGCCTTTGCTATGTATTTTAAGATTTGTAAAACCAAACAATGGAAATAAATGATTTTGTATCTTGTATAGTATTAAGATTCAGAGGTTTGTTACATTGCATTAATTATATTATACTTTATAAAAATATCTAGTGTTTGTTCAATAAAATTACAACTCATTAAATTTTTCACAGATTACGTAAGACGGGCAGTACAGTTCAATTCTCGAATGGTACCTACCCTATTTTTTTTTGTATTCATCTTGAATTTTATTTTATTTATTTTTTAAAGTTAACATAGATAAGCCTAGTATTAAGAAACCTATTCACTGTTTTACAAGTAACTCTATCAAATTTTCTCGGTTATAGCAATAACGGTATGTTTCTCATTAGAAGCCGTTTAGACAAAATTAATTATTTAAATCTGCTACACTCCTCAATTACGAAGTGATCCTTGCAATACACAAACACGCACACCGTGTATTACAACAGTTTTCCTAGTCTGTACGAATTCAGTATCGTTTTGCAATATTCAATAACTCTTATGCGAGGCGCTCGGTATAACAATTACGAGGCATCAGCCAGGAAGGAAAACTCTTACGAAAGAAGGCCGGAGCCGTGAAGTTACTAGGTAAAGGTTACATTGCGATCTTATGCGAATTGGGCAGCGGACTATGAACTCGTAACATTTTGAAGGCTACAATACTTCTTAATCACGTAAAACGAATAAATAAAGAAAAATAAAAATGTCAGGTCTACATATAATCAACCTATAATCAAATTAAATTAATTTGGACAAAGTGTTTAACTCGCAAAAAATAGCGATGTTATGAATTCACAGGAAGATTCTCCCGCTTTTTTAATGACGATTCCTTCTTGAGTGAGATCGAAACGTCGGATAAACATAATTTCGCCATAATAATATTTTTGTAAAAACCTGATCTCTTTTATTGCTAAACGTGTGCAATGCGGTAGCCATATGCGGTTTTCATTCTAATTTGAGAACTTATAATTAAAAGTAATTTAAACTAAGTTCATTTTTTAAATAAGCCAGTTGAGACATTATTCCTTCTATGAAAAATATTTTTTGTACTTATGCTTAGATTAGTTTTAAGATTTTTGTAGTCTTTTCTCACTTATTTTATTAGACCTTAATGTTAAAACATGAGTGAAAATCATCTATTCGTATCATCATCATTTCGTGTCTATTTATGATTTAAATAATCCTTAACTGAGCTCCAAGCAAACAGTTGTAAATTTTCACATTGCCGGGTATTCCCAACGAATGCTTTTACTTTGATGTTGGCATTTAAGTTTTCCTTATGAGTCATTACTTTTTCCTAGATAATTATTTATAGAAACCCTTGTAACGTTATTATTGGCTGTACAAAATGGGATGTTATTATTAAAATTTAACTTTGCAGAATAAAATGCATATAAAACCTTGAATAATAATTATGTTATATTATATATATCTATGTCTATGGTACAAAGACAAAGAAAATTAAGCTAAAATTTCTTATTTTAAGTTTTTTTCTTTATATTACTAGTTATAGCAGCTACCATCACGAAATATTATTATTATTATTATTTTTATGACTAGCTTTTTCACTCTACGAGGTGAGTCTACTATCTTCTACTATTTTTGCAAAATACGGAAAAGTGTACCAAAGTATGATTCAAATAGGACCAGGAGGTCCTGAGATTAGCGCTTTCAAACAAACAAACCCTTCAGTTTTATAGGTAATATACTTAACTATAATATTCTAAATATAGATTACTATCACAACTTTCGTCCAAGCAAAACCCGCATTTCCATTTCCCACACAAAAGTCACTCGCAAACCCCGTCCAGCAATATTTCCCAACTATCGCGATACCGAACCTCACAATTTATGTCGAATAGACAAATTGTGGACAATCTATGCATAATTACGCGAGCCGAGCCAAGTGAAAGCAAACAAATACACAGCGTTTCTATTCACGACTCGCATTTTTACAAGATTTGCAACGGGCGGTGGGAAATGTCAGCGTTTTAAGCAAAGCTCCGTGAATATTTATGTTGGCGAGGAATCCGATGCTTTCTCTTGATGAATGAGCTACGTGAATGTTGGAACATCCCTGTAGCTGAGATACATCTTGAGTCTGCTGTGTTGATATCTCCACACCACTGTGTTGATATCTCCACACAACACTAACTGACTTGTATGTGTTCACATAGCAAACCTTTTTGCTAATACCTTACCTTCGTATTGTAAACAGAAAAACATCCAGAAATTGAAAGCCATACAAAAACCTCTCACGGTACTCGAAAATGCAACTTTATGCGTCGCATACATAGGAAGTCTCTGAACAAGTATTTTTTGATATAGTTAATTTTATTACCTTATTGTGTAAATAGCTTATGAGGAAATTATATAAAAAGCCGGCATTTATAACTACGGACAGTATCGGTTTTTTGGCAATTAATAAGTCATCAGATTCGGCGCAGAAGGTTGCGGGTTCGATTCCCGCCGCGGGCCAGATTTTGTACGATCTACAATTTCTGGTTTTGGCTCGGGGTGATTTCTATGTAATATAATGTATGCATTTACAAATAAAAATGTATCTATGTAGTATATCAGTCACCTAACACCCATAGAACAAGCTCTGCTTAGTTTTGGGTTAAGTGATGCTGTGTGATTAGTCCGGAAATATTTATTTATTTTAATTCAATAACGGTGTGTTTTCTTTCCGAGCATGAATAAACTGATGTCTCTCTATGTCTGTCTATTATCGTCAACAATGGATCATTCACGCCGCCCACTGGAAGCTTTAGGTATAGGTTCACGTAAGGTCGTCGACACCAGAGAGCCCATCAGCGCGCCCGTGACCGCCGAAACCGAGAGTGCGCACCGGTGACGTGAGCGCGCGCACCATCTACTACGTGAATCATGCGCGCCGGTGGGGACGCCATGTTGTTTTTTTTTTTACTTTTAATATTTCAATCCAATCTGGTTCATGTGCACCGGTGGGGACGCCATGTTGTTTTTTTTTTACTATCAATCAATCTTTCAATTCAAACTAATGTTATGAATGCGAAAGAGTGAGAAAATGAGTCACTCTGTCTGCTCCTCTTTCACGCAAAAACTACAGAAAAGATCTAAATAAAATTTGGTTCACAGATTTTTTGGAACCTAACCATAAGCTACTTTTTACTCGAAAATCTATTATAACGCGGGTAACACCGAAGGGCACTAATAGTATGTAATAAATTACGTTTTTTTTTTGGAGCTGTATTCGAGTTTATTTAATTCTGGATTGAAAGAGTCGGAAACAAAACACGTTTCTTTATTCGGACGGTAATCAAAAGGAAAAGATATACCATCAAGTTAAAATTAAGTTTTTTTTGCTGAGAAAGCTTTCATTAGAATATGATTTGTCTTTCAACATAAAACGTATTTCTACGATTATATCATAAATTAACAAGTTTCTAGCAGTTTTAGCAATTATTAAATCATTTTACGAACACGACAGTAGCAATATAAAACGTGCCCACTAACTACTACATCATCTGCGCGTGGCTTCCGTATCCAAGTCACTTTCACTACCACTATCCACTACACGCAATTATAATCTCTATACACACAGGTATAGAGCGTAGAACCACCTGTGAGTTTGTTTGGTAATTACAGTGGATAGTAAAGTGGACTTTATGGTGATGTGGGAGGGGTGAGAGTGGCGTGCGCGCGCGCCGGCCTTCCAAGGCCGTACGTGTTTACTTTCTCTAGCGGTCAACGGTCACAGGTTCGGCAGTCGGCCGCAAGGTCGGACCGTGACGGGACTTTGTCAAATTGAGGGATTAAGGGTTTGGAACGGCTTTTTGTTGTACTTTTTAGGGTTCCGTACCTAAAAAAAAGAGTAAAACGGGACCCTGTTACTGAGACTACGTTGTCCGTCTGTCACCAGGCCGTCTTTCAAGAACTGTGTTTGATAGAGTAGAAATTTTGAGACATGATGCATTTCTCTTTTCTTTTATGACGAGACACGAGGCCAGTACTTGGATAGGTAAAAGGTACGACAGCTTCTCATTGCACTTTAAAAAAAAAGTTGATCCTATTTTTGTGTTAGGCCGCGTAGACTGAATGCGTGCTGCAAATATAGTCAAAGAGTTGGCTGTTGACGGCCATATAGCCAGTCACGACGCCATTTAATAAAAGAAGAAGATGATGATGAAAAAATGACGTTTAAGGCGGCCTCTAAACGGTCAATTATATTGCACAATATTGCGAATTGTGCAATTATTTAATTGACCGTTTAGGGTTAATATTGCAGATTGCACAATGATTGGCCGAAAGTTTGAGCGAGTTTAATTTTTATTGCACCATGTTTTTCGCACGGTGCACACGGGATCAATACTATTCTCCGACTGAACGCGAAAACATTGTGCTGTTCGTATTGTTGTGCAATATAATTGGTCGAATTGTACAATGTTATTGTAGGTCTAGAGGCCGCCTAAAACGAATTCTTGTCAATCTTATTTTATTGATAAAATCAAACAAAAATCTGCTCATTTATGGCGTCTAAGGCGGAACAAAGTTCGCCGGGTCAGCTAGTGCTTAATAATATATCACCCTTTGTATCAAGTCTTATTTATAAAAATAGGTTAAATGAAATAGCACTTTCTACCATTTGCTGAGGCGTACGCGTTTCTACAAAAGCTGAGGCGAAATCTCCCAAATTCAGACGGATTTGGTACATTTGTCAAATTAAGTCGAGCTTAGTCTCAGGGCTGGGAGCCAAGTATCTTCATTTACTAAAGTGCTAAGAAATGGAACCTTTCCCCTTTTATGGAAATAAATTTTATGTATCTAAGTTGGTTTCGGAAATACCAGGCAATTAATTTTTTTGTGTTAGCAAATCGATCATCTAATGATTTATTAAAGCCAAATATGTAAGACACCATAACCTCAGACAGACAGTATATGAGTTAGAGAGCAGTTGATTTCTTAAAACTTATGTCATGCCATGATACGCATCACTGGCCGTAGAAACACGTTTTTTTTTTAAATGGAGCCTTTTAAATTATTATTTTTTCAAACCCAAATATCTCAGACACCGTACGACTTTCGTAGAGGTTTTGTTCCTGAACACTTTTGTTTGTTAGAATTTACTTTGTCGATTATCATGCGTTTCATCACGTTTTTTATCAAAATGACGGACTAGTCACAGTCAGTAGTTATTTCTATATAGAAATATTAGCTTGACTCGTTTGAAACATCACAAGCAGTTGGCATCTACCGCGTACCTTCAATATAAGCTCAGTTTTATTAAATAACTAAAAAACATTTTATTGCAAAGATAGAATTCTATAAATACACATTTGCCTCATAGCAGACGTAAGGATAACAGCTATACACGCCCTTAGCCATTTCAATGAGATACAGCCTTTAAAATGTGACCTATTATGAGACATAGCCTTTAATATATGACCTACTAGCCGCCCGCCCGCGGCTTTGCCTGCGTAGTAATAGAATTTCAAAAGGTTTTTTTTTTTTTGCTCTTTAAGTACTCGGAATTGATTGTCCCGCGACAATTAGTTATTACCGCGGTAAACTAGTTAGGTACGAGTATAGTGCGCATGTTTGTTTGTATCTCTTTGTTATTGTTCTGTATGTTATTTTTGGGAACTTGTAATTAGCTTTAAGGTATTATATAGTTTATACCATTATTTTACTGTAAGTTCTAGCAGTAAGTTCTCCTTAGATTGTAAAAATAAAAAATGGCCTATGCGTTATTCTGATATGTAAGCCTTATTATTTTTCAGTTTCGTAAAAATCCTTTCAACCGTTTTTGCGTGAAATAACAAACAAATTAACCTGACTTGTAACCTTTGTTATAAATAAAGTTACTTGAAACTTGACATCCTCACAAACCTTCGCGTTTATAATTTTAGTAGTATTTGAGTAGCAGCCTTCAAAATACGACCTATATTAAGAAGCTGCCTTTAAAACGTGACCTATATAAATAAACATACGAATTCTTGGAATATATCATTGAGTTCGGAAATTTTGGACTTGACTAGTCATTTACTCCGGGCGAGGTCGCTTCTGATAAAGATGGCCGTGTAGTTTATAATTTTCTCGGTATTTTATGAGTTAAATTTTTCCAAAATGGTAGGTTTATTTTTGACCAGCTTTCGCCGGCGGCTTCAACCACTAAATAATAGAATTATAAAAAACGCGGTAAACAGAAGCATTTTTCCTTTACTAGAGAAACTACTTTTTTCCTTTTTTAGAAATGTCCGTGTCAAACTTTATCCAAATCGGGCTTCGCTCGCAATACTGGATATTCCCGCGAAAGGTGGTATTTTAGCGCGGTTAAAAGAGGCATCATCATCACCTTCCTGACCTCACGTACACGAATCATCGCCCATAGTGTAGCCGCACCGCACGCGCAATACGAGTACAGTGCGTAGCGACTGCTACGTGCGTAGACTTTCGTAGACCTGGACGAATTACATTAGCACTTTGCTAACTAGCAGCTTAGGTTTAGTTTTATTTTATCTATTTTTACTTCGGCTTAAGGAAGATGACTAAATAAATATTAGTACGCGTTTTACTTGGAAATGAAATAATCAAGCCGATACAGTGCATTACAGTTCGCGTGACGTAACGCTGTCGTGCGATTCGTGCTCAGTTTATACGGCAAAAGCTCTATACTTCGAAGCTTTGAAGATTCTTACCATGGACTTTTATTTTAGAAATGGATTCATAATGTTTCCAGTATTTTTGGACAGGCTGTCTGACGGACTAAACCGCATACCTATATTTTATAATTAGTCACCATGCCTTGGTTAAAACAAACTCATACCCGGTTCCAAAGTCGTTTTGTCTATCTTTACATTGCATGACGATAGTTATGATGAAGATAAAACCGGATTTTTACTAATAATAAGAAGAGTTTGTTTAAACGCGTTTAAAAAGTAAAGTAAAGTAAATGGATGATAGAAAAAAACAATTTATAAAATAGGTTCCACCATTTGCCTACTTAAAATTAGATTTGTTCGGTATTTGCCACATATTATTAAACAGAACGGCTAATGAACTCGAAATTTAAATTAATAAAATTAATATAAATTAAGTATATTTTTTTGCCACGGTTGGAAACTATAAGGTTTTCTGATTTTTTTCTGATATACCGAGTTGATATCTCGATTATTGTAGTTATCAAAATAACGCCTACCGCCAACTCGATTCACAGTAACTTAATCGAATAGGCACTACTTCCTGTATTTCACAGCCAATAAATAATCACTACCATAAAACTGATACTTAAACCATAAACTCTAAATACATACATATTCTGCGTACATATTTACATAAACAAGTCCGTTAAATTACTTATACTATATATATGTATACAATTATCATTGATGAATCAGTTTTAAGTTAATAATGGTTCTAAAGTATTGAGTTTTTAAGGCCGTTACTTCCGTAACAACAAGGCGGCCTTCGTATATACCTAAAAGATAAACTATACAATCGTACAATACAGGTTAATTAAGTTATAGTCAGAAAAACAATTAAAATGAGTATTGTGCAATGCAGGCCACAATTATGGCAAATCAACATATATTTACATTTTTAAATAATGTATTCGATTTGATTGATTTTGTACAGTGTATTGTCGTAAAGTTATTCTATTTGTATTCTATATAATTATTGTAAATTGAAGTTCCCGCCGCGCCGCCCGCGTTTATTTATTTATTTATTGAGTTTCCCACAAAACACATCAATCCCAACTAAAAACTTAAATAATAATTAGGTACAGTCGCGTTCATTAATATGTCAACATATCCAAGGCTCCAAATACAAATGTTCTAATAAGGGTACATAAAAATCTGAGCAAATTCAACAAACAAAAATATACACACATGCCATCCGTCATATTAAACTGAGCCAGCGTTTCAATAATATCTTATCAACTAAAGGTTAATAAATATCTAAACAATTATTTTTCAAAATGATTTAACCAAGTTAAAGGTCATTAATAACGACGCAGGAGTTTTTTCAATTATTTATAAACATTAATGGCACAATAATATCTGTAATGAAGTATTTAAATTTTATGTAGACCAGTAGATTTTCATAAATATCTCAACAAAGATTATTAAATCATGTATCTGTTTTTATCTCCATTTAGATGTAAATATCTCACGGCCTATCTATTATAGGAAAAAAAATATGCTGACATAAAACTGTTGCGTTACTGTCGTAATGTTATTAATTGAGAGGTATACCACATAGCCCCGTAATTATAAATATATTTCACTTTTTACATGAGACTTATTTGAGATTAATAAAACGATTGTTAAAAAACATATTCATAAACCTAAATTAGTGCTAAATTTATTTAATAACAGCTCATTACCCTAGAGATAAACAAATCTCTAAAATATTAGCAACATAAGACATAAACCGCCTTACCAAAAAAAAAACAATAATACTACTTAGATACGTATTCAGTAGTTGCTAAGCAAAAGTTTCTATGGAAAACTGCTGCTAAACAATCGTTAAACACGTGTCAAAGTCGTGTTTATGTTTTGTGGTAAGGCGGTAATAGTCTTATTGTGTGTTTTAGATCATTCAGTATTAGGCAGACATAGTAGTTTTTATGAATATGAGCGATTGTGTATAGGGTAATGGACTTTTCCCGGGGGAGGTGGTGATTTCTGTGGGACCAATTCCAGGGCAGTGGTTATACTGATCGGTCCAACTTATTGGAGGAATATAATTTTACTAGGGTCAGTTGTCCAACTTATTGGCTATTTAATGGATTAGATTAATAATTTGACAAGGGACCTCTCGAAAGTTGCTATGGGTCTGGTGCTATTTTAAAAGTTATGCATATGTGCGTGCATTGTGTTTATTTTTATTGACGTGTCCGAAATTCTATACATTTTGAAAAATGTAACGAAATTTATTGTGAAGTTAACGCTAAGAATATTTAAAAATATTAAAACTGCCAGTAAGCAAATTATAATAATGTACCCTCATTATATCAACATTTATGACTGGCTGCTTAGAATTATTTTATGTCGACCGAGATGATGTGTCAATAAAAATAAAAGAGACAACATACCTATATTACGAATTCTTTTCGGGTTTTGTCTGTGTTTTATGTTTGCCTTACCCCCTGTTACATATTCTGTGTTCCGGTACAGAATACGCAGTAGTTTATACAAACGCATACTTTTGTATGAATAAAAATATTTTACAAAATGCTGATTTCGCCTCAGTACTTTGCAGTTCGATACAATTATTGAATACAATTTTGATCATAATTTTATTTACTTGACCTTTGCAATGTTATAATAACCGTTTTATGTTTTAGAATCCCCGTTGTATGTAAAATTACAGGTCTAAAAAGATATTTTTTCTCGAAAACTAATATGAAAAAACGTTTAAATTTGAGTTTGTTCGCAAATAGCATTTATGAAAAACATTAAAATCTTTGTGGGTGTGGTGTGGGTGTGTAATAATAGGATTTTGTTCAGAATTTCATATATTTTTTACATTTGCACTGTTAACTGTTATATCTTTTATTAAAAACTACGTTTATAGAAGAATGAATATTTTATAGGGCTTTTCCAAATGGGATTGATTTCTTATCGACCTTTTTACAATGTGTATTGTTTTAGTTAGGTAGGTATAGGTATGAGATGTTGTGATAAATATTTGTATTGTTTACATTGATTCTGAATTGTTAAACTTGACTTACCTTGTATAACGCCCTGTGTTATATTTTTGGTGAAATAAATAAATTGACAAATTCAAATTACTTAGGACCAAATAATAAAATTAATATCGAGTTCTTCTTAACAAAAAACAATAAGTATTTTATTTTCAAGCCAATCAACACCACATGGTCTCTAAAAATGTAGAAAATACAAAGAGCATCGAACATCGTTGGAATACCTACTCGACCGCCATTTTGAAAAAAATGTGATTCGGCGGCCAGTGATGAAACTCATGTCAATCGACAGAGTAAATTATTACAAACAAAAAGTGTTCTATGATCAAATCTCTTAAGTAATATCGGTTTCTGAGATATTTGGGTCTCAAAACAATAGAAAAAAATTGTCTTCTGAGCTAATGTTCTACTTTACTTTATTTTTCTTTTTTCTGACCCTAATATCTCAGAAACCGTATCACTTAGGAAACTTGATCATAGAACACTTTTTGTTTGTAATCATTTACTCTGTAGGGTGACATGAGGTTCATCACTGGCCGCCGAATCACGTTTTTTTTTCAAAATGGCGGACTAGTAGGTATGCCAGGCTCCATACAAAAATGTTCGAACCCTTTTACAAATCAGTATGGTTCAGCATTAGGTTTCTGGGAATTCTCTCAGTCCGACACAGGGCATGACAGAGAGCGACAGTACTTTTTCGGTAGTAAGTATTTTTAGCCTCAGGCAAAAAAGATGGGTCTTATAAGTTTGACTTGTCTGTCTGTCTGGGACATCATAGCTCCCGAACGGATGGAGTGATTTAAATTTAGTTTTTTTTTGTTTGAAAGGTGAGTTTGTTTCAAGACATGTTTAATGAAAATCGGTTGACGTATTTTTTTTTTTTATGCTCGATAAGCCTTCATTTGACCACAATCTCACCTGATGTAAAGTGACGATGTGGTCTAAGATGGGACATGAAGACCTAGAAGGTAGATGGCTTCTCCGGACCACATTACGAAACACGATAAAATCGCTTCACGCACTGGCCCAGCCCGGAGGGGTATAAAAGTGGGGAAGGATAACTCGAGTATATTTGCAGATTTTCATCTTAGCAAATATACTCGAGTGGGGTATCAAACGAAAGCGCATCACGTGCACATTACAAAATGACTTTAAGGAAACTAAAGTTCAGGAATCGGGGTTTTTTTAATTTGCAAAAATTTGCAGTCAGAGCGGACCATCCAAGTACTGACCTCACTTAAGGTCGCTTAACTTTATAGGTGAAAAGGTAAATTAAATATGCGCGACTGTGAATGACTCCATTCGGATTATTCGATTCCTTAAATCATTCGGATAATACGAATTTTCGCTGCAAATTAGTAACTTATTAGGTTAGTATTCGGAAGTCGGGCGACTCGACTCGTTCGTTTTTCGACGCAGATATCGGAGTCGAGCCGCAGTGTGTTGGGTGTTGGGCAGATGACCAATAATCAAAATATAAGATATCAAATCTTTATTTCCAAATCTTAGAAATCCTAGAAATTGAATGTTAGGATGGAACCTTAGGAATGGAGCTTACTTAGAATCATATATTTCTTTCAACTTAGGGTTTGTATTATTACAACATTTTACTTTGGAATTGTCTCTCACGCAAACCATTCAGTTCAGAAAACAATGATGAAACAAAATATTATTTAAAAAAAAATGAGTTTTAGTTCTTGGTGTAGGAAACCCCAAAATTATTTATTTTATTCTTGAAGTGAAACTTCTTTAGAATAGTTGTGATTTCAAACTGGATGCAACGGAAAAAACGGCAGGTAAGCCAATCTTAAACGCTAAAAAGGTTAAGCAACGTTGCGCGCCGCCAGTACTTGGATGGGTGACCGCCCGAACAAAATCTTTTAGGAAAGTTTTTATTTTTGTTTTTTTTTATTCATCTTATTCTTTTGTCGATTTACTGAAGTTTCACTTCTATCGTGTGTCAATTGTCATTTATTTATTTTACTTCTATAATTTAATTCTAAATGTATTATATACACTCGTTTTAAAATTGTAAATGAATTTGAATGAATTTTGAATTTGTTTAATTTAATGTTTGTGACCTGACCTAAGTATACCTATGGTTGTTATCAATAAAATACTAAAACTATGTGGACAAAAACAAATATTTTAATAATATAGGCAGAAACTCCGGGTTGAAATAAGAGAAATAAAGCAGAATAAGTTCAAAATCTCGCTGCAGGATCGTAGGTATTATTTGGTTAATAAGAATAATAAATAAAGTCCGACTGCGACTTATTTAGAATATGATTTAGCGCGCCATAAACTGCAATTTTTAAACACTTTCCCAATATCATTCACGATGAAAAAAAATATTTCGACATTTCTATCAAGTTAAAATCAATTGAACGGTCTAGTCTGCAAAACGTTAAAACAAATATTTAAATTAGACAAAATACTTACTCTCAAGCAAGAACTCAAGCGCAGTTATTCTGTGCGTCTAAAGCGAGACAAAAGTACTGTCGCTCTTTGTCATGCCCTGTGTCGGACTGAGAGAAGTTATACATAATATACGTTAATTGGTATTTTCTACATTTCTAAAGACCGAATTCATTGATTTTGTAATTGATGAAAATATAACTGATGATTTTATCAGCTTGAAAATAAAATTTAATTAAAATGTATCATTGGTCCTAAAACAGTGGATATAGAAAAAAAAAGAAATTTGTTTACAGATATGGGGGGGTCGAAAAGAAATCAATCTCATTTGGAAAACCCATAAAAATGATTCATTCTTCAAATAAATAGTTTTTAATGTTATTAACCCGCGACAAAAATCTGCAAGTATACTCGAGTGGGGTCTTAAATGAGAGCGCATCACGTGCACATTACAAAAAATTCAAAACATTTTCTCATATCTCTTATAGTTTTAAATTTCAATATCCACACCACAATAACCACCTACCCAAGTATGACGGTTCCAAGAGTCACATTGCGAGTCAACGTGTTAAGGTTTTCCCACACCGGGAGCATGTAAAGTAATGTTTGTGGGGGAAGTGGTATTGTAAAGTAATGCTCAAATTCGAATCTTTAAGGTTTACATTACACCGCGAATGTTTGTGAGGTCGGTGAGGAAGGTAGTATAAATATAAAAAAATATTCTTATTATTATTATACATCTAGCCCCACGATAAGCTCTAAGCTTGTGTTACGGGTACTGGACATCTGATATACTGAATATATTAGACTTAAATCTTCTATAATATAAAAATGAATCGCAAAATGTGTTGGTAAGCGCCTCAACAACGCCTGGACCAATTTGGCCAAATCTTTTTTTAAAATGTTCGTTGAAGTTCAAGGATGGTTTTTACGGCGAGAAAAATTAGAATTATTGCTGGAAAAACCCTAAAAATAGCCCTTTTCATTTTCCCATACAAATGATTTGTAACTAAAACGTAGTCAATTTGAGCTTTATTGCTATGGTATAAAGTTCATATTAAATTACAAGCACTCACTGTTGTCTAAGCAATGTAGGTGTGTTCCTAACGTCAAAGATCATATCCATCAAAAGTATATAAAATTTTCATGTCACAATGTTAGTTACCGTACTCCTCCGAAACTGCTTTACCGATTTTTACCAAATTTTGTATGCGTAAACAGTAGGTCTGGAGAATCAGCTACTATCAATTTTTCATTTTGCAAAACAACGTTTGCTGGGGTCAGCTAGTAGATAGATATATTTTTTTACTATACATATTAAACACCCAGACCAAGGAGAAAGTGCTTGCAGAACATACAAACACTTGACCCGTCGGCGGGAATCGAACGCGCTCCTCTTGCATCGCAAGCGGACGTCAATATAAGGTAGTATTGTAATGTAATGCTTAAAGTCGAATAAACATATAATGTTACAATACAAAGTGAATGCTCCCGGTGAGGGAGAACCTTTATTTTCCTGTATTTTAGCAAATAAACGATTAACTTATTTTATCAACGAAAAGAGTACCTACAGTATTGTTGCATGATAAGATTGTCTCCTTCGTTTTAGTGTGACGTCATTTAAGCTATAGCTAACCGTTAGCTTGCGGCTGTTGATTAAACTCATAATACCCTCATTATGACTTAAGTCACAGAATACATAATAGTACTTATGTCAACAACATAAGAATTTACATTATTATTATGGCTGACCGTTTATATTTTGTTTTTAAAGATTAATCAAAGTCATCAAAGTAAATTATCCTTATGCTCTTGGAAAGGAGAAAACAACACTAACCAGAATATGAAACAAAAATATATAAAAAAACGTATGGATTCTCTTGATACGTCTGATGAAGTGGACCTTTTATTTACACTTATCAAAGAATATGAAAAAGACTTAAATCTAGTAATATAATGTAAAAATCTAAATAAGCTTGTATTGCACTTCACATTATTTAAAGCAAATATTGAGAAGTGTATTTTAGTTATCTGTGGAACCTAGATTTAATTATTTAAGTATTTGGGTATATAAATGAACTGCTCCTAGTGCGCATAAAATTTAAATGAAAAGTCAAAGTCAAAACGTTTATTTCCTTGGAAGCAGAGGTCACCTCAAAATTTTTATAACTAAATTTTTTAAACAATAAATTAAAAATTTATAATTTAAGTAAAACTCCCGATGCTAATGCTTTAATTTCCTTAAAAGTAAAAGACCATTATATCTTGTAATGTACACGCGGTGCGCTTTCATTTGATACCCCACTCGAGTATATTTGCCGATTTTCGGTTTTCTTTCCCCTTTCTCACCCCCATAACTTTAAACGGCTCAATCGATTTTCATGAAACATGTCTAAGAACACGCGGGCCAAACTCACCTTTCATACAAAAAAAAACTAAATTGAAATCGCTTCATCATTGAAATTATCCATGTTTATAAATAATTGGAAAACTCCTGCGTCGATATTTAGGACCTTTAACTTGGTTAAATCATTTTGAAAAATATTTTTTTAGATATTTATTAACTTTTAGTTGATAAGATTTTAATGAAACGCTGGCTCAGTTTAATATGACTGATGGCATGTGTATATCTTTTTGTTTGTTGAATTTGCTCTGATTTTTAGGTAGCCTTATTAGAATATTTCTATTTGGAGCCTTGGTTATGTTGGCATATTTATGAACTCGACTGTACATTGTGATCTGCTACTTACAAAAAGCTACATCTGACATTTAAATTAAATTTTGCAATATTTGTATTCTGATATTGTATTCTGCAAATAAACATTTGATTTGATTAATAGTTGGCAATACAAAATACTTCAGTTTAGAAAATAAAGTTAATAGGTAAATTAAAACAAAATATTTTTTTCTTACTTTGTATAAAATACTTAACAAAAAGAAGGTAAGTGTTTGTATATTTTGTCCGCGATAATATCAAAAAGTATATCAGATGTCCAGTAGGTAGAATAATATAAGCAATTATTCTTATTCTATTATTTATAATATCACACACAACTGATGCTTTTTATGAGTTTTTCAGCAATTTATGAAGTCGTAAGAATGAGAATATAGGTATACTAGATGTGCCCCGCGGTGTTACCCGCGTTATAATGGATTTTCCCGCGGTAAAAAGTAGCCTATGTTATTTTTCAGGCTCTAGAGAATCTGTGTACCAAATTTCATTCAAATCCATTCAGTAGTTTTTACGTGAAAGAGTAACAAACATCCATACTTACAAACTTTCGCCTTTATAATATAGTAGTAGGATAATATTTAATTTGTCAATCCCTACGTCCGTGGACGCGATCTGCCAAAATCAAAGTCAAACTGTTTATTTCCTTAGAAGCACAGGGCATACATGGACTCTATGGCATGTTAACTTAAAATTAAACATTGTCTTGACAGTTCACAATTTTTGTTTACTCTAAATTTAGACTGCCGAGGGGCCTTAAGGCTTTTGGCTTATTGACTCTAAAAGCACGTACATATGTAAACTTAAAAAAAAATCCTTAGTAGCCCAACTTTTAAACCGGCTGACCTTGACCTTCGTCCTTCCATCAAAACTATAAGTGACCTTCGGAAAACGGAAGTATACCACGACTAGGCCGGGCTCAAATGACAATACGATACGAGAAATCTTTTCACAACGCTGAAACAGCGAGGTTGCTACTATAGGTCAGTTATCGGACGGAGATAAGGCGGCCCTGAAGCTGCCTTGAGCCGGGTCCTAGCGTTTACCACGCATTCACGTGTACGGGGCGTGAGCGTTTACGGGAATTTATCTATAACAATATTATAAATATATATATCTCTCTCGTCCACAGGAGTCCCTGTGTGCCAGCAGTGGGAACGTTAATAGGTGTTGATGAAGTTTGTGAGATTGTTGGAATGTTTGTGTGAAAGAAGAAGTAAACTCTAGTAATACGTGTGTAACTCCCGGTTTTAAAATTAATAATGATGTGTCAAATATGTGTGTGTATGCGTGTGTTAAATATCCCTTATATTTACCAAGATTTAACGGTTTTCGGTAATCTTAAAAATCTTAATAACCATGATAGTTTCAAAATATATAGCTTTACGAATTCACGATCAAATGATGGAACCGAATCAGCAACACAGTTCCACGTGTAACCTTGCAGCCTGCAGAGCTGCATCTAAGCGGAAGACCAGCCATCCGCGTCCGAAAACCAAGAAAAACACCGGAAAACGTCCCAGAGCAGCGCCACCGAGCAGCGACCTCGCCGCCACAGCCCGAGGCCCTATCATCCGATAAAAACCAACAATTGATAGTGATAACTAAATCACAGGCAAGGTCTTGGCCCTAGGTAGTAGGTAAAGGTCATGTTATTTTGTTTGTGATGGAATTTTTTAAGTAGCTGACATTGAGTGGCTCCGCCCAAGGCTGCTGATTAAATAATATCTGCATCTGTGAGATAGGAAATGGAGCATTGGTGCTTAAGGTTAAGGATGTTTACACATTTTTATTGTGTACTAGCTGTTCGTCCGCGGCTTTGCTTATTTTCCCGCAGTAATAAGCCGAGCCAAATTTAATTCGATAGTTTTTGTCGTGGAATGTGGGATTTGATGCGTATCATTTTAGCGGTACGAGTAACTGTCACGGTAATGTTTGATATTATTTCAGGCTTGAATGGACGAACAGATTTTAAGTCTTGAATAGCAAATAACCTGGAGAAACAGGCTTATTTTTAACGTAGGTAACTGCTAAAACACGATAAAATCCGTGTTCTGCAGTACAAAGTCGTGATAAAACAAATACAAAATAATATATTCAGAAATAAATACATATAAAAACGTACAGAGAAATAGTGACAATTAATTATTATTATTGATCTAACGATTACAGAATATGTAAATGTACCTAGTTCCAAAAAGGTCCCAACTCAGCATAATTTCTCATACTCGTGCTACGTGGAATCACATCAGCCAATTCATGGGGCAAACATCCCGTCTCATAGACGCCATACTCTAATGACGTCTCAGATACGACGATGATTCAACCACGGCCAAGGTCCGTCAGTAGTCTATTAGTCAGAATTAGCGGGCATTAAAACGCAAAATAACATCATACAAGGAAATATATATTTTGTATAATGCCCAAAAATCGAGACTGGCCTGCCACATCCGCGAGTCCTTGGAGCAAACACGAACTGCATGAGAAATTACTTGTTTACACGCTAAGGTAATAAAAATAAATTTATTTAAAATATTAACCAAATTAAATTAAAACAGTAGGTATAAAACGTACAGTAGGTATAAAGGTATAAAACTAGGGTAATCCTGTATCTAATAAATATTTCTAGACAATTCACACAGCAACATCCATCCCCGTGGTAAGCTCTAAGCTTGTGTTACGGGTAGTACTAGACTTCTGATATGCTTAATATAATAGGCATACATACCTATGTATTATTTATTATACATATTAAACACCCAGACCAAGGAGAAAGTGCTAGCAGAACATACAAACACTTTCACCCTCGGCGGGAATCGAACCCGCTAACTCTTGCGCCGCAAGCGGACCCTCGCCCACCCATCCACTCACAGGCTAAAAGACATAAACAATAGGCTAGACAAACAAGCTATAACAAAAAATTTAGTGAATAATTTAAGTTGCCTAGGTAAGTACTAAATTTATAAATGCTTTGCATCTGAGTTAGCAAAAAACAGATGTGGGTTATTGGATGAAACGGTGTATTGTTATGGTCATTCTGTAAGTTAATCTGCGTGCGTTTTAAATAGTAATTAATAGATATGTAAATAATTGTTACCCGAAGCCCTGGAAAGTGGGAGTACACACGACTTTCGTTCCGAAGGTGGTGGATTCAAACCGCGCCGCGCACCACTTGATTTTTGTTCTTGAAGAATGCACGTGCGCTTCTTACTAAATGATTGATTGCTTGAAACACGTGCTTTAAAGGTTATGGCTGGAAACCGGCATGTTCTGGGAACTTTGAAGAGTTTGAAGGACATGTGACATTCACCAGCCCGCATTTGACCAACGTGGTGAAGGCCTAATCTCTCCGTCTCTGTTGTCCCAATAGAGTAAACACAAAAAGGGTTGCTTATACTCATATTTCATATAAGTATTTATCGTCAATTCACATAATAAACTTTTCTTTATCTTCTTTATAATATCACCTTCCCCTTAACATAGCAGAACCTATACTGGGACAAATTACACACTCTACTAAAATTCTGTACTGCAATCATTATCATATATACACCCTATTTACGTTCCCACTGCTGGGACACAGGGACTTCTCTCTTCACGAGAGAGATCAGGCCCTCACCCACCACGCCGCGCCGGTCAAGTGTTATCGATTAAACTATCACTATGTTTTATAATACTACATGTTTTCTTTTACTTTTCATTTTAAAACAATCGAAACAATAGGTAGAACAAAAAAGACTTGATACGTACTCTAGACTAGTAGATCCAAAGACCATAAAATCCGATATATCTTTTTAAATTCATTAAATAAAACCTACTCTTTTTGATATAAACTTAAATAGAAGGGAAACAGATAGTCCTTTTGAATATTAGTAAAAAAAAACTCCAGCAGTAGTAAATTACTGAAAAACAAAGCACTCCATGCGACCCTGATAAAGTACAATTACAAATCCGTCGATAAGTCTTGCAACTTGTTTAGAAACTAGTAATTATCAACTATTTGCGTTATCTGAGTGACAACATCTATCAGTGGATGCGCTATGCAGGAAGCAGCCTGACCGTGAGCGGAGGTCGCATGCAACGGCGAGGCAGCGTAATCGTGACGATATTTGCGTAATCACGTCCATTTTATTGGATGATAAGCTTGCTTGATTTATAGAAAATAAGGAATATTGTTCATTCAATTATTCTGAAGTCTAGGCCGGATTAGTTGATAATACATATTTCAACTCAACTATTGAAACTAACTATGTACATATTATAACTGGTATTTTATGTCTGCGTGGTTTGGCATTACTTTGCTCTAACAAAGTTTCAAACAAGCGCATGATGTCATGTCCTAAAATCTGCGTAAATTTATGTTATACTTTCTTGTTTTTAATAAATGATGATGATGAAATATCTAACTTAATCTCTGTATTTTTTTAAAATGTCTTAAAAAATATTAAATAAATGTTGAAACGAGTAACCATGATAGTTTTAAAAGTAACTAGGATGATGAAGTATTCGATATAGAAATTAAAAGATATATTTATTACTTATGAAAGTAGAAAGCACACTTATAAGTTACTATACAAAATTATTGTAATTAATTGTACTCGCAACATGTTGTTTTTCTTACTCGTTTCTATAAAACTTAGCTATAAAATATTTGTATCTTGAGATTACTAATGATACAAAAATAGCTCGTCCTTATGTAAAGCACAATAACTATGCAAACATTGAACTTTGACTCAGAAAACGCGGAAGTGAGTAAGGCCCTCGCAAGGCGAACAAGTCCGAAACTTGTGCAGTTTGGAATAAACCCGCCAATGCGCCGCGGACCCTGACATTACGACGAAAATGACAGTGACATATCATTTATGATCTTGGAGCTGTCACTTTGACAGATCTTAATCTGAATAAAAATATAGCGGGCGAGGTAAGGAACTTGTTTAACATAACAACTTTTTAAAAATGTAGACTTTTACAATTAGTTATAAAAGCATTGAACAATTTATTAAGCTAGTACATTAATGTATACTTACTAAATATTGTTACAATAGTTACACAATTTACAAGAATTATTTTTAAAACGGTCATAACAGTGTTTTTCGATGTTTTTGTATTTTTTTTTAATTTTTACTGGTAGTAAAGATTGCACAAAAATTTCCAGCTAAGCAAATCTAAACCAAACTGCAGCATACTTGCATATAAAATAGTCGTGTAACTGCTTCATCTACATTAAAATAATTCAAATATTAATGTAAATTACTTTAGGAAATTCAGACGTTCCTGCCGTCTGAATTTCCTCGTAGCTCAGCCAAAAATATAATACCATAATATCACAGACATAGCCTCGCCTTTGATAATTTCATAAGCGGCATTGACAACGTAAACCAAAACAACATCTATTATTATCGCGAGATTACACGCCGCCAAAACACTACGCATTTATTTCGCGATACCTTGACTAGAACTCAATGTAAACAAAATCGAAGGTTGACATTTGCGATCGATAGTCAAAATTGTGACATTTAGATGAAAAGTCAAAGTCACTGAAATCCACGGCTAAACGTAGGAACAAGTATGATTTTTCCAGTGCCAACTTTTTAAAGTGATGGAAATAAAGATTACTCTTATTCCACTTATCTTCGTCTTAGCTATTAATGGACGCTTTGCAGCTCCAATAACATAATTGAATAGACTTGAGCTTAGAGCCAGCTGCTTTGATGTGCAATGAATCCAGATGAGAGATCTCATCAATATAGCCGAAGTCATCGTTAAATATTTCCTGATGACTAACCTGAGGATCTTCACGATAATAGTGGATAAGAAAACCTTCTAGATCTATGAGGTGAATCCTCGTTGTTTACATGAGAATAAATTCACTCAAAGGATGTAAATTTTCGATAAAAAATGAGAGGCACATAGCGGCATATTCAAATTCATAGCCATGCGTACCCCCAAAATGCCAACAGCGAAAAATCAACAATCTAAAACACATCATACAGCATATTATGTACATAAATAAATACAAGTTAAGGGTATGTTATTGAACAAAATTAATACATAATATTAGATGCCAAGGTTAAATGTTCTATGATTGATTGGTATTGATAATAAAAACTTATTTGTATAACTCATACTAATATTGGTACTCTAAGCTAAATTGAAATGAGTGTATAACGCAACCAAATGTGGTAGACACGTTAGAAGTGTAAATAAAAGTGACAGTTTAATAGATCATTTGTATCCTAGTCAGGGCGGTCCGTTGTTTGCCAGCTAGTCAGAAATGCTAGTGAAACCACCTGCATTAATGAGCTATAAATGTTCTTTGTGCCATCGCTACCAGCCTTGTAGCCATCAAGTAGGTTTGCTCTTTTAATCATGGGTTAACAAGTATCAGTTAGAACTATTGTATGATTTACATATTACTCATACGAAGAAGATTGAGCGGACTCAGTTAGTTCTAGGAATAAAACTATACCATTATCATCACGTAGTTACAAACTTAAGTCTATTGCTATTTGATTTATTTCATATAAAAGACAGAGTCGTCTTTTGTGAGTTGAGTGGAAACCAGCGGCAGTGCTAAATGTCACATTCCACGACACCTGTGAGTTATTTAATAGCGATGCTCTGTCAAGATTAGATGTCAGAGCGAGATCTTACTTTACAATTACGCAGTTGCGTAGGCAGATGATACAAATGATTATGCATGAGCCATTTGTAAGCTCATACAGTGGCATAATAGCTTTTATTTACAAGGAAGCTATATTATACAGGTTTTCCTCAGTCATGCGGGTTTTGTTGTTTCATAAGGTTTATTGCCTGTCAATTACGACGCGATCGTGACCTTAGCCGGTTATCGGTAGGTCTATGCATAGGCAAACAGTTGCTTATTACTATTATCATCAATGCGGAAAATTTCTGTCACCAGACAGATGTTTTTGTACGAATCATTTATTGTTTTTAGAAGCCATTTTAATTATCAAAGTTACGAGTGATTCGTTTAGGATCTACTGATGAGACATTTAACTATGTATCTATTTTATTTTATTTATTAAGACTATAAAAGTGTAGAGCGTGTTTACATCTCGGCGATCGGACAAGTAATGAGCCGGAAGGGCGCTAGCGTGCCGCGTCGACAGGCGGAAGCGTGTGCGCACCCGCGCAAGGCTACGCTCATGACCTCGCGCCGTCTTTGTCTAGCGCTATCTATCTGTTAGCCGCGAGGCCGAATGCATCATACCTTCGCCTGACTTCTACTAAATCGAATTTTAACTATTGAGAACAGTGTGTAATTTATGATAGTAGAACAAGTACATGTATATTTGGTAACAGAGTTAGGGCGGAATTTATTAAATAAATTTATCTGCATCTGCGTAGGTGTGATATATTTTATGACAAAGAACTTGGGCTTATTAAGTTTGTTTATTTATTATTTTTTAAAGCATAGGGAAACCTTACTCCTTTTCATTCCGATATATAAGTTTAGCTCGTGATGTCTTTGTTTCAGCAATAGGTGCAACAACTGAACAACAATGGGAAATGTCCATTACAACACCCATAAAAAAGCATTAGTAAATAAACTGTTTGCTCTTGAAATTACTTGTAATCACTATTGAAATCGTAAATTTATCTTTTTCTATAGCGACCTTGTGGATAATTGTTTGATAATGGTCTTGTTTAGGTTCGAGTAGTAATCGCGCCGCACGTTATTGTTGAGGCTTTAATAGTGTGTTTGCTTCTGGGTTTGTCTTTGTTTTTATTAGTTTGTGATTTTGTCGAAGAACCCAGCCCTTTAGAAATTCAAAACGGGTGTGTCCATATTCCTGGACAGACTAACTTTTAAATATTTTATATGTAGCTAGATAGGTTAGTGGAACTTGCGTCTGAGTTTTTATAATAGCACTTGTTTAAACCTAATTATTTTTGTTTCTATGTTAGTGTATAAGTACATGGTACTTAGTAAAGCAAAAAATAAATAAAAAAAAACATTTTATTTAATCCGAAATAGGCAATTTTTTGTATCAATAAAGTGTTATGTAGTCGCATATTAAAGTTACTCATTAACCACCGACTATCTAGAATTTCTTAAGATTAGCTGACTAAAAACTCTGAGAATTCTTTATATGTATACATTTATAATATAGGCTTGAACTTCAGAAACGGCTTCAATTGTTAATATTTAGATTGAAGGGGATTTCGGGAACCATTAATCAATTCAACTAGGTTATATCTAAACAAAATACCGATCAAATGTCGATCGCTAGCTATTAATACGTGCTATTAGTATCTAAAATAGTTTTAACGGAATTTTCCGTGTTTCAGGTATGGCGCGACAAACATGAGCGAGCCAACAGCACCACAGCCCTGGAGCTCTTCAGATGTGAGTACACTTACATATAACATTGTTACAAAAACAACTATATTTTTCACTATTTTTAACCCACAAATGGATTTACCCACAAGTGTGTGTAGGTAGAGGCGTTTCCTTAGATAGATAGGTAATACGCTTATTTGGCACATAGAAATCACGAAAATCAGGGAAAATAAGAATAGAAACAGATAACATAATACATAAACACTCAAAAATCTTACAACGAAATAGAAAAGCTGTTAACGTTTTGTCACATTCGTTTTTTTATTGTAAAAAGTCTACATCTCAATCTGAAGTTTACGGTAAAAATATGAGAAAATCAAATCTACACCGTGAGCTCTACAGTCTACAGGGAATGCTGCTACTTTATTCTGATAACATTAAAATACTAACGTGTGTATTTTGATTCTACACTCATGCATTTTAAGAGTGAAAGAAAACACTCATGCATTTTAAGGAAATAATAAATTAATTAAAGGTTTTTTAGGTTACCCTCAAGAACATAAAGCAATACGCGATTGTAAGGAAAAACGCATGTACTGTACATGAACTTGCTTGAAGACGGTTTTTCACAAGCACACACATTTGATAAACTATTTACAATGCCTTTACAGTTGGACACCAGAACGACAAAGAAATATTAAAAAAAAAAACTTAAACTTAAAACACAAACCAAAAAACTAACATTCTACACGCTACTAACTACCACTTAATATTAAACTTAAAATAAACCTATTAACATATTCCTATGGGTCCTATCAAGAAATTTTAAAACCGCATTTCTGAATTTTGGCAAGGACATATAGAATATAAATAGGTATATATCCATACTTATATTACAAAGCTGAAGAGTTGGTTTGAGCGTGCTAATCTCAGGAAGTACTGGTCTGATTTGATAAATTATTTCAGTGAACAGCCCATTTATCGTGAGGATGGCTATAGGTTACGTTTTACGAGATCAACTTATTATCCCACGGGACAATCCAAATACACGGGCAAGGCCTTCATGTATAATATTACTTCACCGAAAGCTTAAACTTCTTGATCGTTAAATATAGACTATGTCTGTCATATACGTTACTAGCTGGCCTGTTCCGGCTTTTCACGGATACTCAAAATTTCCTCTTGAATCACTCAATCTATTGCTGAAAACCGCATTAACATCAATTCAGTAGTTTTTGCGTTTATCGCGAGCATCAGACAGCAGCGGCAGACTTTATAATAGTACTCGTATGGATGTTAACATAATAGAAAGAAAAGTATTTTTGAAGTGAAACTTCTTTAGAATCGTTGTGATTTCAGACCGGATGCAATGAAAATACGTCAGATAAGCCAATCTTAAACGCTAACAAGGTTAAGCATCTTTCCGGAACGCCAGTACTTGGATGGGTGACCGCCCGAACAAAATCTTTTGCCACAGTATTTTTTTTATTCATCTCATTATTTTGTCGATTTACTGAAGTTTCACTTCTACCGTGTGTGAATCGCACGCACACCTTTTTTTTTATATAACACGCCAAGACGTAAAGAGTAGCCTATAACTTTCCTCGGTAAATAATTTATCAAATTGGACCTGAAGTTCCTGAGATAAGCGGGTTCGAACAAACAAACCCTTCACTTGTACCTACACCAATATTGTTATAATAACAACATAAGCGATGAAAGCTGGGTTGTTCAATTCGCTTCTCAACTCAGTGTAAATAAATCTAAATTTAAAATTTAAGAAAAACCCCCGCTTCCCATGCCTTAATTTCCTTAAACGTAAAACAACATAAATATTATGTAATGTGGACGCGATGCGATTTCATTTGATACCCCACACTATATTTGCAGATTTTCGGTTTTGCTTACCCACTCTCACCTCCATAAATTTTAAACGGCACAACCGATTTTCATGAAACATGTCTAAGAACACTAGCACCAGACTCGCCTTTCATACAAAAAAAACTAAATTGAAATCGCTCCATCCGTTCGGGAGCTATGGTGCCACAGACAGACAGACAGACACGTCAAACTCGTAACACCCCTCTTTTTTGGTCGGGGGTTAAAAATTGAAGCGAACTGTCAAGACAATGTTATTTCCTTGACTATTCTTAGTTTTTATTTAAATTAGCTTTAAGTTGACCTGCCCATGTATACATACGCGTCTATGACTGCAGCTTTATAACATTATTATAGATACTGACATCATCCTGAGAACATTCTCCGTCATGTGCTTCGGTATAAGAAATGCCAAAAGGCGTTACTTAGCCTCAAACAATGCAACTGCACGAAGCCTTAAAAGACAAAGTGGCTGTCGGCGAGGTTCGATAGTAGCCGACCTTGCAGTCACATTTCGGGGTTAACCGCTCGTCTTGGACGCACCACAAATAAAAACACATTAAAAAAACAAGCAGGTACTCAACGTGTAAATGAGTTGAAATTGTACCTACAGAGGTAAACAGTCTTGCAATGGGACTGCTTTGTTTAAAAGGCGTGAAACTTTGACTTAGGTGGCTAGAAAATTACTTATGTTGTGGGTACCGATATTTTTTGTTGGAAATACTCCTAGAACAAGGCATATTTTAGTCTGCGTGCATATTATGTATAAAAAAATATCTATACATGTATGTAGATGATATTAACTATATCAGATATCTAGTACCCGTAACACAAGCTTAGAGCTTACCACGGGGCTAGTTGTTGTGTGGATTGTCCGGAAATATTTAATTGTTTCATATCTAGCCTGTTTCGATTAGCTCAGCTTACTAATATTTTTATTTTATTTTTTATTTTTTTTATGAGCCTGTGGTGTCCCACTGCAGGGCAAAGGCAAAATATTTTTATAGCATAATAAAATTAAATCTAGCTTAATTAATTTACAACAACTTCGGGACTATCTAGAATAATCATTATTATCATTATAAGAGAAAGAATTCGAATCGTTTATAATGGCTAGATTGTAATGATAATAATATGTAGCAACTATTATTTCAAAGAAGCTTAATTAATAAAATAACAAACATTATTTGAACGGTAGGACATCCAATTCTGGTGGCTCATAGATTTCAAGTTAATGTGGTTGGACAGGCCTGCAAACAATCCAATAGCCTTTACCAAGTCGTTCATCCATCTATAGTCTGTTCGCGGAGACAAACTAATAGGGAAATCATATAGTTGATGGACATCGCACACTGTGCTGAGCACATCATTAGCACAAATTATGTTCCCACTGCTGGGACCAGGGTCTTCTCTCTTGACGAGAGAGATATCGCATACTGCGCTTGCCGACTTCCATTTGAAAGCTTTTGCTACAACGGCGACCTGTTTCATTCGATATAATAATTCTACCGGTAAATATTCAGTGGACAAAACATTCCTACCTCTAGATACTATCAAAACGTATCATACGACCGATTTTCTACCAAATGACCTGCATTCGTTTAATCCAAATCCAAACCGGTTATTAAAATTTGACCTTTAATGAAACCTGTCAATACACTCGTGCTATGCCCCATTAATCTAGCACTAGGACCTTGATTCGGCTTTATCCAAAACAAGAACCACGAACAACACGTTAATAACAAATAAAACTGATTGGGTAAAGGAAAATGCACACAAAAGCAATGAAGAAACTTATATGTATAGATTGAAGATTAGGTTGTATGTTCCATAAGAACAGCTTAGAAATAAATTTATTTAATATAACATGTATTATTATATTATTATTAATCAAAAAATATACATACTGCGTTAGTTATGTAATACTTTCTTTGGTTTTTATACATGATTGATAGTGGCCTTATCGTCCACCAGCCTTAATTACCGACAAGGCAGATCAATAAGGCAAAGTTTGGCTCCAAGGCGAACCGCCGAATCCGTAGATAAGTGGCTATCAGGAAGTGTCGTGGTCGATACGTCCTAGCCCTGCGCGCGCGCACACTGCCGCTGGCCGTGATCGCGCCGGCAAGGTCTGTGTATGGTTGGAAGAAAAAGAAAAAAGGAAATTTTCCATAAGATGGAAATTTATTTGAAATATGGAATAAGGTAGAAGATGCCAAAGTTAAGTAGTAAACACGAAATGTAAAAGGCACGATTGTCTTACACGATTTAGTGTAGTAATACACTAAGTTAGTATTAAATGAGAATAAAGTTTATTACCAAACCAGAAAGTACAGCAATGATGATTTATGCTGAAATGATGATGATGATGTGGAAGATCTGGTATTTTAAAGGAGTAAAACAGGATTTAACATGGGCTAAATTCCAAATGTTTGAAAAATTATTACTAAGTTGTGTAAAAATCGCAAAATATTTGTATAGAGTGTTGGTGTTAGGGAAAAATTACAAACTGACAGTAAATAATAAACACTGTTAATATTAGTAAATATGACGCAACAATATCAATACTTAAAAACGTTATAATAAACTGGATTAAATATCATCCTTGACCTTTTAATCATCGTTAAATAAAAGATCATGTTCAAATGTCCTTATTTTTGGATTTTAGACCAATTTGATTGGTCGAAAATTAAAAATTCATATTTTTTGACATGAGGACAGTAGGAAGTTTCAAAATTTGCATAAATTTTGAATAAAGAATACATTTACAACATCAAACCAAAATATTAACACTTTACACAAAAATATAGCATGTAATCAAAATTCGTTATAATCCATTATAATTAAAAAAAAATTCCACATTTCCAATCATAAAGTGCTTACCCTCATTCTAGAAAATCTAACAACATTCAAGTTACTTTTAAATTTGACCTTAATGTAGTCCCACTTTATCCGAATACTTATACATATCCTACTATAATATTATAAACGTGAAAGTTTGTGAGAATGTAAGTTTATTTGTTCCTATTTCACGCAAAAACTTACATATCAGAATAACACATGGGATGCAATATCAAGTCAAAATATCACTATTATTTACGCTGGAAAATGTATTATTACGGACGCAAAGCCAGCTAGTAGCTCTAAAATTCTTCTCTATAATTTTATTGGTATATTAACCTACAGTTTTTTGCTGACCATACTTGCACGTGCAGCACGCATGCGAGTACGTCCTACGGCCTTCGCCGAAGCCTGCCCCCAAAATGTAAGCCTTGCTTCAGATACTACAATGTACTCGAACTGGATACAAAAAGTAGGTATATATATTTTTTTTTATGATCGATAAGCCTTCATTTGACCACAATCTCACCTGATGTAAAGTGACGATGTGGTCTAAGATGGGACATGAAGACCTAGAAGATGGCTTCTCCGGACCACATTACGAAACACGAAAAAATCGCTTCACGCACTGGCCCAGCCCGGAGGATATTAAACGCCAAGCTATTATATAGACATAATCATCATCATAGACAGGTAAAAATATTGTACCTACTTAGATAGATAGAAAGAAAATTCTTTATTACACAACCAATAAACATAAATACAAAATGATTCATAGTAAAATTAAACCTAGTTTGCGTAATGGGCGGTCTTATTGCTTAAATCAACTTCTTCCAGACAACCTTATATGGAAATAATTTAATTCAGGAAGGTTGTGACGGCGGTGATAAACAAAATAAAACGTACTAAATTTACAAAAACATATAACAAAAACTTACTCGTACTAATATTAATCCTACGAGTACTATTGCCAATACTAAAAAAGAAGAGTGATTATAAACATAATATAATAATAATACCTACTTATATTTAGTTATAGGTGTTAATCATGAACTGAACGGCTGGCCAAGTTTAAAAGCTGATTTTGTTGGTAACCTTCGCAACTTGTTTTGTTTTGTTGTATCTTATGTCAGATCTATATTTTATATACATACATAGTTATGAGTTATCTTTGTTTATGACTTGATTCAATTCCAAACAAAGTTCTCCCCAGCTAATGAGAAATCTTTATTTTTACAGTACATGATAGTTTTCTTGTGTAGTGTTGATTTATATTATACGAAGATATTTTTAAGACACATGTAGTCTTATATAACGAAATTTTGAGAGTTTTCTAACGAAAAAGTTACAAAAAATAATAATACAAGGGAATACTCGTAAAAATTTGTATATCTTTATGTATTTTTTCGAGATCTCATCTCTAGTTACTAAGTTCCTATCAGGATTCCCCTACGCCATCACATTCTACTGTATTAAGTGACAATAAAATATTTGAAATAATCAACCAATTTGTATTCAAGGTAAGCGCGCACGCAGCCCGTTACTACGACTCATTTAATATGAGTCAAAACTATTACAAAGAACTTTCGTTAAACAATAAAACGATAAGTCTAAGCAACTTTGGTACTTTCCATTGTATGGTATTATCTGCTCATTCATCCTAGATGATTCTTCTTTTTTGAGAACGAAACGAGAAACGTCTACAATCGAAAGTAAAAGCCTTTTAATAAAGTTTAAATTTTGTAACAGGTTGGTTGGTATAGTCATGACCAACTCGATGTAGCGAAAACAGAATAGGGAATAATACTGCATGTTTTGAATACTTAAAGACATTTTCTTAGGAACTGAAAATATAATATTTCTTAAAAAATATATATTTTTGTATTCTTTTTTTTTTTGTAATGTGACACGATCTAGATTATAATGTATTTATTATTCTTGTGTTTTGATAGAACTTAGATTAGATTAGTGGAACTGGATTATCTGTAACTACTCTAAATAAATTACAGATATATTGATAATTGTTTTAAATATATTCATACGTCGCGCCGTAAGGAAGGATTCGGTGACACTAATATAATATCATTTTAAGAACTTTGTACGCACCTGAGTTAATATGAATAAATGATTGTGATTATAAATAAATGTTTTCGTGCCATAGTACAGCACTAGCGTAGAGAATAAACGAAGAGATTATAAATCATAACGTTTTAAAAAGTGTTTCATGAATTTTGACGGCGAGATAGTCACCCTAAAGAAGTTAACATTATTTGTATGTTATATAATGTTGTTTCCCGTAATGTCCCGAATTGCAACATAATACAAAGGCAAAAAAGAACAAAGTCAATAAAGATTAAGATCCTAAAATGCGCTGTAGCCCTGACAACGTCCTCGGCGTGGAATCCTTCATGGTTGAGCTGCTAAATTGTTCTTTTAATTAGTTCAGGTATTTTTCTGGTTCCGCCCGAAGCAATAACTACCTTGTAAGAATGAAATAGATTATACTTTAATTCATATAATTGCTATTGGCAATTGCTGAATATGGTATCTTATAAAGTGGATAAACATAGATATTTGATAATTGATGTAGATCTGTACCTGATAGTAATTTTTGTGTCTGAATTTCGGAAACGGCTCCTACGGTTTTCATAAGTTTAGTTTGCGGAATGTTTCGGGCGCAATTAATCGTTGTAGCAAGATTTCATTTAAAGAATATGTCGCTCTATTATTAAGGTACTTTACCTACAATGGAACTAAGAATAAAACTGTTTTTAACTATTTATAAATCGTCTTAAAAATTTTCCACTTCATAAAAAACAAATTAACGTTCACAATTTGTGTCGGAAAGAACTACTCATTATAAACTTGTCTAAGAAAGCAACCTCTCAGCTGGACAAAGTGATTTGCGAGCAATAATTCATCTCTCTCATTACGTTTCACATTCGGCGGACCCTACAACACGTCCTTTGTGCCGCCAGCCCTGGCAGGGCTCCAAGCAGGAAGCGGCCGAAATAGACCGCCCTTTCTAGCAGAATCGCTCTGCTGGGCCGTGACTATTCGGTATTGCTATTTTTGACCATTCCTATGTGTGGGAGTGTTAGCTTTTGATGATCTGCAGTTATTTAGGGGTTTACTGATGATATAACTCATTTGACATCGTGATGCGATGATTGAGCTTGACTGCCTGATTGACAAACTCATTTTCTTTAACTTTTTTCTTACTTTTATTCGTAACTTACAGCTAGACTCTCAAAACTCTCCTCACTGTTTATGTTACAAGTATAATTGACGGTCTAAAGCAAAACGCGTCGGTCGCTACGAAGCTAATTGTTAAGTCACAGGCGAACGAACGAATTTGACCCAGTGTCTATTTATACAACGCGCGTTCAATTCTAGACTACATCATCGCGTCTCGGGTATTACTGTGCGTCGGTTCTGTAGCATGGTTGGTATGCTATACTCGTCTCTTGCCTTCTATGTATAGCCACATAACATAATTACCAACATTATATAGGTTTGCTTAGTTAGTTGCTTATACTTATACATGTATATACAAAAGCGACGGTATAATGTGCCACTTATAGAAAAATTTGGTAGAGAAGTCATATTGTCCTACTAAATAAACGGATCTTTTGTCTAGTTAAAACAATTTCTGAGAAGTCCCTGAAAGTTATACGAGCATTATTCATACCAGAAGTACATAAACTGCCGGTGGATAAACCACGTAATTAAAATAAAAATGAAATATTGTGAGATGAAATACCAGGAGCGCATAAGCCGCGAGAGATGCGGTGACACAGTGAGTCAGTAGGAAGAGCCTTGCAGCGACGCCGGCCGGTCGGCGACGTCACCGCTATGCAACACCATGTTATTATTGGCACGCCGTGATCTCGCTGAACACTGCTTATATTGCAACTTAATGCTCTCAAATTGATTGACTCTAAAAATATGACAATACAGCACGTGGAATCTGCTTTACACAGACCACATTTCGTGCACTTATTTTAACTGGGTTTACATTCTCTTCTCTATCGGCCTCCATAAAATATTTACCTCTTGAAATACTAAATAGAACAATATAAACGTTGTTCCTGAAATAATTACCTTGACTCTAAGCCGTTGATCAACACAATCCTTTAAAACACCTAGTGGCCCGTTCATATTAGCGATTTTAGTTATTAGATTCTTGGTCCTTCGTTCTCTCCGCACTGGTTCAGGCACTGAAAAGAAAATATAAATTAGATGAGGAAGAATGTGTAAGCATTTCGTGAAGAATCCAGATCAAAGGAATTTCTAATAAAACGTTTACAGCAAAACGACAACGCAACAAAAATGTTTACACGGCTTCTATGACGAAACACACAAGCTATCTCAGTTCATAAACTTATTTTAATTTTAACATGACACGATAAAACAGAGTCAACGCACCCAACTTATCGGGCGCGTAGTTATTACACCTGTTAAAATATCGCAGTGTTCTATTGTACTTGGAAATCTGCCGTTTCACATGCACATAATTGCAGCGTTCTTCGTGTCAATGTTTTTACTTGGTCACTCACTAGTTCAGTGACCGGATCAACTTATAATAACACTTTCCAGAGGTTTTCCACCAAATTGGGCAGTTTAACGGAGGATGACGTTTAGAAACTAATTTCAAACATAATAATTATGTGAAGGGATTAGAATCGCTTGAAGCTTGCACGGTTTATTAGCACGAGGCGATACGCGAATGCCCTTACGTAGTAGAGTCAATAACATTTCCAGCTGACTGTTTGACAGTGAACGAACCGCGATAAAGAAGGACATCGCCCTGGCCGTCTCATCTCAGACTGCACGGGATATTTTGGAATTCAGTAAATTAAATAGCAGCATTTGTTTTGGAAGGTGCTCGAACTTTGCGCGATGAATGAAATCTCGGAAATATAAAAACAAGCTTATGCAACATAGAATGTACAATCAACATTAAGAATCCTTTCACAACTCTTTTTCGATTATCTAAAGGAAACTGTGAAATTCGATTAGAATACCTACATAAATTGCCATTTTATAAACTTAAAACGGGGAGCAACAGCAATAAAGGTTTTAATATTCGTAAAACCCATGATAATTTAAAAGCTACAATGTTGTTTTGTACCATGACAGGGCTTAGAAATTTGTGTCGCTTAGATGAAAACAGTGATACAATAGACAATGTAGTTCTGTTGGGTTAGAATCTAACAGGCTGGGCTTAGTCAGATACATCACCTGTTGAGAGTGCGCGGGCGTGCAGCTGGTGTCCACCTGGTCGCAATATTTACACCTTGGGCTTTTTACCAAGGGTTTGTCTAATTAAATGTATTAGACGAATGCCGGTGGAATCGTAATGGGTTTTTTATGCAAGTGTGTAAATACCGCGGTAGTGGCAACTTTTTAATAGCGTATAGTTTTCGTTTTATCAAAACATTATTCCCATTTTTTACGAGAGATAGATCTATGCTTGCCTACAATCGTACCTGATAATAAGTGTCGATGTGGACGATGGATCACATAGATCTAGATGGTACCTATTCACACTGTCTTGAAGACACTCAACCAGGTTGTAGTTGTGAGGAAATACAGCAATGCCTATTTTCCAGCCAACGTTTAGTAATTATCCAGTTACATTTTACGCAGAATGTAATAATAACTCGTTTGGGAGACAGCAGACCACCTTCACCAGAGATATAAACGCTGCTCAAAATGGCTACGTAATTGTAATTTTCTTTAAGTGAAATTGTAACAAGTTTAACTAGATCAAGATAAGCGAACATTGTATTAATCGTGCAACTTTTACTGCGTTGTTGGTGCGCGATAAGCGGCATCTGCCGAGAAATGCAAATGAAATGGGAGAATCGAACGGGTTGGTTTATTAGAAACCGGAGGCGTTTGTGAAATGGCGTTCGGCCTTGTTAGCTCAGCACTCGTTGGGGGCATGCATCGGTAGCAGAGTTCACTGGGTCACTAACCAGCACGCTGATGCGCAAACTTACGTAACGTGTACAGTACCAGGAATACAAACACGAAAATATCGTGGTTATTTTGATCTTAACAGTAGGAATAAGACCTCGTAACCTTATCAAATAGTATTGTGAAATATACACAGGCTTATAAGAATATTACTAGAATATTCCGCATGTTTTTTTATCTTTTGTGTGTTTCTAATGCGACGAGGCGACTAGTAATAGAAAAAATGTAGGAACGTAGAATCTAATGCAAGCCTTTGCAAGTGTGCGGGAGGCTCGGTCGCACGCCGCGCCACTCGCGAATTACTTTCACTCGAGTATCCCCGGGCGCTGACCGCGCGGGGTCGACGGCCGGCGAGCGCGGGAAACGCCGCCGCCGCCATTACCGCCATTCAGAAAAGCGCGCCATGTTTACACAGATGCGCGCCGAAACGCGTTCCGTTGCATCACTTCCGTTTACGTTCCGTTCTGCGCATGCTGACATTATGCGTTACGATTTAGTCCTCTGCTTAGATACTACGTCCTTTGATTTCTGCGACATTTCGATGATATTTCGAATTAAATGCGACAACTTTGTGTTAAATAAAGATGGAGTTTTATAGAAGAAAGAAAAGCATAATAGGCTATTATGTCGGGACCAACACAAAATGAAATTATGAAAAAAGAAATGTGATCGCAATGTGTACGCACGCGCGCTGTGCGGCTTAGCGTGATGATAACACGCCACGCAACAAATTTTGTTATTGTTTTTACGATTCCTCATTTAGAATCGTAGTTGGAGTTACTTTCCAAACTATGACAAAAAAACATTGCTACCGTATTCAAGATTGATACTATACATTATTAAACATCATAGTACTTAAATACCAAATTATGGCAATACCTAAGCCATAAAATTTATCATAGGCCTACATGTTTTACTATTTCGCTTAGTTCCTACGTTGTAAGGACAACAGCGGAGAAGATCTAAACCGCAGATTGTGGCTTATCAAAAGTGACATAATCGGCGAGTGCTACAAAAAGCGGTATCAAGCTGGAAAGCAACTTTTTGCAGATAACATTTCTTAGGCCGCGAATCTCTGGATGTCGTTGACCGAGGCTCCAGGGTGCGAGCGAGAAGCATGATCGCCACTCATGTGGAAAGCGGTTATGCAACAAGCGAGCACGCGAAAGTCTAACGAACAGACGGTGTTATGTTCAAGATTGCATCGCGTATCTAGATGACGTGATAATTTATGCGTTGTCCCACAGCCCGCGCTGGATCGGGGAACGTGTTTTTGAGAGAAACGCCGCAATCGACACGATGCAATTCGTCACGGCGAACACCAGAGAACGCATACCAAAACAGCGCACTAAATCAAAGGCAACTTTCAACAGATTCAACCGACAATGGTTGCAGCGATGCCCGGCCAGCACTTTCACAGATAAACTCATTAGTTGCGAACGCGCTAACCACTGCACCGATGTTGCGAAACAATGCACCGGTAATTATAATAGGATAGAATCTAACCGGCTCGAATTAGGTCTAGCTATTGCTGCTATTGCACAAAAGAAGCCAATAATAGAATCATACAAGGAGCCGAGCCAGCTGCGTATTTAATCTATGGTCGTGTTGTGGCCGGTATGGTCACTTTCCAGTACCATTTTTGTCAAATTGCCGGTAAAATAATTGGCAATTGTGTCACGCAATCGCATGCCGTACCTATTCAATAGATTTACAATTAATACCTGTATAAGGTAGTCTAATGTTTACCTATAATCGGCAATGATGCCACCGACTTTTAATCCTAATATTAAGGACACAATTTTGAGGTTATACAAAGTCATCTAAATTTTAAAATCATTGAACTCAAAAACAACCAAAAATGTGAGATTAAGGTCCTAAGCTTGAAACCAAAACTATAAATAAGCGCAAAATGAAATGACACAAGGATCCTATATCCAAACTAGTTAGCAGCAACGCAATCATTAACCCGGAAGAAAACTGTGTTGGAAAATTCATTAAGTTTATTAATCGTTATTTTTGTAACTCATAAAGGCACTGAATTTATAAGGAGCGTTTGAAAAAGTGGTGAGGTGAAGGTTGTCGGGGCAGCGGGTCACGGGCGTATGCAAATGAGCGATCAACTGATAGCGACACGGTATTCTTTGCGGCTAGCTTCCAACGGGACCTGGAGTGCTTTCCGACTGTTTCCGATGTGCGACGATATGACGAAATGATAATCATGTTGGACGACCTTTTTGTTTTGACGATGGATGCCTGCCGCTACCAACATGCACACTGGGAATTTAGTTTCCTTTTTGACTTGAAGATTATGTTTAAGATAATTGTGCTGATGGATTTTATTAGTTAGAACTGTATGTTCTTTCTTTTTGGCGTAAGGTAAAAGGGAATCAAATAAATGTTATGAATATTCTAGATACAAACCAGCAGTGAATGTCCGCGGCGAAAGTATCAAATGACGCAAAGAATGACATAACGACGAATGCAACTCGGAGTTACACGGGGCTACTCCATAACCTAGTCCTCGAATACCCTTTCAAATTACATATAATAAAGAAATGTAGCAAATAAAATATTTGTTACATAATTATATTGCCCAAATGCCCACCAAAATGTTTCTCGCATCGCTTTCAAGGCCGAAATTGTTAAGTTCATAGAAGCCATTTCCCGTCTTTCGTATGGTTTGCAAATGAAAAAACTTTCTAAAGCTGAAAGTACGAAAGCTTTCGATCACTAATATTGTATATTGTGCTGTGATTTTAACTCTTTAAATCATTTTAACTGGGATTTTTGAGTAAATTTGGAGCGTAAATTTCTGCACTCCACGACACAATTTTTGAGTAAATCAGGAGCGTAAATTTCTGCACTCGATGACACAATTCAATAATGCAGGAAAATTAAACACGTGTCATCTACGTCTGAATTTACGTAGAACCAAAATAAGAAGCTCACATCAACAATAAATATTGACCAATTACGTCGTCCATCCATCGCTTTACGACGTCATTACTGATGTTTACGTCGTGATTGGTTAGTTAGGCTTTAGTCTTAGAAGTTAGAGGCAGGCTGAAGCCGGGTCGGGCCGAGGTCAGTCTAGGCCGAGCGATGAACGCGGCTCTGTGTCAGCGCAGGCCGACGACCCGCGCCCCCCGGCGTCCTAGAGGGGTGACCTCGCCCACCCAGCTTGCACTTGTGGGTGCTCGTTTCCCGATCAAGGTTTAATTTGGTGCTATTTTTGGTGTAGGAAGTACATACATATTTTGGAGGCAGTATAAGATTCCAATCATGTTGAGATTATAACGTGATTTGGATGGGTTGTCTGTTAGACAAAGATTGTATGTCTGACAAAGTTAAATTTAGAACGGTTTTAATTATTTCAGTATAAATTAAGTTACTTAGCACTCTGAGAGTTGATAATAAGGCGTTGCACAAATTTTTTAATCTTAGTCTTGCTACAAAATAAGAACAAGTTGTTTTATGAATGTAGTTTTTGCAGGTAGCTAAGACTAATCCAAGATCTCTATTAGTTATTGTTTTATAAATATTTGTGGCCCATCTACCAAACAATATGTAACCCCAAACTAAGCTGTTTTTTTTTTCTTCGGACCACATTACAAAACACGAAAAATAGCTTCACGCACTGGCCCAGCCTGGAGGGTGGTGACAAGCTGCCGCCAAAGCGTACCACCAGAGACTGTTCTAAGCACCACCACCAGCAGAGGGTTACCACTTACGCTGAACTATGTGCTAGATGACAGTTAACTAGAACATAAATGATACCCAGATAGAGAAACAGGAATTCTAGTTCCTACAAAATCTACTCCCCCAACAGTAATAAGTAAGAAATAAATATTTCCGGGCAGTTCACACATTAACATCTAGCCCCGTGGTAAGCTCTAAGCTTGTGTTACAGGTGCCACACCTCTGATATACTTAATATTACAGACATATATATATAGATATTTTTATTAATACATATTTAACACCCAGACCAAGGAGAAAGTGCTTGCAGAACATACATTGACCCCCGTCGGGAATCAAACCCAATATAATATTAAACCAAATAAAAAGCAGGAGTCAAATACTTCCTACACTGAGCCACTGTGGTTATCAAAATATACCAATCTATCTATAATATTATACTAAGCAGCGGGCTTGCAAAAATCAATAGCTAAACCTAATTTAATGGTTAGAATTATATTCATCTACTGTTTATAAAATCTACTTAAATGTATTGGTACTTTAGAACTTTTTCTGCCATTCAGTAATAAAAAAATAATGTGTAATATTGTGAGATAAATATATATTCTAGGCTTAGTATTTAAACAAGGTACAGTTTAAGTGCTCATATTTATTGGGAAGTTGTTCAACTAAGTTCGGAAACATATTATGTGTCAAGAAGTCTACTTTACACTTATGAACAGAAAATACTTACATTAATGAACAGAAAATACTATAAAAACTTCAAATTAACCATTGCATGTTTGTCATAGCCACATTTTCTATTGTTATTTTATTCAAATTTTGTTCATATTAGTAATAGCCATAATATTGTTTTGATTCTGTAACATAACCTAAAACTTACAGTCAAATTTAGCGAACCGTTGTTTATTCTTTTCTTCTAAAAGTCTTTCTTCCTCCATTCTTTTCCTAAGTTTCTCCTCTTCTCTTTTCTGTACTTTTTCTTTTTCCCCCACAGGAATGATTTCCGTATTCTTCTGAGCCGCCTCAAATTGTTGAATGTTTTCATACATTGGGGCATCTTGAACCGAAGCGTGGACTCTGCGCGAGTACAGCGCTTTAAACGGGTTAAAATTACTACTACAAGCGCTAACTTCAGATTCAGATGTTGAAGAATCTGAATTATTATCTTGAGACATCACAATTTACAACGTGAAAAACACAATACAAATCCAATCCACTTCAGAAACAAAACAAACCAAATTGTATGATGTATGATATGATTGATCACTAAAACTGTCAATGTCAAATATGTCAATGTTTAAAAAGTGCAAAATGTAAATGTCAATGTCGGTTAACGTTCACTCTACGCAAACTTAAAATATTTTCTCGGACGCCATCTATTAAAAGAAGAAGAAAATATTTTCTAGTAGAATTGGAACGTTTTAAAATGTTTTACTTCGCTCCATTCAATTTAGTCCATCGTTACCTTTATTAACCTGTAATTATTGAAACAATAAATAAAATGCAACATAATACCTACCAGCTATTTCTAACTAGCTTGAAGTAAATTGGTAATTGCAGTTTTCCATTGACATTGCACTCATAACTACCATGCAACGCAACATAGGCGAAGGTTCTTCCTGGAACAGCAATCATAATTAATTGATAGTTTTAAATGCCGTTTCTGTATTATTTACTTACCGCCTAACTAAAAATAATGCTATTATGAAACGTTGACTGCTTCAGTGGCGCGGTGGGCGAGGGTCCGCTTGCGGCGCAAGAGGTAGCGGGTTCGATTCCCGCCGAGGGTGAAAGTGTTTGTATGTTCTGCAAGCACGATCTCCTTGGTCTGGGTGTTTAATATGTATAATAAAAAATATCTATATATGTATGACTAATATATTAAGTATATCAGATATCTAGTACCCGTAACACAAGCTTAGAGCTTACCACGGGGCTAGATGTTGTTGTGTGAAATGTCTGGAAATATTTATTTATTTATTTAAACAGTAAAACAAGCAATAAAATACTATTTTGCCACAACTGTTATTTGTTAACTATTATTTGTTAGAGTAACTATTATTTGTTGGCTTAGGACCTATGATGACCACGTAGTTCATAATAATGCATGGTAAATCATGTTTTTCTGTGTCCTATGATACATAAATATAACGGAAAATGCAGTAATTCTCAATTAAATCGTGTAAACAAGCGCGGACCAGACGAGGAGTCATCAATTATGCCGACTCAATGCAAGGTCTGAGCAATATGCAGCAGGAAGCCGTCACCAAGGTTGCCTCTAGCTTGCTATAAATCTCGCAATACGTCCTATTTGCGGAGGAAAACATTATGAACATTCGACTAACTAAAGTTTTGTGCTACTTTGTACAACTAGTCGATTGTAGATGGCGCTGATTACAATTTCACGAAAATGTTCCTGTTTAATGTGTAATGGTACGTTCTAACTAGATAACAAAATGACATGATAGAGATAAGTAGGAAGCTAAGTAATGAGATTTTCTCCGTAAATTATTATTTCTTTTTGTAGTACTGAGAGAACACATTATTTGTCACGGCCACTGCGTAGTTCCGAACAACATGAAGTGGGTGTATACTAATCGCAGTGCATTTTACACCACGCAGCAGAGCGTGGAGATAAATAGCTTTGCAACAATTAAATGAATAATGTAGGGACTAGACCAGATAGTTTACAATTATCTTATGGTATCTACGGGCCAGCACCAAACCTCCTTTAAAATTCCTTTCTAATAATATTTGTTTTCTTAGAAATCTACACGATGCCACTACCGCGCCCCCAGCACTGTTTTACTGTAGATAGATACGCGCCGCGTACAGCCCGCTGCCGCGCCGCGCTGCTTTTGTTTTTAGAGTTCCGTTCCCAAAGGGTAAAACATCACTGAGACTTCATCATCTGTCTCTCTGTCTCCTGGCTGTATCTCAAGAACCGTCATAGATAGGGAGCTAAAATTTTAAGGGATGATGTATCTCTCTTGCCTCTGTAACAAAATACTAAAAACACATAATAAATAAATATAAATAAATACTCCCATACAACAAACGTGTTTATCACCAAGTTAAGCGATGTCGCGCCAGTAGGTACTTGGATGCGTGACCGCTCTAACGGCATATTTTTTCCCTGTTAATTATTTTATTTAGAAATGTGTATAAACTGCGCACGGAACCCCATGTTAAGTATGAGTTCATCTCATACTTTTCCAATATTTATGTATATTAGCTCGCTATAGCGCTTAGTCAGGCACTTACTTCCCAACTAAACATAAATAAATACTCTAAAAAGGATTAGACATTATAAACAGACAACTGCATTATTTAATTTTCCAGTGTCAACCGAGCTAAATCACCAGACTAAAATCATACGAATATCAACTGCAATAATCTGACAAAAACAGACCTCATACATATTTAAAAACTAAAGTTTAATAACCCGTTACACACAATAAAAATACATTATGAATGAATTATGGCGTCACAATGCGCATGCAACATTAGCAAAGAAAGTGCGCGGAAGCGTTTAGAAAACAAAAGTATTCTTTTTGCAGCAATTATAGTGAAAGAGTGAAAGAGCCAGCGAACAATTCGTTTTTTAGCTGCGTTCGTCTTCCGCACATTGTCATTGCAAACAAAGGCTCACTCATTTATTATTAGATACTAAACTTACTTTTGTTAATCAGTAATAGGTACATTTTGATCCCATTTGACAATAAAATTACCATTATACAAAGAAGAAGGTAATGATTTCAATCTGGCCTTTTAACTAAGTAAACGATGGTCGGTCGGATTGGTAACTTTTCTTGACGCCTGATGACTTGATGACTGACGTCAAATTTTGAAAAAGGAATTAATTAATCACGCCTTTTCTTCAGTAATTTACAATCAAACCAACCATTTTGTTTCTTTTACTCTTATAAAAGTATATAAACAAAAGATAAACAACGTTATTTTTGCATAAAACCTACCTTTATTTTTCCGTATGAATACATACTGTTAGATATTGTATAGAGGTATAATGCAGAAATACTCTACAGTTGATCCTAGAAAACTAGTCCGATTAATTAAGACATAAAACATTGTAGGCAAACAAAAATTCACATATCTGAGAAAAGCTTGGGTTTTGATTGACCTACCTAAACACAAAATAATGAATATTAATATCAGTTCGTCTGTTTGTTGCAGAACGGCGTCTGTTGAGTGGAGCGCGCGCTGCATCTATGGTGTATCGACGCAGGTTCGACATCCACTGGGACGTTGCCAGGTGATCGCTGCGTTTGTCTTTTATATTACAGAATACTAGTTAGTTAAAAAAAAAACATGTTTTGGCTTATCTACATTGAGCGCAAGATGTCTATATCAACGCAATCCCCTCAAATCTAAGAAAGTATATAAGTCGGATTTAACACATTTATTCAAACTCACAGTAAAATGTTCATTTTGTCTAAATTGAAACAGGTGTTCTTTATGTACATTGAGTATAATTTGTACATACCTACTAAATGACCCAGATTAAGTAACTTTGTAGATTATTTAATTAAACATTTGTAAATTTGTTTTTTTTTTAATATTTTGAACATGTTCCTGACAGCCATGTTTGAAAGACGTGAAAGTCTACCCTTTCCATGTCCGCAGGTCACTGTTGAAGCGGAGCGGGGCGCGGGGCGTGAGGTAACCTGGCGGAAGGCAACAAACAAACAAACAAACTGTACCACATGTGTTCTCGCAACTAAGTACCTACGATCAATACAACGAATAATGTACGGTCCGTCCAAAACTCTGCCAAACATTTTGAACGAATTTATTAAAGTAGTGACACTTTTTGACAATATAAGTAGTGTAGTGTGAATCGCGCGAGTGTTTTTACGCGCAGCTAGCGCCACGCGGCGTCGAGTAGCGGCGACAACGTGGCGGGCACGCATGCGCATGCGCCGGCTACGCTGGCGATGCCATTTATTGAAGATGAATGGTGGGCAGCGGAGAACGCGGAGGGCAGAATGGTCGACCTCTCCAATTGCCTGCAGGTAAATACCACACAAGTATAGAGATACAATATGGACTAGGCCCCAGACACTGTCACTTGAGAATAGGCCTATTCTCAGCAGTGGCTGATAACAGGCTGATGTTGATGATAAAGATTACGTTACCTTGGTAATTAATAATTATAGTCTCGTATAATTGTTTTAAGATGTCAAAGTCGTATAGGGCAATTAAACCGGTATCTGTTTAGCTATTAAATTATTTTTTAAAATTTTGTTTCGATAAGTAAAAGATTACAAAATATTTCGTTGATTTACTTTTTTAGAAAATGAGTATAGTGCTGCTTATAAAACCTGTAAATTTTACAATTGCTAGAATTTGGTTCATGGATCTAACAGTGATCTTATGATATTAGTCCAGCCTTTAACTTACTTCGGGTAAATTTACATAATATAACACATAATTAAACGGCACAAAACTTTAAAAGTCAAGCAAGCCTGAGAGTATGGTATTGATAGTCAATTCCCCCTCTGAAACATCCCAACATGTAAGCTCGAGGGCAAACAATGTTAACCCCATCTAAGGTCATTAATGTAAATTTAAAAACTCTAAAAAATCTCTGTGCCAAAACGGCAAAGGTCATATTACATAAAGCTTTTATCCCGCAAAAACGACCTATTCCCATAGGATTTATTTATTCGGAAAACAAACCGACGTTTCGACTTCGTAGTCGAGAGAATTCCATCAGTTACTCTTTAATTCTTACTAACGTCAGTAAATGTCGTTTTATAAAATAATGATAGTGCAACTCACGTTAATTTGAAAAGAGAAATCACAAAAAAACTCAATGATCCCTTAGAGAACCAGCAGTTTGACTCTCTCAAAGCCCGTCTCTCAGTTCCAGGACGCGGTAGCCGCAGCTGGCGGGCAAGTCGCCCAGTTGCAGCACATGGCGACGTCTCTGGGCGAGCTGTCGCAGGCGGAGCTGTCCAACATAGTGGGGGGACTCACCCTGGAGAACGAGGGAGAAACTGCGGATCCCGAGGAGATACTGAAACAGCTTGGGGAGACCGCCTTTGATAACTTTGATACATTCTTCACGGATCTGACTAATGCCACCGCTTCTGCAGTGCCGCCTATTGAGATAAAGGTGAGTTTCATTGTTTATATGAAAAATCATTTACAAAATATTATTAGCACATGGACGTCGGGCTCTCGCTGGAGAACTAAGGAAAAACTGCGGATCGTCAGGAGATTTTGAAGCAGTCAGGGGAGACCGCGTTCGATTACTTTGACAAGTTCTTCACGGATCTTAGGTACTTATAACAGTGCTTCTGCAATAAATACCTACTTATTACATAAATACTAAGTAAACTCTGTATGACAATTAGCGAGAGTGATTCAAGACAGAAACATTTTTATGCTAGAAATAACTGGAATCCTACTTTTCTGACTTGTTACTGTGGAGAATATGAAAACGTAGAAACAAAAAGTCCTGTTTCAAAAAGAGGCTTAGAATTGTAAGGCATTGTGAAAATAAAAATTTAGATTTTATAGAATCCCTCTGCAACGGGAGGTACTTTTTAAATTCATTCAATTTCCATAAGACATTACATAATTAGCTACCGGTTAAATGAAAGGTTGATAGTATCAGCGCCATCTATTGTAGATTAGCAAAACTAAAACACACATTCGGACCATAAAGTTATAACTCGTTCATTTTTCAATTCCAGCAAGAAGAGAACAACAACATATCATCGCCGTCTTCCAGCAACCAGCTACAATACTACCAGCCTAACCTGCAACTGCTGCCCAACAGTGGGCAACAGCGGTTACAACAGTTATTACGATCTGGAACCAGCGCTATAAACAACGCTGTGACAAATAATATAAACAATGGAAGATATAACATCGCGTCTGCGAACCCTTTACTAGCAGAAAAGCTATCGTCCACCAGTGGGATCAAACAGGAGCCTGTGAGCTCGGATTATAGTGGGACGAGTATGAACTATGGCAGTGCGTCGCCGATGCAGAGGGTGCCGAGCGGAAAGCCGCAAGTTCACGATGCGGGTGGAGGTAAAGGTATGTTTTAATTATTTGAATGTGCTTTCTAACCACTCATTTTCACATAAACATGCATGAATAACAAGTGCTTTAAATTTCTCCTAATACAAATCTACGAATAATGAGTAAACATCTGCGATCCTACTTCCATTCTGCATTTGTAAAATTGAAAACAACGACATCTAGCAAACATCACGTGAACCACGTCTCTTCGTCACGCACAATAAGACAAGTGGCTCAGCATAGAAGCACTATGCTTAAACCACCTTTTCAACAACGCAACAATAGAGGGCGCTATTAAAAGAGTTCAGCATCTACAAACTAGATGTCGCTACTAGTTAAATATAATGAAATTACTTGGTACTGCGGTGCATCAATGCAGTTTTCTCTATGATAGTTTTACTTTCGATTTCCGCTTGAGGAAGTGCCGCCAACAATTTTCCTTTCGCGTATTACCAGCTTTTACTTTACAAATGCCGGGAAAGTTCTAGCTCAGCAGGTTTGAGTGGCCTAGACTGGTATGGTAGCTGTTCAATAAACTTAGATTTTAAAGTGAGGCGATGATACTCTGTATCGTTATTCATAAACGTAACTAATGCTCAGTTAGTGATTTTAATACTAGAGTGTATAATGCGACTGAGTTGAAGTAGGTACAATAAAATTATAAAGTACCTATTTTGTTTCAATTCAATTCATTTATTCAAACCATAGGTACATTACAATACACTTAGTTTCGTCAAAAATTACAGTAATACAAAAACTATAAAACACAAATATCTAATTAAGAGGCTGTATAGTGGCCTTGTCGTTGATCTTTCGTTTGACGTTTGTGTGATAACTGCCTATCCTTTATGGAAACCGATATTGTGCAGCTATGTACCTACAGTATCAATTTCCGTATTACTATGGGTTTAGACGGTGTTCATTGTCTGAATTTAATAAAATATCCTCAAAATTATCATACATTACACATAGGTAGGTAAATTAATAGGTACCGTAATTGAGGAAAAGTCCGACGATTTCAAATATTATATATTTTAGTAAATACACAATTTACCGTATTATCTGTTCATATGTCAGTAAATGACTTAATTTCGTGGTCATGATTACTAACCGAATCATAATAGGTATTTCAGAAAAGACCCAATAAAAGTGAAAATATCGTTTTAATTATTATGACAATTACTTACGCTGGTCATTGCTAATAATTAACATAGCATTAAATAATTATTGTGAGTTTAATTATAAGTAGTCGTAAAATAATAATTATTTTCCTGCGGCTAATAGTTAATGTCCATTTTGCATGATTTTCTAGTAGAGTGGCGCCCCCGCGCGGACGGAAGCGAAAGTTCCTTCTCACTCACAGTAATTTTGTGTACCTACTTTCCATTGATTAAGTTAAAACTTTATTATAAAGAAACAAAGTACTGGCGAGCTTGTGTAGGCTTTTCGTATTAAACTATACAGTTTGTGATACCTACTTGTATGAGTAATTTAAGAATTAACACATTTAATACAACGACGCGACGCTTCGAACCACGATCAATATTAAAAAATGGTAGAAATCTGCACCTTGGTATCTACACTAAAGGTTTTAATTATGGTATGATGAATTTCGCACTAAACCTTTCTTATTTTTTTAACTTTTCGTAATCGTATCGCGTATTGTGTAATTGAAAAAATATAAAAATAATATGGCAAATTCTCCATAATTCTCCCAAACATAAATATACAAATCAAGAGTTTGTAGTCAGGCAAAGTACAATGTCAAGTAAAATATTTAATACTTAAATTAAATTTCACGTCACAAAATATGTATTGTTTTACGCAAAATTACAGAATTTTTTGTATCAACCGAAATCAAAGCAACGCCACTTCAAAATGTCTTTCTTCGGACACTTTTGAGACAAAAAGTGAGCAAAGAAGCCGACTAGCCCTTATCTCCCCGGAGACGTCGCGGTGCAATCTGCTGAACATCACTAAGTAGTTTTACACTGCCGGAAGCTGTTCTGATAAAACGAGTAACATTACGGTAAAACAGATTGGCTTTGAGCTTGAAAAAGTTGACTGATCATTGGGTATTTATATCTATTGGGATTCTTTTAAGCTCTTTTATGGCATTTAACGAAATACATCAACAAATAAAAAGTAGTGTTTAAATTATGAAGTTTGCGTAATTGTTTGTAACAAGATACTTTAATTATGTAACTACCTAAGGTATGTTTTTGTAAAATGATTTATAAAAATTATTCTTATTTTTATCAGCTAACCCCAAAGTAAGCAGGGCTTGTACTATGGGTGTTAAGTGACTAATAAACAACATAGATATTTTTTTTGTTAATACCTACATACATATAAAACACCCGACCTAAAGCCACATACCATTATAATATAACATTAAATAATTCCAAGACATACATACAGGAACGAAATATTTAGCTAAATTCTGAAGGAACCACTGAATGCCATTCAAAATGAATCCTAGCATTTCTATCAAATCTAATTTGATTGATTCAACGCAGTGTAATTGCATCAATTAGGGTCGAATCGAGCTAAGTTATAACTTTAAAAGTAAATTAATAATTAATACCTAAATAAAAAGGTACAACACATTAATGCGAATGATAGAAATAATCTTTTCTTCACATTTTTACAGGGAAACCCATACAAATGGAGATTATTACAAATCCATTCACATAATTCCATGACTGACGTCTGTGCGCGTCATCTCCCCCGGACTAGTGTTGTGCATTGACACACAAACCTCATTGACACACAAACCTTGACACAGTGACTTACATCCCCCTCTCGGAACAAGAGGAAACTTTATTGCATATTCCATAAAATTTTGTTTTCCTATTAATTTGCTCAATGACTTATCAAATTATGCTTTACCTAAATTTTATAAAAGGAAAATTCTACAAATATTACTATGTAGGTTACCGGTCTATTTGTGTTTCTAAGTTTTGGTTACTAACAGTCCGTCCGCGGTTTTAGTTACACGGAAAAATGCCATGCTCATGCCAAATTTGATCGAATTGGGCTTTGGTCGCAACAATTGATTTTCCCGCGAAATATGGTATTTTACCGCGGTAAAAAGTAGCCTATGTGTTATTCTGATATGTAAGCTATATTACGTTGAAGTTTAATCAAAATTAGTTCTGTAGTTTTTGCGTGATAGAGCAACAAACACACTTGGGTACAGACATACACCGTCACAAGCATATGCGATTATAATATTATAAGGATTCCGTTACCTCATGTATCTGATTGAAATTAAACATAAAAGTTGAACTACCTACTTAAGTATTACCAAATTTTTGTTAAAGTAATGAGTTTAATAAGTCAAAGTCAAAGTCAAAGTCAAAACGTTTATTTCCTTAGAAGCCTATGCTTACATGGACAATACAGAGAAATTGGAGGCGTCATTAGAAACAATAGGTGACTCTTTTGTAACAAGCGCTAATTGTTATTAATTAGGTTGATGCAGTAGGTAGATAATTAATTGCTTAAACATTTCTGTATACCAATACCTATTTAAATGTTATCCCTTTTTTATTACCTATTTTGATCGCTAGAAGTACATTAATAAATCTTAAATTATAAGTAAGTAGAATGTGTTGTTGTCACTCATACTTCTGACTAGAATAATAAATAGACTAGAATAATAAATTACTACGTAACTATTAGTGTTAAAAAGTTAACATGTTTATGAACCACTCTTATTTGTATACCAATTTAAAAGATAACATGAACTTTTCGACACCCACAATATTATGTAACTATAAATAAATCAATATTCCCGGACAATCCACACAACACATTTGGCACCGTGGTAAGCTCTAAAGCTTTTGTTACGGGTAAAGAACATCTGACTTAATATACCTAATACAAATACATATAGATATTTTTTATTATACATATAAACACCCAAACCAAAGAGAAATTGATTGCAGAACATACAAACACTTGAGCCTTCGGCGCAAATCGAACCCTTACGCCGTAAGCGGACCGAGGCAGATAGTTATAACGCATCTATAGAAAATAATGTAAAATCAAATAAATGGAAATATCCTAGGTTTAGCATCGGTACAAGTTGAACATTCCTTATTCCATTATCTCTCTATTTATCATCATTATCACGGCCATGGGACTTCCTCTGCTAGATGCAAACCTGGTACCTTTATGCTCGGTAGACCATAACCACCAATTTTCTCTAAAGCGCTTTAATTTGTGAAATGTAAGCGATTTAACAGCTGATTATACTGGCATTTTATACTTTATAAAGGTTAACTATAGCTATCTATTTAACAATCAGTAGTATAGATTTTCTTGAATTTGGACATTCGGTGTTGCCGTCAGGAAACGCCTCACATACGCGTGCATGCGTCGAGTGAGCGGCAACTCCAAGGCTGCGCGTGCGCCGGGCACTACTTGCGAGTTACACTGGAATGTTGCTCTACCTAGGTTTATTTATTACGTGCCGGGGGGTATGTGCAAAAAAGTCCATCTCCATTTACACCATTTACATTATAAACAATACTATAAACGTGATTTAAGCCGAGAAGTTCAGTTTTTTAAATAGTTGATATAAATTTATCGTTCCGATTTTTTTCAATAAGTCTGTTATACTTATAGAATACGTTACAAATTATTGACAGTTAAAATGTGAAATCCATTCAGGTGATTTCTTTAGATAAATACAAATGTTTCTATATACTTGTATAATATGGTAAAAAATCTCCCCCGTATTTATTTCCTTACATGTCTCGGTAAATTAAATAACAAATAATAATAGCGATAATGGCACCCTTTGTACATCTTCCTGCTATGATTTTTGTAACTATTGATTTCTTTTGGTGTACCATAAAGTGTTTTTGTATTGTATAACTAAACTTTAGCAATCAAATACCACTAGCCCCTACGAGGCCTAAGTTATGTAGTTCAGTATAATTTTTCATAAACTATATACTATACGATATACAACGTATAGTATTCTACAAAAGGTTCTCTACAGTAGTAGTAGTTTTAAATTTGACAATGCCACTATACAGCAGTAACAATTAAATATGATTTTTATTATTTTATGAGGGATTTGTAACATATTGCATTTTAATAGAATTACTTATATTAAACATAGTTTTAGTTGACAATGCCACTACTAGGCAGCTCAATTATTATGTTACATCTCATACTGAACGTCTTTTCTGTGTCTTTTGCTGTATTTTTTGTGTGTGATTATAATAGTTATTAGAACTTAACGAAAGCAAGTGTACAATGTTGCCTACGATGAATAAACTACTATGAAACTACAATAGGTAGAGCAGACTTCCAACCTCAGTGACAGCGGCTGTCAGGTGGTGTGACATAACGCCCCGCGCGCAGGCGCAGATCTGCAACGGGGTCAGGGCTGCGCGTGGGCAGGGCATCCGCGTCCAGGCTCACACCGCGCACGTCTCCGTGTAATAACTTAGCCTGCGACTACAACGGGATAAATAAGGGACTGTTATATTCGCTGTGGAAAAAATTGGGCACTGGAAGTAGTTGCTTTAAATCTTATAGTTAGCTCATTTTATTGACAGGAGTCATGAAAAAACAATGCAATGGAAACTTTTATTCTAAAAATGTACCTAAACCTCGCCATGCCCACGAACTGCACACTCAAAGAAAAGAGATAAACCCAAACTATCCTAAGAACAAGAGCTCTCTTAATTAGCGGGCTGGCGCGCTACGGCCGCAATTTGAATAAATCATCTATGTAATTTACTGGTGCTCCTCTGATTGCTCCGTGATCTTTAACGAGGACGTATCGTGGAATAAACAGACATCTACTGAGAAAATAATTTTTTTTGCTTGAATCATACCATTTGTCTCGTTTAAAAAGAAGGGACATTTGAGAATAACTTATTGCATAATCTTTTTAAAACGGGCAACTTTTGACTGTAAAATTCTAAATTAAGTCTCTGTTGCTTCAAATTTGATTCGTTACAACATAACACGACAAAAACTGTACTATTTTCGGTAATACTTCGAATTAACCGCCGTGAAAGCCGCTACTTAAGTTACAGAATTCTATACACATGATCCATCATAAAAACTCAGTCATGATAAGTCAATTACGGCGGACAGTCAGCTCGTTTCATTGCCAATAAAACATTAAATGATAGGTTTGCGCTCTCGGACGGAAACTGGATGAATAAAACTGCATTACCTTAAGGGGTTTTTGCACTGGCTATTGCGAACGCGGTGATTTTATTCTTTCCAGACGTTTTAGGAAACGTCTGCAAAGAGTTCCTTGATGTGTAAATATTATTAATGGTGCTTAGGTTTAGCTGATTTTTTTATTGACTAACTGCGTGGTAAAAATTACTTAGTTAGTTCGTTAGAATTGTGACTAATGAGAAATATTATACCAATGTTAATCGGGTACAGTTTTTGATTTGATACAGAAAAACCAGGCAAAAGATTAAAGTCAATGAAAACAAAAAAAAAACAACTTAAGCCATCTTTACATCCAGAAAAAAACAATCATTCATTTTAATATACAAATACAATGACAGTTTTCCGCGAAGACTTGAGGTAGGATCACGTAGCATACGAAATATATGCTGACATAAAGAAAAAAAGGAGCAAATTCCTCTGCAGTATTTTGCCGCACTCTGAGGTCGCCAGTGTGTTGCGCCTCTTAATAACGAAGCAAGGAAAATAAAGAATACCCTGTCCTGAATGATGTTTCCTGCAGTAATCAATTTTATTTATAACCTGCGCTTTAACCAGCCGGTGGTTAGGGAATTAGCTTCTGTTTCATGGCATGTATTTTTTCACCGGCATTAGCAGGCAGGGTTTTTATGGTGGAAATATTCCTGCAGTAACCAATGATCTAGGAGCACGAAATCGCTCCTCATATTAACTGCGTTTATTCAACATAACATATTCAGCGCTCTAGGATAAGATAATCAGTAGCTATTACAAAGACAAATGTCAGATTTTTATTAAAGGCATCAGTTTTTAACCAGTGTTTGTTGGCAGTGTTTTATTGTTTTATTACATGTTTATTTATATTTATGTCTTGTAAACTCATTTTTTACGAACAAATTGATTGTTTGATCCGAGAAGTGGTGCTGCTTCACGGCAGGTTTTCATAATTTTGTATGAAAACGTACGTCTTGAAATTCTCAAATGTATAGGCGTTCCAACAGCCGGGAGAAAATGGCGAAAATGAAAATACGCAAAATGGCGTATAATTGAGTAACATCTTTTTCACTTTTTAATAAAACTTGTCCAATTCATATAAAATTGAATTTATTAATATATAGGAGAGATAGTGATGATAGTGATTTATATCATAGTTTTGCGAACCATACCCAAGGAGGTATTATAGCATAGAGTCCAAGTATACCTCCTTGGTGCGGCCGGAGCGAGAACCTCAGAGCGTGTCAATGACAAGCACACACATGCGCACGCGCTCACACGCACATGCGCACGCGCACACGAATCTAGAACACATCCTGCATCTTACACATGAGGTCGCAACGAACTTTAATGCTATTTCTAATATTATTATCTTTGACTAAAGTAGGTATATCTATTGATATGTGATTTTAATTGTTATTGCCAATTTAAACTTAATAGAGACACTCTAGGTAGAGCATGAATGAGAAGATGAGTGATTGTAACTTGTGCGCTAGGCATTTAAATTTCATTTAATTTTTTTTATTGAAGCTTAAGTATTTTATAAATATATTAGACGTGTCCCACAGCTGGGCTAAGGCTTCTCCCATATATCTTACAGGTCGAAAAATAAACACTTAGGTGTATACAGGTAATTTAAAGAATAAACAGGTATTTCCTGGTACCTAAGCTATAGGGTTTGGTCCAGGGACAAACCTATTGCCTATGTGTCGTGTTGTGATGCAAACCAATTGGGATTTTTAATTTATTATTTTAATTAAAACTTGTATTAGGGATTTATGTTTCTTACATTATTTCACTCTCAAAACGAATTCGAGTTGAACTTTTTATTTTCAAAACGGGGTTTACCTGATGATGATTCCATCCTGAGGGGAATTGAAACGTCGGAATCTACAATAGTTACACGTGAGCAAACCTCATTTTAACAACTGATTAAATATAACTGTTGAAACTATCATGATTGTCAATACTATTTCAAAAGACAATCTATCATGGTAAATATCCCGTTATAAATCTAAATAGAACTGATTGAATGATTACTTACAATATCAAAAAGTAAATGAGATAATCATTTTCAAAATAACAAAAAAATAAAAAAAAAGCGTTTCAAATATTTAATCATATTGTTATTAACATAACCAAACCCCTAATTGACACTCTAAATGACATCTTCTTAGTCAACTTGTCATACAATCCCTTAAAACAATATGGCGCCAGCCGAAATAGATGCTGTACCATTAATATTGTCCCATGGTCGAAGCGTGTCGAGCAGACAAACAAACTAATATTAATTTCAACTATTAGCGTTCCGTAGTAATATACTAAAACCCTTATACAATATGCAATCTGACGTTCATTTGATTATTTTACTATGTAGCTAATGTAGAAAAAGATGAAGTGTTTGTTTGATTGGTTCGATTTGAAAAAATATTTTATTCTAATACTTTTTTTTATGGATGGCAAGTGTCGATGTGGTCGAGGATGGGTCACAAAGATATAGAAGGTACCTATAGCTAGTGGTATACCATATATTATTCACCGAGAAATTTAACCACGAGAATATCTAAAAAAAACTATTTAGTTCACATAAAAGAGACACTGAGAAACTGTCGTTTCAAGAGTCTTATAATATATAAGATACTAACTGAATCCTTACTCATGTTAAATTAAGACTGATATGTACAAATATTAAAATAAATAATTATTAATGTTTTGTGTACCAATCTCGACAGTAGGTGGTTTAAATTCGGTGAAAGGTACACGGCAGGTAGTTACGGCAACTTACTTCCACCGTGTCACAACAGCCGGTGCGGGTTGTGTCGAAATTTTTATACATTGCTATAAAATATTATCGGGTAGGAATTACAAATATCTGTTGGAAATTAAGTCCAAAAAAAATGCGTTCAAACTGTCTTTGTTTTTTTTAATAAATGATGTTATTTGATTTTGTTTTGATGATTAAAAGCGATTCATGACAGTTCTTACCCATAAGCATACTACAACATTGTAATCTTAGTATTGTTTCTTTGTTTGGTTGGCGTAATAAAAAATCTATCTATCTATCTGACCAACAGAGTTCTAGCCGCAAAATCACTCGCGCTATCCCTCAATTAATAACAAATGATTACACTACGGAACCCCACAACCTATCTCCAACTTCGCTACAACAGTGCACGTGTCGCCAAAACGCAGTTATGTGTCAAATATCCATTTCTTGAAGCAGTTTTTGTGTGTAGGTAGCAGTTTTTGTAACATGCCCTATTACCATAGCTCGGCATGGGCTATTACCGACTCACGCCCCCGGGTGTTAAGAACACGTCGTTAGAATTTCACGGGAATTCGTTACTGGAATTTGCCTCATGGGATATCCTGGACATTACTAAAACATTTTTTTCCGCTTTAATGGATATTAAAATAATAGGTATTTGCATATACATAATTGCAGCCATATCAACAAACAGTGTTTCAAAATTGTTGTTAAGCGGAAAGGGGTTTGAAAGGTGAGCTCATGACGAGCTTATATGATCTATTATTTTTCGAGGTGAAATTTCGGACTACTGTTGATGACAAATGCACTGTTTACGTAGTGACAACCTTAATTTGTTTTAAGTACAAATGGAAAAGTTTTAAGATAAAAGAGAGCTTAGTAAACATATAGTGAGGGAAAGAAAATAGTTCTTACAAAACAAGATAGCTTATAATTAAAATACTGCACAGAAACACTGAAATAGAAAAAAAAAGACTATAGGTACAAGGTGCAAAGATTATTTTAGTAAAAGAAAGTAATTATATACCTTACCTTGAATAATACTCACTGTAATTATATGGTTACAAAATCAATTAAAAAAAATAATTGTTAAGTTTATTAAAGTTTTTGCTTTAATGATTTCTACGGGTGAGGAGGTATTTACCAATTTTGAAACACCTGGTATTTAAATTATTTCGGTGCTAAAGGTATTCACCGTGGTCCGGGACCTTTGTGTCATACGGTCCATTTAGTTGATGTAGGTACGTCATACGCTTTGCTTTTAATCCGTGGTCTCCATCCGACAGATGGATGCAAAGCTTTTCGAAAGCAACTTTTCGACCCCATCCATCGCAATGTCCAAAATCATTCTCTTTAGTTATACAATTCCATAATTCTAACTTTATTATTGTACGTATGGTATCTAATATATTTTAAACCAGTTCACAATATCATCGCACCACTCACGCTTGCATGGCACCTTATCGCAGATCTTTAAACATAACCTAGTGATCTCTCACAACCTGAAATAAGTCTATGTAATTCAGGGCATAGCAATAGCATAATTCCTTCTATTTCTTTCCAGGTAAGTACGGTGAACACATTTGGGTCGCAGTGCCTGTAAGTAATTCGTAATAATTATGAAATAATTAGTCATTGAAATATTATGAATAGCTTTCTCGTTTCCTCGTACTGATATAATCACAGCATAGAAATAAAGAATTATTAACACTTGACACGAATATTTGAATAAAATATGGCAGCTAGACCCATTTACAGTTGATAAGGTATTGATAAATATTAAATGGATTGGAAAATGTATTCAGAAATATTAAAGCTTTAGGCTAGACACTTTTTTGTGTCATCGACTAAGGGTTCTGACTTGCTAATTCTACACAGCAAAATAGGAGCGTCTACATATTTTCATAACAATTTTATTAACAAGAAAGTTTGTTTATGTGTATATTTATTACTCTTTTACAATCTATTGTCTGACCACTGAGTATCGTAATCCAGCTTATAATCTAGAATAGGGAAATTAACGAAACTAAGAATGTCTTCTTCTTCTTTTTTATTTTGATGGCGTCCGTGACTAGCTCTAGTTAATTGTTTACTTTTTAAACAATCTTCAATTCATTTCCTTATAAATTGGACTCTGCGCTTGAAACATCAGTTTACGAGTGTCAAGTTAAATAAAATTATAAAGTGTAAAAGATGTTACTAAGTTGAACGTGATTTTTCGGTGGTTTACAAGTTTGAGAACATTTTTTTTCTTTTTCATCTTTTATTTGATGGCTTCCGTGATTGGCTATATGACCGTCAACAGCCAATGTCTAATTTTTTATTTATAAACAATCTTAGAGTATGTCACACAAATTTGAAGCTGACATTTCTACCTTCACAATGACACTGACATTTATTGGACTACATAAGGCTAAAAATAACGAGTCCCTAAGCAAACATGTCTCACCCGTGTGTGAAGATCATCACTCGGCGAGTCTACCGGTTATAGAGTACTTTGTCACTAGCAATGCGACCACACGCTTTAACCGGCACAATTCATTTTCATTTATCTTAGTAATTGACGTTTAATTATTTATTTAAGCTCAAATAACAATTAAGTATATTGCTTTACAGAGGAGTTCTACTAGCATTTATTATAAGAATCAAGACACAGCGCGCTGCGTTCAAGTATTTTGAATCAGCGCTGCGCAGTGTTCCCTGCGTTATAATGAATGTCTCCACGGAAATATAGATTATTGATAGCGGGAAAATAACATGTGCTAATTAAACTAATACTCGTAATATAAACTGCATATTCCAAGTTTCTGTCAAATACGTTCTGCCGTTTGAGATTCAGTAATTCATTTATTCATCCGCCTTATGAACTAATTGTACACTTGGTTTCGTTAGAGGTCGTACATGTAAATTCTCATCAGCGGCCTGTCAAATGTATAAATTTAAAAACATTGATTGATATATTAACATAAAAAATACACACTAAAGAGTGATAATCTATAATAGATTGAAAGAGTGATAAACAAATATCGACACCTACAAACTTTCGCGTTAATAATAATAATATTTCTCCAAAAAATCACCTTAAGCTAATGTTGACAAAACCTTAAAATTTAGTTAGAACTATGATGTTTTATTGTGCCTGAACTAGGAGAATACTGTAGTTACGGCATAAATTATTTCCTCCAAGTTTATTTTATATTACAGTGTTTTTTACTAATTTAAATGCACATGTTGCTCTAACATAGTTGTTGTACCAGTAAAATTACATATCTTAACCCAGATAATATTTCCGTTAATATTAGTTAGTTTCCGGGCTGGGCCAGTGCGTGAAGCGTTTTTTTCGTGTTTCGTAATGTGGCCCGGAGAAGCCATCTTCTAGGTCTTAATGCCACATCTTAGACCACATCGTCACTTTACATCAGGTGAGATTGTGGTCAAATGAAGGCTTATCTAACACTAAAACTAGATATAGGTACCTGCCACAAAAACCTGTAATTAGTGTACCCAGACAGACAGCCCAGATGCACATGTATTTATTAATTTAGGTCTACGCAAAATAGAGGATAATTCTAGTTGTAAACATTACTGCGAAAGCGTTATCAGCCCCCGCGGAGTAGGTCAGGGTTGAAGGAAACTCTTTTGTGCGATAGGTACTTTTGACATTTGCTGACATTTTTGACGTCTAGTTTTTTAAAAGGAATAGGTAGTGATTCATAGAAATAGTTTTTATTGCAATAGTAATCTGCATTGCAACTAATTGATTAACTTTTGAAATTTGCTGACATTTTTGACGTTTTGTTTTTTTAAAAGGAATAGGTAGTGATTCATAGAAATAGTTTTTATTGCAATAGTAATCTGCATTGCAACTAATTGATTAACTAAACACCAGTCTATGAATACTTACTGGTATTATAAAGCTAAGAGACTTTGCGTGAACGGGGTTATTTCAGGAGCTGTTGTTCCCATTTTGACAGTTTATTGTATAAAATATTTATCGTAGAGTTGTTAATTTTTCCGCGGGAAATTCAGAAAACAACGGCGCCGGAGTGCCGCAAACTTCTTGTGTTTGTTACTTATATTTAGACTAAGTCGATTTTTACGCTATAGCGCCGCCAGTGTTTTACCAATTTTCTTACAAGAAAAATGCATTTTTTCGCAATAATTGTTAGTTGCAGTACGTTTGTACAGAAGTAACTTAAATTTTCTAGTATTTTTCGGCCGAGATATATTACCTTAAATTACTATGTCGAGCAAAATCTAATTTTGCCAACCGTACCGAATAGAGCGTGCGACGTCACTCGGTGCCTACACGACACATGCAGGTAGCGTTACATAACACACACGCACACATGCGCACACACGCACACTGCTGCATCCTGTCCCAGATAGTAAGGTGAACTACTCGCCCAGAACCACAGCCTATAAATTAGATACCTAACAGCCTAGGTAATACATTAAATTGAGGTGAGACCTGCTAATACCATGATTTTGATGTTTTATTTCTAATTCTCTATAGGTACTTTGAAAGTGGGTCGAATCTAAATATATCACGTATATTATGATGACGATTGTGCATAATGGACGTTTCGGTTTGATTCAAGAATAACCGTCGTTAGGGAAGCGCGAGAGCCTTTTAAGTCTTGTTTTGTTTAAAATTAGAGTAATATAATAGATAGTTAACCCTTTATTGTCACCACAAAAATAAAACAAATAGTAAACAGTAACAAAACAATAAGTAATCGGAGTAATAAGGGCCGCCTTATCGCTGTGAGCAATCTCCTCCAGGCAACCTTTGGATGGACAGGAAAAAAAAAGAACGACATAAAAATGGCGTTACGTAAAGAATATATTATAACATGGACAATTAATAAATACCAAATAAAGTATTGTAAAACTTTTAACAGACAAGATAGAAAAGTACGATATTATACCTACTTACATAATTCTTAAACTATAATCCTAATACGAAAATTATTAATTTCTTAAGGACAAAAAAAACTTTTATTTAAGTCAAATGGGAAACTTACTTAATTAACAATGAAATTATAATGCATTAACTTCACTCAACAACGTCCCAAAAACGTCTTCGAACTCAGCAATAATTTGTCTTGCACTTATCAAACCCACAGTCTTCCGTTGGAAACCTTCCGAGAAAATACGTACTACAATTAAATAGTATAAAACATAAAATTAATTTCTAAAGGAAATATTACTTAGTTAAAAAGGGATTTAAGTTAATATTGTTAGTTCTTCAGTCCACGATACCTTGACCTTATTTTAGGTTATATCATTGGTCTTCGGTTTAGAATGGAGGAATCCAGTGTTCTGAATTGTCCGTAAAGGGCGCGACAAGGGCACAGGCTGATGTGCCGTGTCAACAAGACTACACTTGTGTACTTATATATATGTATACTTATTTATGACTGCACTTACAAACTTGGCATCTTAAAGATTATAATTTACGGTCAATCCACACAACATCTAGCCCCGTGGTAAGCTCTTAGCTCGTGTTTACGGGTACTATACTTAATATACTGGACACATAGATAAATAGTTTTTATTATACACTCATTATATTAAACACTCAAACAGTTGACCCCTCGGCGGGAATCTAACCCGATACCTCTTGCGCCTCTAGCGGACTTCCTCCCGCCGCGCCACTGAGGCAGTCAAATTACAGTTACAGACTTTAATTACAGCTTAAAGGTTATGTAGTGCTTTTTGAGTCTTTATCTTTATATGTATTTTCCAGCGAGATCAACGTTTTTTCTCGCAGTAAATAGGTTACTATAGCCTTCCTCGATAAATGGACTATCGAACATTGAAAGAACTTTTAAAATCGGACATGTTGTTTCTTAGCTTTCAGCAAACAAACACATTTTTCAGCTTAATAATATTAGTATAGATGATAGAGTTATTTGAAGAATAAATCATATATTCCGGAAATTAATTGTATAATATTGCTCAAGAGATGCGTCATTAGAACTTTCCACGAGTAATTGTGAAACAACTTGAAGACCTCGGGGCACCTGTTACTAGCAGTGGACGTCTTCCGCCTCTGATGATCGTGAGTTGGACTCATCAATAACAAAATCAATTAGCTATATCCGTTCTAGTTTAGTTTAGATCCTAGTGAAGGGACTCGAAAGGTTACTCGTAACTTTAAAGTGAAACATTTAACTAACATTATACTTCACGACTTATTATAAATTAAAAATCCCCGTCGCGTCTGTCTATCCATATAGTGATTCTAAAGGTAAGTACCTTAATCTGTATCCGCGCAAAGTCAGCGCGGGTCACTAGTAATATTACAAGCTGAATGGTTGGTTTGTTTAAGAACGGATCTATTTTGCAAAAATATCTTTTAATAAACGATACCTATTACATTAAAATGTATCGAGAGCTATACTCTAGCTTTTATTTAAACACACAAAAACATTACAAAGTTTCAGATTAAACTAATGAAGAATTGCAACATTAGCATATAAACTTGCAACAAAAATATTTAATGTCGAAAAAAATCTAACATATGGAAAATATGCCCCTCAGAAAAAATCAATAAAGAATATTTAAACTCTGCAGAAATATATTATGCCCTCAGAAAAATCAATAAAACACGCAAAAAGCCGCGTGCGCAGCTAGTCTAAACATTAGTGTACCTACAGTGACGCAGCTCACAGCGCGGTGCGCGCGCGCAAGGTCTCTGCCGCGTGTCGCAAGCGCACTAGCACACATGCCAACTGCCGACTCACTGCGGGACTTTACGTATAGTGAATTAAAAGGTGGATTTTTATGTTTGTCACAACCAAAATTGTATTTTTGCTGATGTAAGATCTGAATCAATTTCTGATTATAATGATAAGTTTTTACGTTAGTGAAATCGAGCTCAGAAATAATTGACAAGGTTCCGAAATCTGCTCTGTGCTCAGTCGTAGAATGTCCACTGCCGGTCATAAGACTCCCTTTTTAGACGTCACACATCATAACAGGGTGTGACAATGCTCGCCACACTAGGCAGGCTTGTTAGCAAGCGGACTGTCAGTATTGAAGAACATTTTCAGAAGTTTCCATGTCACCTAGTAGGTTTTTTTGATTTCTTGGGGTCAGGGTGTTGAAACTAGCTGCCCCATGATAATTGTTTACGAAATTAATTACATTCTCTGCTCAGATTTAGTAATTGTTCTTACGTAAGTACTTTAGTAAGGCAAAAAAAAATGCTATAGCAAGCGATCACGGTTCATAAGACTGGTGACAAACGGACAGACGAATCGGATAAACTTACAGCATTTATAATGTTTCCGGCATTTTTTGGGTTCGGATCAGAAAAGTTAAAGATATTTACCGGGTATATCATGCCCAAAGTTATCAGATTATTTCTGCTGACGTCACAGCCCTGACGTCACTCGGTCAGTCTCGCAAAGTGCATTTATTAGCGCGACCTAGTTCCGCAATTACCCTGCCCTATATACGCATACGGCGAGCAGCTAGTGGGAGCTCCTCGTTTATTGCTTTAAGGATTTAGTTTTCACACAGATATATATCCGGTCTCATGTTTATGAAAGGTTTTCCTCTGGATTTCGTCTTGAAGAGAAAGACACATATCTCTCTGGTTTTTCTATTCTGCATCTTTTTGTCTCATAGTCTTCAGGGTAAATATTCTAGTTCAATAAATAGAGTATTATTGATGGAAAATAAGCGATTACTTTCTCGCTAGACTCGCTACTAATAGACGAAAATAAACCGTGAAAGTAGATTTTATCCCGGCGTTTAATCCTCCTTGGATAGGTCATTTTTATGTAAAGGTATGAATTTGATTCTAAGCAAGTATTCCATAAAATCTCCAAAGATCTTCAATTATCTCCATGAAAGGCTTACATTTCCACTTGTAGCTTTTACCGGATTTAACCGACATAATTTGCGCTATATCAAATATCTGCAAAATCTGAAAAATCGTAAACTTAAGTCACCAACAATAAAAAAATAGCACAAACGTATTCGCATTATCCTAGGTCCGAAGTATCTCCAATCAGCGTGACCAAGACTCATTTAATACCTACTTTAGGACCTACCTCACTGATTTAAGATCTCGCTGCGGTCGCTTTAAATAGATGTTTACCATCACAGACACAAGCAACAAGCAGCATCCAATTATAAAATAGAAATAACGGTACAAAAGGAAATATAGATAATAGCTCGGAAGGAAACCGGTGCCGAGCTGCGGCGCTAAGGCCGGCCGGGCACTGCCCCTGCGAGGCCACGCCATGCAAATGCAGCGCTCAAGGCGCGCCCTACTTACCCGCCACCGGCGACCTTATCTCCACACGCTAAAGACCACATTCAGCCGGCAACACCCCAAGGTTACCCTCCGCGACCACCAACCTATGTAGCGTATTCCGACTGCACTAGGACGCTATTTCTCCGGCAAGCTAACCTTACCGGTGACACGAACGATCCTATTCAGTAAAACAGTTTGCAGAAAAAAAATGATTCGTTACGTAGCGGTTCATTAGAATTTAATTGGCGATTGATGATGTTTTTATAGTCGCAGTTAATCGGTTCGAGGATATTTAAATCGACGGGTCAAGTGGGTTCTTTGCTTGGCCTCAGTGTTGACTGTCATTGCTGATTCCTGCTTTTTGCTCTAAGCGATGTTTATGTTTTGAAATTTGCGTTTATTACGTGCCCCGCGGTATTACCCGCGTTATAATGGATATTCGGAATTATATTTCCCCGCGCCGCGGTCAAAAGAAGACTATGTCCTTTCTCAGGCTCTGGAGAATCTGTGGAATCGGTTCAGCAGTTTTTGCGTGAATGAGGAACAGACAAACAGAGTTACTTTCGCATTTAAGATATAAGTATAGATACACAGCATAGACTCTTACTAGGTTAGCAGATTTAGCGGATTCTCGTTTCAGCTGTTAGCTATATCTAAGAAGTGTGTGATCTAAGTGTAGAACCCTCTTTGCAAGCCTGGAATATACCCAGTGTAAACTGTGCAGATGTTCGTCTGTAAAAGAATGTTGCACGTTAAATTTGACACACTTCCTTCCTGACTTCCGATTAATAGGATTAGTATCTAAATACAAGTATGTAAATTCAATTTCATATAATTGGACCCTGCGTTTGAAGCGTCGTGACAAGTTCAATAAAATTATAAAGTGAAAAAGATGTTACTCGGTTGAACGCCATTTTGCGTCTCGATTTTGAGAATCAACAAATATGTCAATCGCGTGACAATGCTTCTGATGACATATAGCAACTCCTTAGTAAAAGGACTAAAATAACTTTTAAGTAACAAGTACCTAATAAAAGCCAGTTTTCTAGTGGTAATAATAATTACGACAGTGTTTTCTTGAAGATCTGTGCTGACATTATGAAGTCTACACAAAAATAACAGATTTCTTGACCACTAATTAAAACGCCCGCCAACATAGATGCCTATTTGTGGTTGGCTAAAGAAATACAAAATATCTCGTGTTAATGATAAATAATTCGTATGAAACCATAAAAGTGTTATTTTTTAAAAGCATATTCTCTTTCACTGCAAACAACTTTTAACCACAAATAATTAAATTTATCCTTAACCTATAATTATAAATGTTCGTAAAACACTTCTAATCATTTATTTGCTTCAACATAATGTAAGTAGTTTACAAAAGATCTTAATATTAAATGAGTCTCAATTATGTTCGACTTGTTAGCATGCAAAAATCCATTATAATATGTCAGAAATTTATAAATAATACAATAAAAAAGTATAATAATAATATGATTCATTTCAATTATAATAATACATTAAATAATAATCCTTATAAATTCTACATTCAATATAGAAAATTAAAATTAATAAATAAAAAAAAAATACATGAATTTAAAAAGTCATGTATTTCATAGTAACATGTTTGCACTAAGAATTGTTTAAATTTCGATTTAAATAAATTATAGTTGAGATTTTTTATAGCTTTAGAATAAAAATCCGTGACATTTTAGTTGCGTCCATGTAAATCTTATTTCAACTTGAATCAACATGATTCAACAGGGAACAAACCATGATTTGACGGTTATGAGTTTTCCGATACTTCGACGACGCTGTTTAAAGCCGGCCTAACCTCAAACAACTCAAAAATTATCAAATCATGTTATGTTACCCGTTTCAAGTAACTCTTGTTCTGATCCGAAGTACATTAAATTGATAGAAAGATACTAGCAGGCTATTTAACCGATGCCAATAATAGCGTCAGTTGTCCATTCATACGTCCTGTTGGAGACTGCGCCAAGTCGCGTCAGTTTTGGGCAGCCCCCATAACGGGCGTCATTCATAGATATGCTAATAATAATTACAATATGCAAAGACAAAGGACTTCCTAAATAATTAGACAACTTTGTAGAAGTGCCGCGCCGGTGCCAATGTCGGATTAAACGTTTTGTGATTCCATCAATGTACCTTTAAGATTTTCGTTTTGTTATTATGGTAGATTTGTTGTAAATAGGCCATTATTGGCAACAATCTTACCCATATCACTTAGGTCTAATCGTTTAAGGTATCTATTACCTATAGAAGAAACAGCTTGTAGATATCAGGAATCTCAACAACTATAATAAATATTGACAATCAGCTCTCAATAAACAGAAACCTGAAAATATACTTGTCGAGATTCCACAGCTGGGACACAGGAATTAATACACCACGCTGGCCAAGTGCGAGAAGGTGTATGTCACATGTCCTTCAAGCCCTTTAGATGTTGATTGCCTTTACTGTCAAGGCACGTGTTGTAAAGCGAACATTTATTTTTCAAGAAGAAAAATCCAGAGTTACTTGGCTGTGTTTAAACCCACGACCTTATAAATGAAAGTCGAGTGTGCTCACACTTAGCCAGCACAGCAGAGATTTTATATAAATTAAACATTATTTCATGTTTTACGTAAACATATTGACATAATCAACCGTTTCATCCTTGAGCACACAGGGCTTCTTGTATTCTTGCTCAAGCTTATAAATGAGTAAAATAACTGAATATTTTTCAGCGTGTACCGTTTTAGGGTAAATGCACTGTTCGTCAGTCCCCAGTATCGCAGTATCGCTGAGATCTATGCAATGAACCTCACGAACTGCTACTTCTTGGTGTTGCCGTGTCGGTCGTCTACAAATGTCTGCACAAATCAACAAAAGGATGCATAAATGGGATCTGCGCGGTTCTCTATGTATCTCTATCTTCATATGGTTCTCAATAATGATTTCATATGGTAACCACTCCAGTAATATATTTTTGTTTAGAGCTATACCTACTCGAAAATGTAGCATTAATGTTGTAATTATTAGATGTTTTGGATTATCCAGGGATTTATTTAAATTGTTTATCAAAATTTCATGCTGAATACCGTTTAGGATAAAGTTTGCGCTTATAAAATATCAGAAAAACCTCACTTCCTCTTTTCCTTCACACCAATACAATGGTTCATTATAACTATAACAAAAGTGCATAACAACATTTTTTAAAATAAATCTAAATTTAAAATTTAAGAAAAACCCCCGATTCCAATGCCTTAATTTCCTTAAATGTAAAACAACATAATATTATGTAATGTGGACGCGATGCGTTTTCATTTGATACCCCACACTAGTATATTTGCAGATTTTCGGTTTTGCTTCCCCACTCTCACCCCCATAACTTTTAAACGGCCCAACCGATTTTTATGAAACATGTCTAAGAACACTCGCGCAAGACTCACCTTTCATAAAAAAAAAACTAAATCGAAATCGCTCCATCCGTTCGGGAGCTATGGTGACACAGACAGACAGACAGACAGACACACAGACAGATAGACAGACAGACAGACAGACAGACAGACAGACAGACACGTCAAACTTATAACACCCCTCTTTTTTGGTCGGGGGTTAATGATAAAATAATTTTAAAAATGTTCTAACCTTAATTGTACCGCTCCATGTCAAAGATCTTTCCTTTCTATCTCCAATTGTTTCCTTAAAAATAATACCAGTGCAGCTGGAAACACATATCTATATTCAAGTTTTCCCGTACCGCCACCATTTAAAATTCATATTTAAACAGTCGCCTAACCGCGGGTCAATCTCCGGATTCCGTGCACTCCGCACACACGATCCCTTTTAGGTCACTTATTTCACGGAACATCTCTAAGAAATACCTACTGAATTATGTGTGTGATAAAAGATTTACCACACACATAATTCAGTTTCTAAAAAGTATTTAATCCATAATACCTAATATCATAAATGCGAAAAAAAACGGTTAACAGTCTGTTCACGCAAAAACTATTGAACCTTTCAAAATGAAATTTGGTGCACCGATTCTGTAGAGCCTGAGAAAGGACAGAGGCTACTTTTCACCGCGGGAAAATGACTTTCCGCGGGAAAATCCATTTTAAGGCGGGTAACACCGCTGGCACTAGTCATATAGATAGTCAGTGATTGTCTGGAATATCGGTTATTATAGAGGTACATAAAAAATATATATTATATAGGTATTTATAAAGTCGGTTAAAAATTATTTTTAGAGAAACAAACAAATTTGCTACTCTCCATAATTTTAGCACATAGGTATGCCTAAGTAAGTAAGTTTCAATAAAGAAGAAATGATTCAATCTAATTGCATAGGAAACCGCAAATGAGCTAAATCGCTATTTTTGTTAAAACTAGTTAATTTCTCGGTGTCATCTCGCTAAAATAACTTCGATTGTCTCACGACACTTCAGAATGTATTGACCACAAACCACAGAAATATGTTAATAATTAACTAAGGATGTTTAGCAACACTTTCCTGGATGCTCCTTCACAGATCTATTTTACTAGACTCTCAAGATGTTTGAGTTAAACTGTCTTCATTTACTTACGTACTTAGGTATGTTTTTGACGAACTCAACCGCTAATATCATTTGAAATAATATATCTGATGGAAATATTCGTGGTAAAAAGAGTCTATAGATTCACTGCATATATTCGGTTTACGTCTGTGAATTATTTTTAACAACCAAAAATGACTATTATTATTCATTCGACTCCAGTTATTACTAAGATAACTCCATAATTATAGGATATACAAGATAAACATGGTCGCTCGGAGATGTGACAAAAAAATACGTAGGTACTTTACATATTTATAATTTTCGTAAATTGTGTTTTCTTATCGCTAATTATTTTGATATAAGAGCCAATTACTAGCAAACATTTGGTAAAACAGGGTTCGAACAATTCCAATGGCAAAATAGTAGTTACTAAATAACTTGTGAAAAGTGTATTTCTTCGGATAATTTGTTTTTATTACATTAGATTCGGCTACGGAACACGACACTATAATTGATTAAAATCCACTATGCACATAAAAAATAACGCGCTGTATAGAAACAAAGTACCTAATCGCTCTGCAAAAAGAAAAACTATGACACATTTAGTACTTCAATTACTGTCTCTATTTGAATTTGTTAACCTTACCTTTTTGCGTAGCTAAAAAATCGAGATGTGTGGATAGCCCCCTATAACCTAACGTATTATTGTATTTTATTTACCTGTGTGTACAATACAGTGTTTTGTTTTTAATAATAACACCCACCATTTTACTCTAGAAGAAGTATCTACCGCCAGACAACCAAGTATAGTCTATTGATAATAGAACTAAAATAAAAAAAGAAACAACTAGATTTCTACATTATTGTCTAGCCTATTAATTTCAACTTTAAACGATAACGCGTAAATGTTTGAATTTAATATAATCTATAAAATGAATTGAGCAAATCTATATTAAACTAAAAGTTATCAGATGTTATTACCAAGAAGTTATATAATTATTTATAATGTCAGACTTCCCCTGATGTTTTCCTCCAGCAGATAGGACGAGACGTGAAGCTGCTAAAAATTGGAGAAGGCATATCAAGTACTAACCGGATCTTATCGTCTGAAACTGTCGAGTTTAACAATATTAATTTAGAGAGAGATACTTTTCATACAATTTTTTTTATTTTTTGACTGCTTTGGTGGCGCGGTTGGCGATAGTCCGCTTGCGGCGCAAGAGGAAGCGGTTCGATTCCTGCCGAGGTGTAAAGAGTTTGTATGTTCTGCAAGCACTATCTACTTGGTACTGAGTGCTCAAAAAAAAGTCTATAATATTAATTATATCAGATGTCTGGTACCCGTAACACAAGCTTAGAGCTTACCTCTACGTTGTTGTGTGGATTGGACGAAAATATTTATGTATTTTATACAAATTGGAAACTTCTGTTTATCTAATAGCTTATAAAACCGCGTACATAATTGAGTTCTGATTATTTCTAAAATGATCAAAATATGAATGTGTATTATGCAGTTTTGTACATCGTGTTGCAAATAAAGAACTTAGAACTTTAAGTGTCAAATTTGATGATAATTAAGTTAATATTCTAAATCTATGTAGAAAAAATTAAGACGAAGTAACGTAGCTTATTAGTATCTATTTGTTTCAACCTGAAAGTGGGTTTTCTCATTTTGTAAAAACATAAATGTAAAGTTGTTAAATTTGAACTCTTTTTTCACATAAGGAAAACTGATATTTTTAATAAGTTCTTAAATTATATAGTAAACATTTTCCAGAAATTCTAAACCATGATAAGTAAATTACGAAACGCATTAAACAAAACAACGTTTGTGTCTCATTCAGGTCAGTAACTCCATATCTCACCCTTGACTCACTTGTGGACCATCACGCTTCCTCGTTGCTATCTTATCTCTTGTATCTTGTACTAAACAAACCATAAACAAAGGAAAAAACCTTTTTGGTTGTTCCTGGTACTAGCTTAGCAAAAGGAGGTCTCAATATCATACCATAAACAAAAGAAATAAACCTTTTTGGTTGATCTTGGTCGTGGTCGTCGTCGAAAAGAGTCGTGCAAAATGAGGTTTATTTATTCAAATTGATATCAGATTAGAAGAATAAATGAAAATATATTTCAAATATAAAAATCACGGACATGGAACAAGTTAATTCACAGACGCCATAGAATAAAAAAAAACCGTTCGAATTGAGAACTCCTTCTTTTGTAAATAAGTTTAAAAAAACTAAAACACATTCTCATTAAATTAAATTAAATTCCTTATAATTGGACTCTGCGCTTGAAGTGTCAGTTTCAAGTGTCAAGTTAAATAAAATAAATATAGTGTATTTCGACTTAATTTCATGATGTCAAAGTTAACTTCTAATTGGCAATCATCTACCGACCCCATGCATCCTTTATGATAATAATATGGATATTGATTGCCCTAGTGGAAGCAAAATGTCCTTCAACTGAGTAACATCTTTTTTTCACTTTATTTAACTTGGCACCGGCAAACTGACGCTTCCAGCGCAGAGTCTAATTGCGAGAAATTCAATATGTCTCACAAAAGACATTGCAAAATGAAAAAGAAAACGTATATAACGCGCAAAACAGTCACCGCTCACATTAGAGAACTCACCGTATTGCGAAAGACCATCTACGTCACGACAATCGAGTTACCTTATCCATACTCGCTCCGGCATCGCGTGCCGCATTGACCCACTTAGCGGGTTCGACACCCGACTGAGGTCGCTGCATAGATAATAACTTAAAGCCGCTTGTGAGTCTTCACTCAATCTGCGACTGTGATGGTCACGTGGAAGGTACTTGCGAGACTCGCAGTTGAGAATGTGCGCCACCTACGCACCATCATAGATGCACGATAGTTCAGCGGTTAGAGATATTTAGATGTTTAATTTATATCAAACTCAAATAGCCCCAGTATTTATGTTTCACGATATTTTGGTGCGGCTCAGCATCTGATTGATATCTAAGGGCGTAAATACAATAAAAGTAAACCGAGTAAACTTAGCAAAGCTTAGCTATGTCAAACTTGTCAGTACTTATGTCAAGAGGTATCTCGCGTTGTCACGCGTGACTGAGCGAGATAGATCTATATTTTTACTATTTACTATTTTTACTCGGAGATGGTGAAATAGGTCATTAATTAGTCTGAATTTTAACAAAAGTCAAAAGATCAGGTCGTTCATTCCTATACAAACTTAAATTTTATAGATACATGAACGTTTTAGGTTTTTCCTTAATATTTGTTGATCTATATCTAAAAATCTACATATTGCTAAAACTATTTCAACACAAATACATAATTTTTAATTTAATGCTGAGTAAGATTTAAGACGCATCCAAGGTATATTGGTTACTATAACCAAGTGAGGTTTATCACTTAAGTAAAAAATCATTTAGATTTAATAACAAACACATTCCTTTAATATCACGCTTCGCCACGAAGATGTCTTCAATTATTTTTGTTATAGAAATTTTCATTAAAATATAGTACCTAATCGTTACGTAAAAAACAACGCAGGTAAAACTAATTTAAAATGCAAGAAACTACTTTACTTATTAAATATTTTAATCTTAAAATACGTTGCATCTGTTGTCCTGTGTTCTCACAAAAAATAAATTTATAAAAGAGAAAACAAACCCATTTACTAAAACATCAGACACGACAACCCAAATTAACTCTTAGTCGTTCCAGTAAATTCATCTCATAATGTACCGTACCCCCGGCAGGGGTAGTTAGGTTTGCCCGGACGTAGGACGTCCTCGCGGCCGATGCCCCGGTCTGGAGGTTAGGCTGTTTACCCCGATTTACGGTACCCCATCGGGTGCAAAATGACATTGACGTGGGCGGAGGTGAAGTCTCTCGCTTCAAAACAAGATCACCTTGTAGATACTCTCGAGGGATGAAAACATGACATTGACATTTTGATATATTCATGTTTTATATACATATATGTTGGACGCAAAATGGCGTTCAACTGAGCAACATCTATTACACTTTATAATTTTATTTAACTCGACACTGCCAAACTGACGCTCCAAGCGCAGAGTCCAATTATAGGGAATTGAATTGAATTATATATGTTAATATTCTGATAGGGATAGGTCAGTTCTTTCCACTACGCGGTGTTATCTGCTTTTATGGATATTCTTGCGGAGATAACGTGATATTCCACAGTAAATTCAAAACATTTATTTCCATATATACACAAGGTATGATGAAAATGTCTAAAAATACTTAAATATAATTAAAATTAATGGTTTAAGTAAATTAACAAATACACTAAACTAAAATGCAAATCATGGAAATGAGATTGTCAGTTTGCTTCATTTTTTAAACACTAAAGTTGAGAAGCAAATAGAAACAACACAACTATTATCTATTTTTTTTTGTTTTATAACAATATTGGTGATTTTATCAATATATCATAGTTCCCGTTTATACATTTGACATTTACAGACAAGAAGAAATCCATATTAACATGCCTCTGTAATCATATCTGTCTATTGCTGAAATCTGCCGATAAGCTTAAAAGATCGATACAACCACGAAACTTAATATTGCGTAACTACGGAAACTATGATGTAAGCATTTAATCTTCTAAGGAAATATAATTACTGCAGGAAAATATATTATACCCATTATATACAAAAAGGAAACCTACTTCAATATTAAACTATTTTAGTAGCACAGTAAATAAAGTCACAAAATTAGAAGTTCAAACCACAAAACAAATAAATAAAGATGTCTACAAACAATAGAAGTCGCAACTAATTACGGGTACAAAATACCCATTGGACTAACTGCAGACGAATACGGTGAAATAGCTTCATTACCGGCCGATAGCGGGCGCGCAAACGTAGCTATTTCAACGACGCAGGACCTTCCCCAACCCGAGGTTCGTAGACCGTGGAGGTCGCGCCCTTCAGACGTTTACTGCAGAGATACAGCCTGCTGTGTTTATAGGCGCAAGGAATTTGGCTGAGTGCCTACTGGGACGGAATCGTGGATACGTGTCTAGCGAAGGATAATGTTCTGGGGGTTTTTGGTAGTTGAGAGAGTGGAAAAGGAAAGTTTTGGAAAGAAATAAGATATATTAATAATACACAGAACTAAAGACAGCATAAATATTTATAGCATTCAATTAACTTTCAAAATTATATGTTCATAATTAATTGTATCTACTTATGATTTATTAAGGCATACAACGTGTTTATTTTATTTCAAACAATTAGTATCTATCTGCTTATTTAGATAATTCAGTAATAGGTGACTGGATTTTCCAAATCCTGCTAGATTTTCGTGAAAGAGGTAGTAACTCACTATAAATCCCTAATTATAGTGATTTCGGCAGTAATGATAACCTATGATTTTAACTACTACAAATACACGTCGTAATAAACTTTCGAAGCTAATATATTTTAATTTCCGCGGTGATGAGAAATATACTTTTACTAGCGGTCCGCCTCCGCTTCGCACCTAGTTGACCGTATTGTGAATCTTTACCATTCCCGAACACACACAAAAAATTTCATCAAAATCGCTCCAGCCGTTAAGGAGGAGTTTAATGACTAACACACGTACAGAAGATATACATAAAGATTACTTATAAATTAGTTTCTTCATACAAAATAGCTCCGTGCTTCTATTTCCATCTACCATTCCTACATATCAATTCCTACATCAATCTATTCAATATGAGTCGTGTCTCGACGTGGTCAACGCCCGCCCTAGGACGCCGCGCCCTTGCTTCCCGCCCTGCCTTCCAGGGCGGATTTCATGTGTCCTTGTATGACTGGGACTCTGGGTCAAAGACCAACCCTTGGAGGCTGTTTGAGGTAAGGGCGATGTTATGCGGTTCTGTGGTAATGGATGGATCGTACAGATTTATCGTCTTCTAAAGTTGAGTTCTAAATAGATGAAAATGGCTGGCTGTTTTACGGTGCTTTTAATTCAAGCGTTTCGTGTCGCACCTCTCCGGCACCGCAGTCGTATGTCTAAACTATTTTTATTATTTAAATAAGTTGTTAAGTTTGTGATTGCGAAGAAAGGTGCTTGTAGAGTTGGGGGCCTGTAGAGTTATAAAGTGCTTGGCTTAACATGAACTCTGATAACATTTTGTCAGTGCACGCCAATTGATCTCGCTCATTTTACATGAAAATGGTTTTAGGGGATACTTTGTTTTAATTATTTATTACTAAGAACATGACGGTATTATTATAGAGTAACATCATACTAGCAAAGATATAGTCAATAATGCTATGCACTTATCATCAAACCATATTATTTTCAACTATGTGCTGTGTACACATGACCTCCGGGTGGTGCTAAGAACAGTCTCCGATTTTTTCGTGTTTCGTAATGTGGTCCGGAGAAGCCATTTACCTTCTAGGTCTTTATGCTCCATCTTAGATAGATAGATAACTCTTTATTGTACACCACAAATAAAATACAAACTGCAAACAACAACAAGACAATACATTGGAGTACAAAGGGCGGCCTTATCGCTGTGAGCGATCTCTTCCAGGCAACCTTTGGATGGACAGGAAAGAAATAGAACGACATAGACAGTGGCTTAGACCACATCGTCACTTAACATCAGGTGAGATTGTGGTCAAATGAAGGCTTATTTATCTTAAAAAAAAAAACATACACATTGCGTCCATACTTTTACGCAATATTCTTAACAAAAATAAAAAAAATCTTGTCATGCCAAAACATGCATAAACCTAGTCACATCATAAGTTTCTAGCGTACAAATAAATCCTGATCAGATAGAAAGGGCTCCATAAAACTCTGCCGTTCTCCCTTATCAATAACAGAAGCTCTACAGCCCAAAGTTTAGGAAGGTTAGGACGGGACGTCCTAGGGCGGCTGTTGCTCCTTCCGCCCGCCCTGGGTCAGCGGCCGCCCATGCCCTACTCGAAGGCTGGGGCAGACGTAACACAACTATGCTCTCAAACAGGTGCGAGCTTTTAGAGAAATCCGTCTCTGAAGTTTTAAGTATTGAAAATTAAAGTTATTTGTTTTAAGGACTTCTTGTGATGCGAGGGCACGGATCCGCCGAGGGATCCGTGTTTGTATGTTCTGTGTTTTTTTTATATATGACGGCGCGAATGATATAATCTGTTTAAATCACTATGTCAAACCTTTCACCTACATATATAATAACAAATGTTTTTGTAGGTATTATTATTCTTTAGAACTTAACACAAGCTTAGACACACACATAAGGGCTAAGATTGTAAGAGTTGAGTTGAGATCATAGAGCTTATTTTCTATTTTGGTAGAGGTTCGTTTTATTTGTAAATATAGGATTCATGTTGAATGTGCCTAATAAAATGACACAGGGGATTGTTGGAATGTTAATAATAAATGTTTTGTCACTCCTCTAAAATGTATTTTTGGCAAAAACATCAAATTATCCCGTTCGCTAGAGCGCGCAGATACGGATTTACGATTACGCGATTTCCGGAATAAGCCATTTATTTTATAATTATTTTCTTTTTTTTTTTTATGTCGCCACACCGAAATAGTATATCATATACGCCCCAGCTTCGCCCAGGTGCAAACTATTATACGTACATCTAAATCTATATGAATTTACTTTAATATTTTAGCTATTTTTTAATACTACAAACAGACTCTACGATTATACTTATTTGTATAGATATCGAAATTAACATAAAAAAAGCACAACAAAGGTTCGAGTATCGGTAAGTGCCGCCCGCCCTAGAGTCGGAAGGCAAGGGCGGCGCGCCCGGGCGGCCGTCGACTCCGGGGGTAACGGCATTATGTAACGGAGGCTGCGTCCTGAAGGCTGTGGGTACTAGTACTTAGCCGGGACCTAGGGCTCGGGGTTTGTGTTGGCACTAAAACAAGGCATAGGGAATAAAAATATCTTGAATTTTTAAACTGCTGTTTTTAATAGACTTCCTAAAAAGGAGGATGTTGTGAATTCGGCGTGATATTTACTGTTTGTTACCTGTAGCCCCACCACGAGTTGCCACTTACGCCTGGTGGACATTACAACATGTTGTAATACCATACATTTGACAGATAAAGACAAAAACTGTCAAATGTATGGAATGACAACATGTTGTTATCTCTAATAGTCGTAAGTGGCAACTCGTGGTAAGTGGCTACTGTTTATATTTTTCTCCGGAAACCGAAATTGAAGATATTTATATAAAAACTGTTATTTGTCTATCTATATCTAAACTATGCAATAATTAATACATTAGAAGTCAAACTTCGTTACGTTACCGATTTTCGACATTTGACACTTCATTATTGATTGTGATTTAGGATTTAGATGGTAATAGTACAAATTTATATATCTAGTCTAAAGTTACAACAGATATAAAGGAAATAAGACTTCTTAAGCTTCTTAGTGTTATATATAAATATTCCTACAATCAACAACTTGCCACGCAATCGCCGCTAACTGGTACCATTGCAAGGTAGCAGCCCGGGGCGGCGTCGCTGGCCGGACGCCCGGACGCGTCCTTCCTTGGGCGCCGCCCGCCCTAACCTCACGTAACTCCTATTTGTACATTACATCGTATTTCTGACGTTGTTTTATTTCTAGGGCTCTTTAAAACACTTAATTTATATACCTATTTTAAACGTTTTTATACCTATAGTTATGTATTTGAATAAAAAATATTATATTTTTTATTTATTATGAATAATCTTGTGTGCATACATAAATGGCAGTATCCACGCAGCAGACTTAAATTAATTAAATATTGATAAACAAATTGACGCGGTAAGCTCTAAGCTACAGTAATTATAAAAAAAAAACAAAAATCAAAAATTGAGCGTGGTAAGCGCTGAGCCTGCGCAATAGATGCTAGACATATCTGAAAAGAACATCACAGGATATGCATAATATTACGGTTCCTTAACCTAACCCATCAATATGCACATTACATACATATGTACATATAATATTTTTATTTTACAAAGACAGATTATACGGGCTGCACTTTATCGCACCCCGCTTTATTAAGGGTTCATAATATGTATATATATATATGGTATGGTAGGTATATGGTAGGTAAAATACCACAATGCAAGAAAGGGGTTATTTATCTATGTATACCCAACCGCCACCGCCTTTAAATTTTGCATTTCTACTTTAAAAGCTACATTTTTCGACGGCAAATATTTGAAAAGTTCATGTAACAATCCTCATAAGTAAAAGCTACTTTATTTTATTAGCTAACGGCTCTGTAGCACCCAGCGACCTTCCTAGGGCGGGCGGCAACCCGGCGTCTGCTGCAGGGCGTCGGTAGCGACACCGCAACCCGCCGGCCGGGAGGCTTCACACCGAAACATTATAGTAAACAATAAATAAAATAAATAAATATTTCCGGACAATCTACACAACAACATCTAGCCCCGTGGTAAGCTCTAAGCTTGTGTTACGGGCACTAGATATCTGATATATTTAATATAATATACATACATATATAGATATTTTTATTATACATATTAAACACCCAGACCAAGGAGAAAAGTGCTTGCAGAACATACAAACAATTTTACCCTCGGCGGGAATCGAACCCGCTACCTCTAGCTCTGCAAGCGGACATTCGCCCACCGCGCCACCGAGGCAGTCAGTATAGTAAAATGTAAAAGAATAATGTATTCATAATGAAAACTAGAATTTAAACCAATGACATGAAAAGCTAACAATGAACAAAGTCAAAAATTCATCAAAATCCATTCAGTAGTATTTATTTACCTTAAAGAGCAACCAACACACTTACATTATTACAAACTTTCGCGTTTACAATATTTATTCCAATCCAGTCAATTCCTATGTATTAGGTCCTTACATATGAAATTGGCGTTTTTCGTACTGGCCACTTTAATCACAAATTTCTCCTCTTTGGTAAGGAATTCCAAATTCAAATTTGTACAGCTATAGACTCATGTATTTGTGCTTCGATGATCGTCATTCATTTGTTTTTTTTCTTCTGTTTTTTTCTGTTTGCGTCACTCATTTTACAAAATGGAAAACTTAAAATATCGCATTATTTACGAGTACGAGTTCCGCCGTGGCACTAGTGCTGCGGAAACAACTCGAAGGGTGAATGATGTGTATGGCGGTCGTGTTGCAAAAGAAAACACAGTTCGTTTTTGGTTCCAACGTTTTCGTTCTGGAAATTTCGACTTGCAGAACAAGCCCCGTGGACGGCCTGAGACTCAAGTTGATAATGAAGAGTTGAAGGCTATTGTGGAAGCGGATCCATCGCAAACCACGTCCGAGTTAGCTGCAGGCTGCGGTGTTAGTGATAAAACTGTTTTAATTCACTTGAAGCAAATTGGGAAGATTAAAAAGCTTGAAAGGTGGGTACCTCACGAATTGACTGAAGCAAACCGGCAAACGCGCGTCGACTGCTGCGTTACATTACTAAACCGGCACAATAATGAAGGTATTTTAAACCGAATCATTACCTGTGATGAAAAATGGGTTCTTTACGATAATCGGAAGCGCTCAGCGCAATGGTTGGATCCTGGCCAGCCAGCCAAATCCTGCCCCAAGCGAAAATTAACCCCAAAAAAGTTACTTGTAAGCGTTTGGTGGACTAGTGCCGGTATTGTTCATTACAGTTTTCTCAAATCTGGCCAGACTATTACGGCTGATGTCTATTGTCAGCAATTGCAAACCATGATGGAAAAGCTAGCGGCTAAACAACCTAGGCTGGTCAATCGCTCCACGCCACTGCTGCTTCACGACAACGCTAGACCACACACTGCGCAACAGACGGCTACTAAATTAGAAGAGCTTCAATTGGAAAGTCTAAGACATCCTCCGTACTCCCCGGACCTTGCTCCAACAGATTACCATTTTTTTCGAAATTTGGATAACTTCTTGCAAGGGAAAAAATTCAACTCCGATGGGGCAGTCCAAATCGCCTTCAAAGATTTTATTGATTCCCGTCCGACTGGTTTTTTTAGTAAAGGGATCAATGAACTACCTATAAGATGGCAAAAGTGCATAGAAAATAATGGTTCATACTTTGATTAATTAAATATATTATATTAAAAAATATTCGACTTTTTGTTCCTCCCATACAAAACGCCAATTTCATATGTAAGGACCTAATATTTAAGTATGCGACTTGTGAGGCTATCGGCGGCATAAAACTACAGCCAAATTGTTGGTACATTCCGTAGCGGTTGCAATACATTCATCCTATCAACAGGAAAATTACAGTATCTTCTTCGGTAAAAACGCCTTGAGATATAAAACATCATAATCAAATATGACTAAATGACGATTGTACAAATACAACTCAAGTTAATTTCGTTTAAGCTCTCAGCCGTAAAATTTAGGAACCATGCTATTTTTAATACCTACTAGTTAATATAATTAACCCATGTTATAAATAAGTGCCGGGTGGTGAATTTCACATGTCCTTTTAAATTCTTTAAAGTTATCAGATCATGCGGATTGCCTCACGAAGTTTGCCTTCACCGTTAAAGCACGTTTTAAGCGCACATAATTTTTATCAGAAGCAAAATCCATAGATTTTGGCATGGTTTGAACCCACTTGGCCAGCGTGGTACATTATCGCCATATCTCTTGTCAAGAGTCCATGCGTCTTAGCAGTGGGAACGTAAATATGGTGCTTATGTTATGTAATAAATAAATAATGATAATTAGTGTAAGTTTTTAAATAATAGGGGTGCTAATTTAATAGTGTGAACGCAGTCAGAACATCAGACATTGTAACTGTCATCTGCATAACAAGATAAGGTCGTAATTTTAACGAATTTCCTTCGAACACAGCCTAGACTGCAATTAACGTATTCTAACCTCTACCTCCAACTGCGGGCGTTGACCTGTCACCTTCGTAGCCGTAGCGCCCTCTACGCCGTAGAGGTCTACGAACGCCCGGGCGGCTCGTAGCGGCCTTCTACGCAGATTGTGTCATAGTTGCTACCGTATTACTGTGCAGAATGAAAATTATTAAGTAATAAAAATATTGCATAGATGCATATTTAATTTTGCGATAATAGATGGAAATTGATGTTTCAGAGAACATTTTATGTAAGTTTATAGATTCAAAATGAAATACTGCATGACGTACCTATAAAAAAACATCTAAATTACTAAGTCTAATTACTAAAACCACAATAAAAATGTAGGTACTATTTAAGCAAAATTAGATTTTTAAATTCAGCCTAATCCTTTACTATGCCTTGCCAAAAATACACAACACTGCAAAATTACCTAAATAAAACTATGTTTTAACATTTCGTCTAACTCTGCGATGACTCGACAGATACATTTTAAGGGTAAATTAAAGCTCTCGTAATATTTAAAAATCCAACCCCCACACTGAAGTCAAAACAATTACAGCCCCCTTACCACCACCCGGTGTCGTAGACCTAGGAACCTGCGTCCTTCCCTAGGACACAGGGTACGCGGGGTGCAATACCCTGCAAGGTTGCAGCACACAGACGAACGGGGGCGGAGTTTCACTTCTGTGTCGGTATTACTCTCTGTCTCTTTTCGAATTTAGATAATACTTACGAGAGCGTGTGTGTGTGCTGATTTTGAATTCGGTGTCTATAGGGATGTGTAAGTAAGTTTTGAATTCGGAATATGCATTATTACACGGTATCTGTTGTAAGCATATGTATGAGTGTGATATGTGTGAGTGAGGTTCGGATTTGAAAATTTAATTATTATATTTTTAAGTAGCAATGTTGCATGATTTATTTTGAAATAAGTGTCAATCAATTTTGTCTATACGTTACAAAGGGTTGACATTATTTTTTCATGATAATGTATTGCATGAAATCGTGATGCAAACTATTGATAACGATATTAATGAGACATTTAAATATCTATGTTATGTATGTATATCTATTATAAAGTATATCAGATGTCTAGGGCCCGTAACACAAGCTAAGAGCTTACCACGGGGCTAGATGTTGTTGTGTGGATTGTCCGGTTTTTTATTTTATTTAAAAAGGTATATTAAATATTTGTGCTCCATGAATAAAAACAAACGATTCAGCTCAAGAATATAATAAATGGCAATATACTAACATTTCTAATAAGTAATACAAGGACAACAATAGGAAAACCACAAAAACATGTAAGACCTAAATTACCTTCCGAATACAATTTCCAGCGAACAAGCTAATACACAACAATCTTCGTAATTGATGATGATGAACATGAATTCGGTTGTTTTCCATCACTGGCTGACAGGTACATGGAAACGGTACAAGATCGTTAAAAGTTTGGAAAGGAAACGATATCTAAATAAAGGAACGTGGAACTTTTATTCGTTATGCTAGCGTTCGCGAGTGAGTTTGGCAGGTTATTAAAAACTATTCTAAATATCTGCTATATTAAGTGAATTTTGAAGGAAAGTTTGTTGGAAGAAACAGAAAGAATAGGGTAAATGACTATAATTAAAATATGAAACAAATAATATACTCATTAAATTAAAATAGCTTACACAGTATTTAATAAATCGAATTATAAAATTTAAGAAAATCCCCCGAGTCTATTGCACACGTCATACTTTTAACACCCCTCTTTTTTTGGTTGTGTGTTAAAAATAAATGCGATTTTCGTCTTTGATCACTTGACTCAATACGCTATTTTCAAAATAGCGTTGGTATGCCGGACTACACTATCAAAATAAAGCATACAAGTGACGTCACACGCGTGCCATCGTAAAGACCACCGTTTTAGGCGCACGTTTTGCAAATTTTAATATAAAACTCTTTATTTAACAAACAAAAATACAGTCCATCGTTAGATACATGGGCTATAAAAAAAGCTGAAAATAGTTTTCCAAGACTAGCTCGTTCAAACAAACTGAACTGACGCAAAAAAATCATCTACTGCCAAACAGACTCTATCTTTATTATTCCATCCTCTTAGGAAATATAATAATTTACGTAGTACAAGTAAGCAATACAGTAAGGAGACGCTTGTAGGCCGCGGGTTAGGAACACGACATGTCTTGTACGAGCTACTCGGAGGATGAGTAACTTCTATGTCCTAAGGCATTGGGATTATTTTTCCTCGGCAACATCAAATATCATCTGATTAGATATGTTGTTCAATATTTATTGAGTGTCTCGTGGTGCCAAAGGCTGTGTAGTTATTATTATCCAATTATGCTATTTTTTTTTATTTAACTAATTTAATTATTGAAAATTAACAAAACGCACAATATGTCAATGTTTTCTCTTATTATTTTAAATAAGTATATAATTTTTATTATTTAAATATTTAAAAAATAAAATTTCCAAGAAAATACGTAAAAAATTTCGATCCAACATATGAAAAAATATTCTAAAATTGTACGTGAATCAGAGAGAGAAAATAACATAGCAACTTAGCGCCTTCGATTACGAAAAAAACTGTACAAACTTACATTATCCCAACTTATAAAATGCTTTGGAACACAACTTTATCAAACCCCCACATGCAAACGCACACAAGCGCATCTCACTCCTGTGTAAGTGCCGCACACACGCGCAGCGCGCACACAGGCGCACCGTCTAGACAAGTTGTTAAATGTTCCGGGGCTCGACATGACATTCGGCAGTAGGATAGGTCACGGACCACCTCTCTCCCTCTAACGTGTAACAAACTCGTAACTCCATCCCTGTCTCGCTAGTTGGTTATGCAATTTCAACCCTAACTACGAGGTATAAGGTTCAGTTTAGATATTCTCAGGTTCCAGGTATAAATTTCGCTTTCAAAGCGAACGTGTCTCGGAGGGAAAATGATGTAAGTCTAGATTATATACATGATGAAATATGTTTTAACTGGTGTAGATAAGGGTGTTTTTGGTTTGTTGTGGGTTTAGGTCCTTCTAGGGCTCCCATAGTTCGTCCTTGGTGGGTCAGGACGAATTAGTCTCGGGAATAATAATTTATGTATATGTACATGTATGTAAGAGTACATAGTACATAGCTGAGGTCCTAAAATAATGAACAGTGTTGCAAATGGGTACAATTCGAACTTGCTGTGAGTTTGATTGTAAAATTTCTAGTTGTGATATCCCAATATTTGATAGGGAAAAGGAAATTTGAATATTAATTGAATTGGTTTTTGTTTCGCGTTCTTATATTTTTTTCGTGGAAATAGGTATAAAACGTGAATTGAACTTGTTAAACAGTTGAAATGATAATCATCCGTTTCCGAAAATGTTAAAAACTCACATTTTTAAAAGTTCTGTCTTGATAACACTTTAAAAGTTTTACCTACATTAATTTCCGTAAAAGAAAATTTATTACTGGTAAAAACAGACTTCATACCATTCAATAGAAAATGAAAATTATCATCAACGTGAAATATGAGTATTTCATTATTAAAAAAACGCATGGAATTTGGCTCAAGTATAGACAAATTTCCCGGTTATAAATCATACGCTAAGCTATAGTCATTTGAGTAAGGGTTAAGACCCTGGTTTCATTTTCATCTAGACCAGACTTCGGGTAGGCTTCTCTCTCGGGGAATAGCGGGGCTGCTCCAATATTATATCAACGCAATATACACTGATAGCCGGTTTGAGTCCGTAAGTTGATGTAACAAATTAACTAGCAATATATTTCCATTGTGAATTATTTATTTAGATATCTACGTCTGACACAACGTATAAGAAACATGCTAAAAAAGAAATAAATTTGATGATGATCATTTTATCACTCTATTTATTGCTGAGTAGATCAGAAGGTATATTAATTATATTATATTTGTAGAATAGAATAGAATAGAATATTCTTCATTACACACACCAATAAACAAAAATACAAAATAATTAATAGTAAAATAAACCTAGCATGCGTAATGGGCGGTCTTATGGCTTAAAGCAATTCCTTACAGACAACCTTTGTATGAAAATAATTTAATCCAGGAAGGTTGTTAGTATACCATTAAAATAGGAGCATGATAGATAGTTAGATAGAAAACTCTTTATAACACACACCAATAAAAAAATTACAAAATTATAATTGTATAATTAAACAAAGCATGCGTAATGTGCGATCAGTATGGAAATAATTTAATTCAGGAAGGTTTTGGACGGCGGTGGTAAATAAAAAATACTAAATATACAAAAATAAAAAACTTGTTCTAACTAACACTCTAGCATGTAACCTGTTTTCTGTTAAACTGTCAGATCATATTTTGTAACAACAATCTTATCAACTCATCTTCTAGGCACTGAATATTTGATTTAGATATCTTAATTTTGCTTCTAGTACAAATAAATTGTAAAAATGTACGAAATATGTAGTTTTTACCTAAAATTCGTCAATATTACTCCGAAAATTGCTAGATGATAGGATTAACGCAGTTGATTTCTGATAAAAGCCTAAAATAATTCAATTACTGTGTGTTTCATATTAAAAATATCTATATACGTAGGGTTGTCTATTATATTCAGTATATCAGATGTCTATAGTATCCGAAATAGAAGCTTAGAACTTACTGATATACTTAATATAATAGACATACATACAAAGATATTTTATATAACACACTAGCTGACCCCAGCAAACGTTGTTATGCAAAATTTTTTTTTTTTTTTAAATGAAAAATAGATTTTGGCCGATTCTCAGACCTACTGAATATGCTCACAAAATTTCATGAGAATCGGTCAAGCCGTTTTGGAGGAGTTCGATTACGCACCCCGTGACACGAGAATTTTATATATAAGACTAGCTGTGCCCTGCGGTGCTACCCACGTTATAATGGATGAAGTACTCTTAACCAACAACATATTTATTTGAATAAAGATTATTATTATAATGTTGATACAACTTAAACAAATTATTTCGACCAAATTAGGTACCATAAAAACGGGTTTTGTGAGTTAATCTTAAAAGATGGACATATACTATCGCGGACTGTTTTTTAGATCATTTAAAGAGCTATTATTCTTTCATACATATTTTTTGTGTATCTTGAACCGTTTTCACGGCGCACGCAACGAAAGGCTTCAAAGATGAACAATTTCTCCCGTTTTTTACACATTTACCACTATATCTTTGCTCCTATTGGTCGTAGCGTGATGTTATATAGCCTATAGCCTTCCTCGATAACTCGACTATCCAACACAAAAAGAATTATTCAATTCGAACCAGTAGTTTCTGAGATTAGCGCGTTCAAACAAACAAACAAACAAACAATCAAACAAACAAACAAACTCTTCAGCTTTATAATATTAGTATAGATATAAATCACCCAGACCAAGGAGAAGGTGCTTGCAGAACATAATGTACAAACACTTGACCCCTCGACAGGAATCGAACCCGCTACCTCTTGCGCCCTTTAAAACGGGTAACGTCAAATCATGGTTTGTTACCGGTTTTAAGTCATAATTAAGTAGAACTCATTATTAAGTGGAACAATTTCGGCACATTTTTTTGAAAAGGCCTTAATGTCGCAGACGTATTCTCACAACATTTAGACATCATATCGAGCCCCACCCGGTGTCGAGTGATCGATATTAGCTCACCTTGTTCCTTACCCGGAACTCGTCCCGGGTCTATGCCGCGTTTGCTTTTGCTAGCTGCTAGCCTCGAGGACTTGCCCTAGATCACATATTTTGAGTTAAAGCAAGTAATAGGCTCGGTTCATCTTAGAACTCGTTTAAGGACGCAATGTTACACTTATGGATATATACACTCGCATCTTAGTTCAGTTTCTTATAATTGGACTCTGCGCTTCAAGCGTCAGTTTGCCAATGACGTCGTTAATATAAAATTCTTGAAAGTATTTTTTACCTTTTTTTTAAAAGATAAATACACTTTTTGCAAAATCAAATCGATTATCAAAATATTGCCCTAAAAGTTAAGAATCTGAATTTTATCTGACTCATATTTATGCTTGACTCTCGCATGTCGCATTTATGCTAATTTATATCAGGTACTTAATGTACAAGCCTTAATGAACTTGCGCGCACTGCAAATGACTTGGTGTTTATTATTATCTGGTCACTTGGGCAGTAGGTAAGTAGGAAGCCAGTATTTTAACGGAATTTACGACCCGGAGCCAAAGAAATGGAAGAAATTCTCCGAGCAGCCACTTTAGCGACAACTCGGACAAAATAAATGAACGTTGTTTTGTACATTCAGACACAAAAACAGCTATTATAAATAACTATTAAAAACGTAAAGAAAGGGGTTAGTTAATGCTAGACTGTCCAACCATATCTAGTTATAGATATTTTACATATGTACATTCTTAGTATGAAAATGAAGTCGTTTCCGCTGTCTGTAGTACCTACACCTACCTTTTTATTTACAACCAGCAGTTAAACCAAAGAAACACTTAAAGTTTTATAATTTGAGTACATGCACAACTTAAAATAGAAATGTAAAAGGAATTTCTATAATAGCCCCGCAAACTCCACGTAAAAGTGCATTTAATATATATGGCAAATAAAACGTCCAATGATTACAAATGAAGATCGCAACAAAATTATAGACTTCGCTTTGCGTGCCACCACATGAAAAAGTATGAGAACTCACGAAGCTGGTGTAAACCAGTAATTTCACCTGTCTGCCCGTCCAACTAGAACATAGGGGTAAGTGGCGTGACACGCGTAGGGGACGTTGCTTACCGTCTTCATTCTAGACTTACAATGTCAGAGCGTGGAATTACTAAGTTGGTATACTAACCTGGGATTGACGCGAGCGTATTCGTTTAGTTATTTGAACGTGTGAACGAGGCTCCCCTCATTGATTTATCAAGATCGTTGAGGCAATATTGTAACTGAATTATGAGCGTGGAGGAGCTTATTTTGGAGGAACTGAAATTCTACTGATTAATATATTATGTTCCTTTCAGGCTTATCCGCATTTTTGCTCTATGATGTTCCCTATGCACGTTTTGGTTAAAGTTGTTTCTTTGGGCAATTGAAATAATATCAAAATCCTTAAAACTTTACTATATAATAACTAACACAAAATAATTATGTCGAAATTTACTTTTTTCGTATGAATTCCAAATTAACTTTCAAATTAAAATTACTTTAAGTATACTCAATAATTCCTTATTTACATTTTACAAACCATGACCACTCAACAAACAAGATATTTTATAAAATATATTTAACTATTCTCAAACTCGGCTTAATTTTTCTATATCAAAACACATATAAGGCTTTTCAATACATTCCGAATACGAATTTCCATTTTGAAAGGAGACGCACCTCCCACGCCATCATTCAGCGATTTTTCCATACCCCCACCCGCGCCCTTGTGTGGGTTCAGACGGGGCCCGACCTTCAGACAAGGCGGACGCCTCTCCCCATGGCTGCCACCCATGGCTAATTAGTAGGCTATAAGCTGTGATGCAATGGTTATGCCGAATGGGCATTTGCGTACGGAAATATATTGGTTTATTTCGGAAATCAGTAATAATCTTTTGTAAATTATCATGGTTTTTAACAATATTATGACTTAAAACGGGTAACATACATTTGAGTTTTTCGATATTTCGACGCTGTTTCAAGCGCCATGATCACGAAAACAACAAAAACCAAAAACCGTCAAATAACCATTATTTGACGGTTTTTTGTTACCAGTTTTAAGTCATAATATCAGTAATAATAATTTATTGTTTGTGAATCAATTACAAAGATTTATATTTATGTCATCATCATCATCATCACCCTATTAACGTTCCCACTACTGGGACACAGGGACTTCTCTCTTGACGAGAGAGATTAGGCCTTAATTCACCACGCTGGCCAAGTGCGGGTTGGTGAATGTCACATGTCCTTCAAACTCTTTTAAAGTTCTCAGAACATGCCGGTTTCCTCACGATGTTTGCCTTCACCGTTAAAGCACGTGTTTAAAGCGCACATAAATTTCTCAAGAAGAAAAATCCAGAGGTGCGTGGCGGGGTTTGAACCCACGACCTTCGGAATGAAAGTCGAGTGTCCCCCCACTTAGCCAACACGGCTTATATTTATGTAGGTAGTCAGATAGGTCAATTGATTCTGCTACAGGAGCATACAAAAATTTTAACAGTTAATAAAAATATACAAATTATTATTTAATTTATCATTAAATCAAATACCAATCAACTATTGTCAAATTCATGCAAAAATATGGTAATTAATGGAAAAATATGCTTTTTAAAATAATATGTCATTAAGTTAAATCTTCTTCATTAATGGACAAATCATGAACTTGTTAAGTGCTACATAGATACGAATTTCGTTGTACTTTTTTTGTTATTTAATGAAATTATGCTCAATATCGCAAGTAAAAGTTAATACCTTCACTAGAATCAGAAATCTAAATGAACTTAACATAAAATCTGCCCTCTCCCTTCCGGCCAGTAAACAGGAAGCGAAGGACTCAAGCTAATTACTCTTTATTGCTAAACACAAATAACCTTCATTTCCGCCGCTCAAAGAACCGGAAATAGGCTTCTGAGGGATTTACACGAGCCTTCTGGAAGAACCTACAACCTGTATGCTTATTTTAATATACCTCTATACTTGGTTTGGACTGAAGGAATGGTGCCAATTATTTAAGTAAATAAATAAATATTTCCGGAGCATCCACACAACATCTAGCACCGTGGTAAGCTCTAAGCTTGTGTTACGGGTACTAGACATCTGATATACTTTTTTTTATGATAAATATTAAACACCCAGATCAAGGAGAAAGTGCTAGCAGAACATACTTGAACACTTACCCTCGGCCGGAATCGAACCCGCTATCTCAAGCGCCGCAAGCGGACCCTCGCCCACCGCGCCACCGCTAGTATTTTAATAAAAATCGATATATCGATTGGAGTAAGTCTCTCCTGGAAACCATCAAACCGTAGGTCTTCTCGCAGACATGCCTAAATTAAGTATTCATAGTCTCGCTCGGGTGAATACTAAGTTATTCTGTTTCTTAGAAGTAATTACAAAATAAATTAGGCCTACAGTAGATGTAGGCCCTTAATAATAAGTAGGTTATGTAGATATTACGAAATCGTTTACAATAGTTAGAGTTTAGGGAATAAAAAGATTCATTACTTTCTAAAATCAAAAGCTTTATAAATGCGAAAGTTACTCTGTCTGTCTGTATCTCTTTCGCGCAAAATCGACTGCACCGATTGTTATGAAATTTGGTACACAGTTTCTCTAGATCCTGAGAAAGGACATACTTTTTAGGGAAAATCTATTATGACGTAAGTAACACCGCGGGGCACTAATAGTTCCTTAAAAATTAGCATTTATGTCCACTGCCAGACATCCCCCAAAATTGGTAACCATCTGGGTCAATAGAGTCTTCTAAAGTAGTGCACTGCATTGACCTGGAAACACCTGGGTGAATAAAGTGTAAAAGTATACTTAATGCACCTGGATGAATAAACACAGGTGAATTAACGAAATATTTCTGACTAAGCCACACAACAACATCTAGCCCCGTGGTAAGCTCTAAGCTTGTGGTACGGGTACTAGACATCTGATATACTTAATATATTACGTTTATTTATAATGTTTAGATATTATGTAGGTACCTACCTTTCAACTTAAAAACTATCATAATTTTTCTTATACTCAATTATACTTTTTGTTAATGATATAATTTGCACAACATACGTTTCGGGTCTGTTGACTTGATAATTCTTCAAAGTTATATAAACAGGTTCCCAACTGATAACATAACTGCACATCTTGCGTCCCGCTCCCTCCTACAAACGGATCTCCTATCTCGCTCAGATAAAAAATGCATTTTCACTCCGTCACGCGAACGCGCTCAAATTGGCGGGAGTTTTTTTTTAAGTACAACTTTATTGGAGTTCTTTTTAACACGCCATTTTCATACAACGTTTGTATGAAAATGGCGTTATTGGTGTGATTATTATGACGAGAAAACGAAATGTCATTAATCATCACAACGAACGGAACACGGACAGTCTCGTGTTAATGCGCCACGGAAACCAAACCAGATTTGAATCCTGTACACGGACACTTCTAGAACTAAACGAGCTTAAATTATTTAGTTTTATGGGCTTTCTATTCATAAAAAATGAATCCCTTTTTTCTTTTATCACGCGTGAACGAACGAACAATTTTTTTGGTATTATTTTTTGTTTGTAGGCAGTTAAAAACTCTGAATTTTAGACATCAGTTATGATTATGATTATGACATAAGAACTTGAGTTAGTACTTTGTAAAATAAACCCTAAATATAAAAATATTTAGTTAAAAGTCTTAATTAACAAAATCCGAGTAAATAAGCAATGGCTTGTTTTTGACAATAATACTTGACTTTTGTTTGTTAAGTCAAGAGCTATCTTGCTTTGTCACATGTGACTGAGCGAGATAGCTCTATATTTTTACCATTGTCTAATTTACTCGGACATGCTTAAACATTTAGTATATACTATAGCACTGTATTATACTCGTAATAGGAATAATTTAGATAATGTCAGTGGAAATGTCTCATCCTAGGAGTTTAAAAAATATTATTAGAATTATTTTGATCTGTGTCCCAATATCTCTATGCAATGGTTTTGTTTTCAGGTAAGTTCCTGTTTTTGACACCAACACACACGCTCATGTACAGACCTCAAATACCTTGTTCAGGTAAGATAGAGACAATTAGACTCTATACTATCTTCTCTATATAACATAGCTCTTTCAAGACAAGAAGGTAAAAATAGATATTTTATTTTGCTGCTAAACATAATTGAAAATCCTCAATATTCTATAGGAATTCTGTCCAATAAACTACGCCTAAGAATAAACATTCACATAAATACTTTTTTGTGGAACACGGAAAATTAAGCTAAGAAAGTAGTTCATTTAACTTCCGTTTTCGCCAATTTTTGGACGCCATTTTGTCTTTTATTCATACTGTGGATTAGCCATTAGAACGTCAAAGAAGAACGCACAGAGCGTGGGAACAAACGCAAGGACGATCTCGAATGCGCTTCGTTTTGCAACAAGGTAGCTACGAAACGGAAATTTATAAGCGGAATGCGCTCAAACTCTAGTAAAACTTTTAATTTGAAGCAAGAACTCGTGTTTGTCTGTATAATTTTCATATGTAAATACATGTTTAAATGAACAGAGACACTAAATAGAAATGTACCAAGAAATTAACGAAATAATATTTGACAATACGGAATGTCATTAAGTAGCAGTGTGATAAAATTCGAAATTCATGATTTACAAGAAAAATAATATTTTTAATAATAGATTTAATGTACAAAATAAACTTAATTCTAGTAATAATACAGAAAGCTAGACAAATATAGCTTTCTTTATATGTATGGTAGAAATGAATAGGTAGGTATCTATTGTGTATGTATAGGTTATTAAGGAGTAATATCTCCGTTCAGTTGGAAAGTATCGGCTTCCTCGAAAGCCTAACCAGCTATTAAATAATTTTCTGTATCTGAGTAGCCCATAAAGCCAGCAATATTGAACAGGAAGGCATAGAAGGAGCATGACATCTTATATATAAAGGAAATTAGTTAAATACTAACAATTAACCTCAGAATCTAATCCACAGTTTGTTTTTTAAATGTAGATTACTTTTCAGTTAAATGTTTATGCTTATTACATAAACTATTTTAAAATGTAATTATAACCAGTATTAGAAAATCAAGTAAGCGTTGTTATAATATAAGTACTCTGCCATTATTTTAGTTTTTACCATGTGTATTTTTAGTCCTAGACTTCGCGAACAAACCTGGGTATTTGTAACCACCTGACTATACAATAATTGTAGGTTGTACCGGTAGATGTCTGTTTAGACATGTAGAGGCCTATTTTTTACCTTCAAAGAGTATGATTATTCACACCTAAGGTTATATTTATACTTGTAACAAGCTACTGAGGTAAAAATATATTTTAGAGAACGTATAAAAACTAGATTAAAGGGAACCGACAGTAACTTAGGAATATATTTCGCAATTAGATAATTTGCGTTCTGTTTTACACATATCATAATATTGTCTCAAATTAACTGATTAAGTTAAGTGTATATTATGGCTTGCCTTGATTAATAAATAAATAATAATTTCCTCATAAATTTGGTAGTTAGACCTGTATAATCTTCCGTTTTATTTGATTTCAAAAAGATACAAAATCATTTATGTCTATTGTTTTATTTTACAAATACTTTAAACGTCAAAAATGAAATACAATAGATTCTGATATTAAAACCTTCTTTATAACTCATGCATCTCATCATAATTAATGAACCTCAATTGCGAAAGCTCCAATATTCTTTATTTCTAACCTCAAAATAAAACCTAACCTACAAAGGCCAAGCCAGCTTCTATGCATTATTGCACAGATTCATAGAAACTTTCGTTTACATCTCGCCTGTGTGCACACTGCACACTGTTTGTTTGTCTGTGTGCGTGAGGAAGAAAGTGCATTCTGCTACACGGACGGCTAGGCGAGGGAAACTGCCATTACGATAGGTACACACGGCGGAGCGGGCTGGGATATCTGTTGCTTCTAATCGTTGGCTTGGGTTTTGGCGGCCATTTTTGATTGGAATTTCTGACCGTGTACTTGAAAATATTCTATGTTTTTTAAACCTAATGGTTTCAAATTTGGCATTATTTAAAGTTTTTGTGGAAATAATCACAATTTTTGAATAAAATAAGACAACCCTCATTTAGATTAATTGTTTTAGGTACTCTTGCTGTGGCTACCTTGTAGTACATTAATTTTGAGCTATTTTTGTGTATTTTCTTGATGGTGGTCCTTATAAACAAATAAATCAAGTATACAATAACACATTTTTATATTCAGGATTTAAAATCGAGTATGGCATGCAAAAGTCGCATACCAACAAGTACTCAAAGGAAATTAGAGAAAACTCCTTACTTTTTTCTTTATAAAATATAATCGAATCCTATTATTGAAGCCGATAAAAATATACACAATAATATACAGTGAAAATAAAAAGGAATTGATTTATTCAATTCAACAGTCGCTACAAACAAGTAACATAATAGACAAAGGTTAAATTTCCTTCAGCTAAAAGTACTCTATTAAAATCTCAAGTAGTAAAAAGATATATCGTCTATGATATCCCGCGACATGTCCCCGCCGCCCGGCGCCGGCGCAGCCGACTGCACTTGCACTAGTAAACTTGTAACAGTTCCAGTGAGTTATTACTGTTTCCCTTTCGCACACACTGCGCGCTATTCTGCGCCGAGATAGATACAACATAAAGTTGTTGATTTGAACTTTTCTTTGGATCTTTAGATAAAAATGTTATAACTTTTAGATTAGATTAAAATTTTAGAACTTTTATTCTTAGAGCATCTTGTATTTTACTATAGACTAATATTTTTTTTAAACTATGGACTAATATTATGACTAATATTTTTTTAAAGTCCTATGGGATCTTAAAGTGTACCTAGATTAACATTTATTTTTTATTTTCAAGTTTATAGACGTATATGGCCATAGACTGTTATAATTTAAGAAAATATATTCTTAGAGAATCTTTATTTATTTAAAACCAATATTGGGTATAGATCGTAGTATCAATCTTTACATACGAGTAGTTTAACATGAAGATTTAGTTAAAGATGTTTTCCCAAATGATATGACAATCTACACAACGGATTTTGACAGTTTTCAGTTAGCCTAGCTTTAGAAGGAAGATTAATAATTATAACTTTTTTATATTTCTTTTAGCGCAGAAAATGTTAATTTTCAATATTAATAGTTAATTAATGATTTTCGACACTATAAATTGACTTTTATTTCACGCTTTAGGGATATTCCCTGGGTATTTTATATTTTCCAACGGTTTGGTTAACAGCTAACTTGTAGAGCCACCGCAAAATTTTCTTATTGGAACTTCATATATATTCAAATTAAAATTTTGATATAGTATAGTCTGATTTTATGTCAAATATAAATAGAAATTTAGACAATTTTCTCTTCACTGATTTCAAATAATGTTAGTCATCCCCCACGAATGTAAGTTTTGATAATATACTACGTTCACACGCCGCGCCGCGCCGTTGACATTTTCTGCAAATAATGAATTGATTTTAACGTTTTAACATCTTATCCATTAAACCAACAAATACGTATTCTATGCAATTGTTACACCTCCCTACAAATTGTAAAACTAAGGCAAACACTGCTTCCAAATATCCGAAAGCTAAGATAAGAGATAAGAGAGTTATGTCATGTAACGTCTAATACGTGTACTAATTGAGTATTGCCTGTGAAAGCAGCGGTGATCATCTCTCCGGATTCTTAATATCCTCAAAAATCTACTATTGTACTGCATTTTCTGTGACAATTGAAAACCTTGATATTGTTCCATCATTGTTAATTACACGAATGAGATGAGAGATTGCTCTATTCTCAGCCACGAGCAGCAAAAACCTCAGCGTCTTCAACTAATCTGGTGATCTTCGCGTCTCCGCCGCGTCGCGTGTCCGCGCCTCAATTACGGTATGGTTTCCCTCTGTTCGCACGCTCGCGTTTTTCTCCGCAGAACAATGTCATAATTGACTCTGGTTTCCACTTTCCATTTCACTTGGACGCAGCAGTACTCCTGCAAAAACTCGGCGGTACGGTGCGCAGATGTGCAGAATGGGGTGCAAAAATATTGCGGGGCTGGGATTCGAACTCGGGGGTGCGGATTGTTAGTACTTACTCAGACTTTGTTGCATGCATTTCTTCCACGTCACTCTTTAATTTACAAATTCGTTTTCTCTAAATTTCCTCCGTCAAAAATACAGAGCTTGGTTGGTCTTGTCGTCCCTTGGTCCACCCCGCTATTGCAATGCGGATTAGAGGCTTAAAGTTAACAATAAGATTTATATAGCTTTACCCATTTGGTAAATGAAATTACTCTAGGAATCATTAAATAACATACATTTCTTATCGAAATTGCTTTATTTAGATTATTTATTTATTAAGAACACTTAATTTGCACAAAGTAGAATTGTGTACAAGGTAGGCTTAATGCCTAAGCATTTTCTTCTTTTTTTCATCTATTATTTCGATCACTCTTATCTTGCCATCTCTATCTTCATTATAAAACAGATTATCTAGTAAAATCGATATATTCAACTCCACAGCATTACAATTTTCTTCTGCCAGTACCGCCCGTATCATGTTTGTTTACAATTTTCACTGTCTATATTTTTCTAGGAGAAAATTCCGCGCCGCAGAGTACCGCATAGTTTCTACTGGTCCCAGTTTTTATGACATACGTCGCTCGCGTAGCTGGTTGGACGGCTTCGTATACTGTTCGCTTTTCATGTTTGAATCCGAGTAATAAAAGTTATATGTGAAAGTCTATGTTTTATGGTTTAGTCTATGTTTATGTTGCGATGCAGTTCGGTAATGATTATGTTCGAAAATCGAATGCACTATGTGAACGCGTAGAAAATCGATTTTACATCGAGTTAATGTGACACTTTATTTTGAGTTTTCCTTCGTTTCTCGTCTTTTTCGTCTTTTAATCGGCTTGGTTCATGACTCCCTTTATGGGATCTGTAGTTTCATGTTTTACTTGTAAGAGTTGATTTATTCAATGAAATGAAAGTAAAAACAAAAAAAAATTGAATTAATCCATAAAAACGACGATCCCCTAAAAAAAAGATTGATATTTAGTTGCGTTAGAAAATCTGATAGGTGGTGCTACCTTATAAGTAAAGTTCTCATTGTCTAGTTGGATTTCTTTACGTACAACAATTTCCAACTAGCTTTCGTTGAAAACAGGTAATTTACGCTTATCAGAATCAAAGCTTAATCGAGTACCCATAATCGATTAGTGCAAATATGATCGATTATCACGGACAAGTGCAATGGCTCTTAATCGTTAACTCTCAGAACAAGGATAGGGCTTGTTGCTATGTTATTTACAATATTGACATATTTAATAGGTGACATTATTACCTATAAATTGTATAGCATTCAAATTCTGATTTTTCGCATGCCTGGACGAGGCTGTTTGTATTGCTTGTATAAAACTTTAACCACTAAAACCTGGTGGGCCTTTGGTTGCTTATTTTCCGACATAAGTCTAAATAATGAAATATAGAATGGAAAGATAGAGTTTTCGTAAATTACATTTAAAAAGCGGTTCCTTTGCGATATAATGTAATACAGCCGATGCCCAGCCGATTTCGGCTACAAAGACCATTTTAGCAATGTATAGATCTTATATGGCTAATGTACCTAATTCTAGCGACAAACCTGCGATCGCAAGATGCGATGTGAAATACTTAAGAACCCAAGGTCACTCCGAGAAGCCTGCGAAGATCCCAGGAAACTCCTGCGCTTTTGGTCGGAGTTGGGCTGGTTACACTAGCGCCCCACTCCACGCACAATGGACCACCTTTGAGTCTAAGTGCGGAAAATCAGGGCCCCCCTAACTAACTGACTAAGATGCACACGTTACCATTCATATAATTGTACTGAATATTGAAGGGGGGCTTGGCTTTGAGAAGGTCACGTTTAAGGTCCAGTTCCCGTCTTCTTTCTTCTTCGAACTCATACACCTTATCTTGTACGTGCCGTCTCCACTCAGGTCGTTTTTCAGCACCTTTACGATATATCCTTAATGAAATATATTAATTAAAGAAGAGATTGATAATCAGAGATCTTATCAAAGCACTCGTAGGAATAAAAACAGAATAACAAAGGTATTGCACAAACAGATCAAGTGCGGCTTTGCCTTGAGGCTGCCACTTCATCAGACAAACACACGCGACATATACATGATTTATACATATATACAGCCAGATACTTCGATCCTATAGGAAAGTGCATAATAGTCTAGTTCTCATGCTGCATGCCTTTTACAACAAAATAGGATCCTGACTCGGTTTTGCATGATGGCAAATGATTATACACTATAATTTATTTCATATTCCTACAAAATATTTTTTTTTTTTTGACGGCCATAATATTTTTTGAGAATAAAGTACCCAACTAACGAATAACGTATTTTAACATAAGGTGAGGCACTTCCGTTTATAATATTTGCAATTAATTTAATAAATAGTTTCAATAACATTCTTCCGAATTCCTATATGTTTCTCCATGTTGTTTTCAAAGAATAAATCGCATATAAAAGCAAGGAATTCCTCCATAGCGCCGGGTCTGTGCTAAAAATAGCTACCAAATAGAAAAAGCTGAAACCAGTCTTCCTGTGTTAATCGGTACCAATTACACCTAATACTGCAAAATGCGCTGTCCCTCTCGCACTTGTGGGAAATGAACGTGAGGGAGCGAGATTGTTTTTTGACATAGGCCTAACTGTCGATATGAAGTGTAACCTGCGTGTAAAATGAAATTATTCAACGCATATTGCATTTTCAAGGAATTTTTATAGACTTTGTGAAAGATTTATAATTGTAGCGGAAAAAAAGTGAGGATGTCTTGTCCCGAAAAAACGCCCAAAGCTTACCACTGGGAAATATTGCTGTATATGCAATTTTTATGTATATTTTTTGTGTGTTAAACATCGCCATAATATTTAAAAAGAACCTAAAGGGGGATATCTTTTATATAAGTACGGTAGTACATCCATTTTTTTTTAAATTTTTTTCTTCTTCTTCTTTTAATAGGTGGATTTAATTTGTCTTCGTGGCCAACTGAAATCATTGACATGTCATTTGTCATTTGATGACATCGGTAATATATGACAGTTACAGGTTTTTTTTTATATGAGTGAGGTCTTTGTCCTTTAGTTGACACCCTTTATGTCTAAAATAATGATAGAAGGTAATTTTTTTTAAAACTTTAATCTAAATACTTTAAAAACTCTTACATATTTTCTAATTAAATATTTCCGGACTAATCACACATAATCACCCAACCCCAAATTATTTCAATAGCATACATCTCATAAATACAAGTATATATACCTAAGTCCATTAAAAGTAAAACTAGTCGCCAGAGCAGGTGGCATAGAACAGGCACTAATCGAAACATCTTGAGTGGAACTTCTAACGCGGCTGTGTGCATGCGCAGCCTTGAAAGCGAGCGACGACTGCACTCGCCGAACGCGCTCGGCTATCTTCGGCTCCCGAACTTCTTATCTAAAGGTTTTATTACGTAGTATACATTATAAACGGTAACATACATTTTCGTCAAATTGCGAGTATGTGGAACATTGTGTGTGATTCCCGCCGGGCCAGATTTTGTACGATCTACAATTTCTGGTTTCGGGTCTGGGTGTTTTTCATGTAAATAACTCATATGTATGTATTTACAAAAAAATATCTACGAGTATGTACTATATCAGTCACCTAACACCAAGAAAGCTCTGCTCAGTTTGGGGTTAGGTGATGCTGTGTGATTAGTCCGGAAATATTATTATTATGTTTATTTATCCATGAAACAACATTAACAAAATAAAACTGTGGCATAACTGAAAATTAGCGATATAACTGCTTTCTTAACGCCTGCAGCTGCAGCGCGTAATACATGAGGATATTTAAGCCATTTATTACCAAATATAGTTATCAAAATTACAATTATGAATAAACATATACGTTTCTAAATAATCATTTTTAACAATATTATGACTTAAACGGGCAACTTAGCACGATTTGACGGCTTCCGAGCCCTCCAATACCTCGACGGATTGTTGCAAAATATTATGAGTAATATACATAACTAGCTGTGCCCTGCGGTGCTACCCGCGTTATAATGATTTGAATAAAGATTAATACCTATTATTATGTTGATACAACTTAAACAAATTATTTCGACCAAATTAGGTACCATAAAAACGGTTTTTGTGAGTTAATCTTAAAAGATAGACATATACTATCGCGGACTGTTTTTTAGATCATTAAAAGAGCTATTATTCTTTAATACATATTTTTTGTGTATCTTGAACCGTTTTCACGGCGCACGCAACGGAAGGCTTCAAAGATGAACAATTTCTCCCGTTTTTTACACATTTACCACTATATCTTTGCTCCTATTGGTCGTAGCGTGATGTTATATAGCCTATAGCCTTCCTCGATAACTGGACTATCCAACAGAAAAAGAATTATTCAATTCGAATCAGTAGTTTCGGAGATTAGCGCGTTCAAACAAACAAACAAACAATCAAACAAACAAACTCTTCAGCTTTATATATTAGTATAGATTATGTACGTCCAAACTATAATGTATAATTCCTTTTATTATATTGTGTTGTTTTTCATATGTATAGAAATGTGTGCTATATCTGTCTGTAAAATTATTTTGACGTAAATACAAGTTTCCTTTTTCTATGAATTTCGATGTGACGGTTTTGATGAAACGTGATGGTAAATTCTAGGAAGACTTTCTTGAATATATTTTTCTTTTTTATTAAGGGTTTTGAGAAACACTGATATCCAATAAGATGATACTTATATTTCTATACATTTTTTTACATATTTGTTTATAAATTGATGTGCGTCACGTGATTTAATTTAAACCGATACCTAACGGAAATATGATGAGAAAACGTATTTTCTTACTTATAAACATGTAAATGAAATTAATTTGTTCCTCGATAAGTCAATAAAGTTAATCTTCGATTCTACTATTATATACTTATATCTTTGGACAATATTTTAAGTGGACTTTTAATTTGTATCTAATAAAACACTAATATGAAAAGACAAAGTCGTATATAAGAAATATATTTTAGTGAGAACTATAAAAAAAACTCATTCAGCAATGGTTATTTTTTATTAATGTACATATTTTCACTGTTTAAAATTCCTTTCAGTCAACTCTGAGTTATGTTGTCCCTATGTCGTGTGGAAAAAAAATCTACGAGAAACTAAAACAATTGTTTTGTCTGAGCGCATCAAAAAGGTTTTATTCCAATTAGTAATTTTATAAAGCTTTCAAATAACAAGAAGATGCAAAGTAATGCAACTGAATCTGCATTATCACTATCTGTCTCTTTTCAATACTCGTTGGTGAGGTCGCTATCTCACTCGCACCTCGCGCAGGAAGCGAAATTGGATTGATGATCTAAGCTGGACTTCCTTTTATTTTGCACCAACGACTCACACAAGCAAACTTGCATACATTTGGATATTATTTTCTTGTGGTTTAATAAAAAATAGAAAACCTGCGAACTTTGTAGCGCAAGTTTTTTTTACTATTTTTATGACACGTTGTAATCCAAGGATTATATAGATTTTACTTATTTATAAAAACCCTGTTCTAATAAAATAATAAGCGTTTATTTTGGACACACAAAAGTACAGACAATAAACAAACACAGTAGGTTAATACATACAAAAAAAAAATTGTGAATGACTTTTACCCCATAAAACAGAAAGAATTATCTAATTTCATGCAGATGTTTGGAAGTAATAATACGCGTGCATACATTTCGGTGATCCATTCTTATACTTATACACAGACACTTATTAGTCATTTTTACAGGTCTTTGAGTTTTTAATATGTAATTATTCGTTTTATTCATTTTCAATTAATCACTTTATTGATTTCTTTGATTGACTCGTCAATAGCAAAGTCTTAATTAAGCCTTGGTGAAACTACTATATAAAAAACGCCAACTTTTATTCTTTCAATATGGATAGCAAAACATAATACTTATGACACCGATCATTTTCTAAATTGAGACCATCTGGTATTAATATATTATAATTAGTAAAAAAACAAAGAAACATAAATAGCACGTCACATAAAAAATCTCTATGAAGGTGGTAAAAAAATTGATATCAATTTAGTTAATAATAAAGACTACTGTTTATGAATATATATAATACAATTTAAGACTCCCTTAGAAGAATGGTATATATAAGGAAGACAATTGTAAACTGAACTGTAACCAGTATTATAAATAAAGAAACTTGAAACCTGGGAAAAAAACAGAGATTTATAGACTTAAGTACGACAAAAAATTCTAAAATTTCCATATAAATTCACATTGTAAATATCGTAGTGAGTACCACATTGCAAATATCGTAGGTGCTTCGTGTACAAATTATACTTGACATAACAAATATACATTATGTTTATACAGTATACATAATATATACATTTGTCTATACGCCCGGCAACAGACCCTACGTCCTTCCCGGTTGTAGGTCGCCTGTACTTAGACTCTCTAGGTAGTCTAGGAGGGGTAGGACCTGAATGTAGTTCGAATCTATACTAATATTATAAGCTGAAGGGTTTTTTTGCTTGAACGCGCTAATCTGGACTCTCTGGGCTGGTTATTTTCATCTATTTACTTTTCATGAAATTGTTGAAACATAAAAACATGTGTCCTGTTTTTTTGGACAGTCTACAGACGGACAAGAATCATAATATATATTTTTTATATAATGTGATTTCTGTATGCCATAATATTTTTCTATAGATATCTTAGTCATTATAAGTAATTAAAGTAATTTGATAACAAGAGCGTTACAGTATTATAAACGTGGATGGATATGTGGGAAGAGGGAGGTCTAAAACTAGGAATAGGCTTGTGAAAGAAGAAGTTCCCGACACAGCGTTCATACAGGCCCCACAGTTCACAGCAGGCAGGCTCTCCGAGTCGGTATTTCCGTCACGTATCTCCGTCTGCCCTTGAGTGACCTACTTCGCCGAAACCGAGAGCTGTGGCTTCTGTGAGATACATGCTCCCGACCATGTTATTATTCTAATATTCTAAATATTACCCAGAACTGCCCAGAAGTAAAAATAAAAAATGTGTGTGCGATTCTCACACGATAGAAGTGAAACTTCAGTAAATCGAAAAAACAATAAAAAAAAACAATAAAAAAATACTATGCAAAAAGATTTTGTTCGGGCGGTCACCCATCCAAGTTCTAGCGTCGCGCAAAGTTGCTTAACCTTGTTAGCGTTTAAATCTTATTTCCATTTCCGTTGCATCCGGTTTCAAATCACAACGATTCTAAAAAAATTTAGTGAAACTTAATGAATTAATAGATAATGCTGGACATTCCACACTAGAGGTCAGAGTGCGATGGCAGATCTTCGCAGTGACTCAATTTATACCTAAAAATTTTCCTCTGGAACCAATCAATCCGTCGCTTAAAAACAAATGAAAATCCGTGCAGCGTTATTATCATTATTGCGTACATAGAAACAGAGAATGAGACTTTAATTAAAAAAAAGTGTTTATACATTTCTAATTCAAACAAATAAACATTTTATACATTCACAAGTCACGCGTAGACTTTAAATAAATCATTTTTTCTGTGTTCGGATTTTTCTTGACATGAAAGTTGTTGCTTTAATTTTGTTTGCAAATAGGTCCCATTTAGTTTTAATAGGAATATTGAGTAAACTTGTAGTTGCTTACCGCTAGTAATTTTCAATAATTCCATTAGTCTCATACAAGAGTCGATGATTCTTCCTTAAATGTTACAAAATTGTTTTATGAAAACTTAATTTGTTTTTAGTCAATACACTGAAAAGTCCTTAAACGAATTTTTGTGATAATTCCTCATTTTTATCACATAACTATGAATGGGCAGTTATCAATTCAGCCTTGGTGCGGGTTCGATGCCCGGAACATCGCGATAGCGGGACCTCTCGGAACCCGGGAGATAAGCAGACATCTTAGATTCGCAATAGAAAATAACACTTATCAAATAAATATTAAACATCAAGTCATATCTATATAACCGCGCCCCTTGTCTGTCTTTCATATTTTTAATCTAATCTCTAATATTTTTAAACTTTTTTTAACCCCCAACGCAAAAAGAGGGGTGTTATAAGTTTGACGTGTCTGTCTGTCGGTCTGTCTGTGGCAGCACACGAACGGATGTAGAGATTTCAATTCACGGGTACTAGATATCTGATATACTTAATATAATAGGCATACATACACAGATATTTTTTATTATACATGTTAAAAACCCATTGCCATTATAAAGAACACCCAATCCGTTTGGCTATACCTGCTATTGCTTGCTATTTTCTATGCTCGATCCGCGTTCTCTAAGTATTTTGTTACATTACATTCATAGTTCCATCTCGCAAAGAAATCCCGAGCATAGCCGACTCCATAGCTTGTTGTTCCATAGCAGTAATACTTTTGTTTTCAATAAATGATTGAATGAATTATTGTTTGAGCCTGTGCAATGGCCTATAGTCCAATATACTAGACTAGATAAATAATTATTTCTAGACTAATCACACAGCATCACCTTACCCCAAACTAGACTTGTAGTACGGGTGTTATATTAGGAGACTGATTTACAAAGATATTTATTTGTAAAATCAATCAATCGATCATTTATTACATATACATTACACGAAAACCACGTATACATATAAAATACCTTACAAATGCTTATAAATAAGTACCTTACAGACTAACATATACCAAGAAATATAATTTAATTTTAAATAAGGATTTTTTAATGCAATATATTTTTCAATATTTATTTATTTATATGGGCGAAGTGTGGGCAAATTATTAGTTAAAGATTCATCGTATTGTGTGACGCAAGTTCGATAAGTGCTATTGTATTTAGGAGATAATGTTTTAATAGTTTTTTTTTAATACACGTGTACAATTATGTACTTACTTACATATATGTGATAGGATCTGCTTTAGTTTTATAAGAAGGTATCTTTAAATGAAAGCAAAAGTTTGACATAATATATGTAGTATAAAATTAAGTCGCGTCCGTTATTCGTTTAAATGTTTCAAAGTACTAAACGGATTTTAATGCAATTATGAACAATAGATAGATAGATTCAAGATGAAGGTTAAGTATTATTTGGACCTATGCAAAATTTTTTGCAAGAAATTATTATATTCATTATACATACATTATAATTATCATATATTATATGATTGCATAAACATATACCAATAATATATATATTATTGGTAGGGTCACTATATTATTTATTATTTAAATTCGTCAGTGATGTTCCTACATAAAGCCTATTAAGAAGTTTATATTTTAACTTTTATATATACTTTTTTTATTTTTTTATTTATCGTTTACAAAAAATATATTTTAATACTTATATAGCAACAAAAACCACTAAGGTTTAAAGTAGTATTTAAAAACTGAGACGCATGTTCTCACTAACCTATCACTAATATATCCACTTTATTTAAATGTTTCAAAAACAAACATATTATAATGAGGAAATTTATCAATACTAATAATATCCTGGCAGCAAATAACTACTGTTTTATTAGATGACATTGGCTCAAATTCATAGAGCAACCCTATCTATACCTCGCCACTATAACCTGGCCGTTCACTGCCGCAGTTCTCCTCCACCATCCTCCGCATTCGTAGGACGGAGAGGCCAGGCTACGCTGGTCTCAGTCAGTATGTCACGTGGTCAGCGCGCGCGCAACATTATTTGTAAAGTCGGTCAATGCCCCGAGCGTTAGATAAAAAAAAGATTTGTTTACGGCTGTTACGCAAATGTATTGTCATGTTCCGGTCAGATATAAATGTGTACTTGTGATGTTTTCCTTCACTGTTGGCAATTGATTGTTTTCCTAGCCTAGTTTTCAAGGTGCTTATTTCTGTCCGATCAACTCCGTTTTCTTTGGCTGAAATTATATGAGATCCATTCGTTTAATTTTTTTTTCAACTCTCTGGCAAAAATATTGTCATTCTTATGATAGCTAGGTAGTACTTATCAAAAAAAATTCAAGAATCGTTATATATGAAAGTATAAAATCAACTTGTTATACAATTAGGTCAAGCGATATTATTGCAAAAAATTAATTACTCGTACAATCAGAACTGATGTAACTTGGGAAACGAAGAAAAGCACACGAAAGTGGAAAAAGCTCAGACGCACTCACACAGGCGCACGCACGCACACAGGCAGCCGCGCTAGTGTGGCGACGCACACAGGCGCGCGCTAGAAAACGAAAGTGTCCGAGCTGCGCCGAGCGCGCCCGAAGCGAGCTCACGAAGTCAGTGGAACTCATCGTCGAAACTGGGACATCAGTCCGCAACTAGACGCGAACGCCGACGGACGCGACTCGCGACGTAACCTATGACATAATACCGTGTGTGATTATGGTGATATAAGTAAACATGATGGCAGTGGAAGCGCGCCCGGCGAGCGCCGGCCCGTCGACCCCGGAGCCCGAGAAGTACGAGCCGAGGACCCTGGCGGCGCGGAAGGCGTACCCGGACGAGGAGGACCGGGCTACTCCGGAGAAACCAGAGGCGATGGACTATAAAGTGGATGATGTGGACTATAAGAGCAAGGAGGAGCTTCCTCTGGACTTGTCGGTGAGGAAGGTGTCAGTGTGTGAGTTCGCGAGGCACCCCTTCAACGAGGCGGCGGACTTCGTGAGGACCCAGCTGATCCTGAGCCAGTCGCAGAGCTTCCTGGCGACGCGGGACTCGGGCACCGACTCCGACGACTCGGCGGGCCGGTTTAGTCCCGGCGACGACACGGTGCAGGGGAAGGCCTACAAGAAGAACCTTATTAAGAGATACAGTAAGTTTTTCAGTGCGCTTTTTCAGCAGGTGCTGGGACCCGACAAACTGTTTTGACCAAACAAACAAACTGTGTTGTGTCTGCATTACTTAGCTACTCGTATAAGTGCTGGGTAAAGAAAACTTGAAGAAATTTGACTAAGTTTGATTTACTTTTCCTGTACAATCGGGGAAGTGATAAGTTTTATTGAAAATGATTTTAATTTTCTTGGACTGGACAACTTTCTCGTATTTTATTTATATTGGATTAGGATAACATTTATATTTAAATGTACCTACTTATAATAATTTATAAAACTAATGCATTTCACATATCTTATTCAGGTGTATATTTCATAAGCGGGTTTAACGGCTTGTGGACATTTACTAAATTAATATTTTAGTAAGTAAAAATATAATGATAATGTCAATTAATAAATAAAGAAGAAGAAAATAGCATAATAGCAAGTAATAGTTACACAAAATATTCTAATTTTAAAACTTAAACTTTCATTAATTTCAAAAATAAATTACTAAACATATTTAAAGTAGTGCCCAAATTATCAGACAAATCATAATTCGTCCTTTGAAGCAAGCTAAGCATAACTCACGTATCTACATACTAGTAGGTCGAATTTCAAAAAACTTCCCTGAAATAGCTGTCGCGCGGCAAAACGGAAGAAAGTGGTCGCTACGGCGCTACGAGCCGCTACGGCGCCGCTGCTACGGAGAGCTTTCCACGAGACTTTTCTAACTATTAACACAGTACGCGGCATTTAATAGTGTCGAAACTATAAGTTATTTGTATTAAAATAATGTTCTGTAGCAAATGGAAAATGCCAGCTACTAAAAGCAGAAGCGCTGATTTTCAAATTAAACTTTACAATCACAGGACCTTGCGATAACAGTAACCATAATTCAATAAACTAAAGGCAAAAACCGTAATAGGACTTTAAATATAAATTTATTAGATAGTATAAATAGGACTATAATATATTATACATATTAGATACCATAAAAGAGGTTTATTCATTAAAAAAACATAATAATTTAAGTTACATTATTGTTTCTATGTACGTTTAACGGCACGTTACCCGTGTTTAATTTCCCGCGGGAAATAAATGTTTCCTTGGCTAAATTACCCATAGCCTTCCTAAATAAATAGGCTGTCTAACAGTGAAATAATTTCTCATATCGGACCAGTAGCTGCTGAGATTAGCGCGTTCAACCAAACAGACAAACGAACTCTATAATATTCGTATAGATGTTAGACATGTAACCCATTGTACAAGCTTAGTTGAAGTTAAAATAATAATAAATAAATAAATATTTCCCCAAACTAAGCAGAGCTTGTACTATGGGTGTTAGGTGACTGATATACTACATAGATACATTTTTTTTTTGTAAATACATACATATAATACATAGAAAACACCCAGACCCGAAACCAGAAATTGTAGATCGTACAAAATCTAGTTCCCCGGCGGGAATCGAACCCCGAAGTTAAAATAACTATGTGTTATTTTAACTTCGGGGTTCGATACTTCTAGAATATTTCTCAATATTTATAAGTATTCAAGAACTTTTGATTAGGGAAACACCACTGCTTTTTAGAAATGAAAGTAAATAACAACTAATTTAACTTAAAATAGGTTCCGTTTCTAGAGATTCTCATATAAAGTTACATATTAACCAACTTATTGTGTAATGTAGGCACAAAGTTTATAGAAACTCTGTAACTATAATAGATTTCTTCCCCAAATTAGACTCAAGTTTATAACGAGATCATTTATATATTTTGTAAAATTTAGTTTTGAAGTATAAATACATAATAAAATAAATGTATATATATATAAATACCTAGGTAGTAGTAGATTTTTTTGTTATTTTCGAAAAATTCATTCTTATTATTAATTATGAATGTTTAAGGAAAACTGTGAGATAAATGATTACGTTGTTACTCGTATTATGTAATTATTATTAGTACTGAACTAAATAAATGCGTTATTTCAATTATTACCTATTTAACGAGAGTTTTACTACTAAGTCCGGTCTAACTACTATAAATAGTCAATTATTTATGATGAAATTATACGTTACAATTATTACAGGTGGTTTTAGTATTAACACAATCATGTCAAAACAAATAAATCTTCAAAATAAATATATCAGTTCAAAAAAGTCAATTATTATCATACAATATTATTATTATTATGTTATTTTGACTGCCTCAGTGGCGCGGTGGGCGGAGGTCCGCTTGCGGTGCAAGAGGTAGCGGGTTCGATTCCCGCCGAGGGGTCAAATGTTTGTATGTTCTGCAAGCATTTTCTCCTTGGTCTGGGTGTTTAGTATGTATAATAAAAAAATATCTAGCTATGTATGTCTATTATATTAAGTATATCAGATGTCTAGTACCCGTAACACAAGCTTATAGCTTACCACGGGGCTAGGTGTTGTTGTGTGGATTGTTCGGCAATATTATTATTATATTATTATTATTATATAACAAGATATATTAGGTCCTATTTATACTTATAAATTTCTATTTAAAGTCCTAATACAGCTTTATCAATATCTTAGAACTAAACAGAAATGCATAGTTATAATCAAATAGGATGGATGGATGCAGCATTACTCAGAGAATAGCATGTTGTCTCCAAGAATGCGTCTGAACTACATTTCTTCTGATTATTTCCTATTACTTACATAAGCACCCTTATTTACGTTCCCATTGCTAGGACACAGGGACTTCTCTCTTGAAGAGAGACATCAGGCCTTAACTCACGCTGACCAACTGCGCGTTAGTAAATATCACATGCCCTTCAATCTCATTTAAGTTCTCAGAACATGCCGGTTTCCTCACGATGTTTGCCTTCACGGTTGAAGTTTTTTAAAGCGCACATACATTTTACAAGAAAAATGCAGAACAGATTGTTTAAACATATTTTTTTCCGTGATTCATCCTTCCATCTTTTAAATACATCTACATAAAGCCTTTTTACAATTAAATTATTACATCACACTCGTAAAATGTTGCTTCCATAACAATACAGATAAACATGCAAATTAAATTAACTGACACGAAATAAGTTTAAATACGTTATTTCCTGTAAATATGACTCCATATTATAAAAGGTAGGTATTCGTGTAAGGCGTGGCTCTGAAGTAGGTATGAGCAAACTGCAAATGCAGCGTTGCAATGACATATTAACTGGTCATTGACATTACACATATGACTGATATGTTATATAAACCTATGTAGTTATATAAAACTTTACGATTATATGCAATTTTTTTATGTAAATTCCCTTCTATTATATCACCATCACACCCTATAAACAAATCTGTATAAATGTTTGAAAAAATACATATTTTTTTTAATCTATTTTTTTCTTTTTCCGTGAAAAAACAAATAGCCCTTCCATGTTTTGCTTTAACAAAAAAATCATATATGAAGTTAGATAATAAAAAACAATGTGGTAATAATTTTTCCGTGTTTGAAATCATTGACCACAGAACAAACATGTTATCTAGCGTAAAAACCGAAAATTGTTGACAATAATTATTTATATAATAAATATAGTAATTACATGTTTAGACTACTGGTGGTGCAGGTAAATCTCAGAATACTATTTTGAGACACGGGAAACTGTACTGAAAAATAACTTATAAGACTATGAAAAATAAGGTTTTGAAATAATTATAAAAGATTCTAAATCCTTAAAGAAAATGATCACTAGATAATAGTATATCTGTATACCTAATATTAAAGTTAAACTATATAAAAATATTTCAAAACTGTGATACGAAATAGTCTACCAAACAAAATAATTCCACATTTAAAAAAAAATCGGGTTGCAACCTGCAAATCAAGCAATTCCCAAACTCCCACGCAAATGTCAAATGACATGTCAAACCGATCATGCTTTCTTCCGCATTATTTCCAAAAAGGATGCACACGCAGCTGTCAAAGTCAAAATCAAGGGCCTTACCTGTAGCAGGTCGGAAGAGAAAGGAGCGTAAAAAAACATATTTATCCACCCCCGGATGTGCATACGTGAGTTGATTTGATATTGAAGTTTTTAATACTGGCTGGTTATAGCCAAATACCTTATTTCTATATCCTCCACAGTCCACCAAATTCTAAATAAATAGACAACAGGTTTTTTTACGTGTTCCACGGTAAGCCTCTTCGGCGGAATGATTTCTCGCCATAAAATATCACCAACCTAGATTAGGTGTCATTGTAAAACGTTTAACGCACACAAAACGTAGTAAATTATGTCAAATAATTAGGCTATAATATAATTAATCTGTTACGATGCTTTCGCTATCTGTTGACAAAGATCTTTAAAACTGCCCTGAGGATGTAAACGCAGTATTCGGGAAATGATAGAGTAATTTAAGAGCAAGGATTATACGAATTTGCGGGTAATTTGTATAGAATAAATGTAAAATAATTAGTCAATCTCTAAATGACCTAAATATTTAAGTCTGGTTCCTTGAACAGTATAAGTAATTTTCAATCTACACGTGACAAGCGAACAAACTTCATAGTACATTGTGAATAAAAACACAGACAATCTGACATCCCCATTAACAATGTTAGTATATATTTACAGTATTAGCAGTAGTAATCAGGTCGGTATTAATCAATTTCTATGAACTCGGTCACGCCACAGGAATCTAGTCCAGACGAGCTCGTCTGCAAAATTTATAACAAACTAATAAGCAATAAATACTTCTGAATTAAAAATCCACATAATAAGAGCATTATGAGACGAACGTCAATTCTTACATTCACGGTACTTTAATATTTGAGAGAAAAAAACTATCTTCCAAAATAACTCTATCCTTGTACAAAATCAATCAATATGTGTCATTTTACGATGACAATATACAAGAAACCGTAATTTATTGTTAAACTAGCTGTGTCCTGCGGTGCTACCCGCGTTATAATGGATGAAGTACTCTTAACCAACAACATATTTATTTGAATAAAGATTAATATTATTATGTTGATACAACTTAAACAAATTATTTCGACCAAATTAGGTACCATAAAAACGGTTTTTTTGAGTTAATCTTAAAAGATAGACATATACTATCGTGGACTGTTTTTTAGATCATTAGAAGAGCTATTATTCTTTAATACATATTTTTTGTGTATCTTGAACCGTTTTCACGGCGCACGCAACGGAAGGCTTCAAAGATAAACAATTTCTCCTGTTTTTTACACATTTACCACTATATCTTTGCTCCTATTGGTCATAGCGTGATGTTGTATAGCCTATAGCCTTCCTCGATAACTGGACTATCCAACACAAAAAGAATTATTCAATTCGAACCAGTAGTTTCGGAGATTAGCGCGTTCAAACAAACAAACAAACTCTTCAGCTTTATATATAAGTATAGATTATTTTGACTGACTTAGCCGTATGCCGTAACTCATTTTGATTATATACTTATTTATATCATTAATGCATATGAACAATTCATTTGTTAACATTGATGTACCTTGAATAACTTTCACGATTATTATATGGTAAATACATTAATATTCTATTCAGTAAGATCGTGAGTAGTAAATGGTTGTCAAATATGCGAGGAAGCAAACGATTGATTCGAAGTTTAAAAAACTCAGAATATTTGAGTTTGAAATACAGAACAACAACCACAGATAATTAAAAGTCTATCACAAAGATCTAGAAGGAGGCTCGTTAGCTCATAAATCAGGAGTCATTGACCCGAGACCAAAAGTCGCGCAGGTCGCTAGATAAACCATATTCATATGACATTTGCGAACGTAGCTCATCACTAGTGTCATTGTAACTCTATCTGTACTGGCGCGCACGAAAGTAGTTTTTAGTTTATTGTGGCATGACAAAGTAATTGTATTTGACCACTTGTACCAAGAAGTTCATTTTCTTTTCAGTTTTTATCACAAAATATTTTATTCCTTTTATCAGTAAGTCTGCTAAGCATATTATCTCTTCGAAAGTTAAGTGTTAAAATAGGATGAAACGTAAACTTGTCCATCTATATACAACTATAAAATAAGCTTTTAACTCTGTTTTATAAACTTCTGATCTGTCAACAATCACCGAATTAATTCATTGTTTCCACACAAAGTACAAAAATGCACTACGTGGACAACTTTTATGAAACGTGCAATTATCGCGATGTCAGCGCTTTTCCGGCTGACTGTACAAGCCTTAGTAGGTATTGATTATGAAAATCCATTTGGTCGTATTAAAGGTACCTAAATGCTGACTACATAAGGAAGCCGGCCGGGTATTGAACCCGCTATACCGAGAACTGATGATCGGGCGACACTGATATTTTAGCTTAGTGTGCTTAGTCATTCATACCTACTGTATTCAACAGAGAAGCGCGTCGCCATTATAAAAACTTAGAAACAAATGAACAACAGTTATGTTTTCATAAATAGACTAATAACAAGACGAAAAAAAATCTGAGCGTTTTATACGTGTTATGTACTTGACTGTACAAGTGCAGACAATTTTGCGAAATGTTTTAAAAATGGAATAGCGGGATGACATTTGAAGTGAAGTGGCAGGTACTAATCGATCCAACACGAGTAATTTTATCGATTGTGTCAAACAGCAAATCATTTTAGGTACTAAAAATTTATATATGTACTAGATCGGCCAAGAAACCCGGAGGCGACAAAGGTCATCGCTCTTATCAAACTTTGCATAAATTACATAAAAAAAGCTAATAGTTAGCTTCGATCACGTTGACCACGTTGTCACACTTCCGAAGCTCCATTATAACTTGCCAGATCATCGCTACCTGTCCTGATCAATTCAGATATCAACAAAAAACTATTTAGAATCCGATTCTATCCTAATGCATTATGTATTAAGAGAAAATCAGTCTATTTGATAGTAAGCCTAAAAGTCACAGCCGCAGGGCGCGATTTCATTTGTTCTAAACAGTAGTTACGATATTGTGGTTCTAATGTAAACAATAGAATGCCCAAAGGGTAAGGAAGGGTTGTTCTTTTTTTGAATAGCTTCCTGCAACCGCGTCTCTGTCCCGCGACAAGCTACCGCCGCGCCCGAAAAGGACGGAACATCACTAGATTTTTTAAATATCTATTTTACCATTCAAATAACGCGAACGCATCCGTTTTTAGAATTTCGAAATAGTCTGAACGGGTCTATTGATATACTATAAACAGTTTTACAACTTCCTTACTGAACAAAGATGAATTAACATAGAGTTTAGCGGGTCTATATCGGTCGCTTTTGTCTCGCTAATAGGTTTGTTGGTGCCAAATTGGGGGTATAAAGGCGACAGTTCTGCCGACCGTGGATGTCGATATTTATATCTAATCAGATGCGAGCAATGATCTCTCGATCGGCCGCGGAGTGGGGCCGCACGCGCAGTTTTTGGCCGGCCTTCAACCACGACGCAAGGCTATTAAGTTTCACAATACATGCAGACAAACAAACAACCTATCTATAAACTATAAACCTCAAATTCGGGGCCTCTTTATACAACGTATATAAAAAATCCGTTATAAAATGTTTTTTTGCCACACCCAAAACATGTGAACTGATTATTGGAAAAAGTAGTTAATAGGGTCATACGGTTGTGTAAAAACCGCGGGTTTCCGTAACCATACACCGCTCACCTTGCCCGCCTCATCTGTCACACAAAAAAAATCTTAACCCAATTTTTTAAAGTGCGTCAAAAAACCTACCTGCCTCCGGTAGCGCTACTCCCCCGATAATAAAAAACAACTAACTGTAAACTGTGCATTTAAAAGCTTGAATTTGGAATAAACAATTGAGTATTTTTTTGCGTAATGTAAAAAGGTTTTATTTGCGAATTTATGGTTGCGTTCGGTGTTTTGCAACGGTACCTTTATGCGCTTTTGTCTATGGATCGCAGATGTTTAAATTGCGAATTTAAAAAGCATTTTTGCGTTCCCTACTTCCTCAACCCAATTGGCAACTTTTGTTCAATTTCCAAAAGACATTAAACCCTACGCTTACTAAAATAATAAAACTGTTCTTTTATTCCACGAAAAGTGTTGAAAAGAAATGTCCTTCAACATTTCACGTTATCGAACAAGAGCTTGCGTAAAAACGTTGGCGTTCATTTAACATAACCAGTTTAAATAAGTATATCCAATAAAATATGCTACCTAAATAAAGACTATAGGACTGGTCGAAAAATATTTGCACATTTTGATTACAAAACAATTAAAACTTTTGCCTGGAAAGAGTTGTCTAGTGAATGCGTCACAGAGTAGTTACACAGTTCTGTTTTGTAATGTAGAGCTAATGTCAGAGTTGGTGACGTCACGTCTTCCGGTGCTCACCCACACGTGGTCATTACATCTCGCACATACACATACAGCTGTGTACTATTTTCCTGTTGCTCTGTCTGGTTGCTATCGTCTGCTCGTGTGATAACAGTTTCCATTTCTGACTGCCTTCTGCACTACAGTGCACGCGATTTTTGCTCCAGTTTTGAATTTGTCAGACAAAATACATGCAAAGAAATTTCTTCGAGGGCTAAGAATCAGTATCAGTTTTTCCTAATGACTTGAAAGGCAGAAACTTTTATTTTTGCACAATAATTCTTTCTTATATTCTCAACAAGAAAAGTACCTAGATTCTACAAAGGGATATAAAAGGTAGCCCTAGACAGTCGCTACATTGAACGTAAATACCTGTTACCTCCTGTCTGTCGTGGCGTCGTTTAGCTTTACAAATTTCTAGAAGTTTTGTAAGTCTCTATTTTCCTCAAGCGACCTAAATCATTTACTTTACTATTCTACGGACGGACCAGAATAACAAGAATTCCAAAGAAATTATTCTGTTGTATAACAATCTTTTTTGCCAAAAAATAACACGATAACAATTTCTTTCCTTTCATATCCCTCATCATAATATTCTTATTTCAAATTCAAATATGACCCTGAATAAATTACTATGATAAAATCACCCATTAAGAGGTTGATCACCACTCAAGTCATTTATAATAATAAGGTTTGTAAGAATATAAATAAATCAATCGTCTGTTTTTCTTCGCATTAAGATACCTCGGCGGATATTGCAACATGTCAGACATTTAAAAACAGGAAATCGATTACTTTAGCCGTCAAGTACGTTCAAACGTTCTGCTCGTAAAATATAATATCGTTTCAAAGACATATACCTACATACTACCGAGCGGCTGAGTATACAATCTCTTATATCAAAAGTACCTATACATAGAGGCCATAGGCCAGACATCACCTACAATATCTACCAATCGTTTACAATATCTACCAAGAACTCTAATTCATAAAAGTTCTTTACTCTACCCAAAGAGTATGACTGTTAGAGGATATTATAAGTCGTAGCACATTTAAATATCGAATAATTAAAAAACCTTTTTTTCTCTCGTACCAGCATTCGCATATTGTGCGCGGTATTTCAGGCTTTCTACCGTTTACAACAACGTTGCCCAAGTCGTGACGCAAGCGATGCGAGTACACCCTTGAACAAATGAGGTTGCAGCGCTCTGAACTATTTGTTCCGCACTTACGCTGAACGCATGTTTTCCATTCTCAACAGTAAACTTCAACGTCAAACATTAGGTACATATTTTAAATTTCGACTTTTTAAAAACTGTGTCATCTTTCATTCTGCCAACGGTTAACCTATGTCATGTCAACTGAAAAAGTCAACTAGTGCGGTGACACGTTATCCGTAACTGTCAGTTTAAAAGTTGAAAACTATTTGTGTACCTACGAAATTGCTGGAAAATATATAAAATAGAGACAATCAGTACAAACATCGGTTACGACACCGATAAGTGTGTCAATGTCGGCGGTCGGCAAGCCGGTCGCCGCGAGCTTAAACCACTGCAAAACGACTCTATTTTATAATTTAACTTTATTTCTCACGAATCATTCTCAATTCTATCTCACTATAAGTAAACGGCACTTGACACCATATTTTAATTCATCTATTAACTGATCTCAGGTGTCTTGAGAAATAATGTTTAGAAAGATTGTTTTGTAAAAATATATGTCGTGCCCTGCACAAGATGCCACGGAGATAACTAATTAATTACGTTTGTTTAGGTTTAGTAAGTAATTGTTTACGGTTGATCTGCGTGCGAGTGGAGGCGAAGGAAGCGGGCTGACAACAATGCGCTTGTTTGCCGCGTTGTTTGTTTGTTTGCGGCGCGTGCGCAATGCCGGTATTTTACAGTTTCCGGACGATATACTCTATATAGGTTGTCAAGTTAAGTATTAGGTGAACGGAATATTTAACGGATATTTTTGGTTCCACAATCCGATTTTATGCGTAATTATTGTATTGCTGCCCACACATTGTTTACGATACGTTTTTGTAATTAATTTAACGTAATTTCCGAATACCATAATGTAATATGGGTTGCAAAACATGTACTACATTTTGAGTAACTATCACTTTTTAGCTAACACGTCGTGCTGTCAAACTGTGGAGTGGTCTTGAGCAAGGATACTGGAACCGGTCGTGTCGTATGCGTATTATTTATCTGTGGTATCGCTGGAGGACTGTTGCGCAAGCGCTGGTAAACAGGAAAAAGACGGCTTAAATGCAACAATGCCAAATTTTAGTTCAAGAGTTTGTCTTTGTTTTGTGAATCATCTGTATGCATATTTTTGTTGTTTTGCTATTTTTTATTTAAATGTTAGCGCTTGGATTATTTGTATAGAGGTCTAGTCTTCTACAGCTGTAACAATACCAAAACCAAAAAAATCTTAATTACTGTATTATTATAACTTTAAAATATACGCTTTAGGAAGACTAAATTACTACTAATCTATAACTAGGCTTTAACTAAAAACTTATGTAACGTGATATAGGAAATTTTAGTTGCTTTTCAAACTTAGCGCAATTTTTACGTTTATCTAAGCCGTAATTAAACCACGTCTGATTCATTGAGAATGACTTTAAAAATCGAAATCCGTTCAAATGTTTCAATTATCCGAATCTGTGCAAAGGTCGCCTCAAAGGAGGAGTGATAAGTCTGCAACATCGCACAATAGTGTCGAAACCGTGTTGCGTGTTTCCGAGGCCCCTCCTACCTGCAATCTAGAGATTGGCAAACGTTTCCGGTACCGACTTTACACCGGTTTTCTTGTCGGACTTTTTGTACCTTAAATTATGTCACCGGTCAATCAGTAATTATTATCTGTAGATATTGTCATGGTTGGGAAATTTAATTGGTCCGTGATTTTGTGCGAACTTTATTTTATGAAAGCGTTACGACAGCTTAATTGTAAACCCTAGGAAAGTATGTTGTAATAAAGTAATTATGACTGTACCATTCAATTACTAATACATACATAAATAAAAAAATGAACAAATACTGAGACTTTCACATAAATCTTATAAAATAGAAAATTCTGACTTTATAACGCTCCCAGCTTTTATTAAGTATATATCTCTCTCTATCAATCTATGTCCCTTATATTTTCGCATAATATCTTTTAACTTTAGTAGGGATGTGGATTATGTAACCATGAAAAACATTTCCATTGAGAAGCGCGCGCTCGCAGTGCATGGCGGCGCGCAGCCGTGTGTGGATCTAGTGCAGATCTCAGCTAGACGTATCTATGCGCTAGGTTTACTATCGTAGTGCGGGGCGCGGGCGGCCAAAGCGGGTCAAGGGAGTCGCGATGCACCGTTCACGCTAAATCTCACTTTCGCGCGCTGCAAAACCAACATGGCGGACCTAGTGACGCGCTCACGATCGCAACTATCGCAACTCTACCGATTTTCCGATTAATGAAGATTGTAGAATAGTTAAAAAACAACGGGCTATCTATTGCAACACTCTACACGTGTAAGGTAATTGGAGAAACAAACAAAATATTACAGCCCAATATCCTTGTCCCTATTTCTTATTTCCTACGAGTATAGTGCGTAATCGAGATAGTGTAGTTTATCTGCTTGTAGTGGCATCTTATCATCGCCTCGAATTAATGCAATATCTACATAGCAGTGTACGATAAAACAGTTACAAATAAAGTGCCTATTTACTTAGTTGTTAGGTGCCATTCATATGTGGTTTGATATATTTTGAACGATGAATCGAATAGTCACAATCTGATATGATATTTGTCACAAAATAGACCAGGAAGTTGAAATATCTAGATCTTTCCGGACGACGATTGCGTAGACAACAGCGTAGACACGAAAAAACAAATTGTAAAGGTTTGTTTACACTTAACCGTGGCCGTGGATCAAATTAACGTGCGATCGAGGCTGCACGTAGCCGACCTGTTGTTTCCCTGCGCAAGGTTGGCCCAAAAAACATCTATCGCAACACGGCAGTCTTTTAGGACATGACTAATGTATAGGTATAGCACTATGCCTTGCGAAACTTCGTGATGCCTGGTCTAGGTATACTCAATCGGTAATGTCGCTTGATGAATCGAGTGTGTGAGCACATCTGATTGGTCCGTGCATCGTAAAACTGATACGTCGGTCGTCCGCCAGATGCTTCTAGAAATATGCCGGAGGAAGTTCGCGTTTATCTACAAGGACTTTAAATGTGAAGTTGTTCTAACTCTTGGTAGCATATTTGTAAAGAGTAAAAAATACCGCATTGATTGGTCGATGGCAAAGTAGCTGTTTTATATTATATCTAGTGCATCGACCTACATAAAAGTATCGATAATATTAAAAATCATCGATAAAATGCACAAGCGGATATTGCAATTCCGCATCACTACCGCATAGTGCGAGTACTTGTGCAGTCGCGTAGGAAGCGCACGCGCATCTCGCCCTTCGCCGCCTGACGGCCTGACCTACTTACCGCGCAAATACAAATATAAACTATACTTGTTGTGATCGCTAACTACGCGCTTGGAATGTCTCGTTTATTTTTACTCTATAACTATAGAACATAGATAGATAAGGAATATAAGGATAAAAAACTCTTTATTTTAAACTCATTTTCCGTTCTCTATTTCTAATCGATGCACAATCATGAATCGATATTTAAATTTCATTAATTATTCGGCCAGTGCAGTATTCGGAACGAGCTGTTGACACGATTCGGCCTTTCCTCCGTGAGTCACCAAGGCTCCGTCAGATTTGCGTAACACTCCATAACACAGCCTGATTACCATACAAGCGCTTATCATATTCACAATTACGGATAAACTCGGTAACAGTTTCGGCAACACCGAGGCACAACACTGGTTATTGCAACTTTGATGTGCTATTTTTCTTGGCACCGATCGCGTGTACATTCTACCATGATTTTAAAACGCTAAGGCGAATGTGTAATTAATAATTTTGCACAATACTCTATTATAAAACCAATATTTTATAAATAGTTTAATCAAGTGTGTTATATTTTATTCTAACTTCTGATTCGAAAACTGTAGGTATTTCAACGGATTCGCCGCGTAACGTTTCTAAACACACAGTGCTTCAAGCAGGTGCAACGAGAGTACCATATTACTAGCCAAAAAGCTGTCATAGAACAGAAGCTGTTTCTTCGCGCAGATAGTTATTAAAGTCCGCAAGATAAACGTGTTATCAGCGTAATCGCAGTTTCCATTTCGCAGCGTCGCGCCGACCGCCACTTTCTTACGTTTCCCGCGCTGAGGGAAAGTATTGCGCTTTTCCGACGCCATCTTACTTCGCAGCCGTCATCCGGTTCGTTTTATGTCTGAATTACGATACTTGAATCATTATCATTGAATATTATAATATATGTTCTGTTGAAATGTGTCAGTCGGTGGGTGGATTTTAGTAAACGGAATTGATTTTGGATTTGAATATATTTTCTTGGATTAGTCTGTAATCGCGCGCTAAAATAAGAATAGGTAGGCGCATATCAATGCAACAGGAAATTAAAAAGATTAATAGTGAGTTATTGTATGTTACGTAACCGACGATTTGGTGCCGATACTCCAATGTCAAATGAAAGTAAAAAAAAAAACAATTTGTACCTTTACAATAATAATAACAATAATTCATATTCCATGCGCGTCACATCCTTTATTCCCATTTATAAGTCTAGCAAATAATTTGATGTTGCATTGCAAAGCTGATTTAACTTGTAAATAGCGAAGAACAATTGAAACATAGTCTCTTACGACAAGTATCTATACGAAAATCCGTTTGAAATATGCGTAGAGGTTCGGTGCGCGGGCGCACGCGTCGTGACCGGCAGCCCAACGAGCCCTCAAGGATCTATTGTTTACCGGACGGATTAAAAAACTGTTTTATCATTTAAATTACTGTTTATCTTTTACATATCCATTTATTGACAAAAGTTTAGTATTATTTACTTATGGACATTAGGTTGCTTGGATTTGTGTATAACTGCTCTTTAGTGAAAAGTTAATGACAAATTTTGTGGTCATTGTTAGTTTCCAAGTAGGTAGTTAGCATAATATTGGATTTTGTTTCACAGTTTTGGCAGGAAATTATGAATATCCTGTTAGATTTGAATAATCGCTTCCTTTATTTTTACCTAACCGTATAATTTCAAACCTATATTACTGTAGTAAGTATGTATATTATAATAGAAGTAATCGGACTTTTCTGACATGTTCTGTTTCAGCACATGAAGAAAGCAGGCAGGCATAACTATTTTGCTTCCATTGTACCATTAAGCCTACAAACCACAAATCAATTTAGGCAAAGAATAATTGTTCCCCATTAACACCACATAATACGACCCTAGCGTTAGGCGTGTCTAGGTAATTTATATTTCGGTAGCGAGGAAATTCCCAGCACGCGATATTCTGAACACACGACAACACTGCAAACTGTTTCACTGAAATATATTTCCGCAAACGATACGACACTATTATTATCACCAGGAGATTGCCGAATCTCAAGATTCTTCAAAGAATCACCCGAGATGGGTTATCACAAAAACTTCATTAGTTATTCAATATACAGCTCAAATTATTTCACACATACATCCAATAGCAACAGACGATACCACCAAAAAGTCCGGACCTCTGTCCAAGCCATCGGTTAACTTACTCGAGGGTCTGTAATATCTGGACAACGACGCTGTTGGAAATAGCATAACTTCCCGGATGTTCGCTGACGTCACACATCTCGCTAGAGATTCGCCGAATCCTTTTAAACTCGAATTATTCTTATTTCCTGAGCGTTAGGGTCCATTTTCGATTGGAAAGTTCGTTGGAATAATTTAGTACTCAAACAAGGTATCTAACTCTGTGTACACAAAGGCTCAGTAATACTTTAGCCTACGTAAGAGCCTACTTACTCTGATTTTTGCTACTATAAAATGTATGAAATTATCCTCGCTTGATCTAACTTATCAATAAGTAACGACGATCCAAACCTTTTAGTCTATAAAACAATCTTTCACTTAGAGAGGAAGAAATTTTTTCCAAAATAATCTATTTATAATAATTGACCTCTGATGTAATTTTTCGTCTTATGAACGTGTTACTTAATGAAGTCGTTCGTTCTATGACTTGTAAAGAATTAAGCACGAGTTTATTGTGTTATCGATTTGGTGACATCCGTATTTTGTTCTACGTATATGTCGCAGTGACGTATCCGGAATCATCATTTAATGAGGATATCCCTCATTCATCCTTAATATTATTTTTGTACACCCTACTAAAACGTTTGACATTTTATTTTCCATAGCGTATAGTAGCTATAAGTTCTATATAACTCCAGTGTTACCAGTTGTCTCATTAATGTGTTTTACATAATTATGTAGAACTTGACGTTTGTAGGTAAACATTTAGAAACGAAGATGTCTTTATTTAAATACTTTTATGAAGACAGATTACCTTTCAACTAAATGTATGCGGCAATAACACGTTCGAAATAGTTGTAAAAATGTCTGGAAAGTTCAAACACGGCATAAAAAATGCACAAGCGTTTCGTTTTAATTATTTCCTGTCTGAAAACACAAATTATCAGTAACATATGCCTTAGTCTCTTTAAAAATAAATGCATTGCACTGAAGTAATTGTACCTACCGCAATAATAAAGAGTGCAGTCGGCTATTGACGCGTTTGAGCCAAATATTCGTTTACAAATCACTTTTGCTCGAGCGTGCCAAGTCACGTTTATGAAACAAATATCGTTATTCTGAAAGAACGCGAACCAACCAACAATATCAGTTAACAGGAGTTCTGTAGTCCAAAACGCAAGCCTAGAAACTCATAGCGCCCCACCTATGCGAGAATGCAAACGAAAAATGTTCAAATAACAAAATAAAAAGTCCCGAGCTTGCATGCCTGCCATTTTAATTAAACTAACCTTCTGCATGATACCTATCCACGTAGAGAATATTAAATTTGCCCGCAGCCAGCGAATAATAATGTTCTAGGTAACTTGTGTCACTGCACTGCATTTCAGTTTTCATTGCAAATGATGAAAGCTATAGGCGCCAACGTCATTTATTACAATATACTACTTGTACTATAATAATATCGTGACATGTACTTGAATTGCAATTTATTTGGCAAATAAATGATTGATATGATTTAAAAATTTGAGTACCAAAGCAGAGCTGATAAAAAGTATGCACATAAAGGACTTCAATAATCACATGAAAGTTTCGTAGAAAATGTTTAATGATATACAGCGACCTTTGATTCTCCCACAGTATTCTATATTAATCTGTGCAAAGCTGTAAAACTATTTAATCAGACCACGCCCGCTTCCTACAAAGAAAGAATGTAAAGAGTACATTGCACTGTAGTATAAACGTCCACCATATTTCGCTTGTATTCAGAAAGTGCAGGGAGGCAGCCGCCACCCCAGTGCATTCACCTTGGCCCGCGTCTTCCCAGCGGGTAGGTATCCCCCGCATAACTTATGCAAGTTTGTTAATATTTTAGCGTAGCAGGAAAGTAAAAGTTTCAGTGTAGGAGTAGTTGGAGCCCGCCACAGGATGGGCGGGCCCGAGGAAAGGAAAAGTTCTGAGCTTGCTAATGACGCCTGTATTATACGAAATGTCTGGAGTAGCTCATATGAGTCTAGTCAAGTACACAACTTTATTCATACTAATATAGCGAGGTTATTTGCCGTAATTTTTTCTCTTTGATGTATTTGTACAGAATTTATATTATTTGGTATCAGTTCTGCTTGTTGATAGGTACTGGTTATTACGATTATGAGATATTCTGTACTTTGGAAGTTTCAATATAAATAATCTTAATAAATATCAGAAGATAATATTAATGTCCGTGCTTCCTGATACCTTCAACCTGAGTATTTTCAAGTCAAGAGTGAATCCTCGTCCACATCGACACTAACCATCAGGTGAGATTGTGGATTAACAAAGATATATTTTTAAATTGTTTAATTAAACTAACCTTCTGTAACCTAAAAAGTGAGGTTCATCACTTATTAAAATCATTTAAACAAAGAACTACGTTCATAAAAAAAATATCTTATATAGTCATCTAATAGTTTTACATTGTTGCTTCTTGAGGAAACCTTAAAATTGCAGACGAAATATTCTTGATAACAAAGCTGCAGCAGACATATTACGTGGCCCAACCCTCCACCAGATAACAAGCAGCTCTTCTGTGGTCCTAGCTTAATTATAAAGAGTAATTTGTCGGCTAAGCCCCGCTCCTTACCGTCGGACAGCTTGCAGACTTCATCTGCATAATCAAAGGTTTCATTTTTAATAAGGGTTGTGAGCAACTGTCTGTTGCATTTTGATTCCCGGGGAACGTGTACTTTGTCTTGTCTTTAAATTACTTTGTTGGTAACGTGTAACAAAAACTTTATACATTTAATAATGCCTTAAATTAAGAATGTTTTGTTGACTTTGTTAATCATTTAAAATAGATAGAATCTGCATTGTGACTCCCAGGCTTCTAGAAATATATCCTCGTATGGTTATATTCAATATCGTTGAATATTTAGTTCAATTTGAAGGCTTCTGAAGAGCCCCGAAAGCCTACAGGTACATTTCCATTTAGATTCTGCCATCTCTACGTACAGCAAGTGATATATTCTAAGGCTATAATATCTTTTCATCTAAGGTTCAATTGATATATGTATATACATCGACGTTTTACAATGTTCGAGTAAATATTGTGGTTCAATATAGGCGAAAACTGTTTTCGGTTAATAAATCTTTAGGATTCGTGAATAGAGTTCATCGGAAGTGAAAATCACAGTAATCTAAAGATTTCCTCATAATCCTAAACCAAAATCTTATGGAAAATTTAAATTAAATCAGTGTAGATCAAATCAAACAGATGAAATAAATCTCAGTCGACAAAACGATAGGTCGCGATAAGGTAGAAACTGGGTCAGCCTCGTTAGCTCTCAATAGATCATCAATACGGAACCGCCGTCGATACCATCAACCCTTAAAAACCTAGCCCCAATATCTGATCAAAATTAATCCTGGACTGTCAGTACCTCAACTCATTCAAAAAGTAAATAAAATGTTATATCTGTAGAATGAGCTTGATATAGCATATTTTCATTTCATTAAGGTACAGCTACGATTTCAGGTTTCATGCTCGCTACAGTTGAACGAACTGTAAAAGCCATGTACACATCTGTGTTCATCGCTATATACTAGGTACATGCCTGTATTTGCATGCATCGCCTTCCTACCCGTTCAATAATGCAATTCCCGTCCGTTGCAACTGCTGTGTATTCTGGGCGGGTCCGGACTCGCATCCGCTCCGAGTTCCGTACAAAAAATTTACTTTACTTCAGCAATTTTTCGTACATTCTAGATATTACATATTTAAATAAACGAACCGCCGTTTGGTGTGTTGTTAGTTTTTATGTTAGCACTTTGTTACTGGCTGGTCATAAAAAAAGGTCTTTCATTCAACTCTACATAACTATATATACTATTCATTTATTTTAAAGAGTTTTGTAAATTCGCACTCCTCGCACAATAAACTTATCATCATAAAATAAGTGAAACATTATTTATAACCAAATAGTTTGCGTTGCGTTCGTATCAGTATGGCGTCACTCCCCGTTTCCCTGCTTCAGCACGTAGCTCTAAATCTCCCATTTTAATTCCATCAGTCATGTAATCCACTTTAGCAGCTCGTCCATGTTGGGACATTTTCAGCTTTTCACACAAACAACAGCGCTCCGCCGATAAACAAGAGAATAGTCACATTATGACCACCCCTGGGAGCCAAATTCAACCTTAAACAATGTTACTGCTGAATCATATTGGATTGGACGGTTAGAGGACAAAGTTACCATTGGCTATTCGGAGCTTTATAAGTACGCTTTTCCACAACATCATAAATAAACGAATACCAACAAAGGTATGCGTGTCGAGTTGTCGAGTTCTGAGAATTCTAGACGTCCAAATTAGTACTAAAACAATACATAACCGATAAGAACGCACGCGACGGTCTCGCCAAAATTCCAAAAAGTTCCCATACTAGAGTTTTTATAGCTATAATTTACGGGCTCCGCGTTAGAAATGGAGTGGTGAACCTGTCGCGTGCAACCTGCATTATCGGGGCATCAGTTTCGTTTTCGCTTTCCCTCACGGAATTCTTAATTTCCATAAGGCGATGGAAGTGCGCCATCACATGTGTCCGGGCCCGTAAAGAGTTCAAATTCTGTCTAGACAGTTCGACCTGAAACGACGGCGAGTCTCGGGGTGTAATCCCTCTCGCTCTATGCGTCAAACATGCGCACTGGGCCCGGGAGGGGGGGAGGAAGGGGGGAGACAACAGGTGGGCCATATTTCGGGGGTCCAAGGTCACCGTACGGAAACGTCTAGGATGTATCCAGTATTGAGATTTAAATCGATTTTGCGGTAATTTCAATCCGACACATGTGCGTGGGTTTTGAGATCTTGCGAGAAGCCTACCATTTGTAACATTACTGTCTGCCATAATATTTATCCACATCTATCCATATAAAGTGTTTATTTTCCGCCGAACTAAATACTTTTATTTTTCTTAATGAATACCTAATAAAAATTAAGATCGTGTTGTCTCAGACCCAGCCCAATAGATAGGTAAAGGACTTGAAACAACAAAGGAGCAAGTGAAGCGAAACAGACAGACTCGAAGGTCTGTAGCAGCATAAATTAGCATTAGTTCGACTGCGGATAGCTCCCAGGATAACACTGTTACTACCTACCGTCTGCCTCTGGGAGAGGTGCCTCTAAACAACACATACATTTAAGAGATTAAAGTATTCATTGAATCTCACAAGGTGGTAGTTTACACATAAAAGGATAACTTACAATAACTTTCAAGCCCCCATGATTGTTTCTTTGTATACACTCAAAAGGAGGCTACTTGGATAGATAGGCATTCGATAGGATATAAGTAGATAATAGTATATCTCCAAGTTAAGTTGCTCAAGATATATTGCCTCTCACATGACAAATGCTACTCGTATCACACTATATTAATCAGTGTTTTTTAATCAATTAGGTATCTATTTATGTTAAAAATATGCGGCCATTTTGAAGGAAGAATCGCTTTTTGTTTAGGTAATTAATCACTGATATTGAACGATTTAAAATCACTCAAGGAAAACTGAACGCACGTCAAACTTGCATGACAGGGATCTACAGGGACAGGCATCGTCATCATGCAAAAACCACAGATGTTATTTACTTGATTCTGTTATGTAGGTACCAATATTTAGTTTCCGAATCGAGTCACAGTAACTAACAAAATAACAACGTAAAAACCTATGATGAAATTAATGCAACGGGACCGTTAATAGTCATTAATAACAATTGTTATATAGGCATAGGTTATTGTATAAAAAAATACAAATTAATATTATTTATTTTATTTTCACATTCACTGTTTTTTTACGAGGCAACGCACTACAGGCTTATGTTAAAAACTCAAAATTATTACACCTAATCTTGTATATGGTGTTAAAGTATATGGTATTGGGGTATGCGTCTTATTTCACACAAATACCGTTACCGTAATACGGTTTGTGCACAAATTTAAATAGTCTAGTAATAGACAGGAGAGGCTCCCGAGCTTCCCTGATGACAGTTCCTCCTTGAATGGAACAAAAACGTCGGCAAGTTACATTATTCATTTTGATAACGGGTATTATTATGTAATTGTGAGGATAATGTTTATCTAACGTTTTTGTTCCATTCAAGGAAACTTACCCAGCCAAATAGATAGGTAATAGATTTAACTAGGCACACATCACACAAATCAATTATGATACGAAAGTCGTTTCTGATGGTGTTATTCTCTTTGTTGTAGTGGATGGAGGAGAACCGGCTCGGAACCCCCTGGTGCGAGGATCGCTGGCGCTGCTGCACGGCCTGCTGACCCCCACGCCGACCTCCAGGCATCATCTCTACACGCAACCCAACTCGGGTAAGAAACACATCTTATGAGTGCCGCTTCATCCCTGAAGTTTGGCAGATTTTTTAAACAAGATTGTTGCAGTGCCTGTTTAAAGCTACAAATCGACGGTCATCCTCTCGAATACTACCGTCTTTGTAGTGTTTATAACCTGAAGTTCTATCAAAAAGTTTTTTTTTTCCTCTTGAATCACTCATATTGCATAAAACCGCATGAAAATCCACTGAGCGCAAAATCAACAACTAAGGTAAATTACCAATTACCTACATGATAATTGTACTTTAGAGAACAAATATCACATGTAATAGGAAAACTTTAAAGATCAAAGATTTAATCACAGATGACGTCCAGACAGATGATCGATTCCACATTCGTCTATTCTATTGCAATAAGTACTATCCTATCTGAAAATAATTTCCGATTGAACCCTACTGCGATCAGTCGAAGCGTCCTTGCCCCTAGGTCGTCTGCAATCCTAAATCCTGTTCTCAGAACGTTCTAGAAAAACAAAAAGTAAAATGTAATAGCTCGTTCAAGTCGCACGAGTATTTTGTGCTTCTATTGTAGAGAATCTCGTCTTGGGTCTTTGAATTTAATTTTAAACTTTATGTATTATGTCATCGTATCAAAAATGCAAGTTCATTTTAAAACCCATCGCAATTCACTATCTCCATTATAATTAACATAATTTTTCATATAATTAGTCAAAAATGTACAAACTTCTCGAATAAAATAATTTTCGCAAACTTTCGTGACCTAGATTCTAGCTCGATATTGTTACTACCTAACTAAACTCTCCTGAATTTGCGAATATAGTAAATTTATTCCATTTGTGAGTACACACCAATGAAGATCATAATAATTATGTCTATGGTGTGGGAAAACACCATTAGCTGAGTCACCATAGCCCCGTCACAACAAGCGGCTATGAAATATTCATAAAGAACAAAGAGGAAGTGAATCGATAGAATCAGCTGTTCCGCCCAATGTCACGCCCGCCCTACGCACCCGCTCACACACACAGGCTCACCGCCTACGCTGTACGAACAGGCTTTCACGCACACAGCTAAGCCCCTAGTTCTTAGTTCCGGCTTCGCTTAACCTATTTACTGGAAAAAATGAATGGAATTTTAGTCGACTTAAAAGTTTGGATTGTAAAGTTTAATGTTTTGCTGTTGTTTGCAGTTAAAGAACCCTTTGTTAGGGCTATGTATACAACTCTATAGTTCTTGACTATTGTTTCTCAGACTAGTATGCACCTGTGATGATATAAATGTCTATGATTGTAACATAACAAGATTATAGTCAATGTTAAAAAAACGAATATTAATAGAAAGAAATATAACATTTAAAAACAAAGAAAACATTTCTGTATTTACTCGCAGTCAGCGTCTCAAAAAGGCTTCCTACTCCGCATTTCTTGTGATAACATATACTCGGAAACTATCTGATATCATTTATATTAAAATTTGCATATTAACAATACATCCATTCGCAGATTTTCATTACATCTGCAAGTTTAATAACGAGGATCATAGCTTGGTATATTTTTTCATCCCCATTAAAGTACCGAATCTTTTTCTGATATCATGTTATCAAGTCACAGCTGTTCCCAGCATTTGATATTAGCAGTTTACGTTGCACATTTTAGATTAAGAATAATGTCTCTCACAATTCAATATTCAATACTAAATATTGAATAAATAACCCATTCGCTGCAGATGTCATAATCGCACGGGTCAAAATGACCCGCAAATCCCATATTGCAAGCGCACCCCACGGGGGTGTGATGCTTGCACAATAAGTAATATCGATCCGTAGGGTCAAATAAAGGGTTCTAATGCGCATTATACGACGATTTTGATAGAGCACTCTCGATCAATTGTGTAATATTCTAGTTGCAACATGTGCGCGTGACGTCCTGATGAATGGAGCCGATTCATTATTGATACTGCGTGGTAATAACTAAAATCATTTATATTATTCATTGATAAACTATTGGCAGACAAAAATGTATCTTTTCGCAAATTTCAAATAATATTTATACTGCAATAATTAACGATTCCTTTGTTACTATACGTATACAGATTTGAAATACATGTATCTTTGCCGAAAGGAGAACACCTTGCAATATAAAAAAAAAGTCGGTTCGTCAAAGCTAACCCGTACAATGCGTCACCAGGTCACTCGGACCGTCTATCTAAATACGCAACATCCTAACCAAACAATTGAGACGCAGATGCTTGCACACGTTGCGCTAAATGCACACATTTCACCCAAATCCTTCTAGTTTTTATGCAAAAATGGGTTGCATAGCACCTTGCATCGCGGTATTGAAGCGTCATCCATCACAATACGCGCTAATCTGATCACCATCTCGCTCTAGCGTATAGCGGCGTCCCCCTCTCCTTGCAATTCATCCGGGCGGTTTTCCGGAGCTATTGACACTTTGAAATTAGAATGTCACGCGTGGGTGCGCGAACGTAACCTATTGTCCCCACAATATTGTGTCCTGACAATGCCATTCGAAGGGTTAACATTATTCGCAACATGAGTATTCCAATACATTAAATTGTACATATGGCTTATATACTAAACCAGTTACGTATACAATATGGCTACTGTTATAAGTTCCTAAGCTGACCGAGCGCTGGCCAACGGTAACACAGACCAAATACTATTCTAAGGGATTGTGGAGTTATTCTAAACGAAATTAACATCTTAAAGGAATTATATCACAAAGTAAATGATGCAAAGGGTCGCAGAGGTGAAGCTGGGATATAATATATTATTTTGTAAAGTTATATACTGACATATCCAGTCAGTTCTTTTAGTTTAAAATTGGTGTAGGAGTAAGAGAATTAGTCTGATTATTATAGTATCAGTCTGATAGTTGACTATAGGACAGTATTAATAAAGAGCATAAATTATGAAGTCTCAATAACAATTGGTCATCGCTCAATCAACGGTTTTATTATCAATTATCAGTCACATCTGTTTCATAATGCACTCATAATTTTTAACACCCATACTTGTACTCGAGCACTCGTGTCCAGAGTTAGTCCGTTACATAACAGTAAATAAAAGTACAATTGATATGCTAAAAATGGCGAGAGCCGACTGTTCTCAGGGCTTATGGTCTAACGCCGATTCGCACAAAGGATATGGACAGCGGTCAGTCCATAAAGATCTGTGATAAAAGAAGGGTCATCTTTGTACAGCTTTGTGATACTTTACTAATGGGACCGCATTCGACCGGTATACCAGATGACCCCGGCGACCAGTCACCACCCCAGCTCGCATTATTTATACTTAATTTATTATTATTTTGATATGAGAGATGAAAGGGTTTGGCACAATGGAGCGTTCCGGGTTCGAGCCGTTGGGCACTCGTGACTGTCAAGGGACGGGATGGACCTGATTGTTTATAGCCTGGGCCTTGGGAACCTGCCTCCGCCAGCCTCGCCTAGTAACCACCGCGCCAAGGACGCCGAAGCCAACTTCTCTCTGCTCATTTTCTATCTTCCTTCTTCTAGATCTTCTTGTCTTTTCATCTTTAAGATCGACTTGAAGGTTGCCAGTCATAAATAAAATTCTTTTTCAGTAGTTTACTTTGCGTTCTTTGCATAAATGTTATAAAAATCGACTATTTGATTTTTTTAATAAGATTAATTTATCTCTCTTGCAAAAAAATAAAAGACTCGTATTACAAACATCATATTACTATTTCCGACTACTTTTTTATTTATCGGAAAACACAATTGTCTTACCCTATTCTTGGGTTCTCGTTTTAAATGGTCAAGCTGGCCGGCCGGCGCTTCCCGGTTCCCATACATTGTGCCCTTTGAAGGGTTAACAATGTCCACAAAGGGGTGTGGACAGATCGCCACCGGTCAAATGGTCATTTTAATAGTCAAGGAAATGTATGAAAGGCCCTTTCTAGTTGTTGATTATATTATTTAAATGCAGGATGACCGTTATTCATCAAACTATTTTATGGGACATGAGAAAGTTGGGTTAAGACGGTGTTCTCAAGGTGGTCTATTCACGTGTATAATGTATGGAGTTGTGTGTAGTTTAAGGTCATCTTTTTTTTTTATAAAAACTTAAACAACTGCGAATAAAGAAGCTAGATTTAGTAATTATGAAAATATCGAGTCTTTCACCCTTAACATGATACCACAATCAAATAAATTAAATCCTAACGGTCAACTTTCGCGTGAGATATTTTATCTTGCAACAACCATCATTTTCATAATAATTAAAAACCGTTCCAGTACACTTTGTAACAAATTACTAAACCTAAACATACCTCATTTGTGATGCAAAAACGACCCGGGGTCGGTGTGACTCGGAGTCTGTGCGACCCGGGATGAATCTGCATAAACATAAATTAACTGTGCACTTTTTGCATCACAATCGGGAGATGTTCCCACTAAACAGGTTGAATGCAAGTGCATCAAAGACGTTTCTAACTGACCGTTGGGGACAAAAGCGGTGGGATTAATTGCATCAAACGTTGCAAGGGTTGATGCAAATTTTAGATGACCGTTAGTTCGGACAATGGGGATAATGTTTTTTTTCACTTCTTTATATTACGTGGGTTTTCTAACGGTCGGAATTGTGATGTTTTAGCATCAATCATCTTTGACCCTTTTATACAATTTTAATTCTTGTGAAAAATATTCTGGACTTATTGTGCTAATCTTTACATAGGTACTATAAATTGAAGTCGCTTACACCGTCTTTTCGATCTTTTTCCCCACTCATTGGACTTGATTTCTATATTCAACAGCAAATTGCGATTCAAATTGAAGGTTAATGTGTATAATTTGTCTCAAGTATTTTAAAGTTTTAAGTTTTTGCACATACATTAGCGATTAATCCACAAAATCTAAGATAACTTGACTTTTATTCAACATTATATCATATTTTAGTATTTAAAATGTCTACTTCAATATGATGTTGGTGGTGCCTTAATAAATAAACTGTTTTTGTGGCCAGGTTCCCTCCCCCCCTCGCCGGCAGATAGCGGGGTCTCCGACGTGGAATCATCATCGTCAGGCGCGGGGTCCGCCGAGGAGCTGAAAGCCAGACTACAGCCGCCCCCCGCCGCCTTCCACGCCCCCTTCCTCCCCTTCTACCAGCACCACCAGATCGCATCTCTACACCACGTGGCACACCCCAGACCTCCAGGTAGGTGGAACGTCTAGTCTGTACTTTTGTTAAATATTTTTGAAGTGAAACTTCTTTAGAATTGTTGTGATTTCAAACCGGATGCAACGGAAAAAACGACAGCCAATCTTAAACGCTAACAAGGTTAAGCAACGTTGCGCAGTACTTGGATGGGTGACCGCCCCAAAAAAAAACTTTTTTTTTTATTCATCTCATTCTTTTGTCTTTCTTTTTTTTAGTCGTCTGTCATTTGTCTCTGGCAAGATTATGTTTTAAATTAGCGGAATAAGGATCACCGTGAGTGAACTCGTTGTTATGGGCGCTGGCTTATTCTAAAATTATAAAATATAAAAAACGTTACTGTAGAAACAAAGTCAAGTCAAGTTCTTAGTTAGCGTGCGCGACACGCATTTTGCGATGACACTGTAGAAACCTGTATTTAATCAGTTTTCATAGTTCTAAATGATAATAAAAAAAATTTACATTGACAACTGTTACTCATATCTGTTTGTACTTTTACTTGGTATATTCATGTAAATTGGAATGTTCTAGATTTAGGTATTTGAGTTCATTATTATGTACCGCAGTTATGATAAGCTATTAAAGGCAGTAACGACTGTATTATACAACAAAAGGATATAAAGACGATACGTAAGCGTAAAATAAGACAGAAGTTTGAGACGAAGTCTCTTATTTCAGAAATATTGTCAATTCTCATTAGATACAACTAAACAATGTCGAAGGGAAATCCCAATTAAGTAATAGACAATAGAGGAATGCGAATACGCGCACGATAGATTTACTATCGAACGTAATATTCATCATACATTCTATAAATATATTTATAGTCGAAGCAGTCGCAACCGCGCTCACGTCGTCAGAGCCACAAAATACGAGATTGCACGGAACAAACCTAATTAACAAACTCAAAGAATAACCAACTGGGGACGAAGTGTCAGAATTGTAGCATTAATTTGCTATACCTAAGATTCTGTTGTACCTATGGAACAAACATACCTAGAGACAGTCGCGGAGGTGACCCGGTGAATGATCGCACCCGGAAGGTGACCTTAGCGCGCGCCAGGGAATTTGGGAAGCGTATGCGCCTTTGCAATGTTAATCAACGTTCGTTTGTCATTGGTGATTGAACCGAATTTGCATTTTTTTAAACATATAAATATTAATTTTAATTTGAATAAAGGTTGAAATATACCATTTGTCTTATGTATGACTTACCTAGAATGATGCACGAGTAATTAAAACCATTGCTTTAACCACCTACCCGTGTTGCAAGCTTGAAAGCGTTTCGATTCCTCCATCGGCATCAGAGCGGTCTCACACCCCGCAATGTCGCAGTGACAAACGGCCCACCAGACACGTTATCTAAATATAATGGCGAAGCTTTATCAGCTCACTTCCGGGGGCTTGCTGCAGCCTGGCCGGCCGCCAACTGGCCTTCTTACCCGTTCATGCAAACGTTACAACTCTCCTCGATATATTACATGCATTTATCTGAAAAACGGCGGATACTTTGCAGCTTTATTGTGCTTCCCTCGAGATATATCGACGCATGCCTGAAATAACCGAAAACATGTTGTGCGTTTAATTTCAGTTTTGACTCAAACGTGTAGGTACTTATAAATGCGCGTAATCTGCAAGCGGAAGTTTTGAACAACAGTCACAGTAACAAATATACTCATAAATAACATGCTAATTATCCTAATTAATGTTATACCTATGTATGTATGCAATTATTATTTGTGGCGTTCTGAGAAGCGAGCATCGTAGGATATCGATAGCGATTCCGGTTTCCATGACACAAAAACGAAACTTGCGACGACGGAACCAGTTGGCATGGCGATGCATCGCCCATTATCGCTACTTGGCGCTCCACGCCCGTCCTCAGCTATTTGACATTGCGCAAGGTCAGTGCACCTAATATAAAGATGCAAACAAAAACTGTGGACGGTCCGTCAGGGCGCCGCGCCGCGCCGTATGCGCGCCGCGTGCGCCGCACCGCCGACGCATGCTAACGCGGAACTTTCGATTGTCCGCGCTCCTGTACAATTCTTCCCACAACCATTAAGCTCGCGAATACGACCTTAATAATCACCACGAATAATTACACCTACAAGTCCTGCCACATCATTCTTCCAGCGCTCATTTGCACGATAAGAGTCATTTCAGATAGCGCACAGGAAAAGTCAGCCATTACAGCATTGCAAAGACACGTTTTAAGTTGTTTATGTCACACTTTTGCCGTAATGTAAGACGGCTGTAAAAATAATTTTACGACACGATTCCAATTGCATCTAGAGCAACTAGTCACTGCCAGCAAGAACACAACATTTAAATAAAATGAAGATGCGATGCGATCTCTTCGAATTCCTGATGCGTGATGCAATGAGGAAGCAGGGATTTTGATGAATCTGTGAGACGGCAGGTGGGCACTGACGTCCGCTGGACAGCCGGGAGCTGGCAGCGGACCACTATTGAAACTTCCTCTCAAAAACACATATTTCCGAAAACACGCTTAACGATTATACGAGTCATTTTGCGCAATAACACGTTACGTTGCTATTTAATTAGGTTATTCTGGAAGTGCAACAAGGAAAATTCCTTCAAAACAAACAGGCAAACCAATTAGTTATTTCAATATCGCGTCAAATGCAATTGAAATAGCTGCGCATTGTTGCTCTATCACTACAATTGAGACCACATGAATGGAACTATTATTACTCATTTGAACTAGAAAACAAAGCTGAAATTCCTGGAAGCGTTGAAAACAAGATTACTTCTGGATTCAACTGATTCCTAGTTGTCGTTAACAAAATGGCAGATCATTAGCATAGAGGTGGTGGGTAGGCGGGGAGGCTCGTTATCGTTACTCGCATGTGTTGGGCTAGCCGTAAATCGGCCATTGCTGTAACGCGGCACACACGAAATTTCGGTGTTGCAAACGTGAAGATTGGGCAACAGCGGTGGTACCGGCGCCATTGTCAGTCTCTGGCGAAACTACACGACCTTCCTACTCGGATTGGGCAGTCAGAACCTGATTGTGTGAGTGTGTACGCTCGTGTCATGCTCGTTTCACTTCAATCACTTCACAAAAACACTGATTAGGCTTAAGACCTCTTCGTTTCGCAACCCAATTCTGATACGTCGTCAAAACAGAGCGACAAAGTTATTGACTCCTTTTTTTTCACGTGAAATTTAGTACAATTTCAGAGATAATTCGGTAATTGATTTCTTGATTGACACAGGATTCCTTGATCAGCAACCCATTTAGCGATATGGGGGAATAATACGTCGACCCGCTTTTATAAATTTGTAATTCCTAGTCTCCGCTACAACTTTATTAGACAAAAGAAACCTTGGCTGGATGTTGGCAATTGCCAAATTGTGCTGATGTAGGTAGCACGAACGGTTGCAGTGTGCGTGCGTGCTCAATGTGTGGTATGTGCAGCCGAGAGTTGTTTTTGAATGCGTTCCGGTGCTGAGGATTGCGTCAGGTCATCAGAGATCGGCAACAATGAGTTTATCGCACAAGATCCCTTGAAGGAACATGTAGACTGCGTTCTACAGTAACGCCATTTTTATTGCTAAATCATCTTGTTAGGATCTGCGTCGTGACCACGTACGGGTGGACATATCCGCCCCCCTGCGCTCGATCACGAACGGATGAAGGGATATGATAACCATACTAAGTATCTACAAGAACTTCGTTTACGCAAGTCCAATCTAAAGGACCTTTCGGCTCATCGGTGAAAACAAAACTTGTTTAAATTGTGTAATGACTCGTAACGTCCAAAACTGGCCGGCTGGAGTTGTACACGAGTAATAAACAGTCTGATTTAGTTGTGTCTAATTTAGCGATAGCTGCTAGCTAACATATTCAGCGCACGAAGTAAACAGAGCCGTCAATGTGACATTCACAAACGAAATGGAAATTAAAATGATCGCTGTCGTATTCTGCAGCGCTGCAAGGCGCGCGCGAGTGTGCGTGCGCGCGCGCGTGTGCGCGAGGTGAGCGCCCCGATTCAAGGGCAGTGCAGCGCTAGCGAGCCTCGTATTAATAGTTGGCGACTATTTTCGCCGCGCCGACCGCTGGGGGACCGGAACGTTATTATTGACATTCGCGAACTTCCAAATTGGATTTGACGATGTCACTGCTATGCTATGCTTCCTTGATGATCAATGTTTTTTTTGCAAACCATTTGATATAAATTATTAATTTCTCTAGCAGAATACTGAGCTTACCTGTTCACAGATTTATCCCATTATATTAAATTCTTTTGAATTTGAAAATAACTCGACTCGGCGCCTGTTTTTGTTTTTGGTCTCATTTCTTACTGAAACGGGTTAAATATTTGAATGAAAAGAGGCTACAGTTCATCAACCTATTTTTGATCCGATGTCGGTTATTGGAATTTCTCTCGGTTGACGTCATCGCCGATGTTCCAAGCTCGTTAAGTTAAGCGGCGGTAGGTAAACAACTAATTAGCGACAGAGTAAATATAGCCCGTTACGAGTGCGCTGCGGTCGCGGGCCTATTTCCAGAGTGTGATTCTGCAAGCTCCTTTGTGCGAGGATGGATAAGTCGTGCCGTATAAGGAAGAAGCGGCGCGCGCCATCTGTCTCTGCGCGCGCGGTTGCGCAAGCGGCGACCCAGTTCGCGCCGCGGCCGCTGCCAAACGCGCCTCGACTCCTCTACAATTACATATTTCGGTGTCGCAACACCGCGGTCGCATCCGAGTTGAACGGCCCGCGACCTTGAGCGTTGCGCAGGCCGCCGCACGCGCTGCCGAAAGCGAAAGGACTCACGATCCCGAATTCTCCAGGAGTCCCCGTTACTCCCGCTGCGTACGTGACCCACTCCCCGTCGCTCGTGGGCTGACCGCAGCGGAGCCCTGAGTCACGGGCCGCGTCACCTACGCGCGGTTCTCACGCAGCTTCCTGCGCGTTTCGCAACGCATCTCTACCGCGCCGCACGGTGGCGCAACTCTTCCGAAATACGCAGAATACGCGGAATATCCGCGCGTGTCGAATCGTGAACTCGGAAAATCGCCGCGACCCAATTTCGCACTAGAATCTCAGCGCTCCACTTGTCCGGAAACTGAACGCCTGTTTTATGATAGGCGTAAAAACGGGGCAGGGAGCGTCCATGCGGCCTACATGCTCGCTCCGCTGGTTTCCTGGCCGTTTTAAAATTATCTGCTCGTTCCCGGCGGAGCGGCAAAAGGCTCGCCCTTCACGCGCCACGGCCGCCCCTGCGCCTCAAATAGCGGAGTCCATAAGCGGGTCGATCGGAGAATTGATCGCGACCGGCTATCCTTGTGTTTATGCGTCGCTCCTAACCGGGTCAGTGTTAGGTCGCATAGCGCTGCATAAATAGCCGCCTCTAGTCCCGCGGCGCTGCAGCGACCCTCCGCCGTGGAAGTGCCCTGTGCGATTGTTTCGCAATGTGTTTACGTGCAGCCGCTTCTCGGGCGCCCACGCGCGCGGTGGAAAGTGTCGCGTTGCAAAACCTCTTCAGCTCGGGCTCGCGGTGTCGCGATATCAATGGAATCTACCGGCAGTGGCCGAGGGCCGTGGAATATAGGCCGCCTATATTTAGGAGGCGGACGTTTTAACAAAATAACCGGCGTCATATTAGACATTCTTGCAAATCCCAATTGTGTATTGATAGCACGATTGCGAGAGAACGCGCACTGAGACTCACAATCAGTATCAAAGTAAATGAGTACATTATTGCAGCAACACGTTCGTCATTCCTGTTAAAGTCCCTGCACGGAATGTATTATTACAAATAGCGTTAACTACGCACTCTAAAATAGGTGATATATTTAAATTGATACAAGGGAATCTATTTTTGAATTTCAAATTTGCATTACAATCAGATCTTGTATGATGATTTAATAAGATGTAATCAGCGCCATCTTGTGTCAGAAAGTTGGCAATGATGTCAGATTATTGTAAAGTCACAGGTCCAATCGATAATTGAATGAAAAAGTGGTTCCGGCCTGATTGGGCCGCCAGGGTCGGATTAGGCAACGGATGGAAATCAGCAGCGCAGCCTTGACCAACGCTCGCCCCTCAACCCGCTTTTTATTACCTTAATGACAAATATACCACTGCTGTACATTTTATTCATTTAGTTACGTAAACGGAAAATACAATCTACTTTCAATAATGATTAACATTAAAATTCTGTTTTAATATTTTCGTTAAATAAAATTATGATTCAGTGTATGAAGAGTTTGCCAACACCTTAACTTTATTTCTACGTCTTAATTTTCAGGATAAATTGTTGCAAATGTAATTTCAGCCTATTATAACTGTTTTCTATATATTTGCGGTAAATTCGTGTTCGAACTAAACTATAGCTAAATACAAAATGATATTATCTTTATTCACGATGAAACAAAGTATTCAAGTATTAGGGTCACTACTGAATACATAGGATATTGAACTAAAACGGAAATGTGTATTTGAGATGAACGGAAGACGAAAATTCACGTTTAGCACGCTTTACCTTGTTTTAAGAATTAAGTTTCTAATGCCAGCACATACAGATAACAAAATAGTTTTTATACACAGAGAACCTAATGCATTTTCTAGTCAGACTGTCAGAGTCTAAAGATCGCCTAATAGTGATGTATTGAAATACATCGATTGTTTTGCGATTTTTTTCCTCTATGTAAAACAAAGGCAATTTATATTTGATTCAAAGGTGTACCCAAAAATAATTAAATACTTACAAAAAAATACCTTCTTGATACTATAGTAATTATAACATAACTTAATATTCGGTAATTAACATGCATAGGTCAAAAGTAGCACCTTGGCAGGACGTTTAAACATCATAATTTTGACGAAAATAACTAAACAAAAATGGCTGCCGTACGAACTCAGTAACTTTATTGATACGAATACCTAATACAGATACGGGCAGCGAACCGGTTGCAGGATTCTTTTTGTTTCCCTGCTACGCGGTTTTGTTAGTTTATTTTGTATGTGGCGTCAATTATGTAGTCTCTATCGGCGGGTTTGCGTGAGTGTGAGTGCGCGATCAGCACGCAGGAAGCCACCGTGATAATGTCACTCAAACCACTCTACTCAAATAATATAACGTTTCCTTACCCAAACCAAACACACTGGGATTAAACGACTTAAAAACATTATGTATCATAAATATGGCTTACATTATTAGGTACAATATAACACAGACCGCTATTCTAAAATATCTAAAGAGATTTAGCGAATCGCAGAGAATCAAGCCACAGATGCGCAAAGCCACCGCAAAATAAAGCGGGAGAAATACCTCGCAACAGTAATGAGCACGAGAACTAAGACAAATAATTTACCTTTATGTCAGTCCCAGGGTTCAGCCCTCAAAGGAGCGGGAGGATTACAAATTCAAACGAGAGAATTATCGTAAACCGGCAAAGTTAGCTCGGCGGGGGGGGGGCGGGGTGATAGACGAGCGGCGCGCGGGGGGAGGTTGGCTGCAACTGTTTGCGCGCAGTGGTCAATGACACGGCGACATTGCATCAACGCGCGAAGGTCACTCCCCCCGCCGCCACCCTCACCCCCCAGCGCCCTCTAACGCGTCTCGCAAATTCCTACACTTCCTTGCAACAGGACGCCATTTTGGATCAATCACAATCCCGACTCGATCTTTGTTGCAGTGCTGAAAATAAAAACAAAAGTTTGTGTCCTGTAGCTTGAAAAGAACTAATTTGAAAATTTTTGCAAGCTTTGTTAGTAGTATGAAATTTAATTAAAAGAGCTGGTTGGAGTGAACATGATTAGATGAGCGAGGAGAGACGTGCTGGAAAACGTGATGTTACGACTCTCCGAGGAGCCATTTCCTCAAAGTGACACGTCTGTATAGAACTACATTGACATTATAATGTGACCCTTTTATGAAAAATCAACAACAGCGAGTCTTCGTAACACAACATAAGAATCAATTACAAATAAAATAAATATACAAAACAAAAAGTCGAACAATAAAAACATCACGTTTAGCTGCATGAGTTGTCTATTTGGGACCTAAGATATGCAATTGGGAAAAATAAACAATGATTATCAACATGTCTTATGTTGACTTCTGGCTCTTCTTAAATTGTATTATTCATGATATAATTACCTACTTGATAAGATAACTGGTAACGGTTACTATCCTATGAAAAAAACCTAGAGCCATTTTCGCTGACCGAGGCACAAGTCCGACGCGAGCCGCCTCCCAGCCCGTTGCCTTCCATCACAGATACCTATGACTACACAATTGCAATGCAATAGGATTGAAAGCATCAATTGTATCACTGAATGCATTTATCAATAATAAAACAAAAAATGTTTTCACAGATGTTTTACGTAAGCGAGGTGCTCGAACTCTTAGCAGATCACCTTCGACGCGTCCCAAACTATAGGTTGAGGTCGAAGTGTCGTATCGGCAATAATAGTATCGATAACATCGCACAAATAAGATGTGGCACAGCACTAGTGCCACCGCGGGAAAGTCGAAATGTCATTCTGCTGGCGACAAGACAGAGCGCCCACAGAGAAAACAATCTACCTAGTCATCCTATGCTTTTTATAATTTCTATATTCAAAATCAATGTCTAAAAAATTCGGATAGTACATACTTCTTTTTAGTTTATGGTTCCTGCTGCTGGCTATTTCACCGTACACGGCCTTTAAGATTCCAATAGGAGCTAGACAGCATTGTAATATACTGCACAAATATTGACTTCCTTTTAAATTATTGTAATAATTGTTTCAATTAAACGATAACAATGATTTGTATTGTCAACACGTCAATCAGCCCTATTTATAGGGTATATAGGTAAAGGGAGGCGTAGCTATAGAATTATAAGTAGGACGTGACCCATCTCTCAAAGCTCTATCTATGAGCCTGACCTTCCACAACACAGACCTTTGCTACACCTAAATAAACAGCTATGCTCATACAAACATAACTGCAATGATAACTGTGTCCGGTATGCTCTTTGCATAAAAAAAAGTGATAATGTATCAACGTGCGTGTTATCTAAGGCTATCGCTGTATTCCTGGAAAAATATGTATTTTTAGGTGATTTAGCTGTGGACAATCGGAATTGCACAAGCTACCTTGTATAAGTGCAGATGAGGTCTTTTATATAGACTTATTCGTCGTAATGAGTTCTGTATGTCTAATGTTAGTCTAGTTAGATTGTAATTATCTTCGTCTTGTACAGAGGCATGTTTAACTACGATTTCATCTGCATGAAGACTTAATCCTCGTTATCTTAAATATCCCCTTATTTCTGACCTGCAGACAAACTCCGAACATAGCCATTGCTCTTTTTTCTAATCTAAAAGATATATAATTCAAATTAAATTCATAATATTAGTTAGAATATTTGTAGTACAATGATGCTGTTCAAAACTAAACTACAATGAGTTTGCGCAGTTGGTCGCTGACAATGAGATACAATTATTAAATTTTGTGACAATGTTTGCAGATTTGCCTTCCGTATTTGCGCAAATCCATAATTGCGTACATTCAAGAGTAAATTTTTATTACGTCAGACCCTTCTAATTTAAATCATTCTCATTTTAGCTGTATTACTACATAATGCTGCTCCCCATAACATCATACCATAATAAGCTTTATTACTAATCAGGTTACAACGATAAAACATAACTGATGTGATGACTCTACAAGATATAAGTTTCATTTTAGTTACCCCTGTGTTTGATATGACCGATACAACTAACACAATAAAATGCCATTTTTTTTTCATTTATTCGCGCTTAATCAAGAGTCACGGTAATTTAAATTTTGCTTTATCAGAACAAAACTCTTTTATTTCACAGTTCATCAACATATTGCATAAATTCCTATCTTATTAGAATTCGTTGTTCTCTTATCATGTTGGATTTCCTTTACCTTATCCAATACCTAGGTCCTGATAATGTGAAAGGCAATCTATTGCACCTGATTACAGTGATTACAAAAATGGTCAATGACTCGATTTGTGGTTATGCAAGCCGTTGTAGACACGGAACCGGTTTTGATAACTTTAATAAGAGCAACAGATTACGAGATTGTCAACGCATTCGCAGTAAAATACGATTTTTACACCCACGTATCGAATATGTAATGTTTACATGGCAAAATTGTGGCAAATCGTTTATCTACAGTTTTCTAGGTTATTATGTTACAAATGTCTTGTTGTTTTCATTGGTAGATCTATTGTAGTTACGTTCCGTTACGTAGAGTTGCAAGCGCAGTGCTGACCTTACCTAACACAGCTCTAGTTCAGCGCTCTGCGCAGGCGCAGTGTAAATAGAACGCGCCATCTTTGTTTTTCAGCTTCAGTTACGCACCTTGCATTCGCTCGGTACATTGTAATAACTTGTATAGGCATACGTTATTGTTTATGTAATTCTTATCGACTCTTGCTCTGGATCGTAATGTCACCTTCAATTTATGTTAATCTAGTATCCCGATGTCACGAAGTGCCCTCAGCTTTCATTATTTTATGAAGATAAGAGTTGTTTGCAAAGTTTCCGCTGTATTGTTAATTTTCCAAATTCTGCATTAAAATAACCTCTTTAGGCCAATACCTTTACAGCTCAGAGGTTAGAGGCATTTATGTAGACGTAAGTTGCTGTGAAATCCCGTATGTTGCGCGGGAGTGCGGCGGGAACAGCGACGCGCGTGTGTGCGTGTGTGAAGGTCAGCCGGCGGCGTCATTTCCTGGTCATTGCCTGCGCCTGCGCCGCGACTCGCGATCGCAAGCGCGCGCACTTTCCGGTCGCACAGGAAAGATCCTAGATATCTTTGTCCACTGCCATTCCTTACACATTCATCACCAAACTTCAAATAATAGACTTAACGTCTATTGCTACTTTCATCTGGGAAAAACATGAAGTTACACATCACTGCAGCACTGCGCCGGCTGATAGCGCTATCTCTTCCGCCCACACACAAATAATTACAGATAACCGTGCCACGTAACTCCACGATTTCAGTTGCTTTGAGGAAATGTTTTCTCCGCCTTATCTATCTAATTCTTTTATCGCGCGCTAAAATACATTTGATAGCATTTCGCAAGCTGATAATAATGTTTCTTAGCTGTTATTGTACGGCTGATAGGTATTGACGTAAGCGCATACAAATGCGCACATAATGCTATTGTTTCCTGGTCGTCATTTGGCACACTTGAAAGTGCTCGCTCAGAATAAACATGCAGCAGTGAGTCCGTGAAAGCAAAAGCCGGGGAATGTGCAAGGGAGCGCGACGGCGTTGAAACACGCCGCGCCGTTTGTATCGCAAGAGGTTTGTGGGGTAACCCATTTATTGCGAGCGCGGGATGCGCCGGCGCAACCGGTTCCTTCCCCCACCCCCCGCGGGCATTCGCACACTTGCATCCGGGAGTCCAGCCATCCATCACGGGCTCGCGCGCGGTTGTCGCCCTAAAGCTGGTGCATTAGGGCTCAGTATGGGTTAGGGCTGCGATTCCCCGGACGGGGGGGGGGGGCGGGACGGGATAGATAGTGGCGACTAGCCGTGGAAGACGCGCAGCACGCCGTAACCTTGATCTTGCAGTGCAGCCAGTAGGAACGACCACCGCATTCGCTAAAAATAGAGTCGCCAACGCATAAAATGCTGGTTTTTTAGCCCGTTTTGCTCGCTTCCCAGGCTCGCGAGGGATTTTTATACTTACAACGTTCGTGGAACGGTTCATTAAATTGTAAATACCAGGTACGGCACTGAGTCGGCGGGCCCGGGACCGTTATCTAGGCGAAATATGCTCTATAGGGCTCTGTCTCATTCCATAACACGTCTATCCTTTTATCCATTACCTCAATTTTCAGAATACCTACCATACCTGAAAATATCATATCTCACAAAATGTTTATACATTTCCTATTGATAAGGATTCGCGCTTCGCAAATATTATTTCTTTGTCTTCTTTCGTTATTATATCTCGTGTTTCCTTACTTTCTGGAGATGTGTTCAACTTGTTTACGCCCACAGTAAAAGTACCTGTTGTAGTAATGTGGTGATTCAAACAAACGCTAGTTTCATACAAATCCGTTTTCCGCTTATGACTAATCCGAACAATAGATCGCTGGAACAATAAACTGTACAAAAAGCTCTCCAATCGCATTATTAACAATGAGATAGTACCGGCAGGACCCTATAGCAGGTTGCGAAACAGTAGTTCTCGGCAGAACAGCACAGTGCGCTCAGCTGAAGACCTGGCAGACACGTGTCACCGGAGTTCAATGACCGCAGATAAGACGCGCGCAAATATACGCAAGTTAGATAATATTAGAGAAAAATGGCGGAACTACCGGCCGCCTCGCGATTGTTTAGTGCGAGAGCTCTGCAAATAGCTATGACACATCACCTACCGATGCCAATCGATTCCTGCTCAATATTTAACGAAACACTCAATATCCAAGTCCTAAGCCTAAGCTTTAAATGCTATAGGAATGGCAATCAATAAGAACAACGTTGACCAAGTGTAAGAAGCACCAAAACATAGACGCAGATACAGTCATATCTAATAAGGAAAACAAATTAGAATTAATTAAAAGGAAAGTCAATAGAATCCTCCAAAAGAAACGCAAGTACTTAAACTAGGTAAACCGCAAAATGAGTCTATAATAAACAATTTTCCTTGTAATTCGCCAGATATGTGCAATGATTCAATAATAAAATAGATTATGGTACTTATGCCAACTGCCAATAAATATTATGAATGAAATATCGATATGTCACGTTTGTCGCCGCTTCATAGAACTTTGCAGCGACCTCAGGAAATCCCGGATGAAGAAAACATGCGCCGCGTGATTCACACTTACAACATAATAATAATCTTCTCAGAAATATAAAATAAACAAAACCTGCGAAGTTGCGCTAAATAAAACTGTGCCACGAACGTCTAATGCGAAGATAATCCAAACGAAGTCGAGGTAATTAAAAACCAAACAAGTTTTACGATGAGAATTTAACGAGTGAAGCTGAAATTCAGTTTGAAGTTTAAAAGTATCGCGAGCGTCGGTTGGAAACTTTATTTCGTTTCCGATGAATCAATTCGATTTTTGCTACGAGCTGTGAACAGGTAAACAGGTCCACATAAAAGAGTTTAGAAAACAGTGAACACTATCAAGAGAGCAATTACTCGAACAAACGCTTGCAACATGAAATTGACTTTACGACATAGGAGATGTACCTTTATTGTTGAAGTATAGAGTAGTCTGGAGATGAGGCCCCTAAGATAGAAACAAACACAAGATGTAAAATGACTCAATTGCCTTCCTAACACATTATATTTTTATTGAGGAAAAATAAAGGGAACCGAAGCCCAGCGGCCGAACATTGAGGTCAAGGCGCCGATATCGAGTTGACGCAATCATAACTGCTGCTTTTACATTATCAACAACTGTTAGAGTAACTACACTTGTAGAAAACAACACTACTAGCACAATTTGTTATCTGGGAATTCGTATACCACACGAATATCTATCAAATATTTTACGTAATATCAATATTCAACCCGGAATCAGCGAGTTAGATATTATAGTTCTATTTATAGATTAATGACGACAATGTACATATTGGCATAAACTAGATCGCTTGCGTTTTTAAAAGTTTATTTTGAATATTATGCTACATACAATATTATTTATTAGGGACATACATTAGGAACAATTTTCATAGTCAAGTAATATGATATGCTGAATACTACTTGCAGCCGGTAGGAACAACATGCCTCCTACAACCAACACTGAAATGTAGAACTGTCGGTTCATTAATATATTTGTGAAATTTTGATAAAGAAAAAGTATTATCGCCTATGTGCCGGAAAAAAACATTGAATTATCGCGTCGCGGTGTTTTCAACGCTCGGCAGACATACAGGAAAATGTTTAGAAAATATATATTTAGAAATTCGCAATGGCGTCTCCCAATGACTTGTCGAACCTGTTTTCTTCTTTCTTTATAAGTATTTATGGTTGGCTGTGGCTTTAGGCAGCATTTTAAATATATGGTTTTTAGCTCATTTGTATTTACATAAAATGTAAAATGGATTTACTGAAATCATTGTTTACGAGAAACAAAATAAATACATAGATTTACGACTCCATTGCAATGTTTCCTATTGCGATATAAATAATATAATGTTATTGCCAAATTGTATTATTAAAATACTGCAGGCAGTTGTGACAACACAGATTGTCCTAATCTCGTGGGAGCCGGCTGGTCCCACAATTGTTTAGCGCACTAATTAGTATAATACACAAACTTCAGTATTCTTGCGGGCCGATTCTTTGCATATCTAAACCCTGCTCTGCTTTGATACAATTTTCTGATTAAGCACAATGCGCTCCATCTCATAAGGTTTACTTTTAACAATTCGTGTACATGACAGCGCTAAGAACGTTCCAATTGCTGATCCGTGGAATGCCATGAAATCGTCCAACGATAACGTCTCTCTACGAGTATCTTTGAAATCACATCCTCGTTGACAGATTTATTGCGTTCGAATTCGCCGTTTCTATATTAACGGAGATTGAAATAAATGTAAGCTGCGACAATGTGATTAAGGTGCATGTTTGCGTTGTTCCAGTGAGCGGCGTGAGCGAGCGCGAGGGGTACGGCTACGGGTACAGCGGCGGCACGGCGCACCACTTCGCGGCGCCGGCGCCGCCGCCGCTGCCGCACGACGAGCTGCCGTACTCCGTGTTCGACTTCGGCGACTACTCGCGCCAGCCCTACCACAACAAGCTGAAGGCCAAGAAGCGGCCGCGCGCCGACGGCCCGCCCGCGCCCGGCGTGAAGCGCAAGTCGCGCGAGGGCTCCACCACCTACCTCTGGGAGTTCCTGCTGAAGCTGCTGCAGGACCGCGAGTACTGCCCGCGCTTCATCAAGTGGACCAACCGCGAGAAGGGCGTCTTCAAGCTGGTGGACTCGAAGGCGGTGTCGCGCCTGTGGGGCCTGCACAAGAACAAGCCGGACATGAACTACGAGACGATGGGCCGCGCGCTGCGCTACTACTACCAGCGCGGCATCCTCGCCAAGGTGGACGGCCAGCGCCTCGTCTACCAGTTCGTGGACGTGCCCAAGGACATCGTGGAGATCGACTGCTCGCTGGCGTAGGCCCGCTCTCACCACTGGGACTATCTCATACGTAACTACTCTATAGTGGTGTACTCGTTTCGCTCTTGTCTTGCAACAATTTTCACTAAGTAAAATCTATTTTAAATCATCATGCATTACGTTTTCGGATCGCTTCTAAATAATGTTATCGATATTTAAATGATTATATTGTTCTCGGATCGACGTAATATTAACTTTATGATTGAATTTAATATTTATACAAAAATAGGAGACGAAATTGATTGCTCAAATGTTTATATAGGTACCTATTTTTAGGGTATTTCAGAAAGAGGAAAACTAAATTTGCTAGATGTTATATGGTACGGAGTGATTTTGTATAATGTTGAGACGAATTTTTAAATGTTTGTAATGAAGTTTGTATGTACGTATAGCATGTCTAGCGCGAGCCGGCGGCTCGGCTCGGCTCGGCTCGCCGGCCACACGAACCAGACCTTCCTACCTCAAAACTACGCAAAACAATCCTTCATATGAATATACAATTTACGATATTCTATCACTTTTTACATAAAATACCTTTGCAATAAGAATTATTAAATATAGTCTTTAATAAGAGTTTATATACAGAATATTTACGTAAAAAAAATATACTTATTAAATAACTACAAAAATATCGTATTTTATTATGTTCAGATGAAATAATATTATATTGTTTGGTGCTTTTATGGCCATTTCCTATTTACACGTTGTTAAAAGCAGACGCGCGGCCCGCGCCTTCATTATTACGTAATCAAAGATCGTTTATATATATCTAGATGTAATCTGTTCCTTCGTTGTCTTGATAGTCTATTATATAGTTAGTATTGTATAGTCTCCGTCGTCTGTTCCAAACCGAATTTTGCAAATGATATTATATTTTGGGCGTTGACAATTTGTAATAGTGTAATTGTACCGCGAACTGAACCTACTGCCAACTTCTGTTACTGACATAAATTGTAGATAAGGGATATTTCGTGAGTTAATATTTGTGTTAATTATAAATAGATGTTTACTATAAGTGAGCTGTTTGCGGTGGCATGTTCTAGTTTATTCGGTTTATTTGAGTATCGTAGGCAAGTCGGGCGAGATCGCGCGCCTCGCGACATATCACGACTCCAGCTCTATTTATTGTATCCCAGGCTTGAAGCACGTCGGCAAATCAGCAGACGATCCTCTGGTACATAATGGCGCGCGATCTCTATTTTTTGTTACCTGAATAAATATTATAATAATTAATTACGATATGAGGTCCAATGTTAATGAATCATAATACTATAACTAGATAGTTTATATGGAATGGTTGATAAGCCTAGAACACTTCCAGGCAACGGTTATAAGCCGGACTAACTCCTCAGAGGGTCCATCACCGTGTACGATTGAGTTGTCTCGGAGTGTATTTAAGGATCGCCGAGCGGCCGCCTCTCCAGCGAATACAATTTCTGAGTAGTTCGCGATATTTTTATATTCTACAAAAGTTATATGAAGTTTTAGATAATATAGATAGTTATATGGTTGGTGGAGAGGCGGCCGCTTCGCCGTGTAACTGGCAAGGGTCTGAGAAGCCTTAGGAGGGGGGGAGTGGGGGAGAGTGATGGGTGCTAGGGACGGACGGGACCGGAGACACCCAGTGTTACAAATATATTCTATATAGATGAAGATCTCAGTGTCCACTTCTTGAACAAAACCAGTGCCCGGTCATGTGATTACAGTTATATATTCGGAAGTTTTTAATATTTTTATATAATATAGCTAGTTGGAATTAATTCTCTTTGACTTTCGTTTCGGCACTATTTCTAATAATTTTGTAAATATAGGTGTAGTTAACTTATTTATTTGTGAAGCCGCCCGCGGTGTTTTTCCTTCTAGGGAAGTTTCGTTCTATAGGTTACAAATTTTATTGTAATATATCTTTAGAGTAATTGAATTCGGTAGGTAATGAATGGACCACGTGATGGATGGCGAAACGCTCTCAGAATTTATAATTCGGCTAGTGTGTGATGCTAATCGTGAGATGAGTAGTTACCGGTTCTAGGAAAATGTTCGAGCAAGCATTTAAAATAATGCTCTGAAATGTTTAAAATAATTTTAGTCGAATTGATGTTGTTGGAAAAATCAAAGTTTCTAATTAATAATGTACTTAAATTTTCAATGTAAATTTTAATGGCACCTCGAGAAAATTTATTGTTAAATTATTTTAATTTGAGCCTAGTCTTAGTATCATAATTTGATTAAATTAACTAATTCGGACGATGTGATTGGTACGTCGGGAGCGGAGGTAGCCAGGCCGCGGGCGGCGGAGCCCCGGGCTCCGCAAGCCTGCGCGCGCACGCCCTCGCGGGGCCTCGCCCGCAGATGCGTACACGACGATTGCACGAAGCAACAGAAGGTTAGTGATTGGTAATGAGGGAAGCGCGCCGGCGCGGAAGATTAATATTAAATTTAATTCGATGTTTTCTAATTCGTCGATAGTTAATGTCCAATGTTTTAATACGTAATTCATTCCGAATGAATGTTGTGGATTCTCTTGTTGGGTAATTGCGTTAGTCACCGCTACTCGATAACAGGTGGCGCTTTTCATTTTGCTTTCGACAAATTTTTACATTGTTCTGAGAGTGCAGTGCGTTTCAGTGATTTTTGGGTTATAATTTTGCTTTTAGTTATAAGCAGTTTAAAGTCCGATTCATGTTAATTTTAACTTAGATATTAATTTTACAAAATACTGTATTTTCTCCCCTATAGTTAAGTTATTTTTCTATGTATAGTTAGTTATAAGTGTAAATGAGTTAGCACATAATTCTATGCATGATGATAATTATGTTAAAATAAAACTTAAAAAAACACAAAATCTTGTTTCTTATTACATATATCATATTACCCATAAATATGCCTACGTGCTTAATGCATATTTATGTAGGTAATAGAGGAATCTAACCAGGTATTTTTACTCACTCAGATTATTAAGCGAACTTAGATAAATTAAGTTTTAAATTAGAAGATTTTCTAACGTTAGTCTATTGAGAATAAGGGCTTGTTTCACAATCTCCGAGTAAACTATTTTATGGTTAGTCAGATATTGACAGATGCCTTAATAGCTCTATATTTTAAACATGGACTAATTTAATAATTAGATCATGAAACAGGCCCTAAATGACGAACTAGCTAGGTAACAACAATTCACAACATGCTTAAACCTAACTAAGACATATGTTGAAAATGACAGAAGTTGTATGGCTCTAGTAACATGTTACGTCTTAGATGGTCTTAGCTTTAAGTTGAGGCATGTTGTGAATTGGAACTAAATACCACCTTTTTATTATAGGAGAGATAGATCTATGTTTGTCCACAATCTTACATAATGGTTTTGGGCCACTCTTCCTATTGCTGAAAATAGATAGAGAATAGCTGATAGAGATCCGTTCAGTATTTTTTTAGTGTCGATGTGGACGAAGATGGATCACGTGGACCTATTCAATCTTGTCTTGAAGACACTTAGGTTGTAGTTATTAGGAAATACAGCAGCAGGGAGAGAAATACCGCCTTAATAAAATATCAGCAGATATCAGTTTTTCTCTAAACTAAATCTATAGAAGTAGAAGTTTAGTATGCTCAGTTTTTCTTTAGCGCCATCTCTTAGAACATATAGTAACTTCATGAAACGAATGTGTATTTTTATGGTGGAAACACACGTTTAGTCTACATAGAGCTTGATACATCGGTGACTTACTCAAAAAGAATAAAATTCTAGTTTTTATGAACGCATCCTAAATCTACACCATAAACAATTCCTGACGTGTTGTTATTCTGTCAAATCTGTCAATAGACTTGACGTGTATTCTACCAGCTGTCACAGAAGCAATTTCACGATTTCTTGTGAAATTTTAAATTTATTATGCTGATAATGCGAAGAAAAAAGTAATTCTGGAACCTGAAAAATAAAAAAGCATATTCTGATTTGTTTGTAAACTAAGGAATTGTTAATATATTAAGTCAAAATGGTTTTAATGACAATGATTGCGAGGGTCGTAGACGGCCTGCCTCTAGCCGCTACAATGCAAGAAGATGAACAGGTACCTTAATATTTATAATAAATAATACAATTTTAATGCATATTTCTAGCACTTCTCAAATATATCCTCCATTCGCAGCCTATCGTTATATCTTACAAAGCACTTAAAGTTTGCTTACGTCGGATGCGATGTCGCGTTTGTTTATTTAATTATCTCTTTATTTTGTTTCTTATTTTACAATTTATTTTGCTATGGTGGTTTACAGAGCGGCTGTAATATACTGGAGTATCAGAATCAGGCCAAAATGCTGTTTAGGAAGTTAGGCCCCCAGTCGCCCCCTCGCTGTTCCATAGAAACTGGGCCCTTTCTCTTCCAGTGAGTTGGACTGCTTTTTATATTGTGTTTGTTATTTTTTGCTTTCATAATATTTTACGGCAGCACTTGCACTCAGTTTTTGCACATAACTTGTCATGGTTGAAAGACTGCAAGGTTTCTAGGACAATTATCATTTCCAGTTATCATGTACAAACTGGTTGGTTATTTGTATTTGCTGCTACATTAGATAATGCTCATTGCCTAGTTTAATATGTCTGGAAAGTATAGTCTAATATTATATTGTCTACACTTTCAGTTATCTTATTGAGTTGGAGATTTGCTACCTGGTCCTATGTGAGAGAAATTATAGTAAAAGACTAGCCTTCAGCTATCTCGAGGAAATTGCAAAAGAATTCTATCAGCAATACGGGAAAAGAGTAAGTGTTTTAAATTAATTTATTTTATCTAAATATTTAACTAAAACTTACATTATCCTACTTGGTAAATTTAAAACTTAGGTTAATTTAAATTAGATAATTTTTAAAATGGCATGTTTAAAGAATCAATGTATTTACATTCGGAGAAAAGGAGTAAAATATTCTTATAAAAAACAATCATGTGATTTTAAATTGTAATTTGACAAGCAACCCCCAACAAGGAATTATAGGAATCTAATGGAATTGTGACTTTCATGATGTTTTCTTGGCTCCAGGTGAACACAGTAACCCGCCCATACACATTCATTGAGTTTGATACGTGGATGCAGCGAGCACGACGGCAGTACGGCGAGGGCGGCGCCCGCGCCCGGCACGGCGCCGCCGCCGCTCTCGGCGCCCAGCTCGGCGATGTGCAAAGGGTCATGATGCAGAACATAGATGATGTGCTGCGAAGAGGGGCAGTCCTGTCTGGTATGTTCTCTGTAAACTTATTACTAAATGTTTTCTGATCTGCTCTGTTGTTATAGAATAATTGTTATTATTTATTTATTACATACCATGTAAAAAGACTTGAGAGAATTAATTAGAAGATAGTATGACTGTAAAAAATCTTATGACTGTAAATGTCTTAGCTCTTTGGGCCCATTGTAATTTTCCACTACATGGAAAATCTAATTAGAGACTACCATGCTTACATATAAATAGCTCCTTTTTCCATTGTGTTAAACATTTCTTGGGAATGGAAGTTGGAAAAATAATAAGTCTTACAAAAATTTTCAGGAAGCCACAATAAACAGTAAAACACTTTGTTTTTTTTTTCAGAACTTGATACAAAGACCCAAAACCTGTCACTAATGTCTCAGAAATACAAGAAGGATGCTGCCTACCTGAACACCAAATCCATGCTAGTAAAGGTCACAGCGGGTGCTGTGATAGTACTAGTTGTTATCTTATACTTCTGGGTGCTTTAGTTTTAACTATTATGGGTAAGGTCGACTACCTTTGTAATACTGTTGGGATCTTAGACATTTTTCAGTTAAGGGAACCTCATATTACCTCTATCGGGTAATGAACAAGCCATTTGTAATTATTGGCAATACATGAAATAGTTTAAACTAATTTTCAAAATAGTGATATTGATACAATTTGATGATCTATGTTATCTAATAAAAAAATACTTGCTTGTGTTAAAAAAAAATTGGTTGCCTGTGAAGTCGGTATACGGGCGAAAGTTTTACGTGACAACGACTTTGAGTGGTAAAATAACCATGCCCGAGTGGAAGGGACGCGTGCATCTCACTCGCTCTCATTGTAGCGCATAACGTGAGCGGAGCGTAACGCAGTTTCTTGAAGTGTCACCCGGCAAACCAATTTATAAGACGTTGTCACGTCAATAAAATATTAAATTAATAACTCATATAGTGTCAGTCATTTCTAAAGTACATAGGTACATAATGTATCATAAATTCATGTATCTTCCCTGAGAAATTATATACATATTTTTATACAATCATTCCAATGCACTGAAATAATGTAAAATATAATATGGTTTATAAATTTGCTTGTTATTCTTAAACTGGGTATTACTTGCCACTGCATCAGTATAATTAAAATACCAAATTGATTAAGGAAATTTTAGGCATCTAAGCTTGGGACCCTTTGATACTGTGGGTTTGTTGCTTGGTGATGGAATGTTATAAGTTTACCACATTAATGTTATTTGTATTTATTTAAGAATTAATAAAATATGCATTCTTTTCAAACTTTATTTATTTACATAATTCTATATCACAGTATATTTGTTATTATATATTATTAAGATTTATCTTTTTATACTATGAGGACCTTAAATCTAGAAGCTGGTCCATGGCATCCTTCATTTGTATTGCTTTTGGAATAGTAAATACCTGTGGACAATAGGACAATATACTTGAAATCCCCCTATTAGTTTTTATATAAAAATAAAAATTGACAATATAAATTAATAAAAGTACCTGTAATATTTTAATGAAAATGACTTGATTTCCTGCAACCCATCTCATTTCGCCAAATATCTGTACTGGTGAAGGTAGCACCAATGAATCAACCAATGTTGCATACTTTGTAGATTTAAGATAAACAACGGACACTCTAATTTTGTCTAAAGCCACACCACCTGTACAATTTATCTGGAATATTAAGTGTCAAACTTAGCTAGTTTCACAATCTCTGAGTAAGCTTAGCCAATGGTTAAAATATAGACCTAGTAATCTCAGCCAGTCTGTCACTGACAGTTGTCATTTTTACTTGATAGCTTGATTTTAATCATTCACTATTTTAATCATTATTTTTACTTGTTATGGTAAAACAGCTGTTATGTTACCAGATACTGATGAAAGTATATGTAGGTAAGGTAGATAGAACAATACTAAGTGTACTTACATCGCTGATATAAAAGTGACCATGGAAGCATTGAAGAATACCAATGGTCCTACACCATGAAAATTCATCTTGATGCGGTTCAGGTATATCCATCTTGGTCAGATCTGTGACACTTCTATAGATATAGTATGGACACTGAAAATTAAGTTGTATGTCCATGAAGACGATGGATAAAGGCTTACGTTACACATAATTGAAAACATATAAACGCATTACTATGGGCTGATGTGGCAACTCCACGTATTATAATTATTAAATTGACAAAATGTATGATCATGATGTCAACAACATCAATCAATTTATTCTAGCAATCTGCGTCATTTGTGCATGGTGTGCTAAGGTCAAGCCCCTTTATATTTTACAGAGGTGTGGCGCCTAGACTAAAAATAAACAATAGTAGGTGTTGTAAGTGAGGCTTATATCCAATCCAGCAATGGGTGGGCTAAGGCCGAAATGATGATGATGAATAATTTTTAGAGGTTAGATAATTCGCTTGGCTATGTCGGTGAGCCGCTTTCATAAACGTATCTCCTGATAGACAAAATCTATACTAATATTATAAACTGAAGTTTGGTCAGATTTGAAAATGTATTCAGTTCAGTGTTACATTAAGCGCCTGCGTTGCCCGTGTTTTGGATTTTCCGCGGCAATACGTATTTTTCCACGGGGAAATCCAAAAACAAGCTTTATCTTAATAGGATAAGACTTATGTCACTTACGCATGCATTGGAATAATCATGACATGGTATATCTTGATAACTTTTATATGGAATCCGCGAATACATTGTGGTGGTGGTGCAGTTGGTTATTTCTACTGTAAGAATCGGTTTTTTCTTTTATTTATATTTATTTATTCTTTTTCCTTCTTAATAAAGCAAGGGAGAAAAAACACAAACCAACCACAACCAAAACAAAAATAGAATTTCAAAATAAATAAACAAAACAAAAAAGTGAGGCATTGAATATTAACGGTAAAATAGCTTGATTGAATGATTGGAATCTGTGTAAACCCGTCTAACCACATTTGACAATGACATTTACCGTGAGCACGCAGCTGCACTGTCAGTCACACTCACACACACCACACAGTCATACGACAAACAAACAAATAGCTGCATTTTTGTTGCAAAGCTGAAGCTGACCGCTTGAGTGCTTGTTTGTATTATTGAATTTTGGTTAATTTGTGTTTTGTGAAAAGTTCGTTAGTCATTAAGAAATGTCGCCGACTTTAGTTGATTTAAGGCCAGACCGGCACCTCCTAGATCATAACTTCGAAGGCTACAAGCTGAATTTGCAGTCCTTACCGCACTACTCATACGATCTCGAAAGTAGAGTAGATAGACTGTACCCTGATGAAGAGTTGTACTCATTCATGCATGCTAAGCTATTCCTGCTCCACAATCACCTCGTGCTCGACTACTGGGACTACTCCTACAATTACTACTACATTGACAACCATCGTCAGGTGCGACACATTGCTTTCGAAAACACCACCAATAAATTTCAAAGTAAAGTGGTGTACGATCTTCCTATAAGTGTAGAGAGAAAACCGGGCCACTTCAATCTGTGCCTGTCATTCCCGTCTAATGAACTAGCTCTGATTAGTGATGGTACAGGGTACTTGCACATTCTGAACACGGGACCAAGGAATAGGAGTGGCACGACCCAGCCATGGCAGGCGGTCAATTCTTACCTTGTCTTAGGAGATGATAAATATTTCAACATAATAGATTCTAGAGTACAAGAAAAAGACAATAAACTCCTGCTGCACTGCCTTTTACAATCAATTCTGCACAATTTTGTACATTACAAATCTACCCTCACTTGGGTTACTTACACATTCAATGGTAAAGTTTGGGTACAAAAAGGTACCAAAACCATGGAAGGAAAAGGCACTATTCATTATGCTGCTTTAGAGACCAAATGTGCAGCATTGTATATAGCTTCTGATAATGGCTTTGAGTTTAAAGCAGATTCAGAAAAAGACTCTGAAGATCCCCTTCAAAGAATTATAGACAGGAAGCTCTTGTACACCTGGCACCAGTCAGAAGAGGACCTCTGCATTACGCTCAAATTGGAGGCTAACTTCAATAGAGACTATTTTCAATGTGAAGTAGATTTGCACACAATAAAAGTGAGCTATGCCGCTAAGGACATAATTACTGGAAGGTTGATGGCTCGGGTTGATGCAGAGCTTACCACATGGAATATACAAGACAATGGCCAGGTAGATATCCTCATAACCAAGTCTGAAGCTAGAATGTGGGAAGACTTGCTGGAGTTTATGGATGAAAAAGGAGAGCAGATTATGGATCCAATTATGGTTGAGGCCACTCATCAGAGACTGGCACATCTCTGCTCCGAGGTGGAGGCCACAGCTGATCAGCCACTGCCTGGCCTGCCCACTCAGCAGCTTGAGGAATGTGATGCACCCTCTGATGAAGACACTGTTTTAGGTATGTACATTTTTTTATAGGTTAGTTTATACAACAGGCTAAGTTTACTTCATACTCAACCAAGTTTGTGATTGCAAAAGTTTATCATCTTATTTCTTTATTTCCAGTTCGGATGGATGCAGAAACTCATGAAATCACCCATAGAGTGCCACTCAGTGTGAACCAGTTCCTCTTCAGCATCAAGATTGAACCAAATGAAGCACCAGTTTTAGGATTAAGACATGATGTTGATGCTTGCATTTGGCAACCCTATGCCAGAGTTGTGAACAGCAAGGTGTGGCCAGTGAAACATCAGGGAACTCTCATGGCTTTTGGTTATGTACAGTCATCAAAGCAGAATAAGAAGTTTGTCACTTGCCCTCCTAACTTTTCCTACAGTGTAGTCTGCGAGCAATCTAGGCACATATTCATTTATCAGAGTCCTAACAAAGCAGACGGACAGCTTAGAAAGAGAACTGATGGAGTAATGAAGCCTGTTAATGTGGGCAACCAATATGTTTTCAATATTGAAAAGTTTGGGGAGGTGGTAGGAATAAATGCTACAAATGAGTTCTTATTCATATTAACTGAGACTAAACTTGTAGCAATTCAGGTCCAAATGAATTAATTAATAATACTTTGTGATTTCATAAGTGTTTATTTTCATTTGATAAGTTAACCAGCAGCTTCAGTGTCACTGATACTCTCCTCGGATGAATACCCAGTAGTGAACAGTAGATTTTTGGGTCTCTTTTTCTTTGCTGCTTTAATTTCTTTTTCAATTTCCATCTTCTTTTGCAGAGCTACTTTCTCTGTCATCAGTTGCTTGGGTCTTTTTCTGTGTGGTTGAGTGTGCGTGGGTTCTGTACTCTCTGAATTATTTTGAGCCAATTGGTCCTCTTGTTTCACCGGACATGGTTTTTCATCATAATCAAATTCATCTTCTGTAAGTACAATGAATTTATTAGTCACTATATTGTAAGGTCTAGTATGTAAACAACTTTTGTTAAAATTATATTTGTACCTGGTGTTATGATTTCAAAATTGTATGCATGGTCCTTGAGCACTACAAAAACAATTGGGAATTCCACTATACATTTTCCGGAGAGATTCTCTGCCAAGGACTCTGTTGGATCTAATTCAAAGAACTTCCTGGCAGACCCTTTCACTTTTTCAGCTAGAAATATAAATAAAACATGTTTTTTTCCAAAATTGTTACTTATTTTCAAAACTATACATAAAGTAAAACATTAGTCTAAATTTACTCTTAGTAAGAAGTTATATCTAATATGATGTAATCATAATATCTCTGTAATAGTGTATAAGACTTACAGGTAAATACTGTATTTAGAATAAGCATTGATAACAGCATGATTAGTTTGTATAATATACATGGTAAAATAAATTATTGGATATCTAATATTCTTGAGTTCTAACCTTTCAAGAGAATTTTCACTCCACCAAACCCAGCAGCTTTGTAGAAACCCAATGTTTTCGACCCCTCAAATGGCAAGGCATCCGGGTTCAAATATTTGTCAAGCAATGATGATAACTTCTTGTTCTCTGGACATTTCTCGTCCACAAACTTGAGAGGCTTCCCTTCTACATTAGGGAAGATCCACTCTATTCTCCAATGAATGATATTGGTTTTGTAATGGTATCTGGTGCTATTATCAGAATGTCTGGAGAAGTTTTGACTCAGAAACTGTAAGACAATGCCTCTGTCTCTAGCTGCCATTTTAAGTTTGAATAGATGCTGAAAATAAAAATAGCTTACTAAAAAAAGTTATTCCATTTATTTTACAGATTGTTTAAGATGTTAACTGTTTAGCTAAGATTTACAGATATAACTCAAATAACAAGCAATCAGCATTATTGCTATGTACTCATGCCCATCTGGCATGTCATAATTTTAGGTGTAATAATTTTAAGATCATTTTTTATCTTGATGGGGCATGCAAGAGTGACATGTTATGTTATCCTACCACAGGCAACTCCTTGTCAATTCTCGTAAACTTTTTTTTCACATCTCTTTTGACTGCATAAACGAAGCGCGCACATTCTTCCAGCATTCTGTAATCGCTCAGCAGATCAGTATCTGTGAAGTTCTTCATACGAATGAACTTAGTTCGATCTCTAATACCATCGCAATCTAATTCCTTCTTGTGAATCCTTACGCAGGACAGGCAACATGTTTTTACTTCACATTTTGGACAGGTATATATTGCCTCCGGTTTTCCACAAACTTCACAGTCACCAAGCCTGTGTTTAAAGAAATATTTAAATAATTAATATTTTATCCTTTGAATATTATTTTGTAAACTGTTCTAGGCTTAGAATACGTTACCTGGATACCTCATTTTTTGGCTCAGAATCACTTCCACTACCAGAAGACATTTTAATGCTTTTTGTATATACTTTATTATTTTAAGCAGATTACAGGGGTGTGGAGCTATAATATTATATTCTATTAACAATTCTCAACTTCAGCGTTATCTAGGGAAGGTTTTGCTCAAAAATGCTTACAATACATGATTATTCATTCTCATGTCTGATATGTTAGGCTAGCTTTGTTTACAATTTTGCAGGTTGCTTGTCAAAAACATGCCTTTTTCAATAAATGACGTTGACATACACTTCTTGTCAACTTAAAGCGATTTCAATTGTACAATCAGATCTCTGTTATATTTGTGTGTTTGTGTAATACATATTATAAAATTATAGCACCGTACGTAGTGATTAAATTCTCTTTGGTGCCTGCCGCGACTGGACTGACTGTGTGTGCCGTGATGTATGGAATATAATATACTCAAAAGCTACAAAAAGGTTCTTCATGCACGTTGCGTTGAGCTTAGAGCTATTTGACTAATTTTGGAAATTCAGTCCGCCGCATTCGATTCGCCACATATAAAAACATACCACATTACACCAGAGAGTATATAATCACTACGTTTCATTAAACGTTCGGTGCGTTTCGGGTACATCACGTGTTGGTAATAATAGGGAAGTGTAGTGCACATAGAGCTTCTCACTACTACAAAATGAAACATTTTGTAAAATTTTGTAAAAATGTTAATGCGTTTCACAGAGTAAATAAATAAAAATTTCCGGAGCAATCACACAGCATCACCTTACTCCAAACTAAGGGATAACTACATAGATACATTTTCATTGCGATTATTATCGGGTTCGATTCCCGCCGGGGGACCAGATTTTGTACGATCTACAATTTCTGGTTTCGGGTCTGGGTGTTTTCTATGTATCATAGTATGTATTTACAAAAAAATAAAAATGTATCAGTCACCTAACACCCATAGTACAAGCTCTGCTTAGTTTGGGTTTAGGTGATGCTGTGTGAGTAATATTTATTTATTTATCACTTTTTTTATAAATATCATAATTCTTATAGTTTCCGAAAAAACTGGCTGTGACATACGGCAGACAGACAGACAGACATGACAAATTTATATGGGTAAGTACAGTCTATATAAATATTTTATTATTTTAGAGTACAGTTAGTTGGCAGCCCTTGCTCCCTACCTTCCCTGATCTGATCTGTTGGAGTGGAGTCTAACGCGACAGGTTGCCAAATTTGCCAATGTCCAACTGTTGGACATTGGCAAATTTGACAACCTGTCGCGTCGCGCGCGCATCAAGCACAGCACAGAGCCATGTTGAAATACTAGATGTTATTCAGTTGAACGCCATTTTGCGTCCAATTTTTATTTATTTATTTATTTATTTGTTGCATCATGTGGTTATAAAGGTGTTAACATTCTAAATTCCCTGACATGAGCCCCGTTGGGGCATTACAACTTCATCTTTAAGATGTATCCTAAACTATTATTATTTTATTTAACTTGTTATTTTATTTAACTCGACACTGGCAAATTGTCGCTTTAAGCGCAAAGTCCAATTACAAGAAACTGAACTGAACCATGTTGAATGGCGTTCAACTGAGTAACATTTTAATTTTATCCACTTTATAATTTTATTTAACTCGACTCGACACTGGCAAATTGTCGCTTCAAGTCAAGCGCTAAGTCCAATTACAAGAAACTGAACTGAACTGAGCCATGTTGAGGAACTCACTGACTGACTGAACTGATCTGTGTCACTTTGTTTGTATTTGTAAAACATAATAATTAAATAAAATTAAGCTAAATTCAGAAAACTAACAAACGATGAGCGCAACGGATCTTCAAGGCGATGACTGGGACTTGGCATGCTCGGATGACGAGCTCTCGAAATCCGGAATATACATAAAAAAACACTGGATGCCCGACCCTAATGAACTGGAAGATCTTTACAAGAACATAGACAAAAGCGGGACAATAACGCTAGACTGGAAATGTCCGGGTAGGAGGCCTCCATCCCCTGCGCCTGTAAGCAAAGAGAATCAGCCAGAGGCACCTGCGTCCCCTGTCAGAGAAGAAAAGTCTGACTTTGATTTTATGGACGAGGTTAGCTCGTTGAGGCTTCGCGTGCGGAGAGAGGGCGAAGACACACTTCGGGGCTCAGCAAAGAAGAAGACGACTTCCTTTGACGGGATCCTATCAAACATGATCCGGCATAAACGGATTGAGCAGATGGAGAAACAAGCTAGCACTCCAACAACACCATCGTCTAGTGCAACCTGAGTTGAGCTGATTGTGAAGTTAAAATTACCTATATGTCAACAAACTATTGATGAAATTATGAATGGAGCAGTTTTGTGAATTTAACATGGAGTCTCTGCTTAGAGAATTGAAGATATAGATGAATTAAAATAAAAAGATATATTGTGTACAATTTATTTTATTAACTCGTTAATCCCCAAGCGGTAGCCGGTTACCGCTTACCTGACCTTATTACCTGAAGTAAGGGTCAAGGAGTTAACTAATGTAACGATACATAAAATTAAATGCTATATTTACAATCTAAAATCAAATAAAATTCATATTATATTTCACTGTGACAATCTTGCTTTTACTGGATGGAGCATATTGTCATGATCTTCCATTAGCTGTCTGCATTTATCCATATTGTCTATTAAATGCTCCAACTGCCAGTGCTTCCTCAGTAATGCTAGTTCCAAGTCAAATTTGCCTTGTCTTATGCATTGAACCCCAGTGCAATGTGCCGATGTCTTCAGTTGAACTCCCAAATCATGTATCAGTGTCCAGAGATACTTGTCATATTCATTTACTGATTGGACCTCTGAAAAACATTATAATATAGCAAATATTACAATCTAGCTATAACAAGACTTCATTAACTCGTTAATCCCCAAGCGGTAACCGGTTACCGCTTACCTGACCTTATTACCTGAGGTGAGGGTCAAGGAGTTAAGTCTTGAGTACTTACCTAGAGTGAATAGGGGTGGCTTAAAGTGCACACATTTTATTCCATAAATAACTGGCGACTTGCTCGACGCAGGTCTAATAGTTCCCTGTGAGGCTAGATCATACATAGTCTGAGAATCCATATGAACTCCTGCCAATCTGCAACAATAAGTACCTATTACAGAACATGTCATCATATAGAATTTTAGCATGTATTTTTCTAAAATAACAAGATACTTACTGAAACATTGTTTTCTGGTGTGCAGCTTGCATGTGACCTACAACACCATCTATTTTCTCCCTTGTGACATGATTATAGGTGGACTTCTCTACAAGCTTCCCATTCCAGAAGTAAGTATCAGTGGCTTTGCCTAAGACACCATGTATCTTGTATGCTCTGGTTAACCGAGCCACATTCAATTGGTAGGTAAGTTTAGTTCCTTCATTTATGCCTATTACTGAAAAATGTAGTTCAAAGCCAAGTGATTACTTTAAAGATAAATACATTATGAGTACAAAATTAACAATAACATTCCTGATGCTATACTCACAAAGTACACCACTGCTGAACAAGCCTAGATGAGAAGCCCAGCTGCAGCGGAAGTCGTCTTTTATGTACCTAGGACCACACACCAGAGGGTCATCGGCGTAGTTAAGGCCTAGTCCCACGTGCAAAGGTTGGTTAGTTGGACCTTCAATTTCCACTCTTTTCTCTTGAGGCCGATCTGGGAGGTTATTTAGGTCTGGAATTTTTATTGTTTTAAATTAATGACATTCTACAAAGCAAGGGTACTTTAACAAGCTAGATTTAAATTTTTACTGATCATTTTTTATGCCGGGGAAAACACTTTACCTCTGCAAATATTGGTTAGAACAGTATGTTGAACTTGCTTCACAGGTACACATGGTGGCTTATAAATGCAGACCACTCCATTTAAGATTCTGTATGCGGCAGCGGCATCCCGTATTTTCACCATTTCTCTTTTCTATCCAGAAATCCGTAGATTCTTACTCATAATTTCGTATCAGCACACCGCAGATAATGTTTTTGTTTTGATGTATATACCATTTGCAAGGAAGGCTGTATTCACTAATTACATTTTACTGAAGTTTGGTTGGTATAATAAAACAACCTACTGTTTTAGCCATATTTGTATCTACCTTCGTAAAATAAAGTAAAGCTAAATACAGACGACCCGATTTACAATGTTCACATAGAACATGAATTCACATGAATGAACAACTTTGTTGTTTCGTTCATTCTAACGACTCATTTGATAATATTTAGTCTGTAGCTCAGTTGTTTGTGTCGTGTTGGTCGGGCGGACGGGTCGTCGTTTCAAATAATTTTATTTATTCCATTTATCGCTGCCCAAATTGCGAAATAACAACTTCCTTGAGGAGCTTAATAAAATCGCCAAATTAGATATTAGTAGTGTTACTCTAAAGTGTTATAAGCGAAAACAGCTAAATACAAGTTAGCTTGTGGGTGTGCAAGTGGCAAAGACGATCGGCGTATTTCACGTGAAACTAGTTTCTTGGTGAGTATTCAGATCAAGTTTATAAGTTGACTTGGGTACTGGCGCTGCAGGCTTATTATGAACAACTCATTTATGCATCGAAAGGGTGAAGAGCGCTGTAAATATGAGATAACTTAGAATACTAAAGAACCTACCTTGGGTCATGAATGGGAATGTTCCAGCGCCCATTAGTTATACATTAGTTGTGTGGCATGTTTACTTCCTACTTGTTTGATCATTCACTGTTCTATTTTGCTCATTAACTGATACCTGTTCATGTGCCCGTGCTAGAACCTATGTTGAATGCCCCTTACATTAATATCCATTTAATATTTTATATCAAACACTAAAATAAAATCATAAATTGCCTCAATATAATTTTTAATAAATGAGAACAATCTGAATCCAAGAATGATATTTTGTTATGCTGCGATAACTTCTAGGAAGAGTGGACTTTTCCCAATAGCAGGGTAGTACTTGAATTATTATAATATCTTATTAGAGTAACGCCAGTGTACTTTAAGAAAGAAAAACTCTATTTAATAAACATTATTTTTTTTATAAGCACTAGTTGTTTATGGAAGTTAATGAAAAACTAAAATTTTTATTTGTCTGTCAATTAATATTTATTTATTTAATCATCACGGCTTACACCAGATACAGTAATTAATAAGACACAATTATACAAATTAAAACAAACACCATAAAGGCATTGATTCAAACAAAATAACTATTTTCTAATAAATAAAATAAATTCAATTAAAACGTAATAAGATATAAATAATAATAATAATAGTTAAGTATCACAATAATGTCACTGTAAAACAAAACAATAATTAAAATATAGATTTAAAATACATGCTTAAATTTCATATAACAGTAAGATTTGCTACCACTAAACATGGCATAAAATAGAATCCAAGCAAAGATGTATTTACCCATAGTTCATTGCCTGCCCTGTTTCTATCACTCTATTTTTTTATCAGATGGTTTTGCAATGTCTTGTCTTGTTCCATACAGGTGGAACTTACAAACACATCAAATGTCTCCCTTATCACTCAGGCGTAACCCCAATTCAAACAAATGATTAACATTTACTTAGATAAGCAAATTACTTTATTTATAGCGACAAGTTAATTTATATTTTCATTGTTTAACTTACTATTGCATTGACAACTAGCAAATAGGAAAAGATTAAATTTAACAACTCCAATTCTTGTCTAAATGACATGTCTGTCTAGTCTATTTATACCTAATGATTATTGTAGGATAATTATATAATTTCTTTCTTCAATGAGACTTCAAATCTTAATATATATAATTCTCGTGTCACAATGTTTGTACTCAATGGACTCCTAAACCACTTAACCAATTATAATAAAAATCGCACACCATGTGTAGTTCGATCCAACATGAGAGATAGGATGGTTTTTATGGCGAGAAAAATTCGAATAATTCCCGCAAATTTTATACCCGTACGACGCCGGGGCGGGCCGCTAGTTATGTAATAAAATTATGTATAGATACAAGATACAAGATACAAAAGTCTGAAGTCAGCAAAGAGTTATATTATTTTGAATTTAAAAATAAGAAATATTGCTCCTTTAAGCCACTTCAACAAACATGAAAGCAAAGAGGCCAAGCAGTTGTAGTAAAAGAGCAAATTATACTAGAAATATAGCTTGTCTTCATTGATGAGGCACTTTATGCAGCTCCATTTTCTGCATAGTAACCCTTTTAACATTATCAAAATATCATCATCATTCTCTTGCACTTATCCCACATAATGTAGGTCAGCACAACATGCTACCTAAAATATGTATATTTAAAAAGCATCATCATCATCACCCTATTAACATTCCCACTGCTGGGACACAGGGACTTCTCTCTAGGCGAGAGTGATTAGGCCTTAGTTCACCGCGCTGGCCTAGTGCTGGTTGGTGAATGTCACATGTCCTTGAAACTCTTTAAAGTTCTCAGAACATGCCGGTTTCTTCGCTATTGCCTTCACCGTTAAAGCACGTGTTTAAAGCGCACATAAATGTCTCAAGAAGAAATATCCAGAAGTGCGTGGCGGGGTTTGAACCCACGACCTTCGGACGGCTTTTTTTTTCAAAAACAATTATAATTGATTATTTCAATGTGTATTACTTACTTATTTATATTACATTATTCAGATTCTCAGTGAACAAGAAAACATATGATTTTAACTACAAAAACATTGAATTATCTCATATTATCTTATCATATCCAATTGGTAGGAAATAGATATCTACAAAATACTAGGTATTAAGTGAATTTTCAATTAATAGACTCTTTAAACTTCTTAGGTACTTAGATGAAAATAATTTTCTTATCAGTATTTCATGTAAATCAAGTAAGGTAAATATGTTTCTTAAATTCATAATGGTATTGTATTTTCGCGGAATTTACTACACGATAAGTAATTCTGCAAAATTTTCATTACAATATTATAATATTTAATTGATATTATCAACTAGACTCAAGATAATTCATAATGTATTCAGTGGTCAAGTGTAAGCAAAAAACGACCTTTCGCTTCTCGATTTCATTGAGTTTATCGCGCTGGAGATATTACCCATACCATAGTTGTTTCTAAGGAGAAACTAAAATGTAGTGTATCGCTATTACTAAGATTTTAATGTAGGGATAAGGAAAGCGTCTTCTAACAGTACCTCGTCATTTCGCTTAATACAGTGTATAAGGTAAATACAGCAGGTAATTTGCACTTTTAATGAGTATAGATACTTGAGATATCTTGAAGCTATACCAGATTATTACATCCGCTTCCGATGCTCTCGGAAACCTTCGAGGGCCTCCAATGGTCGCTCCCAAGGCCAGGACGCGCGGCTGTCCACAGGAAAAATGCGAAGGTCGCAGATTTCGTCAGTGGCGGCTCTGTGATCAGAAAACTCTGTGATTCGGTTCTTAATAAGGAATTTCCAATGGCCTTGCTAGCTAGGTACTTAAATCTCGGTGTTTTTGCGTTAGGGGCAACAATTTTCAATCACAAATTGTAAGATACAGTTTTATATCAAAATAGAGCCTTGAGCATTCATTGATACTTCCTACTACAGAGGTCAAAACAGCTGCTTCGAGTTGCTTAGAACTGTGTCATGTACCGTTATGTAAGTGGACGATGCTTTTAAATTCAGCTCCTACTGTGGGAGGTGTGTATTTATCTTTACGAAAAGTCGTAGGTAATTTGACTGTAATAACTACTCGTCACACTTCTTAACCAATCCATTGTTGTTTATAAATAAACGAGCAACATTGGTTTGTATTTATCAGCGTGGTGAATTTTAGAGTTATTTGATAACTATTATCGTAGTGAGAGGCAGTTTGGTTGGTTTCTGAGACTTGGAACATAAGATTTTTATTGTTATCATACCCCTTTAAAGTTATAAAAACGTGATAAATATATTCGTCATATAAAAATAGTGCTCGAGTGGGCAATATTTTAATCAATTCCAACCAGAGCAGTTAATTAAACAAGTGTAATGAAACAAAGGAGCAGGTCTCATTACTGCGTTACGTTCCATTAATTATCTGAAAGCGTAAAACGTACCCTTGATGCTAAATTACAGAAAATAGGCGCAAGTGTGTCGTGTGTCCCGCGACCTCGCTTTCTCAGCCCTTTATCTCAGCTCTTAAATTACGAAACGCTCTTTATCTCCTGAACTTGACATGAATCCCACTATCATTTTGCTCCTTTTTCCACCGTCGTCGTGTTAAATACAAGCTCGCTTATCGCCGAACTGCTTAAGAACGAACAATAACTTAAAATATTATCAGTAAATGGCAATAAAAGCCAGACTTCTGATAAGCTGGTGCATAACAGCGTTTCGTTCGTAGTTCAACGTTTAATTACGCGGTTTCGATGTTTTTAAAAAGGACAAATACATTTTTTTCAAGCGAACATTTACCTCAGCCAAAACCAAAGCCAAAACATTAACAGAAAAGTGCTGAGTTGCTAAGTGTTCTTGAAAGAAAACAGCACCAAACAAATCCTTGACAAATTGTGTTTGCTGAAATACGTGTCGAGTTCTCTGTATTTCTGACCTGTCTGTAGCGGGGAAAACTACTTAAGTTCAATGCTTTTAACAGAACTTAAAAGGAATTACGTTCAATGTTAGTGCTTAAAAGCGTGATTGTACCAAATGTAAGCAATGTTACACTAGAGGCAGAAATATTGGCTACCATTTAATTTGTTTCAGAAGGTACCTCTTACAACTCTTTTATAAGCAAGCAATCTTGAATCCTAGTAAGTAAACACTCGAAAATAAGTGTTTTGCATGTTTATCGTTGTGAAGTATTGCGGACTGACGATGCAATCAGCGGCAGAGTATTCACAGTCACGCCTGATGGCCCCCCACTTGTAAACACGTGTTCGGCCGCGTGTTTTACTAAAGCCTTCGTGAGTCCTTAACTTTTATGATCGTTTTTATAGGTACTAACTAAAAATGTATTATGCAAAATGCTTCTACTTGCTCAACACTCACCCACTGCTACTCGTCACTGCTCACTCATTATACTCATAAATGTGATCTTTTCGTCCCTAGACTACTTTACCAACCACTTAGAACGAATCCCCTTTTAATTATATCAAACTGAAAGCCTGACAGCAATCTTAATTAGATCTCGCTAAGGAATATTCTTCAAAGGCTAGAAAGCTGGGAAGATTCGTGAAATATTAAACCTCTATGTGGAGTTTTAGGTAGACCTTTAAGCATGTTGCTGGTAAAATGGCAAGTGGACTGTATTGTTCACCGGACACTTGAGTAAACCGTAATTCTCCAAACAGCTATTGTCCGAAACAAGAGATTAAATATAATCAAGGAACACTTGTTTTTTGCTCTGTCTGTCAACATCGAAACGACGCTCGTATAATGTCTACCAATATTATTCCTATTTAAAAGTAATTATTTCGGTAAATAAGTACATCGTAATTGCTCTGTTCAATTACTCCGAGTTCCTTATTATCAGTTTTAACCAGCAAAAAATCGGATATAAAAAAATGTGAGTTGAAACGTGTAAGAACAACAAATGAGCTTGGCCTTGCCATTGTGGCAAACGCCCGGTCAAAGTCACTAAGCGGCGGTACGTGGCAGTTGTATGACACTGCGCCTTCGACGTCTACACACAACCAGTCTTAATTATTGATATTGTTGGTTTAATGTCAAATTCTCTGGAAAGGTCACATGTTGCGACAAGCTGATGAAGCTGTTGTATTACAGGTGGCAACACACCGTCTGCGCGGTAATATATATTTCGCTATAGGTTATTGAATTACGACCTCTCGTTTGATCCTGAGGCACACATGGCCGACTAACACAAGCCTCTCGGTAGGCGCCCTCACGTGTGTTCGTGCGTGAGCTTTGGGAATCACTCCCGGAATGCTTTGTGAGCGGAGCCTCAATTATTATTCGCGCATATTCACTTACAAAGGGATTCCTTGTAGAGCGTTCTGTGTATTTGATAGGGGCTAAATAACCTTCTTGGAAACTGGTTCTAAGCCAGTCGATCATGTTGATAATGTTTGCTACCTAAAGTTTTTATTTATTCCAGTTTAAACAGCAGTGTGGGCCGTTCTAAAAGCGTATGGTATGCTGATTTCAGTGATTGGAAAGTCAGTGATTGTTTCGTCTTACTTATTGGTCTTGACATCTCCTGTCCTTGATCCGAATGCGTCTCAGCTCAGCGCGGTGCGCGAGCGTAGCTCGAGCCGTTGATTTATCACCGTCTACGCCTCCATTCTTACATTTGCATACGTGCTCTGCGTTATTTCCATGATCTCGTGTGTTTGAATTTTAACACACATGAACGAACGCTTTTGTATTCCTAATTTAATATTGGTATTTAATTAATTCCTATTACGTTTATCTAAATTAATGTTTAATGAAATATATCAACAGTTGAACCATAATATTGACTAGAATGTCAGCGATTAGATTGATAACCTTTAGCACTGAATACGCACAATTTAAGGAATGACAAAAGCACAGCTGCTCCACCGATGAATAGCTCCGTTTGCATAATCCAACTGGTTTGTATTAGAGGTCGCTTGCAAATCTGGAGATGGCATGCACGGCGACCGTTACCCGCGGCTTCGGCGACCCTGCCGGTTGCCCCCAATCCGCTCAGCCGCCAGCGCGCCACGTATTCTAGAACATGCTCGACATGGTATCAATCATGGCTAATTTGTCTCGCCGAGATGCGACCGAATTGTCCAATTCTATTGAGTTTGTAGTTGCGAGCGAGCGTGTTGACATTTTACGCGCCAGTCTGCTGCTATATTTCGTTGAAGTTGTCGCGCGGTACTGTTAGTGTTAATGAACAATCAATTTATATGAGGTCGTGAATTAAATTTCCTACGCCTAGGAGTTTGTAACACATTGAACGTCACTACGCGAACGTGGTCGTTGAACTTGGCACTTCTCTTTCTAGTGGCTAGGCTTGCGACTGTCTTATCTGTTTGTTTCTAATGTGATTCACCTATTTCAATTATACTAGATAGTTTATCTAGTTTTACGTTTATGATTCTAATATTTCTTTGTTGTGTTATTATGTCTGTATAACAATTTCAACACATTTTATACACAATTAAGTACATCATTTACTTTCCTTTATTCTATGTAACTTGGTTTCTCACTAAGTGTGTTTGTATTTGACCAAAATATTTGCACGCTTATCAAACTATTAGGTACTTCGTTGGCCCATCTTAATAGATGAGACTTTTATATTGCCTTGAATATAATACCTATTATCATACATTTTTACGACTACATAGTTCTGTTGATTGATGACATCATCGGAATAACTGTTTGTGTCTCGGCGATATTTATATTACTCCACATAGATATCGCTTAAGTATTACTATCTAAAACGACCACATTAACAATTTTTGTAACAAAATAAACATTTTATGATTATGATTATGATTATGATTAAGCTGATGTGTTTTTAATATGTTTAGCTATAATAATAAGTTATTTTTTAAAATCACTGAACTAATTACACAAGTCGTTCCTTTCTGTCAGCATTGAAGTTAGCTAAAATGGTTTTCAATCACACTCGAAGCAATAATTGGTAAACATAAAAATCCTAGGCGATAATTTTAATGAGTTTTGTTGGTGGAACCGCTTGTTGTTGTTGAGGAAAGGAAATGGTTAGTTGAATTATTTATGGAAGTGTCATTACGAATTTTTTTAGAGCAGCAAATACTAATCGTACTGAACGTCCCATTAGCGATCATTGTTTAAGCAGTTCTTAGTTTGCTTGCTTAAACACTGTAGGTAGTTTGTATTTTAATGGTTATTATTTTTACAAACACTATTTTGAATGAATAGTCTTTGTTCCTTAGTATTTGTTTACGTTATGTTAATTGTTTGTATGGAACTAACAAGATTTCCGATATTAGCCAACACCGTTGTTCTAATAGCCGTTTTTGTTAGCATTAATTGCTCGGTACTTTTATGTATTACGTCGGAGGATGCGGTCATACCTGCCAATTCATACAACTTCCATTACACCCTTCCTATTAATTAAGGTGTTGCGTTTGCTTGCAATCACATGTTTGTTTGCTAATTATACACACGAATTCTATGTATATCTCTTTCTTAGAAAAAAATAGTATCTCCAGGTCGTTTGTTTTAAACAGTTAGTTTTTAGATAAACCGTATTTTGTAATAAAATCTGCAAAATTCCACGATCCCAATTACTTACGACTTTTTCATTGCACATCTTTAGAATATATAAATCTAGTATACGTGTGTTAGTCATTGAACTACTCCTAAACGGCTGCACCGATTTTGATGAAAGTTTTGTGTGTGTGTTTAAGTGGGTTCGAGAATGGTTTAGATTCACACAATACGGTCAACTAGGTGCGAAGCGGGGGCTAGTTTACTGTATTAATATGCCTGATAGTAAGAATTATATTATTTTATAACATTATCAGTAGGTATACTTTTATACCCAGTTAAATGTAGTTAATCCTTAATGCATCCGGCTGTATTGATGTTAATAGTTGGACTTTGTCGATCTCGTCATCCCTATCTCCTACTAAGTAGTTTACGAACCTCCGCAACTATAGCTCTGCTTATATCTTTATCATTAAGATATATGGAGGTCTCCAAGATACAGGTTTTTCCTAGTTTGGACGCCATAGATCTAAGAAACTATGTATGTACTTTTTGGACCAATAAATTTATTCTTATATACCTTCTCGCATGTATGTCTATTTCTGTATCCTTTCATAAATACTCAACAGCTGAGTAGATTTTCCTTGTTACAAATGACACTGGACAGGATAACGCTTTAATAGGTTTTTTACCACTGTGGTTATATTTTCGTTCATTATATATACATAGTTCCTTATTGAATTAAAAGTCTTCCACACATGTCTTCCGGAAAGCTATATAGATAACGCTGGTTCCTCATATCACTCCTAAGTGATGTAAGTGATGTATGGCACCGCTTCCTCGCCACTTTCTCCTGACCGCACTGACCGCTCTCGACAACTTTTCACGTCCGCATTTTATCATCGGGATTACTTGTACAAATAGTTAATACTTTGATGTGTGGCGTGCATGTCGGGTTTAACTGGTTATAATTTCCTCAATTTTAAATGATCTTAAATATTTGTCAGAGGTCTTGAAACACTCGTAAAGAAGGACTCATTTAAGGTTTCGCGCTCATTAAAGTCACGTGTTTTTCTAAACATTTTAGTCTCAACACAGACTTGTCGTTGACAACGTGCACGGCTTCATCTGTTCTGTGAGGCGGTAGTCAGTCGAAAAATAGTTTTGTCTTGGGTCAGCGCGAAGAGTAACTGAGCAAACTTTGATACATAAGTCAGTGATACATTTAATAATATGGCGCTGTTTACAAGATCTATTTGCGTTCTTTCTAATAGTTTTAATTTGTGCTTTTTTTGCATAAGTCGACTAAATTGGTAGACACGTTTTCAAATATTAAAAAAACACCGAGTAGCACTTGCGGATTTTGTTTTATTTTCCAGTTTAGCGGTTAGAAAACTTTGTTGCGTGCCTCTGATTCGGTTCGGCTTTGTCGCCGCAGCCATTACGGACACTCCAGAACATCCGAGACAATTTAGCGTGATGCGATTTTCGCCTTCTCTCTCTTGTCAGTAGATGTGACTACTGTGCATTGTTCCATGCTAAATCTTACCGTGAGTTTAAGTCGAGATCACTGCACCGGCTGAGCCTCGCTTATAGATTACTGTTTTTCTACTCTTTGTAAGCATTTCTCTTATGATCGATGATGGTATATTCACGCCCGTGAAATGAAGGAAGTGGCGAATGACAGATCAATTAATCTCTAAAGTTTTTTAATGAAATTCTGTGAATTCTGAAAGTTGGATAAAAATAGTCTTGTGTGGTAAGCCTAGCCGCGCACGCGAGCGGGGCAAGAACGCGCTTTGTTCGACGATAGTGACTACACACATTTATGTAAACATATACTCGCGAGGGTGTGAGCCAATACACTTTGATTGCTATTGATTTCTGCAACCCTAAGTTAAACTGATTACTATAACTTATATAAAAAAATATTACAATTAAGTTCATTATTATTTATATTAATCAAATTGTATGAGGAAAATAAATAATGTTTTGACGTACTTTCATACACAATTGTAAGTTAGTTACCTGTTGTTCTTATACATCTGCGTTGCTCCGATCCCTCTCCCGGGAGCAGAGTGGCATTAAGCTGAGACTGCCAGCTAATTATCTGTTTGTGGTTTTTATGTTATTTTTCTTGCGTCTGTTTGTCTATGCTGTCTACTGAGCTGTTGTTTGTGTTGGATTAAGATAAAATTTAAATGCAAAAGTTTAAAATTTTGATCTGTTTGATCATTAAAATCTACCAAAATAAATGTACTTAATTTCATTTCATTCATCATGAGATCACTAATAGCAACTGAAGATAATGATTGTTTGTGGTGTTGAGATTATATTTTGTACCGATAATGAGTTTAACCCATTACCGTAAAGCCTCAAACAAAACCCAGGCTTATTTGAAACAAAAGAACATGAAAGAAATCCAAATATAAATCCATAATAAAGCTTATTATTAGTTACTTAGGTGATGTGTATGGATTTTGTAGAGCTAAGGTACAGGCTAAGGAGCATCACGTAGATGGAATCAACTCCTCTGACGCAGGTATTAGCTGTCTATTTCATAATATTGTTTGCCTGTTGTGGATACATTTCACATTCCCGCTTATAAAAACATTTATAACTGTCTGGAATTAGTATTCGTACTTGTTTCTGAAACGGTATTTGAGTTGAGCAGTGGCTATTTCGTGCAGAATTGATGTCCGCAGTGACCGGGCCTGACGGATTGATCAGCCTGTACCGCCGGCCGGTCGAGCGTGGCGGCTATTACCTGGACGTGGGCAAAGTCGCCTCGCCTCGCCTCTTCTCGATGTCGGATTGTCAGCTCACAAGCCTCTCCATATCCGACCTCGATAACGGATATTTCGACCGATTTTGATAAACGAAAATAATACTCCATACCGGAAATATAACGAGAACGCTGATATATAAATTGTGGCAATTATTCGAGATTTTTTCCCGATTTATATTGGTAGCAATAACAATGTTGGCAAAACCTTATATGAAATCAGGCAAATTATTTACTTAAAGTTTCGAATACATCTAGATTGAGAATATTAAACATTAGTGTGTCCCCTGCTCGGAATCTTCCCTGGGCTGAGCGTCGCCTTTTTAATGGGATCCTAATGTGCGGTGGAGTGCTATCAGTGTGTGGAGCGCTGGCGCCACGACTGGCGATAGCGTGCTAATGTCAGCGCGCCAAATTGCCCGCTAATGAGTGCGCCATGTCACCTCGCGTCTAACATTCTATAGTTGCCAACACGCGTCTGCTGGCCACGCGATGACCAACACATATACCACTGTTGAACACATAATATGGTGATGGAACCCGGAAAATACAGAAAAACATTCAACTTTGGATCAAGGATATTCATGTTACTGAGTGTGTCTGTTGAATCTCATTATCATTATGGTTTCAGTGATAAATGATGATGCGAAGCGCATCTGCGTATCTCGCGTCCGCCCCAGCTTATCGACGGAATGAGGCCCTTAAGGCGTTCCTCAAACAATTTCCGTGCTGAATTTCAAGGTGAGCTACCGAATCAGTTCAGGTTCTGGCGCGCTGCCAGCCCCTCAGCCTAGAGCTACACCTCGCACAACATCGCTAATGACTCCGAAAACATGTAATAAAATTTGCAATGTCTATTTCTATAACGAAACAGAAACGCTGTAAGCTGTTACAGTTTGTTTGCCTAAGCTGGCGTTTAGCTGGTGATGTTGCAACGAGTGGCGTGATCTAGTTGCTATCAGCGAAAATGAAGCGATTACTCGAAATTATTACAACATCTCTGCAAAATAGTGTGTGTACGTACATATAATTAATGAAGCTTGACTTATTGGGGAAATAAACATGTGACATTTTTCCCGTAATTTCCCAATGGGTATAAATGAGGTATTGCGTTATTTAAAACTTACAACGGTTTACCGTTTATATTCCATCCGGCGACATGGATTCTTTCATGGTAAAAGAATATATTAAGAACTGGAACTCTTATTGTATCCATAGAATTTCCTAAAATCCTAAGTATCTAAGTAAATAATTTTAGCACCGCGAAGATATATGAAAAGAATAGGGATCGACAGATCAGTGTCAGCGAAACAACATTATTCTCTCTCGACTCCAAATAGGACAATAATTTTGTAACCACATTATAAAATAATAAGAGATAGACTGTATTTATTATTTCATACTTTTGTTTAAGTGGTTTTAGTCAGTTTTATTAAAGGTATTGTTTATTTATTTATATTATTCATTAGCTGTGAATTTCTCTTATGCCGCGCTGCAATAACAAGTAATTATCATTTTAAATTCTTGAGATAAGTAGTACTTCAATTCCAATATTACTCGTTTTCACATAAAAAGGCTATTTTAACAATAAACTTTGCAAAAGTTAATTAATAGTATCTCCTCGGCACAATGCCGTCATCACTGCAACTAGTTCTCGCCACTGCAGTGAGGCTGAGTTAATTGACGATCGAGCACGCGAAGGCCGGTCTAGTTACCGATATACCCGAATATCGAATGATTACCTCCATTATCGCCCAGTACATTCTCAGCCACAGCACGCATCTTGAGATCCCACATGCTATATATATGATTAATAGTAGTTTCCCTCGCGCCGCGAACAGACACCAGCGCCGAACACAAGTAAGAGGCTCCACTGCTTAGTAGTAAAGTGTCGTTTTGAAATCTAGCGTAATGGAAAGTGGTGATGTGTCCCAATTAGTTACACCCTGCTGCCTACCGGCCGTCTCAACTCGTGGCTTGTTGGTAATACGCTTGTCCGTTTGTTTCAGGCTATGCTATAGTTTGACGTTGCAGTGGATTTGCTCTGGCAATGTTCCACGATCCGGCTTCACCAGATCTTGGCAACGTGAGTTATCTTTTACCTTTGTTAGCAATTGGTAGTTTTCTTTCTCTATTTATATGAGTTCAGAAGTAAGCTTTACGTTGATAGTAATTTTATATAGAGCTATTTAATTCGATTCAGTGGTTTCATAAATTACTTATAAATTATATGTTATCTAAAATTTGGTATGCTTGGAATTGAATTTCACCACATTATTCGTTGTTTCATATATGTACGTAGGCACTTGAAAATTCTAGGTCTGTAACAGCTTAAAAGTTAATTGAATTGATGGTTTATGAATTCGGCACGCCTTTAGTGCGTGGTGTGACGTATGTGGCCCGGCTCCGTGCTGTAGCCGGCACAACACGCCGCACCTGTGTCGCCGAAACACAGGTACTCGTGGACGTGACGTCACAATCACAATAGATACCACTCCACTTGATAACTGTTATCTTTACGCGACACAATCGCTAAGCACGTCCTTCTAAAGGTCGCCTATAACTAACAAGCTTGGATTGCAATTGTTAACATGTAATTTCTTAAGTATGCCTTTTATGTAGAGACGTATAAGCTCCACTGAATATATTGGCAAATTTCCTAATTTTTCTAGTCATATCTGTCGCATACTTTACTCGCTTAATCCCTAAATGACAAATGCTGTACAACATTGACTTACAGTAAAGTGGCTCATTACTTGAACGGACACTAAGGCTAAGCGGCCTCATGTCGGTATCGTAGTATATCGTGTAGACTCTGTGAGAATGGAGGAAAGGATGAAGAACAATTTTGTGGTTAAACCTTGTTTGTTAGCAAAAAAGGAAGAATTAAAAAAAATTGACACATAATATATGGATAAGATAAGATAAAAAACGTTTTTAATGTCATCAAAATAAAAGTAAATTAAATATTGTACAGATGTTACGTAGTTATTCTAAATGACATAAATGGTCACCAATCAGCATGCGCTATGACAGAACAAGGTCCTGTCATAGCGCTGGTCTTCCATGGTGACCAAAATTAGCGAGAAGCGGCTGCTGCGTTACTCGCAGAAACATTAAACAATATTTTTATTTAAAAATATTAACGTAAAAACTTTAAATATGTTTTAATCAAAATATTTCTAAACATTAACATAAATTTAAACATATTGTTGCGATCGGGTACGTTGTAGTATCACTTGTACCATTGATGGTACAAATTAATGGTACTATAGACACAAGGCGGTCCATTTGTCGGCATTCCACATCGCAAAAGTTGCCTCTCGGAGCAACAGTGTCAGCATTGCCGATATTCCATGCGGACCAGCGGACGCGTATTTCTTTACAAAGACTACAACGATCCGTTGCTTGCGATGCGTCCGTTGCGTACGATACTGACCTGTGGACGCTTAGCTTAATAGTATCCAAATACATCAATGCGGTAGTTGGTATTTTGAGTAATATTAACGACAATTTTAGGACAAAACATTGCTCAACCTAATTAACTCGGGAATAAACACAAAGCCCTTGATTTAGTATCATCCTCGGCGAGCATGCTATCTGCATTTGTGTTCACGCCCTCTGAAATGCGATCCAGCCGCTTCAATTACATGTGCACATTCTGTTTGTTATTTCCATTCCCACAGCTGTTACTGTTATCGTTGACTCTAAATTTTGAAACTGGACAACAGCATTTGGTATAATAAGTTTATCTCCAAAACCTTGACTTATTAAAAACACATCAATCCAAATTACTTATGTTATCTTCAGCACTTTTGTGTAATTGAGGTTTTTTTTTTGACTAATTGTATTTAATGATTAGGTATGACAGATTATAATCAGAATTATTCTCATACGTCAGCATACGTGTAGGTACAATATTCGTGATGTGAATTCGTTCTACACGGGCTGCGTATGATGAGTTGATCAGACGCCGGGGTACAATCCACTGCACTATGTCTGTGTCCTCCCGCTCTCATTAATATTATATAGCAGTATCAGTCGTAACAGATATTATTGCTGTCCGCTTGTGTTGTTTATCATTTATTATTATGATCTTCGTATACATTGCCTATAGTATTCAGTCTAATCTTTTGACACTTACACTTACTTAGATATGTCACAGTATTTACATTAATAACATACTAAGCTAGCTTTATACTTTACTAGCTTATAACGAACTAAGTTCTGTTTTATTACAAATAATATCAGCCACAACTTCGTCCATAGTAAACAACACTTATTAAATAACAAAAAAAGGAAAAATAATTAAAGAAGATGTAACTTTACTTTGAGAAATTTTTAAAGCCTTGTAGGTATCGATATGGATCGACTACATGATTCTCATACTGTTGTTGTGAGAATTAATTTGCAAATTTTATTTTAAAACTATCTAGTATCAGTTGTAGTAAATGTAAAAATTATGTAAGATGGCCTTCTAAATATAATTTTGAAACTGCTTATATCTAGTTGTCATATCAATCAAAACTTGCAGACAAATATATTCTTGCCTTCCGCAATTTTGGTAATTTATATTTTTAATGTCAATTGGTATAAAACATTTGGAACGCTTAATATAAAAGACAGAAATGGAACAGGACAGAAAGAGAGACATATTTACTTGGCTTTGGTAGGTATTGACTATTGTACTCGTAAAAACAATAAAACTCGCTAAGTACCTTTCAGTAAAAACGTCTAAAATCAGATGACGAACACGTCCCAAATCTTATTTAGGTAAATTAACCGACTCAATTCTCGCAAATAGCATATCTCCGTTGTTCCTTAGGTATTTAAAGTGGTTTTCCTTGTCACTCACAAACCTATTCCATTTCAGACTGACAACTGCGATGCCAGACCCGAATGGTGCACGCTAACGTAATACGGACTCGAGTAAAGTGTACTGAAGTGTAGTGCAGTGTAGTGGGGGAGGGGGGATGAGGCCATGGCCTTCATGAGCAAGAAGAAGCGGTACAAGTTCGAGGTGCAGACCTGTCTGGAGGAGCTCACGGAGGTGCCCTTCGTGTCCGCTGTCCTCTTCGCCAAGATCCGCTTGCTGGACGGCGGGAACTTCATCGAGCATTCCACAAGGTAAACACTTTGGGCCCATACTTGATATGTAGTATCTTAAATGTCGTGTTCCTAATTTGGGTAGGTATCATGAGCTAAGTATCAAGTGTCCGATGTACGCGTGTCTCGGTGTAGACCAACGAACCGTCGTAAGATTTTTGTTACTTTGCTACGGCAAGGAACATTTCTACTTACCACGAGGCGAGGCGGATTGATCACAAATATTTATACGTCAGTCATCGATTATCTCGATTGAAACCGCATTCGATCACGTCAACCGAAATCTTGTCCATATAAATTCACAACAATCTGTCTAATTTATCACATAGACAATAGTATACAGTCGGCCAGAATAAAATGACGGTCAGCTTAGCATAATTTAATAATCAATGAGCGTCTCGAGATGAGCGATAAATCTCCCGCGGGGATGAATAACTTAGCGTGGACTTGCCACGCATTATTCGGACCAGCAAAAAGTGATTGTTTATACACTAACTTCACGTTATACCGTTATGTAACCTACTCGAGCGGATAATGTTTAGTTACATTAGCGAACAGGCAGTAATTATTATTTATTTAACCGCATTGACGCAACAGTTAAATCATATTAGCCTGCCTTTCTGCCACAACACCTAAATTATTACACAGTTTTAAAAGTTCGCTCTACCACGCCTCGGATATTGAAACTATTCAATTGGGTACTGGAATTTCGCATGCTGTGCCGCGCGCACATGATCTCACACTGTTTATCATTGGAATTCCACGTCATAAACTGGAAAAAGCTATCGAGACCGCGCGGAATGGAATGATCGAATCAATATTATGTAAATTTGTCATTATATCGGCTTTCTGGCGCAATTCCCTTTTATAACAAAACTGGGAAAGTGTTCAATTGACTAAATCCGCGCGATATTGACCATGAAATGACGCACACAAATTGATTAGGGTATTTGATACCTCCGAAACAATACTTGTAATCGTGATCGTGTTTATGTTGTCCATTTATGGTCGACAGGAGTGTTTCAGTCACCTTACCTGAAAGTCAAAATACGTCTATTTATTAGTAAATGTTGGCAGAGTGACAACCGTCTGTGTTGCTCGATTCATTTCTTTTGTGAAAGCATTTGCACAAAGGCGTTTACATTGCACAAAGCGATCGGCTACAAAGTTCCAACTTGCTGTTGATTAACTGGTGAAACAAACATAACTTGTTGTTCTATCCCTTACCTACGCACACATGTGGCGCGACCGCGAGCGAGACGGCGAGCGTGTTGTTCCCACGAGTCGACGAGTGTAATGAAACTCTTTGTCTCTTCTCCTATCAATCGAAGTAGGTCGATTCCCTTTGACATTACCATTGATTAAAGATTCTTTCATAACGCTGTGAGGAAATTTAGAAACTAATTCGTCATTGGCATCATCAATCTTTTGTACACCCACGTGTGGAATTACACGGTCTGTCGTGTCCCAGTCTTCCTCCGCCCACGCACTATTTGCTTGCCTGCGTGCTAACACCACTTTTGTGTCTTGTCCGATCCATTGCCCGCTGTTTATGAAAATTAATTATATTTTAAAAACATTGTCGATTATTTTTTATAATGGATTGTTCAACCGGTAATAGTATTAGCTTGATTGTGTCGTTGGGCACGCGGGCGGCTCATGATGGTCATGGCCAGATTGAGTGTACGAGATCCTGTCCCACTTGATTCAGTTTGATGCCGCTACGCGCGCCTGATTTGAATAATATATGTCAGCCCACTAAATGCTTCCGAAACATAAAACTGTATACCTACTGTGTCGATGGATAAGCGAGCGTGTGACCCGAGCTGAGCTAGCGACTGGTCACTCGCCCAATCCTGTTCTTGATATTCACTGTTCGAACATTCGCCGCCTAATTCGTAACAATAACTTAAATTTTCATACAATGATGTCGCGCATTAGAGCATCGGCGACTTCCTGCCAAGTCTCGCTTTTAACTTAATTTGGCGAAATGCCATCTTGCCGCGAAAGTGCTCTCTTAAATTAGGAAGCAAAATTGTATAATGCAATTAAATACGAGAGCTCTGGAATTCTTCTTGGTATCTCCAGGAAATGTGACGTCGATTGTAGAAACCCTGGTCCCTGTAGGGTCTAGTAATGGGCGGGGAAGTCGCCAGTTAGGGGAGAGGTGGAATGCGGAGGTCCATCTCCGCTCGCCAATTGACTCCCATGTCCTGACTCGTGCATATCCACACTCGTATGATGCACTAGCACCCATTTCCATTAGATATGTACCTAGTCTGTTGCTTTTTATGATTAGTGACCAATCGATGCTATAAGTGAACTTTTCGGTTGTTAATAGTACGCAGGTTTAGCGCTGCAAATTATTTTACAAATGGGTACTGTATCATTTTGATTTCACAATTTTACATTCCATCTTTAGAACTTTCCGGGCTGGGTCAGTGCGTGAAACGGTTTTTTCGTGTTTCGCAATCGTCCGGAGAAGCCTACCTTCTAGGTCTTCATGCTCCATCTCAAAACCACATCGTCACTTTACATGATTGTGGTCAAATGAAGGATTATCAAGCATAAAAAATAACTTCAGATTTGAAATGAACACACCCTCCAAATTTGAATTTGAGTCTTATTGGTTTAGGTAAGTCACTTATGACCTCTTTGTTCTCAACCTTTTGCCTAAATTAAGGTTAGCCATAAAAAAAATTAACCAGAATGTTAAAGGATTAGTGAAATCGAATTTTATTCGTTTATTATTTTTATTACACGCACGCCAAGCCCTGCGAATTGAGAACAACATTTTAATTTACAATTAATTGAAACTGTTTGAATAGTTTATCATAAGTACTCTGTAATTAGAATTTTATGCCGATAGTTATCAAATGTGCTTGTAATTGATTGGTTTATTTAAATTGGTCGTATTAATGACACGAGGTATCGCTTTACCGCACGCAAAGGTGAACGGACGAAAATATTGTCGGATAGCCACAATCCACACAATGCAAGGAAATCCAATAGATTGTAATACTACCTAGGTATGTAATTGTTCTACATACCCATGTGGATGGCAGAATCCGATACCTTCTATTTTACAATTCAAAAACCTTAGGACGGTTTTTCATAGTAAATAACGTCAGCTATTGCGTGATTTTCTATATTGTATACCTATGATGTAGTATCTCGGAAACAGCTGCAACTATTTGCATACTTAATATATACTTCGCTCGTAAAAATGCTTTTCTGGCTAATACAACTGAATTGGCTAAAATACACAATAAGTCAATTTATGCCTTATTGCGATTGTTATATTATAAAGATAAACAAGGTTAAAAAGCTTTTATTGAATTGATATATTTATGATTTAACAGAGTTATTGCAAATTTAGGTTTATTAATTACGTGTAACATTACAAAAAATGACAAACTTTTTATTACCTCCTTTAAGTCTGATATAATGTTTACTATAAATGATATATTTTTTCGAATACGGGGGCTAGTATGCAGACGGTTTCAGTGGCGATTAATCGATCTAGATAGATTTAAATGTAAAAAAGTTCTAGCTGTAATCTACTTATCAGATTCGCTTGCACGATGACCAGAACTGATGAAACTAGAACAAATTATTGCCTCGGCTAGAGCACATACGTCTGTCACGAAGGTCCACTGTTCTTATTGTTCCCGTCTCAATCAGTCACGCTAATCTTTGTGACACTCAGAGGACAAATACAATAGTTTGAATATTTCCTCTAACTGCTACAGTGGATACGACATATTTTGCTATTTTGAAGAACGTTTATTGTTTCCCTTACGACTTCCGGTTATTTCGTGAACCTGATCTGATGCTATGATGATGATGTCCAAGCCGATTTCGGCTATGGCGACTGTGTCACTGGTGAGGCATTTTAACCGAGACTTATGTCAGTTAGAGTGTAGATGGTCTACTCTTTTGTGCTCTGATGCTATATTTCACGATCCACCGTCGATTTTCATTCTCGTTCGTATTATAATTTCTGATTCCAACCCGTAGAGGACCCCTAGTAATCTTCTATATAAGTAAAAATGAATTGTTGTTCGTTAGTCTGATTAAAACTCGAGAACGGCTGGGCCGATTGAGCTGATTTTGGTTTTAAAATGTTTGTCGTAGTCCAGGGTAGGTCTAAACGGTGAGCAAATAAGGAAAAATTGCCTGGAACTTTTTTTACCCGTGCGACGCCGGGGCGGGCCGCTAGTTAATAATATATAGGGAAATTATGAATACTAGCAGTACGGAATCCCTCCGAGGATGCCGTAACCGGCCCTCTCCTTTAGTAATGATTTAATGAATGTAATTAGCGGCGCGAGGTCCGACGTGAGGCGCGCTAAGTTGGCCAAGGCGATGGTGCCCGCATTGCAGCAGGGACAAGGCCAGGACCCGTGGCTGCAAGCCAACCACTCGCCGCGATTACTCTCCATACATTTTTAGAGATGCACCGAGTATAAAAAGCACCGAATAGTTAGTCGATCAAAGCTAGCGCAGGTTTGATCTTTTACAAATCGATAGCTCGGCAGAGCTGGGCGATATTGGACGCTGACCTCTGTAATAGGGCATCATCATTCGATTACCATACTCGCTTCGCTTGGTAGGCGGGATGCCGAGCGCAGTATTTGCTGTATTGGCCCTAGAAATTTAATGAATTACTCACAGGCATACCTGATGCTAAGTTTCGAGGATGGATTGCAAAGGTCTTGAAAATCTTTTGTCTTAAACTCTTATAAAATCTCAGGTTTTAACTATCTGGAAAAGCAGCAAGGAACAAGTATGTATGTCATAAGAGTAATTATGTCTAAATAAAGAAGAATAAAAATCACTTATAAAGTTATTACTACTAAATAAGTTATATAACGCCTGAATTAGGATAATTCAATATTTGTAAAAAAAAATAATAATCTCAGTTTGATACCGACAAGCTGTTGAGCTTATGCTGCTCTGATTTTCAGATGATCCTTTGCAAATTATAAAAACACCTATTAAGTATATCAAGTACAATCTTTACTATTTTATCTCTTAAATTATAGGTATAATTTATAATGTGGTAAGCTACTGGCTGCTGCATACCAAAGTCATCAGTCCTATGCAATTATGCTATAGCTTTCAAAATGGTACGCTTTTAATAGACGTGTAAGCTTTCCCGTGCTGAACCTGATTGGCTTCAAGCTGAGCGCGCAGTGTCGCGGTATTTCACTTGTATGTGGTAATTGCAATCTTTTACTGCGACATTCATTAAAAAAATATATATACTTACTTACATGTAGATTGTTTTCTTCCCAAGTTTCCATGAGCTCCAAGATATGATGAATAGGGTTAAAATGATTTATGATTATTAGTTTGTTGTCGTTTAAATTTACACATTATAGTCTTATGTTGATCAAAATAAAAAAAAACCGTAGTGCACCTTAAATACTTCGACACACTTAATTGATCACAGCACCCTCTGGGAACATCGATACACGACTATTAGAGGAGGAGGGAGTTAATAATATAAGAAAAAGAAGCTGTTGGAGAAAGAAATAATAAAAGACAAGTCTATTGGAAATAGTTTCATTGTAATACCCAAGATTTTATGAGCCCATTCTAATTGTGCTGTGATCGATTAAGTGCGTCGAAGTATTTTAGGTATAATACGGATTTTTTACACACATACTTACTACACTTAACTGTACCAAAAAATAATAATCTCTCACAAATCACGAACTGTTGTAAAACTCTACAAGAAAAATATCTTCAAACATCGCTCGGAATAAATCTCGTCTATTCCAGCCGCTTGTACTGGCCGCACTAACTCCGCGCAGGCCAGGGGTCGTCGAACCGCCTGCCCATTTTTGCTTCATCTGTGGATTACAAACTTCGCATCATTTACACCCATCCCACATCTGCACGCACAAACAAATTCACTTGATTGGTTCAATAAAAAAAAACGTATTTATTTATTTCTCTAGTACATACAAATGAACTTACAGACTGGGGTCCAACACATTTAAAAGTCAAAAATATTTTTTTGATAATAATAATGTCAACAGTAATTAAGAATCAAATTAAAAGAAAAAAATACAGTTAATTAAATAGAATATAAAAAAAAAACATTTACCGTTTTTTTTTCTATGAGCATTAATAAAACAATTGAAAATAAATAATTAAGTTGTATTATGGTCGAATTGAGAGACCTCCTCTTTGAAGTCGGTTGAAATGTGACGTAGTAGGGAATTTGTCTATTGTAATTTGTATTGACCGAACGTTCTTGTTTGCCGGAAGTTATGTTAAATTATTTGTGTCACTTATAACGTGCAGTCTAGTCATAATGTATATTGTACCTACGAGGAAACTGCTCCACTTATTGACTGTAAAAACTAAAAAAAGATGTGTTTGGGATTTAGTGAAATATTTTAGAGCTTACCACGGGGCTAGATTTTGATGATAGATAGATAGATAATATCTCACATACAGTCTCTGGTGGTAGGCTTCGGCCGCGGCTTGTCACCACCCTCCGGAAATAGTTATTTATTCCAAACATTTTGCAAAAAAAAATGTCATGAAGATCTCATAATCATTTTATGCGTAAAACAATAAAATAACCATCAGCATTCCGAATGATTTGACATCATCGTCTATCTTTATCATCAAATCACGTCACTACTTGCGCTCGGCCATTAGTGCATCATTTAATTGGTCATTAACGTTAAGTAAGAAACTCTAGCGCACATGTTAAGTGAAACTGTTGTGACGTTGCTATGTACTGGTACCAACGACTATTATAATATCCTAAAATTAATGACGCCAACGAAAATAAAAATATAATATTCACCGTAATAATATTTTATTTAAGGATTTTTCTAGGCAGTTATTTTCATTAATCCATTCGGTGTTTGGTTACACCACTATTCACCATTCGCAGTTAAATTAAAACCGTGACTATCACCTTAGTATAATTTCCTTCAACAAAATCTAAATATTATTTACTTAAAAACGCGATTTCAAATTGATTTCTGACTTCTTACGTATTATTTATAAACGACATCAAATTGATTTCTTATCTTACTAGCTACGCATTATTAATAAACTCGCCCATAATAAATTGTATTAAACAGAGTAGAGTATTTAATGTCGACACGTGCTGGTTCCGGCTTCCTCGTAAGTGAATATGATACCTGCCATTAATGCAATGACATGTCTCTACTATAATGCATAGTATTACGCTTAAAGCTTGTGTGCTACTCGCCAGAGTCACTTTGCAAAGATACACGAATGCTGTTGACGTTCCCATCTGTCCTATCCTTACCATTCCCCGTTGCGATTGCTTTCCTTCAAATAAAAATGCGATTGTTCCTATCCGGTACTATTTTCGCTTCGTTGTTACCTTTCACGAGCCTTGTATCATCGCAGTGTGAAATGTCTTTGTCTTGTTGCTTGTAAGTAGCACTTTGAGTAGGGTTAGCCGCGGTTCGTGTTACATAGACAAAGCCCAGGCTTTGCTACTAATTGTATTATTTTCACGCTCAGTCCAGTCAGTCAGTATTTTATGTTGTGGATTTATCTTGGATATAAATCGAGTAGATGTACAGTTCAGTCAGGTTCAAGCCTTGGAGCAACTAGTTCGTAACTATCGCACGCCGCTGAGACGCGACGTGGCCAGACATGTTTACGCATCGACTGCACTGACCACGGAATAATGTGTAGCTAGTGAGGCACGTCACGGCTTGGCGGAAAGCAAAGCAGCAGGAATGCAGTTTGGCCAGTGGCCGTCCCGCCGCCGGTGACCACCAAACGACACCCACCGCGCGCCGACTGCTGCCTATTCTGGGTCGCGCCTGCTGCCTGCCTGACTCGCTTGCACTGTTATTGACTCTGATACTTAGTTTCTAGTTTGAATATCTCCTTGATGAGTTTGAAATCTAAGAGAGTGAGAGAGAGAAGTTGGAGAAAATTCCTTCTTGAGGAGAATAAAAACGTAGGAGGATATATTATATCGTCACAGTTTACGTGAGTAAAACCCATTTTCAAATAGTTTGAGAATGTTAATTTAGATCCTTGAGTGATGAAACCCTTTCGCTATCATTTACCAACACAAGAAATATATTCAGGCTTAAAATGTAAACACTTTTCGGACGTCAGTAAGAAACCTACCGTGCCTATTGCGTAAAATACACTAAATGGACAAGCCAACGATAAAGTGGCCGTCCATCACGCTCGTTTAGAACGTACCGCAGAATGTTTACCATAAACGTTGAAGCTGCGGTGAGCGACGGAAGGCGTATGTCATGTCTGAGTGACAGAAACCATCTCGTTATGTAAGCGGTCCTGCGCTGGCCACACATCACGTGGGACTTGTGGCAGCCGGGGACTGGCGCAGTTCTGGATGAAACATCCGTTACGTCATCGTCGCCGAGGCACTTCTTATAGATTTATCGCAAATGCCCATGTTTACCGTTGCAGTGTTTGTTTAAACTGGGACGGAACGAATAGCAGTCTGCGCTTTGCCCGTCAACGCTCTTTGAACTTCGCATAACACGTGCCATTCCTCTTATCCCTGTTTTTACAATGTTTCAAGTAAGTATGTAATCTGACGTAAGAATCATTTGCGAGGAATTTCGCTAAACAAATTTTCAATGGTTTCTTTGAATACATTTAGAATGTTGTTAGTTTAAATCAGAAGAAACAAGCTACTTTGGACTTGTTTAAAATAAGTCTTTATTCGCCACGATATTGTGCAGACATAGAAATAAAATAGTAGCTGTCTGTGTTGAGGCCGTTACAAGATGCTTTGCTCTTCTCGATTGTGCAATTACGAGATTGTCGAAGCAATAAGTTGCAAATCACCGAGTGCGAAACTGGCCGTGTGTTCGGTGCACCAATTTGTGACGAAACGCGCTGGGCCGGGTGACGGCTAACACGTGCTGTGGCAATCTACTTCCCTGATCATCATGATTTCCTCTGTTCCCTTTCAAACGACGCAATAGAAAACTGTGTCAGTATGTAGCGTGACGGTCATTAAAACAACAGAAAACATAACGCCTTTCACGTTTAAACATCCCACTAAACAAGCCACGCGACTTGCTTTACCACTGCGACTGGAGTTACCGCAAGCACGAACCTCACCTGTGCCCTTTCACGCTACTCTGAAGGGCTTTGTCATGAAAATCTAACGAGAGTGAAGATTCCTTTGGTATTGTGTGATTTGGCACGGCGAGTTTTGAAGACGTTTGTTCGACCTTGAACTTTTCACTGCTTTGGAAATCGTTGGTTGTCACAGTGATTGCTGAAAGCACTGTGAACCTTTTTGCGCTAAACATGTGATTACGTGTCTACAATACGATTTTTACATGGGCGGATTATTCAGTTTGCACTTGAGCGCAAAGTAAACCTAACCTTATTTTGTTACCTAAGTAGTGGTATAATATCTCACCCCAGTGGTATTTTATCGTTCATCAGTTTAAACATATCGGTTTCACAACACCGGAAAGGAAACGACATGAACGACATGACATTTTTCTGGATCGTAACATAAGTAACTGTCTGTTTGATTGATGGCGAATTGCGATAGGTGAGTCGGAGCCAATATACAGGCTGGGAGATGTCACTTTTTTTATTGCTTTACCTAGATCATGGGATATATCGAACATGTAGTCAGAGGGGAACTTTAAATTAGCCGTCCCACTGATGTTATCGGGGGAGCTATTAATCACTTGGAATAGCCGCTTAGCCAAATTAAATTGTACCTTTTAGCTACAAACTGATAATCCGAAACTGACTGGGTTACCTAATGTATGTATGTAGGTACAGAATATTCTGTACAAGCTGTAAGCCTGCGGCGGTGCCCGCGAAATAATAGATCTTCCCGATAAAAAATAATTCTGATATGTAATGTAAGGTATGTATATTTTAGTGTATTTTCATCCAAATCTATTCAGTAGTTTTTGCGTGAAAGAGCAACAAACATACACACACACACACACACACACACACACACACACACACACACACACTTACAGCCTCACATCACTTTCGCGTTTATAATAATAGTAGGTTTTGAATCCCACCAACACTATTCCTAAAGTTATGTAATCTAACGCGCCTTCTTTCGTTCATCCGATGGAATTCCTAGTAAAACCAAACAGTGTGTAAATCACAATGAAAGCGAAAGCGGTTATCGTACGAGGAATTGGGTTAGGGAGGGACACATGTGCCGAATAAATTATCAAACTATTTCCAATGTTTAAGTTTCATTAATCAACTGGCTTTAGCATTGCCTCGCATACAATAATTAGTATTAATCCTCTTAGGATAGGATGCATTTTACGCCGACATCACATCGCTCCAATGGAGGAGTTATAATTAATTTATTTTAAATAACCATAAATATAAGCTCGGTGTACATATATGAGGATATTATGTGTGATGCATTGGTTCCGTATTACGAATAAAAATACCAGATCAAAGCGAAGTTTCTTCTAAAAATTAGATTCGTGTCGTGCATCCGCGCTTAAGTTCCTACGTTTATTTTGATAAACATCCGTTTCATTTTAATTCTTCTGTCTTTATATTTGGACACCGCTGACTGACTTGTTATTATTCGGTCGTTTGTTTTAGATTAAGTAGTCTGTTATCAAGCGGATGTGGTCAGCAATCATTGTCGTATTGATTTGATTGACATTTCCAGTTCCTACTATGTAGTTTACTAATGCCTACCCAGGTAGTCGGTGGATTGTTGATATTATTTGACTCTATAAAATGTCTGTGCATTCGAATATCGAGTCAGACGAAGTTAGATGGCATTTGCGTGTGCAATTTCTGTTAAGTTCACCCGTCTTCTATTTACCTATTTATATACAATCGATCCGACATTCAAGACAAAGGATTGATATATAGCGGGTCGCTAGTAGATAAAATGTATGGAATGGAAGGAACTTATTGACATTATATTTAGCAAGGTCGTATTGGTTCCTCATATCGGCAATATGCACCCTCGATGATCTCAATTTCCTTTCGACGCTTTAATTTTATTCCTCAGTCCTGCCACGCCGAGTCCAGTCCAATTCGATTCCTAAATTAATTGGACCCGTTTCATTTCGGCTTTACCGAGCCGAATGGCGATTGGCGACCCGCTCGGGCGTCCTTAATTGAAATCATTCACTCAGATAGATTAAATCTGCCACATCTTTCTTTGTGGTGTCTGCGTCTTACATCTAAGATGCTTTCAAATACTTGAGATATCTTTTGTCTCAGAGTCGCTCAACAAGGTATGGAGAGGGCTTATGCTCGGGGTTTCTATGCGAGATTGAATCAGAAATGAGGAGATACGTAAGAATTGTGAATCACCAACACAGTCAAAAAGATAAGTGCATTGAAGTGGCATAAAGATATCCATAAAGATGACCGAAAAGTTCTAGAATGGAGACCGCGATTGGGTAACCCAGCGTCGGACGATGGTTTGGAAAAACTGCTGGTTCCCGGTGGATGCATGTCGCTTCTTATCGAAATAACTGGAACTCCTTGTCTAATAGTATGTTTTGTGAAATATTATGCGACGTCAGTGCGTGCAAGATAGTGACGTAAACGTGAGCCATTCACAGCACGTCGCGGAGTGCGCACGCGGCGGGTGCCCGCTGAAGGACGAGCGACACGTGCCTTGTCTCTAGGGTCCACTACATAATCTAATTCAGCTTCTGTTGCCACACTCAACTGTCAATCAAGCAAATGCATTGGTGTTTATTAATTTGTGTCTTCAACTCCAAATACTTTGTATATTTTATTTGTGTATAAAGACAGTTCCTTGTTTTATCGCTCGGTAGGAAATGTCTCTATTGCTACGTAGGTTTTTAGTATTGATAAACTAACAAGTCACCGTATCAAATTAAACATCATTAAGTAATCTCATCCAAGTCCACTACCTCAATCTTTGCATTGTCTAAAAGTTCTGAATAAGCGGAGTGTGACGGGACTGCCGGCTTTCAAGAAACTACGTTCATTTAATAATGCGCGGGGTCAGTGCTCGGTCCGTGGCTTTCGTGCGACGCCTCCGCCACGCCACGCCAGCCGCGCCGGCGCGCTCTCCGCCGAGGACAACGTTCTCATGAATCAGCTAATTTCGTGATCCAACACCAATCAACTGTTAAACTAAGTGCGGTCTCGGATTACTGAGCTGCTAAGATTTCAATTTGTTGTCTGCGCGTTCCAGGCCATTGGGTTTGATGCTTATTGTTATGAGAGGAGAAACCCTGCAGGGTGCCGTTATTATCGCGTCTAATGTTCCCGAGCCGCCTTTTATGCAAATGGCTATGGCCCTTATAAACTTGCGACAGATATGACAACCTCATCAAATTCTGTTTAAGGGATACTTAAAAGTGTCGTGGTGTCGTTTGTGAGATAATCGACAATAATGTTCATTTCGGAAACGGTATACCGACAGCCGTGCTACTCACGTACATTATGACGATTTGACGATACTTGAAATACTACCTTCTAACGCCAGGTTTATTGATAAGTTTCTGTCGTGTGGTATATCCTCCCTATAACCTCGGGCTCGGCCGTCTCCGCCGCCGGCGCCGCTGACTTCGTTAGCAGCCCTCACGCCCTCGCCGCACGGAATAGCGGTGGCCCATTAATTGCATTCGAGAAAGCTCTCGTCAACGAGGCAGTACCAACTAAACTGCCCCGCTATTTCATATTATTACCACATAAACTTTACGGCGTGTATAAAATTTGGGCCGCCTCTGGCGCCTTTATGCAAACTTTGCGTTTCTGCACAACGTAAATATATTATTTTGAAACATGGTTTTATCTAGAATCTTATCTTTAGTGCGATTAACATTCGAATTTAGATTATTTTATGCTTAGCTAGATCATTTGATATTTACTTTGAGTTTATGCACAAATGTAAATGGCTTTTAGCATAGAATCAGACCTTTACATTGGCATGGCGCTGGCGGCCGGCCTTGCGCGACCTTGCGCAGGTGGTACAGTGCCCGCAAGGGCGCCCACGACAGACAGACGGACACTTTCACTTACACGTCCAAAAACAAACGTTCCGAGGCTCCTTGAACCCAGCTGAAGAGCAAGGTCCCCATAGCTCTTAAAATATCCTGTCGCTAATTTAAATATCAACAGATGCTTCGGTGATTCATTCAGGTCTATTTCAGACTGAATGTTCTATGATTGAAAAACCCACGTATCGGGCGCACTTGTCATCGGTTATTAATAGCAGTGATATGCGCGTCCTTCGGCAGCCTGGCGGGCGCGGGAGGAGATGTGCTAATTGTCAGGATCACCGCCCACCACTCCTACATCATGTGATGAGCAATCATCGCTCGAAACTGCTTAATTGATGCTAATGTCAGATTTTAGATTACTATTAATGTGTTTGTTTGTTAAGATTCTGGTTATTTGTTTACGAAAAATGATGCAGTTTCCACATAACGTGTGCTAGTTTTTACTGTTCTAGTTATATCTTGTCAAGGTGTACAACTAATCTATGCCCTTTCGGACCAGTACTCCTGATCGATATTGAAATGAACCTGCTTATAATTTATTCGGTTGTAAAATACTGTTCGGTTGACCGTGTCACGAGACCCTTCTATGACATGAATGGGCCCTTAAATCCAATTATGTCTTCAACTTCCGTCCTACAATGCACTATCTAGTCCATACCGGACAGGCGCGGCTACTTTAAAGGTCATTGTTGCCGATAAATTATAAATATTATTCTATCGTCACTATAATATATTCGCTGGTAATAAAAATACCGCAACAACTGACCGACTTCTCCTCGGTGCCGAAACTAATTTGAACAAAAATTAATTTACAGGGCCGTGTTTTGTGTAATTTCCTCGCCGGATTACTCCCTTGTTTCGCCGCCATTTATATAAAGGACTTCGTTTATTCAAAGAGCCTTATAATTAAGAAATACATTTGAGACGGACCAAGGGTTCCGTGTATTTCTACAGTTGATTCAACACATACGGCTCAGTTCACTAAATCGGAGTAAACTAAGCAATGGTTAGTATGGCAATAATACGTGTTAATGGTTATTTATGTCGAAAGCTATCTCTCTTTGCCTTGTCGCTTAACTATTTGAAGCATCAATTTACCAAGTTTCAACAGTAGAGGTATAGTTTCGGTAAAAATGCCTATGATTAACGGACGGACAGACAATCATGACGAATAATAATACATAAGTTTTTTTGCCATTTGGCTTCGGAACCCTAAAAACAAAGGACGTCCTAAAATCTGTTTGAGTTGAACAACCACATAAATATCTCGAATCGTTCACTTTCCAAGACATTTGATAAGATGGCAATGACACTCTTGCAAAATATTTCTTTACTGGCCAGGTCACCTTTAGTCTTCAGTCAATGAATCTCAATTCGAGTAGGTGTTCGCAAAATTTATCTTGCCTGTCGTTTAAAAAGGTTAATTTTGTCGACCCGTACCCCTAATTCAATCATCACGTGTATTTTTAGTTTCGACCTGCTGGTTCCCACCGCACTGCAACGTGTTAAGCAAACTCATAACCAGTGCTAATTTATTTTAAACGATTACATAAATTAGAAAATGACCCAATAGGGATTTTCCTATTGCTTATTAGTAAACATGCAACAATGAGTTACGTGGAGGTAAAAAGCCGTGTTGGCTAAGTGGGAGCACACTCGACTTTCATTCCGAAGGTCGTGGGCTAAACCCCGCCACGCGTTAATAGATTTTTCTTCTTGAAAAATGTATTTGCGCTTAAAAACACGTGCTTTAACGGCGAAGACAAATATCGTAAGAAAACCGGCATGTTCTGAGAACTTTAAAGAGCTTGAAGAACATGTGACATTCACCAACCCGCACTTGGCCAGCGTGGTAAATTAAGGCCTAATCTCTCTCGCCAAGAGAGAAGTCCTTGTGTCCTAACGTAATAATGATGGCACATAAAAAGTATAGAGAGGACATTTAATGGTTGCTAAAGATTATTTACTTTTATATTCTTTACCCCCGACAAAAACAGGGGTGTTAATATAAGTTTGACATGTCTGTCTGTGGCAACATAGTTCCCGTACGGATGAAACGATTTCAATGTGTTTTGCGTGAGTGTTCTTAGGCAGTTTGATGAAAACCGGTTGACCCTTTTCAAAGTTATGAGTTTACTCTCTAAAGTTATGGGAGTAAAAGTGGGGAAGGAAAACAGAAAATCTGAAAATATACTCGAGTGGGGTCTTTAATGAAAGCGCATCACATGCACATTTCAAAATAGTATGACTTTTTACTTTTAAGGGAACTAAAGTTCTGGACCGATTCCAAAACTAAGGTTTTTTTTTTTAATTTAAATTTAGATTTTTTTTTTTTATGAGCCTGTGGTGTCCCACTGCAGGGCAAAGGCCTCCCTACCTTCCTTCCAGACGTCCCTATCACCTGTTGAAGTTGTCCAATCCCTAAGGTGGGCGTCAAGTTCGTCTCTCCACCGTCGCCTTGGTCTACCGCGAGGTCTTTTCCAGTTCTGTGGGATCCATATGGTGGTAGATTTTGCCCACGACTCATCCGGTCTGCGGTAGACGTGTCCCGCCCAGTCCCATTTTAACTTTCCCGCATGTTGGCTTACGTCAGCTATTTGGGTTTTGGAGCGCAGTTCACTGATCTTAAATTTAGATTATATCTGGTAAAATTTAAATTCAATGTAAACTTAGATATAACGTAGCACAAGTTAAAATGTAACATGGTCAGCGAATAAGGGCTTTTATTATTATTACACATATGTATAAGGTGATTTATTATTCTGGGATGCTTCAACCTTGGAGTATCCGTGACGTGATCTCACCTCGATCGATTCCGAAGCAGGTATTGTTCAGTCTTACCTTATGGAAAACCGGCGGTGGCGTCATCGCATCACGACGTAACGAGATGCTTCGTCTGGTATTGATAATGTCCTTTCTTAACTGCTTTCACTTGCGGGGACGTAAAACTTACAAATATATACATATATATATAAGTACTTTTATCCACAAATGTAGTAATCAAATTAACTCTTCTACAAAAACAATGTGTGTCCGTATAACTCATAGATAAAAGACACTGGCCTCGATTTAACTGCTATAATGACCAGATCGTTACTGTATTGAAAGAACATCTCAATGTTTGAGATATTGGCTCAGTGATTTCTGTTAAAGATAATGATTTATGTGTCAAAGACAGTTGCGAGAGCGAAGCGTTGCAACAGTGCCTCTGGACGGTGCACGTGTTGTAATAAAGCTTCTAATGATCGTTGTAAACAGATTGACTTAACTGTGCAGGGATATTTCCGCCAGAATTCATTATACAAATATAATGAGAGTTTTTCTTATAAGATAATGTTAGTTGTATATCTTTGTGTGTTGTTACTTTGATGCGGTTTTGTTTGTTTTTGTTCACAGTGTTGTTGTTTTTATATTGTGTTTTGTATCCGTGAAAACCTTAATTAAGCTTTCTAGTGTTATATTGATTTGTTTACTATGTATTTGTAAGTTTTTGGTTTTCCAATAAATAAATAAATAAATAATAATAATTAAATTAGTTTTTAATTGCATGATGATTGATTCTTATTTCATGCTATAAATCACAAAGACTGACACCTCTCCAACCTCCTAACCTATCTTGTCGATAGGCTCGGAAAAAGTTAAGTATACATCACTAGCAAGAAGTCTTTAGTTGATTTTTGTATAAAGTTGTGAATAAACCTGCATTATTTAATAAGCGGAGCTTTAATGAGGCGCCCGAGTCTGAATACAACAATGTCACGTAATTGCATTCGCATTCGTATGCTTCGCGGTCGCCGGTCGCGCCTGAATGAGACGCTCTGAATGCCCTTCCCGGAATGCAAACTACTAATCTCACTATTTTCGGCGTTATTACTTTCAGTATGTCTTGGTTTGCTCTAATTAATTTAATTCATTGTCTGTGTAAATTTAGCACGACATATTAACTGTACTTAGCACAGAAAACGCTTCATCATTTTATTAACCACCTCCTATACATTTCATTCCTGGTTTTTGCGGATCGCCAAGTGCGGTCATTCTAGCACATTGCATGGTGATAGCCCTATAATAGTAAATAGTGTAAAAGAGAAATGACCGTGCGCATAGAAACCGTCCATTAGATGCAGCTGAGTGCAATCAAACAATTATCTATCTGCAGCGCACGCAACGATCAAGGGAAACTTGAGCCCGTAGCATCATTCTGCGCAATTTCGCCCTACGAGTACTACGTCGGTATATAGGTACCGACTCGAAGGCGGCCGTAATGCTTGTAAAACGATCCGTCTGTTTCACTCCTCCCGCCCTCTGTTTATTCTATCCAAGATGTAGATCAACATCTGCGGTTGGAATTCGCTCATTGACCGATATTCCGACCGCCGCTGTCAAGAACTCAAACGACCTCGCAATTTATTTGATCAAATACAATTATCGGACTGTGAAACTTTATCTCAGTCGGACGTTTGATCAATTCCGAGTCCTCGTCGCAATTCCCGGAGCGATGTTCGAAGCTCAAGTCTCTTAGCGCCGTATTAAACTTGTGCCCCTTTGTTCCAGGTAAGCCGAGCCGCGGCAAGTTTACTAATAAACTTCACTTACCTGCTGGGGTAAGTTAGGCTCAATGTATTTGAAGAGAAACAGGGTCTTTGAAGTACAAAGGTAACATTTTATTCGGGTTGATGGGTATCTACTTATACAAACGGTTATTTGTCAACGATATATTTACCGCTAGCGTAATGCCCGTAACGCTGTTATGGAAATAGGTCACGTTCTTAGTGATGGATGACTTTGTAGTAAACAAAGATGTCAAGAGAAAGTAGTATCAACAATTGTGAACAGGTGCTGTCACCTGTTCACTCAAAACTCACGTGACCATACTAAAACATAGTTGCAAACCTGGGTTGCACACGCTTTCTCGGAGTTTACGGTGATAAATTAAAATAATACTTATTTTTGGGAAGTTCCCCGTTGGCAAGCGTTACTACCGATTTCTGCTTAGATGATAACACCTGCTAATAAGCACCCGCTGAATGCAGGATGTACGGCTCCACGTTCTGAAAATTTACTTAAGCCATCAATTTTTTCCAATGTTTGGTTAATTGTCAAAAAGTTTAAAACTTAGCAGACAGATTGCCATACTCAAATAAAATATTAAGTTCCTCATAAGAGTCATAAGATAATTATTCCTATTATATTTGGGGTTTAACTCATTTTAGTACTGTTAATTGTGTATCCGTGTTAGAGAAGGTCAGTAGTCGCAGAATGTTACAAAGTCAGCTGATTATGTATGTCATTCGTTATAATGCATACATAATAACAGTGTCATTCAAGTAGACAATGGTAGATGCTATGAATCATATCAGTGGAATATTCAGTTTGCGCAGGTTGTCTCACGCCCAGGCTGAATCTGCAATTGTGAGCCCAAGGCTCCTTTATATTGTTCCAATGTTGCCGTCTTGAGGAAGAACGTGGGTCGAATACCTTTGTAATTTACACGCAGAAAAACTTTGAAGGTAGTCCCCAACTAAACAAAACAAACTAGACGCGCCTGATGAATGTGATGGCTCAACGTGTCGTGAGTTATTACATTAAGGGCCAATTTTTCAATCCTCAGTTAAGTCGTCAAATAGTTATTTAGCGTATAAAATTATCTGTCTGTTTATCGGGCGAATAAGTATTTTCAAATTTTCAATCGTCTATTATATAGAGAATAACTATCAGTGGTTTATCCAAACCAACTTCACACCATCTGTGTGCAAGCGAGATACACAGATACTGTATTCAAAGTGTTAGTGAAGAATAGCAACAAAACTGTATTTGACAGTTCAGTCAGTTCAAATCTTGTTATTTCTACATTATCTTTTGCGAATTAAAAATGAATCAGAAAATGGAATTATCCAAGAAACGTGAACGTACTACTAATTTCAGTAGTTCAGAAGTACGTTTACTGACCGACTTGGTAACTAAATATCGGTCAGTAATCGAAAACAAAAACACCGACGCCGTAACAAAGACAAAGATGATGCTTAGACCAAAATTGCAACAACATTTAATGAGACATCTAGTGAAACTGCAGTTAGCACGGCTACAACATTAAAATGAAAGTACTAAGGCGTAAAAAAATTACAAAGAAAAAGATGACTGTCCTTAGACAGGAGTTGTTATAGAACAGGTGGCCGAACTTCTACTGCCCCCGATATCAATGATGTTGAAGATAAAGTGTTGGCAATATGCTCCAATACATCTGGACTAGAATATTAGACCACGTAATGACAGTGATAATATTGCAAGTAGGTTGTGGATTTTCAATAAAAAATTCAGTATTTCAGATGTACCCTACTACATTATGTTTACTTCTAACTTTTCTTTCTTTTATTTTTACCAGTATTTAACTAATGATTTTTTTTCTTCAATCAATGAAAGTAAGTAGGCTATGGTTTCTTTTTTCAACCGAAATATTCTCTAAAATTCAGTTTCGTTCCATGTGTTAAAATTATCAGGCCTCTCTCGTAAAGTTCGGGTTTTTCTAGCAGAAGGATATAGATAATTAAGTATTTCTTGTTCTTCCTCGATTGATAAGTGGTCAATTGCTTTAAATACATCCATTTATAACAAATCACGGGAAGAACCTATGTCGTTTTACGGTTTTATCAAACAAAATAAAACGAACGAAACTATACAACATAACCTAAACGTCAAACTTATCGGCGGGATAGAACCTTATCTGGTCCTTCAAGTAGCAGGTATCTTTATTCCTCTGATAGGGACCTTATTCGACAGTTAACTACTATCTGACCATTGAAAAACCATGAATATTGCTATTCGACGAATAAAGGCTATCTGACTGTTTATCTGACGATTGAAAAATCGGCCCTAAGGCTGAGTAAAAATAAACAGATCAGTCAAGTTTACTAACATCTGCCACTACTACTGCCAACCTGTCAATAGAAAACAAAAGTCACGAGATTCGGCTGTGCACTGCGTTGTGTTGGAAGCAGAGACGATGGTAACAAAACCTCTGTGGATGTGACATCCACCGGTGCATGTCGCGCTCGCAGGGTTGGCAGCCTGCCAGCGGCGCGGACGTCAGCCGCAGGACCAACACGCGACAACCCTGCACGTCAGCGGTTCCGGGACCGAATTGGAAACGTGCCTATTTATAACTACAACACAATTATATTTTCAATTCGCGGCCGAAATTATGTGTCGTGTAGTAGATACGTGGAATGTCTTAACGCTTATTAACCATGTTGACAACACTAGTTCGAAGTGAGATGAGCGCGTGCACTGAAATGAGACGGAGCTTCGCGCACTAAGAACTCTGAACTAAAAGTCGAAAGATTAAAGGTTTTTGTGTGTGATTTATCCCGTTTTCGATCGACTAGGTGCTCAGAACTGGAGCTCCGAAAATTCCTCAGCGTATCCAACCGAGCCCTATCATCGCTCATCAATAATTTCTGTAACAGTATTCAGGGCGAACTGTAGGGAAAGTTCAGGTTGCATGCATCAGATGTGCAGAGCTGTGGAACTATAACCGCGCAACGCTCCATAAAGCATTTATGCGGTTGCACAGTTGACGACGTTATGTATAGGCTCTAAGCCCATTCCGCTGAAAGCTCCGGAGCGGTGTTTGTTGATCCGCGGATAATGGCCCCGGCACCCGGCAGCAGCAGATAATATCGCAACCGCGCCGCAATTACCGCCGTCATCCCGCCAGGATTATGTTCTGTTTGTTTGCCTTACAGTTCCGCGTCTGCAGCACAAGGGAAGTTTATGTAGCATTTCAATTCTAACGATCCCACATTCCATAATCACTGATCTAATATTGTTATAATAACAACATAAGAGATGAAACCTGGGTTGTTCTATTCGCTTCTAAACTCAGTGTAAAAAAATACGCGAACTGTCAAGACAATGTTATTTCCTTGGTAATTTACAGTATTAAATTAACCTTAAGTTGACCTGTCCATGTATGCCCTGTGCTTCTAATAAACGTTTTGACTTTGAATTATGTTTTACGAAGACCTTTTCAGACAAATAAATAGAGATTACGATGCGGGCGCGTGGCGTTGTCGTTAGCGTTTGTTATCGATTCGGCAATGTCCGCGGGTGCCGACTGAACCTGTGACTCACTGCTGCGCTGCCGGCGCTATGCCAAGCCAAGCGCGTCACCGATAGCAACGCTGCTCTTACTGAACAACACCACAATAGAACATTTTACTTCGAGATGACGAAAAAATTCGTGCGAAAATGTTGTCAAAAGGCAAACTCAAATGTTTGGTCTGTTTAAATTCATCACAGCCCTCAATCACACACGATAATGAAGCCTTACACGTCTTTAAACACGTGAATCGTAAGCCACTAATACGTGTCGCTAATCACAGGACTTGATCTGTTGATACGCACGCCTAAAACTCAGATATATTCAACAGCTCGGTTCTGATTCTGTTATTAAAAGCGTATTGCTTACTCTGATCTTGTTGCTATGCCAGCTAACAAGGCAACCAAAAGCGATCTACTGTTTACATAAACGTGACCGTCCTTCAGCACTCATTACTGGTATTAGCTGATACCTAGCTAATCCTCCGTGTGTACCGCTCGGCTGACGTCACGATTCTATTCAACAAACATACAAATAAGCGTAATCTTTATGGGCAATGTCTGTCTCCTTTAATTACTTGATTGGTCTGAGAACAAATAGGACTTAGCCGCATTTTGTTATGTTGATTCTCTAAAATTCGTTTTTACTATGCAATAAATAAATTAAGTCGTTGGAATTTTGCGGTGCAATGTCAAATGAACAGTGACAAATATACGGGGTTAATCCCCTGGCTTTCAGGCTGTCAATTGGCACCTGAGTGCTAAGCAGGTCGAGTGATTGGAATTAGCTTTATGGCTTTGTGCGAATATTGTAATACAACTTTAATCAGCATTACTGTCTTAACAAATCAATGCGACCTTAGGCGGATCAAATTTACAGACTATTCGTTGGACTGTTATGACAGGCTCCAAATTTATAGTGGAATAATGTGTATCCACATGCAATTGCACAGCGTGGGTAAGTCCCTAGCCATCTGGTGGTGACCGGACACCGGCGCGGCATCTGCCGGCCTCGCTCCAGATAGCAGGACTCTGCTCACGCCGTTCCCACAAAAATTACTCCAGTCTCGTTACCTTGTTTTCGTCAATAGCGAAACGGAGCGAATTATCGAGATCTTGCCGGAAAGTAGGCCGCAGTATATCTAAGCCCCACATACGAGCTGTAACAACTTCAATAATGCCTATTCTATGGAGGATATTAATGTTTTCGTTTGTAGTCTGGTTAGGCGAATCGTCCCCATTCTACAACAATTTAATTTTCCTTCCTTTGATATAATATCACATGTTTTGTTGCTGTTCTACGGTACTAAAGAACGATTGAGTTTACGAGGAATATACAAAAATTGGTATTTGGTTTACGAGCACCAATTCGCCGAAAAACGTCACATTAATAGTAGAGTTGGAGCTTGACTTTCAGATTTATGTGGTTGCTATCCGTTACTGGTGTAATTCACTCACAATCACACTACGTGTATGTTAGGTCTTGATTCCTTAGGTGTTGCTATCCAAATCGACGCAATTAAACTAGTTTGAATTTATGACAGTACCTACGCTACACGTGTTCTTGGTTTCCATTCGCTTTTAACGAGCAAATGGTGCATGCACTTAGATGCGATTCCCGCAGTTTAACACAATAAAACATTTCCTAGCACATAACACATAACTCCGTATGAGATCCGTACGATCGTAACTTGAAGAATGGGGTCAAAGCTCGCGTAAACTTGCTGTTGCAATACAACTATCCGTACGGACGGTCTATTTGTGACGGGCCACGAAACTGCTCATCCGATTGTTTACGCTGCCTCAGAATGCAAGAGATCAAACGGCTGATTATGAAATAAATCTGAGTTTTAAAAGATGGCACAAAAAGACGGTTTGATCAAAGAGAGGGAATAACACACGACCTAAAATGTAACCTCTACTCAAGCTTTACTTATATATTAATTGCGCAAAGATGAGCATTATAATGAGGTACGAGTAGGTGAAGTAAATAAAACCGAAGTATATAGTACAATAACAATTAAATACAACATATTAAATGGTTAATTAGAACGTTGCTCTGCAGACAGCCTTCCGCCGCACGGCCTCTGTTGCGAAATGATCTGAAACAGATCTGATAACTGCGATGTTATATTTTAGGTTCGTTACAGGGGCTATAACAGCTGATCTACGAGTCATTACGGACAAATTTATTGGTATATATTATCATATTTTATTATTCGGACTAATTACACAGCATCACCTAACCCCAAATTAAGCAGAGCTTGTATTATGGGTTTTAGGTGACCGATATACTAAATAGTTTGTTTTTTTTTTTGTAAATACATACATATTATACGAAGAAAACTCCCAGACCCGAAACCAGAAATTTTAGATCGTACAAAATCTGGTCCCGCGGCGGGAATCGAACCCGCAAACTACTGCGCCTCAGGCCGACATTCGCCTACCGAGCCACTGAGGTCGTCCCTCAGCTACATAAATTATTATTCATTTTTAATTATCAAATTCTCCATATAAATTCTGGACAAGGTATCTCATAAAGCGTTTTTTTATAAATGTATATAAGTCACTTTTCTTATCTTGATGTTGTCTGTCTGATTCATCTTAGTTTATTCTTTTTGTTTCTGCACAGGTATTGTGCAATTTATCAGTACACTTCCTCACTTCCATGTAAGTCTTAACACATTATGCAGCGCCATTTGTTAGGATATTGCTTCCGAATGCTGTTTGGACAGTTCCTCATGTTCGTAATCCGCAGTCTAAACACCACAACGGCTTCTAATTATTATTGAGGCTGTAGCTATAACTTTGAATGGCTGTATTATGCAAGTGGGATCTGTGTTTTGTGTCAATGGCCGGACTACACTGTTGTTTTTGTAATTTCAAGCGTATGTTTTTGTATAATGTTCGTTTCTTGTAGCTTTTGTTTGGGTTAAGAGATTGTTCTTCTTGTGAATAAACTAGATTCCACAATCAATCAATCCTATGATATCGTAACTAATGATTGAAAAAAGCGACATCAGATCTGACAACATGTCCTTTAAAAAAAAATACATAAAGAGTAATGACATCATTAACAAAGTTTTTAGAACTTTACCTCCAGTGCTAGTTAAAAGTGTGTTACAGTTGGGTTGGTTTTCGGAACCCTAATAAAACCTAACGTAGCATATTTCTTCGAGAACCCAAAGCATCGGTATACTACTCCTGAACCAAACGTCAGAAGCGAGGAAATTGTCCTTGTGCTTGGCTGGTACTGGCTGGTGGCTCTCAGTTTTAGCACAAAGGACTTGAAGCTAGTGCCCCTGGTGTTCGACGACTCGAGCATAGGTGAAGTTGGAACGCAACAACGTTCTTTCAACCAAAATCAATAGATGTGCAATTCATGTTTGAACAACAGCATCATAAAATTTTTTGAGTATTGGAGTTGTTGCTCCCTCGTCTAACGGATAGTCAGTGTCTTAAACATTCCTATATAATTGAGTTAGTGTTGCAGTACAAAGTATTGAAGCATGCAACTATATCCAGTGGGCTCATGCGCGGCGGTCTGCCTGTATGTATAAAAGATACATTACCCGATACAGGTTTAAAAGCTAACGTAGGGTTCAGTTCAGTACATAGTCACACGTAATCAGTTGAACGGAGATAGATCAAAGACGATATTAAAGCTTATTGAACGCTAGCTCCTCATTTGATCACTTCGCAAGTTCTACTTTTATGAATGTGGCTCGGTCGCTAACTGCCTCAAACGACATTTGATGTTTGATGAAGAAAATTAATCCTTTGAAGTCAAAGGAACCTTTTATTATACCGCAAAATTGCCTTCAGCTTTTCGGAGATTGTTGTTGGTATTTTTAATTTCGTATATAATATGTCCTTTGTTTTCATTAACTTTTCATTTTTCAGCATTCATTTTGGCGTTTTAAACAGTTTATTTTTCTTTAAACACAGTTTTTTCATCACTTTTAACGCAATCATCATATTGAATAATTTATGTTAACTGAATTATTAATGAGCCGCGTTTCGAATTCATTGAACAACACGTTCCACGTTTCACAAACTTAACGAAATAATAGAATGGCTCTCGAATTAACCTCATTATTAACAAATCAACGATTGCGTGCCTTCCTTAATGGAATTAAAAGTAAATATTTCATTTCTATAACTAATCTTTGTGTTTAAGTACCTGTGGAGGGTAAGTGCGTTGAATATATTATCCGTGTAGGAAGTCGTTACGGCGGCGCGGCGAGGCGTGACCGCTGAATTGACTTGGTAAAAAACCAATGAACGCCTGTCAGTCTCTGTACATCTGCTATTGCGAATCGACGAAGGTCAACTAACATACTAACGTATTTGTATTCTATATTAGGCGCTTGAAATTCTCCTTATTCCTCCATATGTAATAGTTTATTGTGAAGACAAAAGTTTGAGGGAGGCCTATGTCCAGCAGTGGACGTCTTACGGCTGAGATGATGATGATTGTGAAGACTTCACTGCTTGGCAGAGTCCTCTTCAACGCTGTAAGGCATAACGCTGTGTTATGTTATTGCGCGTTTTTACAAATATGTTATCAATTTCGTATGTGTTTGTCATAAAACCGCGCCCGCGCCCGTTTAACACAGCTTTTTTTTTTTATATAATATTATTGATAAGCCTTCATTTGACCACAATCTCACCTGATGTAAAGTGACGATGTGGTCTAAGATGGATGGATGGATTTACAGCGTCAGGCCTAAGAAGTCATTTTCGTCCTTAAGTGACAGTTCTGCACTACACGGTGTTAACAGATTAGCATTACCGGAATACTTATTTACTTTTCCTTTATTCTTTCCTGCTATTCAAAATTTGTCCATTTTGCTACAAGTATGTTCTCGTATATTCTCTGTACGCCAGCTGGGTCCTATCGGTTCTACAAAGCTCTTGATCCCAGTCGTATGTGCGGGGTAATCCGGCTGTCTCGTTACCCAAAGCAAACGACATTTTCACGATCCAGAAGTAAATAGTGTTTCGTAGGGTTGTTATTGCGTGAAGGTTGCCCCCAAGTGCCCCCGCATCGCCGGCTGACCAAGGAGCTCGTCGAACTGTGACCGTCTCGATGGTATCGCACGGGACCTGCCCACCTACCGTGAATGAGATAGATTTAAACACAACTGACTCATAAACATAATATATGTTTCCACTCATTATTTCGTCGAGTATATTTAGAGTTACTTTTTTAGGATGCTAAAATAAGAAGATTAAAAAAAGGTCAGTTAAATCAAAAAATGTTGAAACATAATAAAATAAACAAATTATAATTGTAAATAAAATTATGTTGAATTTTCTTTAGTGACACTCGGCATACTTAGAGAAATCGATTAACGTGTGAATCATTGAAATCGGCGTAGGCGTTGGTCTGTAGTAGGACAAAGGAATATAATATGTTCATACATATTATGTACATACATACATACATTAATGGACTGCGCAGTCGGTTAAAAAAAGGGGTGAGTGCTGACATGACTGGTGATAGAGGGAAATGGAAACAACATACACGTTGTGCACAGTATTATATTATTAAATATATTACCTATAGCGGAATATTTACCACGGTATTTTTCTAAATTAATATAGTGTTTATAACCATGATAGGTTCAAAAGTTACAAATGACAATTTAAAAGTGTTGTGCAATATATAAACAAATAACTTGGTAACGTGGTAAATAGCGAGTTGCCGCGACAACGGAGGCAAACAGTGCTGGTAGGTACAGTCAGCGTTCAATTGATATAAGCGTCCAGAGTATTCAAAAAAATCTGAAAAACATTAAACCAAATTGGTATAAGCCGTTCGGAATCATCATAGTATTTTATGCGCCCAAAGTGGTTAAAATATCTGACTTCTACTGACTGACTAATATATAAAATTTCCATGTCACAATATTAGTTACCGTACGCCTCCGAAACGGCTTTACCGATTTTTACCAAATTTTATATGCGTATTCAGTAGGTCTGAAAAGCGGCTACTATCTATTTTTCATTCTGCAAAACAATGTTTGCTGGGGTCAGCTAGTTTAAATATAAGTTGACAAGGTGTTCGAAATCATCTGTTTGACATTTAATTTAATCTATTTCAACATTTTTGCATCTCTATGTTTTATGGTGAAGTATGTGAACCTAATTTTTTTTTATATCTTGTATGTACATGCAATAAATTATTATTATTATAGACTGAAACAAACCTATGAACGTTAGCATGCAAACTCTTCAATACTCAATATTATGATGATTCTCACTGCTTATACCAATTTTGTTGTTGGGGTACTCTAGACGCTTATATCAATTTGGCGCTGACTGTACTTGATTATTTACTTACCAGTCGTCATGGGAATTACCTAGGACAACGGCATCAATTTTATTATTATACCTATATGCAATATCCGTGTAACGTTTTATATAATTTTAATAATTTCAATAGAATCGCTGAAAGAATAATATTGTGTTTTGTTTAGGACAGCGTGAGTCATTGTACTGATAAAAGACCAAGAGCCAAGTCAAAGAGTTCTAAGAGCCGTTTAGCATGTTATCGTATCATATGGAAGCGCGTGCCGCGGGCACTTCCGGCACGCAAACGTGACGACGACGACACGAGCCGGGGCGGAACCGGCCTAGCGGACAATACGACCAACCCTTTTAAACCGATAGCCTCACATAATTACTTGCTATAAACGTACTCGTATTGGGTTGCCAACCGACAAAATAATATTCATTAAAATCATCCCTGTGAAAACATCATAAATAAAATCTCATTTATATTTATAACGGGATATTTACCATGATGTATTGATTCAGTTCGACCGTGATCATGGCTCATGTAACTGTGCTGGAATATCGGGAGACTCAAAAGAGACAAAACCAAGATAATTACAAAAGTTATATAAAAACCTTGTGTATTATATTTTTATTTCGAAGAGATTAGGGAAGTACCAGATTTGTAAGCTTGTTCGTAGTCGACGTTGGGATCAATAACCTCTTAAGCCAACACAATCCAAATCACAGTGAAATTCTAACATAAATGTTATTGTTTACGCCAAGTCATTAGTGTTAGAAATGTCTAACACTAACGACCTGACGTAAACAAGCCTTTATTCAAACTGGTAACGCCTGGTCGACCCTATTCTCAAGCAGCTGGAGTCTAATTCAGGCCGTATTCGACACCTGTCACTAAGAGCCCGTATTGACAACATAATACCGCGCAGTCTCCCAGTTCAGTTCGTAACTAACTGCAGTAGCAGTCAACTGCATTCAAATATAATGGATGCAAGCTCCGGCCGAGAGCGGCGAGCACCGCCTGCACGGTTATGCAATACCAATGCCGTTGGAATAAAAATGTCTGCGCAAAACTGGCGATAAATCACACGTACTTAAGATCTGCCAACGTTGTATACCAAAGGTCGTGGTCGTGTGTTCTGAGTGATCCTACGTATCCTCCTCTGTACGTGACGGAGTGCGTAGCTGGTGGAGTGGTCCCATTAGTGGCGATAACAGCCTGATAAGTGGCCAGGGATGGGCCCGGAGCGCTTATCCGATGCACTCGGACCCGTGGGACACCGTTTATCTCTCCACTTCACGGGAATATTGTCTGAGCGGTGCAACGAAATGTGGTTTTAAATTGTTATGGAACAGCTGTTGGAAACTATCTGTTTATTATTTATAAAAAGGTAGACGAAGGGGAGTGTCGAACTAAGTAGAGAATGATCATCATGCGCTGCTGGAATTATTTCACGAAGTTTTCCAGTTATTTAAGTTGGAAGCGGCCTGAATCCACCGTGCATCTGCGGCCTTTTTTTTAAGAGATCTGCAAATACTAGCCGCGATTGCCGGCGGATTGTTTTTAAAGCGAGCGAGTATTGAATAAGTTATATAAACAACGCTACCATTTTCATTTTTAAAATTTAATGCGAGAAAATCTTCAACTTTATTTAGCTCCCCAAAGTACGGAGATTCTTTCCGACACATTTGTCTCTAACGTCTCGTCGACTTGAATAACAAGTCGACTTTCCAATTCTGCTACGAAAGTGAAACACTTAAACGATATGTCCTAGTCATTAGCCACTTACAACTTTTTAAACAAAAACTTTTTGATTTCTAGCTAGTAGTGTAGAGTGCGCTCCTTATGTTCTAAACTCCTGATTCGGCAGACACCACCACTCGTACTATCGAATAATCAGCTAACATCGAGCGATGTAATCGGTCCGACTTCCCCGCCGACGGCGGTGCCCGATAAACCGGGTCGGCTCTGGATTGCTCTCATTAATTATTCCCCAGCACGCTTAAATTAAAGCTCGCTGACTTTTTAAGACGTTTTCCGTCGGAGCAAATTAATCAGTCTGTTAATTACACGTCTTACTCAACTAAGCGATTGTTTAGTTAGCTAGGGCACTCCGTAATTAGATTTACTCTCGTAAAGTTTATCTCCATTCCGCAATCACATTTGAAATGTTAAGTCGGTGTTTGTTTACACGGCAGCTGACGGCTCGCAACCCTCGGCATTAGCATAATAAAAGCGAAACGGTTCTTTCACGTAGTTGTTTCTTTCGCGGTTGAGCGGGTTCATGTCATCTTCGCATCGCAAAAAATAGCAAGGGGGCTCCCCTTGCTATTTTTAATGAATTAATCTGAATAAACTTACATAATGAATAACTGGGGAGAAGTCTTATAAATAGCTGAAGGAATCCGGGTTCTTGGAAACAGCTCTTATTTAAAAGTATTTAAGAACTATAACCAGGCTGAGAAATAGCGCAGTTGCATCGCACCTCATGCTCTTTCCGACAAAACAAAGGTCCGTTCGCAGCGAAACGCGCAAACATTGCGTGCGCGCCGCCATAACCTAGCGATAAGACGGTTTGTGATATTCTTACGCTGATCACTATTTATTTCCACTGTGAAAACGAACACATGAGGACTGGATATGGATATAGAAATTATTTGCTGTCATATGTCATTAACCACCCAACCATCTTAAACCATAACTTTCTGGTGATTATGGTGATTCGCGTAAGCAATTAAGTCAGAGTACTAGTAGAAGTTTTTGCGATTTACTTCGCAATTGCAAACTGAGCTCTAATTTTCAAAGACAGTACGGTTTGATTACTTTTCTCCACCGTAGAATGTCCACAACGGGACTTGCGCCTCCCTTATTGTCTTAAAACCATAAAGAGTCGTTGTCGTACTGACCAGGCAGGTCGAGGAGAGTATTTGATGTTGTCTGCCAAGAAGAAACTGCATTTCATCTTTAAGTTTCTTTATGGCGCATAACACACGGGAAGAGAACCGGCCGCCTGCATCTTAGTGTAAAAGACGTTGCACGTTGTGTAAAGTAATGTACTGTTGTTTCAGAGAGGAAGTGAAGAACCACGCGGTGCGGTGGAACGCACAGTTCTCGTTCATGTGCAAGATGTGCGCCAACGCCAGCACCGGCGTGCTCGAGCCGGCGCTCATGCGCGTCTCCGTGCGCAAGGAGCTCAAGGGTAAGAAACTTATTCATTGTAAAACATACTCTATTTTGTTACTGACTACAACGGCACACCAAACGTGGGTCGAAAACAGTGAAATTTGGTGTGACGCTTCTAATGTACCCCTCTCAAAGTTTTCTGAAGGGTGAATCTTTAAGATATCCCTCATTATTGAACGCATATGAATAAGCCGATACTAAATCAATATTAGTATCGGCTTATTCATTAAAGTAAAGGCTTAGATGCGCAGTTTTAAAATTAATATTGAATACAAAGTAGCGCTGCCTAAACTTACCTCTAATGTATTACTTTGAATTAATCATTTCAAAATCATTTAAATCTGCATTGTTGCAATATTATGTACTAATACAATTCATAAGTAAGCTCGCGTAATCCACAATATGAAACATCTTATTCATAAGTTCGCCTTTGTGCCAAATTGTTATCACCATAATCCAAAATTCCGCAACCGATGCAGTGGCCAGCGTTGCCAACTTACAACTTTATGATGTTTCCACGAAATGAAGATACATTTCAGAAACCTGTCCAAACTTCGAGCTTTATTTACAATTTAAATAATGATCAACCAACTTTATCCTGATGAAACGCAATTAACATAGATACTATCCAGTCTACAGCTTAGGGATTAAATAAATATGCAGATTGCGGATCCGTTTCCATCAAAAACTAAGTTTTATAATGAGTATCGGGTGTTCTTGTCGCTTGGGGAAGTTATAAAGCGATGCCTCACTTTAATCGAGTTGAAAACTTGCGCTTGTTGGCCTCGAGAAGATAGTTGTAGCATTTAGAATGAGGGGCGAACTTTGTTGGCAAACTACTGTTATTTCCAGCTGTACAATGAATAAATAACTATAAATAAACAAGCATGTTGTTAAGCATGTCTTATTCATGCACATAAGCATATGATTTATTATTTTGTTCTTGCTGTTTGCATACTTAATTTGGTCAGTCGGTTTATCTAGCTAAAGTAATAGTGGACAATCCGTCCACCAAATAGGTCACTTTTAACCGTAACGAACCTTACGGGTGAAAAGATACATCATCGCGTAAGGCCGCTTAATGGTGAATTACCACGCTTCACTTAAACCACTTCAAGCTTCGAGTTCTCAACCATTACGGGGGTAGGTAAGACATAAAATGGGGACAATAATGAGCATGATGTTTGCAGGTGGTCGATCATACCAGAAGCTGGGCTTCTGTGACGTGAACCTGGCGGAGCTGGCGGGCGCCGGCGAGACGACGCGCCGCTGCCTGCTGGAGGGCTACGACCCGCGCCGCCGCCAGGACAACTCCGTGCTAAGGATACGCATCAAGATGAACATGATCTCCGGAGACCCGCTCTTCAAAGTGTGAGTTCTCTACTGCAAGGATCTTCTTAGTCGTAACCTGATGATTGAGGGACGTGAATTACTCCAGGACTCAACAGTCCAGTCCTGAGCCAACTGCCGACGCTTGGAGAGTGCCACCTCCAGCGTTATAACGCCTCCTCCATTTTCATATTCATTCGATACTTCGCGAGTATCATCTAGTTGTTCCCAGGATGCTTCTTGATATCATCAGCGGAATGTCTTACTAGAGTAGAGTTTGGAAATCTGTAATTTCCTCACTCATTTCATTCCTTTTAGACCTTCAACATACATGATTATAGCATTCGACGTATCCTCAGAAATTAATAACCCACATACCGATATGAGTAAAGATTCATCAATACCAGGTATTGATAGTTCAAAAGTCCCATGCTGCAGCAGGATTGGCATAGTATTTGGTGTTCTATTCCAAAAAAATGTTGTTGTCGATCTTGTAAACTCTTTCCTTTTTTTATGCTGGATAAGGCTTTATTTGACAAGAATCTCACTTGATGTAAAGTGAAGATGTGGTCTAAGATGGGACATGAAGACCTAGAAGGTAGATGGAGTGCTACGGCGTCGGCGCCAACGAAAATTATAATAAAAAAATATTCGTTATTCAGCAGAACCATATCAAAGTTACCACGGGTAGGGGCCGATGAGGGTGGCATGGAGTCTCGAGAATTATGTGTGAAACCCCCGTTCCCCCATACATAATGAAATAATGTTGTTATTGTATTCCAGGCCGGAGAGCAAGCAAGAGGCGACGGAGCGGGTCGGCGGCGGCGACAGCGGGTCGGAGAGCGCGGCCGGCACGCAGCCCGACGAGGACTGCGCCTCCTCCACCGCCTCTTCCACCTGCGGCTCGCTCACCAAGAAGAACAACTACGGTGAGACCACACTTCTCCATTTCTTACTGAGCTGGAGTCTGATAGCGCGGCTGGACTTGAATCTCCCTCATGAGGCGGCCTAACAAGTCACACTTGCCAACTGATCTAGACTGCCGAAACTGACTAAGAGTTGATTGAAACAAGACGCATGTAGCTATCATCATCATCATTTCTGCCACAAGATGTCTTCTGCTGACCTTTGTAAACCCGCAACCTTCACCTGATCATGCGTCCAGCTAGTTGGTCGCACTTGCCGATTAATGACATTGCTTCGCCAAATCTCAGCAGTGGAATCACACCAAGTTATATAATTCCAGAGAGTATAAGCACAGTGGCGCCGCTATCCCTAGTGGCGGCGGCGCCTTCGCCCTCAGAAGAAGAGTCTACGCCCGAGACGGCCGGTGCGCCCGGCTGCGGCTGCATGCAGCAGCACACGCACAGTAGGAATTCCTCCAACACCTCCGGGGACATGAGCAGCAAGGTACGTACTCAGAGTCCTTTGAGGATCTTGTCAGAAAGAGGGCAGTCAGGAGTTCAAGCGTGTACACAAATAAAATTGTTCTTAACATGGACACCTGACACGTCATATTTTATATTACATATTCGATTTCATACCCTGGGTACTGGGTGAAGTTCGCTCACGCATACTGGAAGGGGATGGTATTAACCCCAAAACCAGAAAACTAACTGTCTAGGGCAAACATGTGCGTGTATCAAGATTTATCAAGCAAGTTGGCTTACAATAAATGTTATTTCCAGGCGTCGGGGTACGGCAGCTCGTCAGCGGCGTCGGCGCACTCGCGGCAGAGCTCCGAGGGCGACTCCGCGCCCGACTCGCGCCCGCACCACAACAGGTGACTGCCACCCCTGTACATACACTAACCAGCCTTCCATCTACTGCATTCTAGGGTATGTGTGGTGCACTGTATATCTGAACACCGCGCGCCGCGGACCTAACCTGTGACGGACCTAACGGGATGTGTAACAGTGCTCTTCGGTGGTTTAGGGTTGTGGACGTTCTTTTATATATTTTCTTTCCTTGGTTAGTTATTTTTATTTTATTTTATGTTACGAAACGTCAGAATGTAGCATCCGATCCAGCATGCCTCGCGGCTGCCCCCGGACGTTCGCTTTCCGCGTCACGCACGTCACTAACCTCGTTAGCTTATTAATAAGATGTGTTTCCTCTAGTGTCCGCCTAGAGCGGACCGCGAGCGCGGCGGAGCGGCGTCCGCTCGTCAAGCTCCTCCTGGAGGCCGGCGACACCTCCGACCCGTTCCTGACCCCCAACTGCACCCTCACCGGCCCCCCCGACGTGGTCCCGCGCCGCGCGCCCCCCGCCCCCGCCACCCCCCCGGACGAGTTCCGCACGCCCGACACCACGCTGCGGGCGCACGACACCTTCTGCATGCCCTCGTACTTCGACCGCAAGCGGCAGCCGAGCCGGCCGAGCCCGGACCGCGCCGAGCCGCTCGCCAACTTCCTCGTCCTCAAACAGAAGTCGCTCAACACGATCCCGGCGTTGCTCGAGCGCGTGAGGCGCAGCGACGAGATCTTCAACAACTTCCCGTTCCTGACGCCGCTCGCGAACCGGAAGAGCTCGCTCGTGTCGGCCGCGGGGCGCCTGTCGGGCTGCATCGAGGACGAGTTCTACTGCATCCCGTCGGACGCGGACGAGCGCGACGAGTGCGTGGACGTGCGCGCGCGCTTCCGCCACCGCGCCGGCCTCTCCTCCACGCCCAAGGGCGCCGACCCGCCGCCGCCGCCCACCCGCCACAGCTACACGGACGCCGTGAGGTGAGTCCGCGCCCGCCTCTCCGCCGCCACCGCCACCCGCCTGCCGTCCCCCACTAACGGCCAACTAACCCGGTGCAGGGATGCTCTCCTCTATCCTATTCTGTGACGTTTCTTCTCCTATCTGTTGGTTTCTTTTCGTTTTTTGTTTTTTTTTTATTGTTTGGGTTCTTTTAAGTTTTTTTAATTGACTGAAACTGTATTTTATAATATACGACGTGTCATAATTCTAAGTCTCCATAATTATATAAGAAACTGTATACTATGTAATATTTAAGTATACGTGACAATATGAGATGCTAAGTGTTGGTGGTGCGCAGACGCGCGGAGGGCGAGTGTGGCTGGTGCGGCGCGCTGCGCGAGGCGGCGCGCGCGCACGGCCCGCCCGCCGCCGCCGCGCCCGCGCTGTCAGTACTTACAACAGTAACTGGAGCCGTGTGTCTGACTCGCTCACAATACACACACAGACATTGTTCCTCTTTTAAAACTTTATTCAAAATCATAGTTTTTCAAACCTTAATTAGGTTGCGTCTTATTTACAAACAAATTGCATCAGCATAGTCTCAGATTGATTCATGTTTAAAAGTCTAAATATTATCAATTATGGTATAAATAAACATTCTTCATTATATCCGAACATATAGTAATTGATATCAGTTTTGCTTCATTTATTTCTATAAAAAAGTATAATAAAATAAAAATAATCCCACAGGCTGCGCCAGTTTACTGAGTCTTTATTAAAACAAATATTATATATATATATATGTTTTGTACTAAACAGTATTACAACTGTACAAGTGTTGTGAGCGAGGCACGCAAACGGCCTGTTTTACCTTACTATAGATGTTGTCTTGTGTTGTATCATTGTATTCAGCTTTCAATGTCGTAGCGGTTATAATAGCTACTACCAAGATACGACATTATTATAACGTATGTGATGTAAAATTGTCACGATCTCGCTTGTAAGAGTTAAGGCGAAGATTTTTGTTAAGCTGTTTTCTTATTTCTGTGCATGTTGTTTTCCGCCTTTTAACTGCTTGAAGGCGCATGCATTGCTAGAGGTATAGTTCTAAGCATGGTTTGTCTTTGGGAAATATGTTTATCGCATATGGGTTTGTTATGTCGGTGAATGGCTGTGTTAATTTGTGTTATAGTAGTTAAGCTGTTAGAAGATATTTTATTGCATTATTTATATGGCTTTTGGCTTTTCTTTAATAAAAGGTTTAATGGATGCTTCACTGTTAGTCAATCAAATAATTGTTACGCGGGTATTCATTAATTTTATTATAAAAATATTAAGATCTCTAAATAAAAATATGACTTCGTAAAAATAACCCTTTTACCGTTTCCACTCATCTATCAGGGTGTATATTAAAATTAACTCAACATGGTATTTTAAGATTATTTTGACATGACAAAAATGCGTGTTCACATTACAGTAAATTGATGGAAATTGCATCAATGCACGGACAAGACGTAGATTTTGTGATCATATCCATAGTTGCTCTGTCACAAGTAAATTATCTACTGTATCACCTTAGGAGGTCAGGATTAAAAAGATTTTATTAAGTAATAAAATAATTTACTAAGCCTTGAGTTTTTTTTATTTTTATTTATTGGCTGGCCTCATACCTACCGGTTATTTACCGAAGGGCCGCTGGGTGTGACACGTGGTATTTTTTTTTATTGCATTCTAGTCTTCCGATCTACGTAGAACTGGACTCGACCGACGGGTGCGATGCCAGTCTAATTCGGTATCTCCGTATATTAAATGTGAAAACCTAGAAAGCTAATGTTGATTATGATCGTTTCGAGCAGGAATCCATCGTCGGGGTCGCTGACGGCGAGCGCGAGCGCGTCGGAGGGCGGGTCGCTGGAGCGCGGCCGCAGCGCGCTGGAGCGACGGCGCCGCGCCGCCGGCGTCGCCTGCGCGCCCGACGACGAGCCCGCCTCCTGCCGCGTCGAGAACACCAGGGTTAATCCCGACTCGCTCATAGACGAGTTACTCGCCGGTGAGTACAAACAGCGCGTCGGAGGGCGGGTCGCTGGAGCGCGGCCGCAGCGCGCTGGAGCGACGGCGCCGCGCCGCCGGCGTCGCCTGCGCGCCCGACGACGAGCCCGCCTCCTGCCGCGTCGAGAACACCAGGGTTAATCCCGACTCGCTCATAGACGAGTTACTCGCCGGTGAGTACAAACAGCGCGTCGGAGGGCGGGTCGCTGGAGCGCGGCCGCAGCGCGCTGGAGCGACGGCGCCGCGCCGCCGGCGTCGCCTGCGCGCCCGACGACGAGCCCGCCTCCTGCCGCGTCGAGAACACCAGGGTTAATCCCGACTCGCTCATAGACGAGTTACTCGCCGGTGAGTACAAACAGCGCGTCGGAGGGCGGGTCGCTGGAGCGCGGCCGCAGCGCGCTGGAGCGACGGCGCCGCGCCGCCGGCGTCGCCTGCGCGCCCGACGACGAGCCCGCCTCCTGCCGCGTCGAGAACACCAGGGTTAATCCCGACTCGCTCATAGACGAGTTACTCGCCGGTGAGTACAAACAGCGCGTCGGAGGGCGGGTCGCTGGAGCGCGGCCGCAGCGCGCTGGAGCGACGGCGCCGCGCCGCCGGCGTCGCCTGCGCGCCCGACGACGAGCCCGCCTCCTGCCGCGTCGAGAACACCAGGGTTAATCCCGACTCGCTCATAGACGAGTTACTCGCCGGTGAGTACAAACAGCGCGTCGGAGGGCGGGTCGCTGGAGCGCGGCCGCAGCGCGCTGGAGCGACGGCGCCGCGCCGCCGGCGTCGCCTGCGCGCCCGACGACGAGCCCGCCTCCTGCCGCGTCGAGAACACCAGGGTTAATCCCGACTCGCTCATAGACGAGTTACTCGCCGGTGAGTACAAACAGCGCGTCGGAGGGCGGGTCGCTGGAGCGCGGCCGCAGCGCGCTGGAGCGACGGCGCCGCGCCGCCGGCGTCGCCTGCGCGCCCGACGACGAGCCCGCCTCCTGCCGCGTCGAGAACACCAGGGTTAATCCCGACTCGCTCATAGACGAGTTACTCGCCGGTGAGTACAAACAGCGCGTCGGAGGGCGGGTCGCTGGAGCGCGGCCGCAGCGCGCTGGAGCGACGGCGCCGCGCCGCCGGCGTCGCCTGCGCGCCCGACGACGAGCCCGCCTCCTGCCGCGTCGAGAACACCAGGGTTAATCCCGACTCGCTCATAGACGAGTTACTCGCCGGTGAGTACAAACAGCGCGTCGGAGGGCGGGTCGCTGGAGCGCGGCCGCAGCGCGCTGGAGCGACGGCGCCGCGCCGCCGGCGTCGCCTGCGCGCCCGACGACGAGCCCGCCTCCTGCCGCGTCGAGAACACCAGGGTTAATCCCGACTCGCTCATAGACGAGTTACTCGCCGGTGAGTACAAACAGCGCGTCGGAGGGCGGGTCGCTGGAGCGCGGCCGCAGCGCGCTGGAGCGACGGCGCCGCGCCGCCGGCGTCGCCTGCGCGCCCGACGACGAGCCCGCCTCCTGCCGCGTCGAGAACACCAGGGTTAATCCCGACTCGCTCATAGACGAGTTACTCGCCGGTGAGTACAAACAGCGCGTCGGAGGGCGGGTCGCTGGAGCGCGGCCGCAGCGCGCTGGAGCGACGGCGCCGCGCCGCCGGCGTCGCCTGCGCGCCCGACGACGAGCCCGCCTCCTGCCGCGTCGAGAACACCAGGGTTAATCCCGACTCGCTCATAGACGAGTTACTCGCCGGTGAGTACAAACAGCCTACGCTCGTTGCAGGTAATTATACATGCAAGTTAATGCTAGTATACTTACAGAGAGCTAATGGCATAAGTAATATAAATTGTTTGTCCGGCGGAGGGTATAGGTAGGCCATCGCGCAGGCTCTCCTAGTTGGGGTACCTATGTCACCCATCCAGGAATAGTATTCTTATAGCTAAATAACCTGTTTGTTACTATAATTCGCTGAGTGATGTCTGTAGTCTGTTCAAATTACCTAAATATAAAGTATTAAACAGATTTCTAAAGCTTTTATTTAACTTATTTTATTTATCGATTTAAAGGAAAATTAACAGCTTCTCACAGATTATCACTATAAACTAACCTAGTAGCAGCAGCAAGCTAATTAAAGATTTTCACGGATGGTCGCACATACGTCAGAAAGTGTGCTGTTTTGTGTTCGACACTTATTTTGGAAGTTAAGTAACTTGACACCGCACTGGGCGAGCTAAGTATCCCCTCACCGTCGCGTTGCCCGCAGGCACGGACCTGGCGTCGGCGGCGGCGGCGGCGGCGGCCATGGGCGCGGAGACGTCGGGCCTGCAGCTGTTCATCGCGCGCGACGGCACCGCCGCGCTCGGCTCGCGCCAGCGCACGCCGCTCGCGCGCAGCGACTACCAGCGCGTCGTGCTGCATCCGCACGACAACAGGTAATGCATTCACGTCTAAGTTCAGAAAAACACAAAGATATTTATTCACCAATATACAGTTACAATTTCAAGAGGCGAGCCTGTATTATGGAAGACCTGTTTGTGACGATGACAATGTGTTTTATCCAGATACAGAAATCGGTGCATGAGAACAAACATGTGTTTATTTAGATAAAGTGACATAATTATGCAACTGTGTACAAGGTGTTTCAAAATTGGTATATAAAGCGGAAGCGGTAAGAGATTTTATTTAACTTCAGGATTGATTTGATTTCCAGGAGTTGAAAATGAATATCAATTGATATAAGGCTAAGCATATGCATTACTAACCTAGACCTAGAGATTTAATTAACTTAAAAAATATATAAGAACATTTCTCCAAAAAAGGCCTGTTGGATAACAAAATATGTGGATATCCTGGTGCGTGCCATTCACACCCTTCCCGCTTTATACACCAATTTTGAAACACTTTGCCCTTACAAATCTCTCCTGATTGTAACAGTGACGTTGTTCCCGCAGGTAGCCCGCGCCGCGTGCAGGGAGGCGCGCCCCGCGGCTCCGCTCGCCGCCCGCGACTATTTATTGTTCATCGTGTATCTAATGTAAATTATGCCATACGATTCTTGTTTTACAATTTGTAACGTAATGTTGATTATTATTATAATCCGATAGCGGACTTTGGGCCGCGATGTTAACGCGAGCCGTGAACTCCTATCATTTAGGTTTTATTTACTTTTATAATGTAAGTAGGTATCTTTTGAAATTGTACGACGACCTCCGACGACTGAATGTTCCTATAATTTGCGTAGCGTCGGCGCTTCCCTTCCACTCGACGCTCGTCGATGTCTTCTTGATATTATTTAGCTGATAACTGACTCCTGGCGCTACCGAGGTCGCTCCTCGCGCCGCAGATTCCCAGTTTCGAACTTTCGTATCGTCTTGTTGTTGTAATGTATATAGTTTAATCAAAACTGAGTGCTCACATGTGGTGCTATGCGCCGCCTCGGGCCGCAGGTCCGACCGAGCCGTCGGGTCCGACCGAGCCGTCGGGTCGGCGCCGGGCGGTCGCACACGCTTGCGAACCCGAAAACTTAAGCGGACGAAGATTTTATCATGATTGACTCGCTTCTCGGCTCAATAGGCATTTTGTAATTTCGTCCGAACGCTACTGCTATAGTGAGATGTAACTTGAGCGGAGCGCGCCCGCCGCGGCCATCTCTCCAATCGAAACATTGTCTTCCATCCACTCGTGTTCCGCAGCTCTCAGTCTGATTGTAAGATGTGCATGATCCGCGGCCGCGGCGGACGCGCGCGCTCTTGTACGATATGTCTGAAACAGCCTGTACAGTATTGAAATAAAGGACGTGTTTAGAACTATGCTTGACTTTTTATTTATTCCTCAATTTTTACCCTAAAAGAACCAAGGTATTTCCATGGTCCAAGGTTGCGCAAGTGAATGCGGGGTCGGTTCTTGTTCTGCAACCACCTTTTCCTTGGTCTAAGAATAAGAATAATGTTTATTTGCAAACATGGGTTACAATTTAATTACAAAAGGATATTCAGTGGTTACAGTAACATACAATGTTTTGCTTATTTAGAGGATGCAAATATTTTATGTAAATAATTCAAAGAGAAATATTTAGGAAAACAGATAAGATTACGGAAAAAATCATTGTAAGTAAAATCATTTTATATGTCAGATTCAATTCAATTAAATTTCAATTATAATTTTATTCATCAGTCAAAAATTCATTTACGTGGCGATGGCAATAATAGTCCGGTCAATTTAGACATAAAAATAGTGATCAATTATAGAAAATTCCGACACAGCCAAATCTCCGTAGAGACCTTAGGTTTGCTATAAAAAATAAAGTGTCAAAAGTCCCCATCGATCCCATGTGAGCTAAGGGAGTTATTCGCGCCCAAATGTCAACATTTTGGGTTTTTTGGATTTTTCTCGAAAACGGTAATTTTTATAAAAAAGTAGCTCAGCGAAAACTTGTAGATCTCAAAATTCTCTATAAAATATTACCAATGATTTTTCCTCTAAGACCCACCATTTGCTAGATATTGCGCTTGTAAGAATCACGTTATACATACTATGCAAACATTTCCACACCACCTGTGAGGTAGTGTACGCGTTTTTTTGAACGTGGTGCTCAAACACAGAAAAGTTTGTTGTAAACAACAAACTTTTCTGTTTTTGTTGTGTTTCAAGGTTCCTTGGTAAAAGTGGATTAAGAAAACCCGGGTTTTTAAAAGTCCGCACCAACAGTTGAGTGAAAAACGCACGTGGTTATTCGTTTCAGTGACTCGGAGGGGATTTTCTTTAGACCAAATACGATTATTGGTTAATTTCTATAGTTTTTTGTATAAATAAATTTCTGACTCGACTTACCTAGGAACTTCATGCAGATTGATATTAGGGACGTCCCACTGTTACGACACACACAATAACTTCCAAACACAATGATTCTTGTAATATGATAGGTTTTTCTGGGAATTGATCAGTTTTATGCGTTATTTTATATATTTTGTTGTATTTTGATTCACAACCGGCACAGCCACCATTCCAAGTGAAGTTTTCATCGTCGGACCACCGCGCGACGCAGGTGGAGCTAGTAGTCGCAAGATTGCTTGGCTTTTGACTTTGACATGAGGTGTGGCAAAGTAGGCATAGGTGTACGGTCGTGTCGTGAGATCGAGTCGAGTCAATATAAAAACCCAACATTCCCCCCACCGAAATCCGCGAGGATTTCCCAGTTACGTCACCAAGCAGCTAAATTATTACATAAGTTAACTAAGCTTAACTACAAAAAATAAAACACTTATAGAGTAAAAAAAAACTTAAAGCTAGTGGACTGTATACTGTATTTTATATATAATTAAAAACATGTAATATTAATGTACTTAAAAAAAACTTATACAAGGGTTGAAAATTTTATAGTTTAATCCGACCTATGATCAAACGGAAGGCGGCTCAATTTGGAGACAGGTCGTGTGAACTCAGTGTTATTAGATGTACGAACGCTGACAACTCGCACTACGTTATCCGGGCCACTATGCAACTTGGTTATTTTACCTAAAGACCATTTGAGAGGTGGAGTCGAATCAGAATGTATGAGAACCAGATCGTTGACTTGAAGGTTTTCTCGGTTGGTAAACCATTTTTGAAGCGTTTGTAGTGTGTGCAAATAATCTTGTTTCCAAAGCTTCCAAAATTGTTGTGACATGTGTTGAACGGATTGCCAGCGCTTCAACAGAGAATTCGTTGACTTAGTGAAATCATATTCAGGTACCGATAGTAGTTCCCTACCAACTAGAAAGTGAGATGGAGTCAGTACTTCAAATTCGTTTGGGTCACTAGATAAGGGACAGAGGGGTCTTGAATTAAGCACAGCTTCTGCTCTTACAAAAAGCGTTGAAAGCTCTTCAAAAGATAGCGCTCGGGAGCCTACAGTACGTTTCAAAAGCATCTTAGCAGACTTAATTAGTGCCTCGTAAAGGCCTCCGAAATTACTTCCAGCCGGCGGATTGAAGCGCCACATCACACCTCGTAATGTTAGACCTCTGGAAATGTTATTGACATCGGAGTTGAAAAACTCGGTCACCTCCTTGAGCTGCCTATTTGCTGCAACAAAGTTGGTTCCATTATCTGATACCACAGAATGACAGAGACCTCGTCGAGCTGTAAAACGATCAAAGCAGGCTAAGAAACATTCTGCACTTAGAGAAGACAAGACCTCTAGATGAACGGCTCGAGTGGCACAACACACGAATGCGCATAAATAGGACTTGGAAATGTGAGCATTTCGACGAGTAGACTCTTTTGTAGGAAATGGTCCACCAATATCAACTCCTACAGTGTGGAAGACATGAACATCTGCGGATCGATATTTAGGTAACTCGCCCATCAAGGGTTGAGAATTTGATGGCGACACCTTAAAGCATGAGATACATTTAAGCGTGCGCGACCGGATAACGCTACGCGCTGAAAGTATCCAGTATTTTTTGGTTAATCAAACTTTGAAGAGTCCTAGGGCCCACATGTAAATGTAATTTGTGATAATAGTCAATCAGTATGTGCGTGAAATTTGATTTTTTAGGAAGAAGTACTGGATGTTTCCTTTCAAAAGATAACTGAGACTGTGAAAGTCGACCCCCCACCCTGAGGAAATAGTCGGAATCAATAAAAGGGTTGAGCTTTCGCAAAGTCGAACTACATTGATTTTCTTTTGAGAGCGTTATCAAATTTTCGGAGAAATGATGTTCTTGAACTATTTTAATTAAGGCGTCATGAGCCTTCCGAGTGTCAAACACCGTTAGATTTTTGGGCCCCATCGAGCGAGAGCGACAAATTCGAAGAAACTGAAAACATCTAGCTATTACATTAATCAACTTACTAAAACTAGAAAACTTCTCAGTAAGTTTATAGAACTCTGACGGTTCCGTTTGCGAAGTTACCAGTGCAGCTCTTTGATTTCTTTGTTCTGGAGGGTCACGATTTCGAAATTCATCCATAGCCTTAATAGGCCATTGCATTCGATCCAGTCTCAGCCAGTCTGGTCTGGACCATTTAACCATTCATGATTAGCCAACAAGGTGGATGGCAACGCACCTCGGGAACAGATATCTGCTGGATTCGAATCACCGCTCACGTGATACCAACTGTAATGGGGAACACTGTCGAGGATTTTAGACACTCTGGTGGAGACGAAGGTTTTTAATGTGTGACAGGGTGTGTTAAGCCAAGCCAAAACGACGGAGGAATCCGTGAACAAGGTGACATTATTGATAGTAATACGATTTTCTAAAATAGACAGCGTATATTTGATCAGTTTAGCTAAGAGATGAGCAGCCATTAACTCAAGGCGAGGAATACTTATGGTCTTTAAGAGTGCTACCTTAGATTTCGCAATGATTAAACTAACCTTTATCTCGCCGTCGTCATTCCTTGAAAAGAGATACACCACCGCTGCATAACCAAGGGCTGAAGCATCACAAAATCCCAAAATTTGACAGTATGTATGGCGAACTACCTTAATATGCCGTTCGTGTCGGATATTTGACAATAACGGAAGTTCAGCTACGTAGGATGTCCATTGTGAAGCTAAATCTGAAGGAAGGTTTTCGTCCCAGTCTATCTGACGAGCCCAAATCTGCTGCATAAAGCATTTGGCATAGAATATGCATGGAGCAACAAATCCGAGGGGATCGAACTGTCGGCCTATTTGAGATAGAACTGCACGTTTTGACAAAATCGATCTAGGTGTATCTATGTTAAAGGAAAACGAACCAGGAGCGGGTAGCCATTGTAATCCTAGCACCTTTATAGCCATGTTCTTCTCATCGTCAAACGCAATGGGTGTTTCGAGATGAGCCTCGTCCAAGTGTTCAAGAACATCTAGAGAATTACTGGACCATTTGCGCAAGACAAATCCACCCGTCTTAAGGAGATCTACGAGCTCTTGTTGGAGTTCTATAGCCTCTTCTTTGGTAGCAACGGAATACAACATATCGTCCATAAAGAAGGCAGTCTTCAAAACGTGAGCAGCTCTTGGGAACCTGTCCGCTTCATCATCGGCTAGTGCATGTAAGACCTTAATAGCTAGATAGGGGCTACTAGCCACACCGTAGGTAACAGTATTTAGCTCAAATACTTGAATAGGTTGATCAGTCGCGTAACGCTATAGAATATGCTGATATGGCCGCTGGCTTTGATCAAGTATTATTTGACGGAACATTTTGCATATATCTGCTGAAAGACATATATCGTGAATGCGAAAGTTTATTAACAATTCATTTATATCAGCTTGCAGCTTTGGACCCGGTAACACCAACGAGTTAAGAGAAACATTATTCGACGTGGATCCCGACGCATCAAACACCACACGATGAGAAGTTGTTGTACTAGACGGCTTAATAACACAAAAATGTGGAATGAGGTACTTAGTTGTAGGGTTCGGTGCCTCCCCTAGACATGTCATGTGGCCTAGACCTTCATATTCTCGCATAAAACTGTGATATTGAGACTTTAATTCCGGGTCACGTTCTAATTTTGACTCAAGACTCAAAAGACGACGTCTAGCCATAGCGGTAGAATCACCTAAGTCAATTTCACACCGAAAAGGGTATTTCACGACATATCGGCCGGTGTCATCACGTCTGTGCTCTGTAGTGAATAAGAAATCGGCGAGTTCATCCTCTGGATTACGATGTGCACCATCGGGAATGTTTTCCACTTCCCAAAACGAACGTACTATATGATCAAGATTAATAGAAGTTCCGCAAAACGTATCATTTTGATTAGCTGAATTGCGTTGAGAACCAGCGTCATCGATCCCAGCCTGACCGAGAATAACATAACCAAAAATCGAATTCATAGCTACCGGAAGACCCTGTTCGCGAGGCAGTATTTTTTCTCCGTCGTAGATGTAAGGAAACAGATCACCTGCCAATAACATTTCGACAGGTGCGGGTGTATGATAACCTGGATCTGCTAACATTAAATGACGATATTCATTAAGTGTCTTATTTGACAAAGACATTGTAGGTAGATTACCAGCAGCAATGTTTGCAACAATGACCGCATCAGTGGAAAGGATGGGACCATCGCTGTGTCGTGGTTTAACATTGCATGTAGTCAATCCGAACACTCTTGCACTGGATTGTTACCCAACCCAATCGGTTCAAAATGACATTTGCGGCGCTTTAATCCTAAGCGCTTAGCACAATCCTGAGTGATATAACTCGACATAGCGCCGCTATCAATCAATCCACGTACGGTGTGGTACTTGCCCCAGCAATCTGCGACGTGGACGACCGCGGTGCCGAGCAGAACTGTCAATTTAGCCGAGCACGTGCACTTGAACTCGAATTCGCAGCAGAGTCTATGTGCAGTGTGTGGTGATGTCTATTTTTACATATCGTACAGCGCACCTTAGACGGACAGTCGTCGAGGGCATGCGCACGTAAGCAATTCTCGCACAAATTTAAAATTTTAATTTTTTCGAGACGTTGTGCTGGTGTAAGATCGATGTATTCGACACATCGATATATGGAATGCATTTTTTACAATACAGACATTGCATGGATTTGTAGGTACAGCTTCCTCTGAAGTAAGAGCGGTAACGGACAAGGTAGGCCGCTGTGAACTTGTAGAAATCGATTTTGTAGAAGGCTGATTGATTACCTTCGACTTGGATGGATTATTCCGTGCACTATTAGTATTAGTGCATAAGGTGGGCTGGGCCATCTCGAGGTCATCGACCTGTTTCTCGACAAAAGTTATCAAATCGCGGTATGTAGGTATTTTTGTTTTGTCTAAGTCTCGTTCCAAATCACGCCTAGTCACCTGGTCGAGATTACGTAAAGCAATGTAGAACAAGATAAAACCTGACAAATCAGGAAGATTAAGTGTTGTCAGAGCTTTAATATTTTCCTGAAAAGTTTCTAGAAACTTAAAAAGTCCGGACACTGACTCACTTGTTAATGGTTGAAATTCGAATAATTTGTCAAGATAGGCGTTTGCCAACGCACGCTTATTCTCAAATCGTTTTTCCAAAGTACTCCAAACAATTGTATAATTATCTGACGTGACAGGCATTGACTTAGCGATGGTTAATGCAGGACCGGAAACTACAGACAATAAATAATAGAACTTCTCAACATCAGCTAACTGCTTATTTTCGTGAATTAATCGCATAAATGTATCACGAAATGTCGGCCAATTTTCACGTTTACCGTCGAAAGCATAAAGTTCCAACTTCGGTAATTTAACCTTGCAAGAACCCTCAACATTCTCAGAAGAATTCATAGGCTTCGACATCTCTAAAGATTCTGCCACACCACGAATGTGAAAATAAATATCGTCGAAACTCTGTAATTCTTGATACGACGGGGTGTAATGCGGTACATACTTCTTTTTTAGCAATATTATATTTTTTACACTATCTTCATATTTTTTGCGCCAAGAAGGTAACTCACACAAACGTGCTTGAAAATCACCTAACAACTAGCTTCTTTCACACACTTTTTTAGAAATTTCGAACAAGGTTTGCAATCGTAAAAAACACATTTCTTTAGTAGTTAAATGAGGTTGTACCAACTCGTCATACTCATCAATATCAGATTCAGACTCCAATCCTTTGCCGTCATCTTTTTTAGGCGGCATTTTGTAAAACTGAGCGGAAAATCACTGAACAAGATGCAATATGGCGCGCGGTTTGTGTAAATAATTTCATAAATTTACAACTCTAAATTGAACTAGTTTTATGAATGTAGACGTAAAATCGATGATAAGAAGTTAGAAAAAATACCTTTACGAAATAATATATCGAATAGTGTACACAGTTATTGAGAAATGTAATAAAATGCACCGCGATCGGAAGCGTGAACGTGTTATAGGTTACCTACCTACAGCCGTAAAAACAGTAAAACTACGCAATAAATTAATGTAACTTTACAAAAACTTCAATATTTCGCTGTAATTGACGACGTAACTGGGTCATTCGCGATCGGAGGACCAAAAATGGTTAATTTCTATAGTTTTTTGTATAAATAAATTTTTGACTCGACTTACCTAGGAACTTCATGCAGATTGATATTAGGGACGTCCCACTGTTACGACACACACAATAACTTCCAAACACAATGATTCTTGTAATATGATAGGTTTTTCTGGGAATTGATCAGTTTTATGCGTTATTTTATATATTTTGTTGTATTTTGATTCACAACCGGCACAGCCACCATTCCAAGTGAAGTTTTCATCGTCGGACCACCGCGCGACGCAGGTGGCGCTAGTAGTCGCAAGATTGCTTGGCTTTTGACTTTGACATGAGGTGTGGCAAAGTAGTGCATAGGTGTACGGTCGTGTCGTGAGTTCGAGTCGAGTCAATATAAAAACCCAACAATTATTGTTGCGGTTATACATACCGTTATTGCTAAAGTTAGATTCATCTGTCTAAATAATATTATCCAAAAAATTTGGATCTTCGAGCAAGCATATTCAAGCGTGCCTGTATATCAAGACAGAATTTTTTTCTCCTTTCTGTATCGCCTGGAAGTAATTTTTGAACCAATCGTCCTTCAACATAACTCTTAAAACCGTGTTATGTAATAAACGGTGTATTTTACTTTTCGATAGGTACTCCAATTTCAAGTACTCCTTCTCTCACCGATGTTTTCGGAAAAGCCGAAAAGTAAATTAAAATATCAACTTCTTCATCGTTGATCATGTGGTTGTCTTGCTGTGGTTCGCTCGGGCGTTTATCGAAACGTCCCAGAGTTTTCAAATTGTCCACAAGCCTTCAGCCAGTCTATCAGGATATTTTACGCTATACCACCGCAAACTTCTAGATATATCTTTATCGTTCAAAAAATATGCTTCCATTAGATCAAAACTTACTTGATATGCCATGTTCGCAATAAATTAACACAAAACTTGTGTAAGTGAATTATTCAGACTAAACAGATCAATCCAAAAACAAACGCTCGCACACACTGTTCCATTTTCAAATTTAAGAACAACATTTAAAAATATTAGTTTTTTTAAAAAATATTTTAAAAAGTATGCATTCCAACAAATGCTCTCATAAACAGTTCCATTTTCAAATTCTTTCGATTGGCAAGTATTATGATGATTTTTTTTAGACATTTAAGTCGGTTTTGAATGCAGAATTACTATCTATGAATATGCAGAAACTGAACTAAACTTTATGTCAAACACGTGCAAAAGTGACGTAGCACATTTGTAAGAGCACGCCCCCGCGCCCGCGTCTTATCGCTTAGCGAGGGCTCCAAACTCGAGAGGCATACTCAAGTAGGTACCGGTATGCTGCGCAAGTAGGTATTTATAAGCCTTGTTGACAATAGTCTTTTGGGCAATCTAAGCATTATACGAGTAAGTTTAGAGTGTGTAGCTCTAAAGACACTCAAGACAGAAGTTTCAAGTTTTGAGGAGGTGCTGAGGTTCTTAGCAGGAAGTATAGTCGTCGTGAGATTAAAAAAAAGGGCCCAAGTAGTGACCTTATGGAATCCCACTCGGAACTACACCTCTTTATTATTGATCACCCCTGTCACCTCGACTATTGCCGATAGTTAAATGAAAATGAGTGAGTAGTAGTTTTTTTATCCCTCGTCTCGAAACCTAGCAAACCGCTCGCTGAGCAGAGTACGCTTACAATTGAGCAAAGGATAAAGGAGATATGACAGAACAGAATAAAACAAGATATTACATAAATTCCGTTTATTGAGTAAACGCCAAAAGGCGGTGCTGTCGAGAGCACGCGTTATGCACGACCTCCGCTCGGCGCCGCTCGGAGGAAGTCACGGGGTTCCGAAGGCTGATTCTCACAGGTAACAGTGTCGCTCCAAGTTCCGAAACATTAAGAAATATTCCATTATGCTATGACACCACTGCGAAGTCACTGGCTACGTATCCAAGCAGTTAATATTAACCTGTTGAAGATTTGTCATTCAAACCACCTCAATATTAACTGAAATGATACGTAGCCAGCGACGCCTCTCTGGTATTTCAGCAAGCCATCACACTAAACGAATTTAATGTATGTGACGCCACAGCTCTCTCAGAGTGTTCTTAAAGAAGATGCCCTCACTGTGTCGGCCCTGAAGCTTCACTGACATGCCAGAATCAATCTCAAGTGTCCGTCCGCCCGAGACGCGCCCCGCGGCCCAGGGGACTCCATCAACCATTCTACAGGTGACTACATTATGCTTGCATTATTATATCAATCAAGTCATTGAGATAAAAAAATATGAGAGTCCATTATATTATTACATTGTGACATTTAAAAGGTGGTCGAGTCCCCGGCCACTTTAATACTTAAAATACAACTAATTATTATGTACAATTTGTCTACTAACTTAAAACTAAGATTATTCCGCGAGTAAGATGCATCCGAGAGGGAGATCTCGAACAGCAATACGGAGCGGTTAGTTCTACAGGACGGAAACACTACATTATTGCTCGGATCGTAAACTACATATCACACAAAAACTTATCAAGTATGGAATGCTTTTGAAATATAAATACATTGACTTGTTCCTAGCGATAATACATTAGAAATAAACACTGAGCAAGTTATATTAAGTACACTAATCCAGGTAATACTGGGCGATTGCTCCATGCTGACAGCACTACTACCTTACATCGAGTGTGTAAATAGCTACCAGCCCGCGGGCCGAGGCACGGCGCGCCTCTCCCTACCGCACTCGCAATATACCACGTGATCACAACATTCGTGCGAGAGACAGAAATTAGTGAAGTTAACTATTGCTAAAATGTCAATGTTGCTTAGTAATGCCGCCGAGCGACATCGGGAAGCAACATGGGTCCTTTATGTGCTTAGGTATATAATTAGGTATATGAGTGCTATTTACAGCGAGCGCGGCGGCGAGGCGACTTCACTATCGGTAATTTAGAATCTGCACGCTTTACTTTCGCTTACAACTAACTTAGGACTACGTTCGATGGTTCTGCGCAGGGCATCTACTTCGATAACTTGATTTAGTGTAACAACTGTCGTTAGGTCGTTCTTATAAGTAGCTAGCCTGTTGTCTCCCTTCCGCGTGAGCTCTGAGCCACCACGTGTTGCAGTCACGGTTCCATCCGGGTGTTATTGCATATATCTCAGTATCTTGTCAACCTATTTGTATAATTACACTAATTAAATAACACTGTTCCGTTTCAAAATACTTCATAAAAATTCGTATAAATATTTTCTTTTAGTCATTCTTAAAAACAATAGATATTAAGTACGCGATTTAGACCATCAATAAATCAACATGGCCTAGAACGTGAGATAGCCTAGGCTTGATATAAACATGGTGGTATCTTAACTATAAATTGTCAAAAATTGAGGCACAAACAGTCAAATTGTAAAGTTAATTCCATAATACTGACTTGAGCGCAGGCCATTTCACACGAGACGATGTGGTCCGTGTGTGGGTCGCCAGGCCGATCTCAGACGCTTGAACTTTATATAAAATATCTTCACAATTGTAAATATTACATAGCTAATAGTCATAATTTCATACAAACATTTCATTGCGTTGACCCAAGTCCTCGTATAAAATCTAATAAATTGGTAAATAATTTCTATGCGGAGGTATCACCACTGTATAGTTAAGTAGGTACACGATTTAATTTGTAAAAGAACAATTTCCTTAAGCCTAGTATTAAATACACACTTCACACAGTCATGTTACAGGTACTGTCGAAAAACACACACACACACACACACGTCTCATACACACTGACACACACAAGCACGCAGCTCACAAAGTAACAATAATTTGGTTGATATGCGACGAGTTTCATGTTGTATTCGTTCACTTTGTTCTTGTCTTCGTTACGTTTATCCAGAGTTTAAATTCTGAAATAATAAAACATAATTTTAAAGAGGTAAAGAGTATTCCTTAGCAGCTTTAGATGCTGCTTAAATTAAAAAAAAACTCAAATTGTATAACATAAATCAGTAATAAGGTTTTTATGAGTTAGAGACTATCAGAAGATTGAAAAATGAACTGAAACTAAACATGTTTACTGTGTGTGTGTCCCATTTTAAATTTCTAATTTTTTTATTTTGATTCAGGCACTCTTTTCTGACAAAAGTGTACAATGAAGCATGAACGTCATTAAGTATTTTTGTATGAAATATAACTCCGAGGTTCCTGTGCGTGCTCGGCGGGGCCACCGAGCACGCACAGGTGGCGTGGTGGAGAGGGCGACTCACCGGGCGGTCAGATGAGGCGCTCCTCGGGCGGCGGCTTGAGCGCGTGGTGCATCATCTCGGCGCGCGGGTTGCAGTACTCCTGTCCGGAGGGCGAGTAGGTGACGCGCGTGGCCCGCTTGCGCCGCGCCTGCGCGCCCAGCGCCGCCAGCAGCGCGCATGCGGTACGGGGTGGCGTGGTGGAGAGGGCGACTCACCGGGCGGTCAGATGAGGCGCTCCTCGGGCGGCGGCTTGAGCGCGTGGTGCATCATCTCGGCGCGCGGGTTGCAGTACTCCTGTCCGGAGGGCGAGTAGGTGCCGCGCGTGGCCCGCTTGCGCCGCGCCTGCGCGCCCAGCGCCGCCAGCAGCGCGCCCGCCGCCGCCAGCGCGCACAGCGCCGCGCTCACGCCGATCACCAGCGCGGGCGACCGCACGCCGCCGCCGCCGCCGCTCGCAGCCACCGCCTGCCACGACACACACCACTCTATTATCATCTACAGTGGCGGATTTACTAATTATAAAGGTATGAAATATTATTTATCTGGATAGGGATTGTTGGAGGGAGTTGGGGGAGGCCTTTGCCCAGCAGTGGGACAACGTAGGCTAATATAAAAAAAAAATATAAAAAAAGGTATGAGGTTGAATAGTTTTTGCCGTTCGCCTCAACGATTGTCATATTAAACATTATTTTTACAATGCAACAGTTTCGTTGAAATTGCACGTAAAATAATTTTTCGGTATATTTTTGAGCTAATCGGTATAAGTTTGCTACTCTCGGAATGTGCAATGACAAGTGAGAGAGTCATCGACAAAATTTGTTTCTATCAGTGAGACATCAGAAAACCGTCATAAATGGTTTTGATTTCTATAAAGTAAGAATTAAAAAAAAATCTTTCCCCAAATTTGCGGCCCCCAAAATCTGCCGCCCTAGGCTCGAGATGGTAAATCCACCATTGGTGGAAGTAATCAGTGAAATCTGACAATGACTTTCGGACGTAATTGGAAGCGGACACGGGTACTATTTTCGGGGCTGTCTTCTGAATCTTCGAACTTTCCTTTTTTACGGTTTGTGACCTCTATGATCAAGAAAATCTTTGAAACACTCACTTGAAGACTCTTTGAAGGACTCAGCTTGGCCAACGTTGTAAATTTAGGCTTTATCTTCAAGAGAGAAGTCCCTGTGTCCCAGGAGTGGGAACATTAATGGAGATGCTTATGCTAAGTATTGGTGTACAATAAACGAATTATCCATGTATCTAACGGATAACTACAATCTAGACAACCGCAAACATTTGAACCGAGCGAGGCTACCAGACAACATTCAAAGATCCTATAGGCTCTCGTAACTACCCAGATTTACAAACATTTGCTTATTATTTCTCATGTAGACTCCGCGTTGTTTAGATAGTAGAAATTACTTAAATAAATATGGCGTTATGTGCTGCAAGTGATAATAATGTATAATAACGATTTTTTCACATGCTACCCATCGTTTCTTTACACATTTGTAATATAATATGTAAACACAGGTCATTGTCTTCTCATCCTTGTACCATATCGAGTGTAACGGCACAGCATTAAACATTCTATTTTCTCAAAACTTAATCCATTTTGACCTTTCGTTATAATTGAGCAGTTATTCTTTCAGTCAGTTTCAGTAGAAAAGAGCGTGTAACGAGCGTTGTTGTGCGTCGTCGTTACCTGCTCCGTGCAGTTCTTGCCCTGCCAGGGGGGGACGCAGTGGCAGTGGTAGTCGGGCGCCGCGGCGCAGCGTTGCTCGCAGCGCGCGCCGTTGCCGCACGGCCCCTGCGTGCTGTTGTCCGCCGCGTCCGCCAGCTCCACGCACGGGTCCGCCAGCGCGCACTCGTCACCGCATGATCCCGTCGCGCAGATGCATCTGAGGGGATAAGGATGGAGATTACATGCTGGCTGATGCGTGCTAGCAGCTCATTACCTATTATTGTACGCACTGAGGGTCGTTCTCGGACAGAGAGCGGCCAGGCGTTTAAGCGCGATACGCAACCATAACAAGAAATAACAAAATTATTGTTTTTCATCGCTTGAATGTCCGAAAATCCTCAACAGCTTCTTCTAAGACCACAATACAAATAGTGCGCGCCCGAACTCGTCTGCCAACCGTGGTTAGACCCATTTCCGGCTGTGGACAACCTACGGCTGAAATTATGATTCAGATTATAGTGGATAAGGGTTTTGAACACCATTCTGGAGACCCAAGTCAACATCACCGGCCCGTCGTATCCCCTGCTAAGCTTTTGCACCCCCACCCCACGACCCGCATTGGATCAATATGGTGGGTCGCTGAAGGTGAGACAGAGAATTAAGTGAATTTATACACGCGCACTCTACGTTACGCAGGAATGTTTGATGGTTAGGGAAAGTGAGTGGTGGAGAGTTACGTACGTGTAGTTGCCGTCGAGGTTGCGGCACTCGCCGGGCCCGCAGCCGACCAGCCCGAGCGCGCACTCGTCCACGTCCACCTCGCAGCGCGCGCCGCTGTATCCTGCGACCAACAACACGGTGTGCTGAATACGGTGATAAAGTACCCACTAAGTGTACATTTAGAAATTTATCAAATATCATGACATTCCACATTGGCGATGCAAAGACTCTAGCTAGCGCCTCTCGTGTCAAAATTGTGAAGCTGTCTAAGAACGACACTTTGACAGTTTTCGTTACAATTAACGTCAGGGAAAAACATAAGTTATAAATACAAATCAGATATAAACAAACAAAGTGTCGTTCTTAGACAGTTCTAAATTTTGCCGCTTGAGGCGTGCGGATAATCTTTGCATCGCCAATAGGTTACCAGGTTGTAAAATGGAATGAAATGAAATCCATTATATTGGGCATGTGGTGTCTAAATACATTCTCAGACTTACGCCACTGTAGTCGAGTCGTCTGTCATCATTAAAAATTAAGCTGTATTCGTAATTTACGTGGAAATTATAACTGATTTATTCATATTCAATAAATAAATAGGATGGCGTTAAGATCTTGTATTGATATTTAAGCATGATTGTCCTATTAATTATCGTCAGCAAAATATACCACTTTATTTACTCTCTACATATGATTCATGATGAATATTCAGAACCGCAAAACTGTATGAATAATGTAATGAAGGATTATACATACGCGACATAATGGTCACCTAAACTGGTTGGAGTATCCCCATCACAACATATTATAATTTAATTTCCTCTTACACCTCCCTCCTATCTAGCAGATTTGACGGATTTTTATGCAATTTCCAGCATAAGATAAATTGATTATAGTAGATGTTTATAAATCAATCATTCAATTAAAACTTAATTTTACACTTAATAAATTACAATTACTGCTGCTATTATCGCAATCAAACCGTAAAATACGAAAAATAAATGTGACTTAAAAATAGGTACAGAAAAAATATATTTACATATAAATACACAATATTAAACTACGATAGGAATAAACTAAGGTCTTGAATAGATAAATACAATGTTATTATACAATACCTATACCAAAACAACATCATAAAGTTCAGTCAGCGAGAGCGAGAAAATAATCTTTCAGCTTAATCTGAAAACTTATGAGTATATTTGTACCAGTGCGAAGTCGAGGCTGGCCTGGACCTGAGCCTGGATATAGGTAGCTCAGCTCTAACACTAACATTTTGTCCCAAGCGCATACATCTGTCATAATAATGTCTAGCCTAACATCCATCAATACTTCAGGAAAATCAGCGTTGCAATGGATCTGTGACTGTGCGAGAGTAGCTGAGTAGTGACCATTGTTGTCTTGTTAAATTTAGACTTTTAGTTAACTAGATGGCCCGTTTCGGCTTTGCATGAATGTGAAAACCTTCCGCTTGAATCACACTACCTGCCTATTAGCAATAGCTAAGACTAAATAAAAACAGGTCAGTAGTTTTCGAGCTTATCGCGAACATAAAGCCTGACAGTTGCAGCAGGGGACTTTAATTTATACTAAGCATCATCGTCAACCCTATTAACGTTCCCACTGCTGGGACCCAGGGACTTCTCTCTTGACGAGAGAGATTAGGTCTCCACCACCACCACCATTCACCAGGCCAAGTGCGGGTTGGTGAATGTCACAATGTCAATGGTTTGTTTATAATAAGCGTAGATGTACAAAAAAACATTTTGCACTATATTTCAGCGAAAAAGCAATAAACTACAGATACATTGCAGCAATTAGCAGCAGCAATAAAACAATGAGTACGCGGAACCTTAACTGGAGCGGGATGGTCGTCACGTCACCCACGCGCTGCCGACGCCGCGCCGCCGACCTCCGCCGGCCGCCGCGCCGTGACGACCGACAGGAGGAAAACATTCATTGACTAGCTACTCGTTACAATCGTCGGTAAATTGGAATCAATAATTACTTGGAGGTGAAAGATTCTTCTTATTGGGCATTCTGAATAGATTGATTTCAGTTGGGGCTAGCAAATATAAGAGGATTTACACATAATTTGTGGGCTACGCTTTAGGTTTATTTGGAAACTAGCATTATTTTAACCGACTTCGACTTAATTTAGAAGTTTTTTTTACTCTCGCAATTATTTAAGAAATATAAGTGCATGGAGGTAAGAGATAGAGACGTTTGCATCCTTCAGTTGTTTAGTACAAAGCAAATAATTGAGTAAATTGTGACGTCTGGACAAAAGGACGAACACAATGATATAGTTTATTGATTTTAGATAATCGACTATCGCGATATTTGCACGATATCGCGATTAATTGCAGAACTGTTTCGAGAAAGATAATATTTGTTGTTTTCAGGAAAATTAATTGCTTTTATGACTGTTATAGATCAAAATAGATCTTTTCTCATAGAACACATAATATTTATGTCAACTGTTTTAAAGTATCTCTACTATGGTTGATTAATAGAAATAAGTATCTTCAATAGGTACATTACCTAAGGCAGCCAGCAAGAAAAACGTCAGTAGCACTCTCATTTTGTCTCGTGTCTGTACAAGGTGTCCAAGGTCTCACTGTCTTCTCGCAAGGAACCATCACTTCACTCCTCACTGACACACCACTGGCATCCTTATCATCACTTCCGATACACCTTGCCCTTAACTACTTGCACTATGAATCAGTTTAATGCTCGAAAACTATTGAATTGCGGGGCAGCCGTTTTTTCTCGGTTCACAGGTTTTAATAAATGAACTTGTTAATGTTGGTATAACGCGTGTCCTCGAAGAGAAAGTTAGATAATATTGCAGTAGGATATTTTTACATGATTAATGTAAACGTGAGGTTGGCAGGCGGCGCGGCCGGGGCTCTAACAGACACTGATTCACAAACTTGCGCGCGCGATCTGTACGCGATGTTGTTTCCTCCAACTTACGTCTGCCCTGAACGATTATGATAGGTACTCGTATTGTGAGTAATTCCCGTTTTGCGTAGGGTAAACATGACAAATAAATTATCCTAAAGTAGCAAGCTTAGTTAAAGATATTTTAAATAGTACGCGTACATATTTTCTTTTTTGTATATTTTTTCACTTGTTTTTTTTAGACCCAACAGTTTCACAGACTTCCTTTAACTCTTTCAGATATAGAGACAGTTACCAAAACATGAAATACGTGCTATAGTTTAACTGATTTTAAATGAAACTGAAAATAAAAGTGGTTTGTTCCTTTTTACATTTATAAATATTTATAGTTCAGTTCCGCCCAGGATAATATTAACGCAGGGATATTAATATAATGTATTCTTATTTATTACTTTATCACTGCCTTCTACCTTCCCTGCAACAAAATCATTGAACACTATAAATCTAAATCAATCAGGATCACTATCAGTATATTCTATTGTTATGAACGTCTCTAAGCGTTTAGATGTATTAAGGCTGATTACACAATCAAATTGTATGAATATATTATGATGACGGGAGGCCGGTGACTCGCAGTTGGTCATGACCGGAGGCGCAAGGATCTTCGCCGATGCTAATTCATTGCACATTTTATTGGGTGTATAATGTATATGGTAATGTTGCATTGTAGGAAGTTATTATTGTAAGTAGATATGAAATGTATTGTATGTTATTTGTGTTCAAGACACTAACGACTATTTATCGAGGTTCTACATTTTTATATTTTGACTAACTGACCCCAGCAAACGTTGTTTTGCTAAATGAAAAATAGATGTTGGCCGATTCTCATACCTACTGAATACGCATGTAAAATTTGGTAAAAATCAGTCAAGCCGTTTCGGAGGAGTATGGCAACGAAAACTGTGACACGAGAAATTGATATATTAGAAGATTTATGTTTTTATTTGTTATATTTTGATAGTAGATATTATTACCACCTAATTATAGGTTTAAGGTTCGGACGCCAGGGACCTTTTTAACCTCTTAACGGTCTACAATTTCTGGTTCCAGGTATTTTTACAACTTTATAAAAATATCTGTGTCGTATTACAGTCGCTTATAAGATGACCCTGAGCGGGCTTCAAATCTGACTAAACGAAATAAAGAATTGGTCACTAATGTTGAGAGCCTTTGGCGCGCTATCGGTATCGTAATCAGCGCATAGTGGCCGTGATAAGGACGTCACTGATAGCGATAAGGTGTATCAGGTGGAAGGCACTAGCCGCTTCTAGGTCACCGGGTGTAGTCGCCCTGCGCCGGCGCGGCGGCGTGAGAAATAGGACAGGGGGACTTGAACAACAAAACATTAATTCTACTCGCTTAAGGGTGTTTTATCCGCTAAGGATTTGCAAATGCTGTCTACCTGACTTTATGTTTGAATACTAATGGCTCTCTTCGAGATCTTTTAGGCCTATGTATGTAATTTTCCATCACAGACCGCCTCGACTTTTAAGATCTTTTGAGATGGCGATCAAATGAAGGGCTTCATAAAATAAGTTTTTCGGCGGATTATTTTTCATTTTGCCACTTTTTTAATTAAAATGTACTATACAATTATATGAAACAAGAAACAGAGTGAAATGCTTAGTAAGTCATTCTATATTTTTATTTTAATAAAAAGTCTCATCAAGACCTTTCCCTGCTAAACACATAAAATATCTAAATGAATGCAAATTAATGTATCCGTAACAGAATATCAGCAGAACTTTCACATCTAAAGTAACAAACAATACCGCATCCGGTATTTAGATGTTATCTATCAGCATGTATCAATATTGATAGTTTACAAGATGTTCATTCGATTGATTCTATAATTCGCGACGCAGCAATGCCTGTTTCATAGATATTTCAGTTGGAATAATATATTTTCCCATAGTAATTATAAGTAAAACGTGTTTTTCGGCTCTGGCGACTAAAATCTTCATCAATAAATAGCCAACACAAACAGTGAATTCTTATGAAAAGCGCGATAAATCCATTTTTTTTTATTTAAATTTAAAGGACAACATAAGTCGCGCCAAACTTCATTGACCAAGTATGTTTACATTTGGTCAGCGAGCAACTCATGAATCATCTCGAATCGTGAATAATATACGAGTATTGTTAGAGCACTATATTCCCGGTTTTAGGAAACTGCTTATTTAATTGTGTTTGCTTAGTAATTGTTTTATCTATTCGTAAATGAGTAAGCGGCATTCTCAAAAGCGACCACTTCCTGAAAATAGTTTCAGGTGGATTTATTAAATTAATAACTCTTAAGCATAAATGTGAGCAGCTTTAGTCACAATTAAAACACAACAGGTTTGCATCTGAGAGCGGGAGATTTGCGGCACTGAAACTTTAACGTACTTAACATTAGATGCGATGATATAATTGCTGCTGTAACAAGGAAATCCTTACAAAACACAAAGTCTCGATCTAGCTTGCAATTCTCACCTTGTAAGTTAGGACGATATAGACTAGTACGACGCAATCTCCGGTCTCAAAACCTCCCGGCCCTCGTGCAGGCAGGCGGCGCCGCCCGCCTCCAGGCACTCGTCGCGCTCCGCCTCGCAGCGCGCCCCGCGGTACCCCGCCCTGTCCCGCCCACGTACCTGTGTGCTCGCAGTCGCAGAGGTAGTGGTTGGGCGCGTCGATGCAGCGGCCCTCGTGCAGGCAGGCGGCGCCGCCCGCCTCCAGGCACTCGTCGCGCTCCGCCTCGCAGCGCGCCCCGCGGTACCCCGCCCTGTCCCGCCCACGTACCTGTGTGCTCGCAGTCGCAGAGGTAGTGGTTGGGCGCGTCGATGCAGCGGCCCTCGTGCAGGCAGGCGGCGCCGCCCGCCTCCAGGCACTCGTCGCGCTCCGCCTCGCAGCGCGCCCCGCGGTACCCCGCCCTGTCCCGCCCACGTACCTGTGTGCTCGCAGTCGCAGAGGTAGTGGTTGGGCGCGTCGATGCAGCGGCCCTCGTGCAGGCAGGCGGCGCCGCCCGCCTCCAGGCACTCGTCGCGCTCCGCCTCGCAGCGCGCCCCGCGGTACCCCGCCCTGTCCCGCCCACGTACCTGTGTGCTCGCAGTCGCAGAGGTAGTGGTTGGGCGCGTCGATGCAGCGGCCCTCGTGCAGGCAGGCGGCGCCGCCCGCCTCCAGGCACTCGTCGCGCTCCGCCTCGCAGCGCGCCCCGCGGTACCCCGCCCTGTCCCGCCCACGTACCTGTGTGCTCGCAGTCGCAGAGGTAGTGGTTGGGCGCGTCGATGCAGCGGCCCTCGTGCAGGCAGGCGGCGCCGCCCGCCTCCAGGCACTCGTCGCGCTCCGCCTCGCAGCGCGCCCCGCGGTACCCCGCCCTGTCCCGCCCACGTACCTGTGTGCTCGCAGTCGCAGAGGTAGTGGTTGGGCGCGTCGATGCAGCGGCCCTCGTGCAGGCAGGCGGCGCCGCCCGCCTCCAGGCACTCGTCGCGCTCCGCCTCGCAGCGCGCCCCGCGGTACCCCGCCCTGTCCCGCCCACGTACCTGTGTGCTCGCAGTCGCAGAGGTAGTGGTTGGGCGCGTCGATGCAGCGGCCCTCGTGCAGGCAGGCGGCGCCGCCCGCCTCCAGGCACTCGTCGCGCTCCGCCTCGCAGCGCGCCCCGCGGTACCCCGCCCTGTCCCGCCCACGTACCTGTGTGCTCGCAGTCGCAGAGGTAGTGGTTGGGCGCGTCGATGCAGCGGCCCTCGTGCAGGCAGGCGGCGCCGCCCGCCTCCAGGCACTCGTCGCGCTCCGCCTCGCAGCGCGCCCCGCGGTACCCCGCCCTGTCCCGCCCACGTACCTGTGTGCTCGCAGTCGCAGAGGTAGTGGTTGGGCGCGTCGATGCAGCGGCCCTCGTGCAGGCAGGCGGCGCCGCCCGCCTCCAGGCACTCGTCGCGCTCCGCCTCGCAGCGCGCCCCGCGGTACCCCGCCCTGTCCCGCCCACGTACCTGTGTGCTCGCAGTCGCAGAGGTAGTGGTTGGGCGCGTCGATGCAGCGGCCCTCGTGCAGGCAGGCGGCGCCGCCCGCCTCCAGGCACTCGTCGCGCTCCGCCTCGCAGCGCGCCCCGCGGTACCCCGCCTCGCACAGGCACACCGGCGGCTGAGGACCACAACGCGCATCACATAAACCAAATCTTTGAGAACACCAGAAGAAGTATATTAGACATATTGAAAAGCCTGATGATTAAAAAGGTAGCTAAAAAGTTGTAGTTTTTCCACGAATGCACATAAAAACATTACCTGGGTGTCATTCCTGCAGGTGCCGTGCACGCAGGGGGTGACCTCGCAGAAGGCGCTCTCGCAGTAGACGCCCTCGAAGCCCTCGGGGCACGTGCACGTGAAGTTGTTGCCGGTCGGCGGGTCTGCGGTATTCGTTTATTATTGAGCTTCTCACAGGAGAACATATATAGGTGTGGAGGAAATCAAAGTGGACCTATAAGTGAGCCTTCAGATATTCCACTATTTGTTCCAGCAAAATAATAACTCCAGATTTGGAACATCTACAAAACTGATAAAGCTGTGTTGTTCTATATGTTATTCAACTCAGTATAAAAAATTAAGGCGAACAATGTTATTTCATTGATAATGTTTAGGTTAGAAATGTTTTTTCATAAATTTTAGGCCGAATTGTCTCCGTGCTTCCAAAGAAACTTAGGTTTCGACTTTGATGCAGTACTAAATATTTTTCAAAAATAAATTTTATAGCCAATATTTCTAAGACGGAGGTAAATATACTAGGTTAAATCAAAATAAATGGTAATAATATTCATTTTAGAACCCTACTTCATTTATAATGTATGGTATTTTTTTTTGTTTACTTGGCATGTTTTTATTTGTAATTATTGTTAGCTAATTTCTTATTAAATGTATTTTAATTTTTTGTTTTATTATTTGTATATACTCTATCATTGTTACTAAATGTTATATTAATTAGTGTAATTGATTTTTTTGTAAGTCGTGCTAGTTAATTAATAAATAAATAAATAAATAAAATAAATAAAAAAATGTATGGTATATGTTGTAAATCATTATACTATAGTAAACTTTGTCGTCCGAATGGATAAATAGTATATTTATATTATGTAGTAGTGTTCTCACCGGGCGGGGTGTCGGTGCAGAGGGCGCCGCGCGCGCAGGGCCGGTGCGCGCAGGTGCGCGCGTGCGGCAGCGCGCACGTGGGCCCGCGCCACAGCGCCGCGCACGCGCACCGGAAGCCGCCCACCAGGTCCGTGCACGTCCCGCCGTTCTGGCACGGCGCCGACGCGCACTCGTCGATCTCCCGCTCGCAGCTGCGCGGGTGAGGATACTTTATTACCGTACGGACGCGGACGAACCAACTGTGATTCTACTAAGGCTATGCCCCGAGACATCCAGCGAGTGGCTCGAAACTTGAGCTCGTTAAGCTGGCGCGGGCGAGATCTCACGTCGAACGCGACGGGGCACTTTAAGCCTTCGTTTGACCGCAATCTCGCCTGATGTAAAGTGACAATGCGGTCTAGGATGGATGGGACATGAGGACTTAGAAGGTAGATGATATCTCCGGACCACATTACGAAACACGAAAAAATCAACTGTTACATTTGTATGAAACGTTGCTCACTTTAAGCAGTTTCTCAGTTATGAAGTGAATATATGTATTACGTAAATTAGAGTTCCACTCACAGTTCTCCCTCGAAGCCGATCGGGCAGACGCAGGAGTACTTGGCTATCTCGTCCCGGCACGTCGCGTTGTTCTGGCACTCGTGCTGCGCGCACTCGTCGATGTCGATCTGTTCGAACCGTACGTTAAAGTGGCATACAATAAGAGCCGAGGAATTCGACCGCTGTTCACAGATTCATAGACACTGGATATTTTTGGCTTTTGGTGTAGTTTGTAAAATGTGGTCGGTTGTATGTATCTAATTGTCAGCACGGCACTATATTGTTGCGGAGTGGTAGATGGCATGACGTAGAGATCAGCAGTGTCGGTTACCTCGCAGTGGTCGCCAGCGTACCCGGGCTGGCAGGCGCAGGCGTAGGAGCTGCGCACGTCGGCGCAGCGCCCGCCGGCCGCGCAGTCCTGCTCCAGGCACAGCACGCAGCCCACGCCCTCCGCCCAGCCCCACGGGCGGCCGGACCTGCGGGACATACGGGATGTAGTGAAGGACTGGATGAGACAGGGTCTATCGGAGGGATCGTGGTGAGGCGCACTCACGTGAGCGCGTAGTGCGGCTGCGCGGCGAGCAGCGCGGCGGCCGCGCCCACGAACAGCTCCTCCTCCGTGAAGTAGGGCAGCAGCAGGGAGCCCACGTGCACGGCGCCGATGCAGCCCTGCAACACAACAAGATGTTAGCCTGATCTCCCGGTCACGCTGACCATCGCCGCGTTTCGATCTGTATGGGAGCTATTGCAGACAATCCTTAGAGCGGATAAACTTGGAAACATCCACATTGATACGACATCTACTCCTATACAAATATAAACTTGCAAGTGAACCACTGAGCTAGCTTGGCTTATGTCGCCATCGCCATACGGAATGTCAAGGGAGTAGCAGATAAACTAAATTTTAGGTTTACCTTGAAATAATCTCCGTCCAAATTGTCAATGGTGACGTTATCCCCTTCCATGTACTCGAAGTCTGTCGTGAGGTCCGTCGAACTCTCCGTCTGAAAATATTACATTTTGTCACAGAATGTCTTTTCTGACACATTTACTGGAAATATTTAAAACGTATTAAGGAATAATTATAGATGGTATTCCAAAAATAGTCAATTAGTCTATTGAAATCGTAGCACAGCCGACTCAAGGCGTTAGGTTTAGTCGGTCGGAGCCCGACATAGCCGTCCGCTGCCCCCGATGCGGGCGGTATCAGGTATGGTGACTAGGTGTGTAGAACAGACGTTACCGGTGGCGGCGGCGTGGCGGAGGCGCGCGCGCTGGCGCCTAGGCGGATGGTGTCGTGCGCCAGCAGGCGGCGCCACGCCTGCACGTCCAGCTCCGCCGTCAGCCCGCTGGAGGCGCGCCCCTCCGCGTCCACGAACGACCCTGGCTAGGTGTATAGAACAGATGTTACCGGCGGCGGCGGCGTGGCGGAGGCGCGCGCGCTGGCGCCGAGGCGGATGGTGCCGTGCGCCAGCAGGCGGCGCCACGCCTGCACGTCCAGCTCCGCCGTCAGCCCGCTGGAGGCGCGCCCCTCCGCGTCCACGAACGACCCTGGCTAGGTGTATAGAACAGATGTTACCGGCGGCGGCGGCGTGGCGGAGGCGCGCGCGCTGGCGCCGAGGCGGATGGTGCCGTGTGCCAGCAGGCGGCGCCACGCCTGCACGTCCAGCTCCGCCGTCAGCCCGCTGGAGGCGCGCCCCTCCGCGTCCACGAACGACCCTGGCTAGGTGTATAGAACAGATGTTACCGGCGGCGGCGGCGTGGCGGAGGCGCGCGCGCTGGCGCCGAGGCGGATGGTGCCGTGCGCCAGCAGGCGGCGCCACGCCTGCACGTCCAGCTCCGCCGTCAGCCCGCTGGAGGCGCGCCCCTCCGCGTCCACGAACGACCCTGGCTAGGTGTATAGAACAGATGTTACCGGCGGCGGCGGCGTGGCGGAGGCGCGCGCGCTGGCGCCGAGGCGGATGGTGCCGTGTGCCAGCAGGCGGCGCCACGCCTGCACGTCCAGCTCCGCCGTCAGCCCGCTGGAGGCGCGCCCCTCCGCGTCCACGAACGACCCTGGCTAGGTGTATAGAACAGATGTTACCGGCGGCGGCGGCGTGGCGGAGGCGCGCGCGCTGGCGCCGAGGCGGATGGTGCCGTGCGCCAGCAGGCGGCGCCACGCCTGCACGTCCAGCTCCGCCGTCAGCCCGCTGGAGGCGCGCCCCTCCGCGTCCACGAACGACCCTGGCTAGGTGTATAGAACAGATGTTACCGGCGGCGGCGGCGTGGCGGAGGCGCGCGCGCTGGCGCCGAGGCGGATGGTGCCGTGCGCCAGCAGGCGGCGCCACGCCTGCACGTCCAGCTCCGCCGTCAGCCCGCTGGAGGCGCGCCCCTCCGCGTCCACGAACGACCCTGGCTAGGTGTATAGAACAGATGTTACCGGCGGCGGCGGCGTGGCGGAGGCGCGCGCGCTGGCGCCGAGGCGGATGGTGCCGTGCGCCAGCAGGCGGCGCCACGCCTGCACGTCCAGCTCCGCCGTCAGCCCGCTGGAGGCGCGCCCCTCCGCGTCCACGAACGACCCTGGCTAGGTGTATAGAACAGATGTTACCGGCGGCGGCGGCGTGGCGGAGGCGCGCGCGCTGGCGCCGAGGCGGATGGTGCCGTGCGCCAGCAGGCGGCGCCACGCCTGCACGTCCAGCTCCGCCGTCAGCCCGCTGGAGGCGCGCCCCTCCGCGTCCACGAACGACCCTGGCTAGGTGTATAGAACAGATGTTACCGGCGGCGGCGGCGTGGCGGAGGCGCGCGCGCTGGCGCCGAGGCGGATGGTGCCGTGCGCCAGCAGGCGGCGCCACGCCTGCACGTCCAGCTCCGCCGTCAGCCCGCTGGAGGCGCGCCCCTCCGCGTCCACGAACGACCCTGGCGGAGATGATAGGGCAACATTGTAATAACTGATAGAGCTGTGCTGTTCAAATATTGAAATTGTTGTAAATATTAAAGCAAACTGTCGAGACAATCCTTTTTGATTAAAGAATTTTAAGATGGTGAAGGTGAAGAATAATCTACTATTCTGTGCGATCCAAGATGACTCGGGTATCCAAGTTTATTGACAAAGTTTTGTTGTTCTTTTAGCCATATGTTGAAGGTTTTAGGACGCACGGACGCAAGTGTACGTAGGACTCCCGCACAATCGACTAGGGTCGAGATACATTCCTTCTTTCCTGTTCATCCAAAGGTTGCCTGGAAGAGCTCGATCGCAGCGATAAGGCCGCCCTTTGTACTCCAATGTATTGTGTGGTTATTGTTTGCTGTTTGTATTTTATTTGTGGTGTACAATAAAGAGTTATCTGAGTTATCTATCTATTTACATGTGCGCTCAAGGTGAAGTGCGCCTTTCTCGATGTCCGAGCATCAGGGGTTGTTTTTTTATAGCTAAGTAACCTATGAGTTCGTTGGCGGAGGGCCCAGCTCAGGCGGTGGCGGCCCGTCATGGAGCGCAGCGCGGGTGCTCCTGCGCCGAGGCGCCACTGCACGGCCACGTGCTCCTCGAACACGTTACCTATGAGTTCGTCGGCGGAGAGCGTGAAGCGCACGGTGGCCCAGCTCAGGCGGTGGCGGCCCGTCATGGAGCGCAGCGCGGGTGCTCCTGCGCCGAGGCGCCACTGCACGGCCACGTGCTCCTCGAACACGTTACCTATGAGTTCGTCGGCGGAGAGCGTGAAGCGCACGGTGGCCCAGCTCAGGCGGTGGCGGCCCGTCATGGAGCGCAGCGCGGGTGCTCCTGCGCCGAGGCGCCACTGCACGGCCACGTGCTCCTCGAACACGTTACCTATGAGTTCGTCGGCGGAGAGCGTGAAGCGCACGGTGGCCCAGCTCAGGCGGTGGCGGCCCGTCATGGAGCGCAGCGCGGGTGCTCCTGCGCCGAGGCGCCACTGCACGGCCACGTGCTCCTCGAACACGTTACCTATGAGTTCGTCGGCGGAGAGCGTGAAGCGCACGGTGGCCCAGCTCAGGCGGTGGCGGCCCGTCATGGAGCGCAGCGCGGGTGCTCCTGCGCCGAGGCGCCACTGCACGGCCACGTGCTCCTTGAACACGCCCACGCTGAACACCTGCTGGCCCAGCTCCGCGTGGAACAGCGTGCCGCCCTGCTTGCTCCTGCACATTATATACACTGTTCATTATACAAGGTGTTTTGTAAATCTGTAAATCCAATTTTATCGGGACAGTCTTAAATTATAATGTTTTATTTTAATTGGATACTTTGAGAATGATCAATCAAAGTAAAACCTATCTCATTTCGTATCATAATAATAATCACTATTAAATCGGTGGTTAAAGATAATTTCTACACTCTGATCTACGGGTCCAAGTCCCGTCCTTGCATCATCTAGTAAAAACTAAAAAAAGTCATAGGACAGGCACTCGCTACTTAAAGTTTCGGGAGCGGTATTCGCCTCGTCACTTTGTAAAATCATAAAGTATGTCGGTTTATTTCGGCTTTCGACAGCATCCTGGTGCAATGCCGGAGTGTGTACGTACCTGTAGGTGATGGTGAGCGAGTCGGGCAGCGCGGTGTCGTCGTCGGGCTGCAGCGGCACGGAGCGCGGCACGCGCAGCCTGTACGCCAGCGCGGTGGACGCGCCGTCGAACGTGGCGTTCGACACGCACTCGTACCTGTAGGTGATGGTGAGCGAGTCGGGCAGCGCGGTGTCGTCGTCGGGCTGCAGCGGCACGGAGCGCGGCACGCGCAGCCTGTACGCCAGCGCGGTGGACGCGCCGTCGAACGTGGCGTTCGACACGCACTCGTACCTGTAGGTGATGGTGAGCGAGTCGGGCAGCGCGGTGTCGTCGTCGGGCTGCAGCGGCACGGAGCGCGGCACGCGCAGCCTGTACGCCAGCGCGGTGGACGCGCCGTCGAACGTGGCGTTCGACACGCACTCGTACCTGTAGGTGATGGTGAGCGAGTCGGGCAGCGCGGTGTCGTCGTCGGGCTGCAGCGGCACGGAGCGCGGCACGCGCAGCCTGTACGCCAGCGCGGTGGACGCGCCGTCGAACGTGGCGTTCGACACGCACTCGTACCTGTAGGTGATGGTGAGCGAGTCGGGCAGCGCGGTGTCGTCGTCGGGCTGCAGCGGCACGGAGCGCGGCACGCGCAGCCTGTACGCCAGCGCGGTGGACGCGCCGTCGAACGTGGCGTTCGACACGCACTCGTACCTGTAGGTGATGGTGAGCGAGTCGGGCAGCGCGGTGTCGTCGTCGGGCTGCAGCGGCACGGAGCGCGGCACGCGCAGCCTGTACGCCAGCGCGGTGGACGCGCCGTCGAACGTGGCGTTCGACACGCACTCGTACCTGGGACACGACACACGCACTCATACCACATCCTGCGGAAAGCGACGAGGAAACGCGAGCGCGACTGAAGATGGTGCGTTCGTGTTCCCACGTTGTAATTCGCCTCGCCCAAAATGAGCGTACCGGCACTTGGCGCTGTGCACATGTGAAAGTTTAAACAAAAATATGCCAATTTTTTTTTTAATTTAGCTTGTAACGTTATGTGAATTCGAAAAATAATAAATATATCAGACAATCCAAACAGCAACATCTAGCCCTGTGATAAGCTCCTAGTTTGTGTTCAGGTACCAGACATCTGATATACATAGACAGATACATATTTTCTATTATACAGTTTGAGCATCTTAACCCGCCGGCGGGAATCGAACCCGCTACTTCTTGAGCCGCAAGCGGACCTTCGCCCATCACTCGACAATCAAAACTGGAGAAAGTTAGCAACACTCACCCGCTGTCGAGGTTGCGGCAGTGCGAGTTGTGCGGGCAGCCCTGCAGCTGGCAGAACTCCACCTCGGAGCACTGCTTGCCCTTGTAGCCGCGCGGGCACAGGCATCTGCCGGGACCACCGTTACACTCACATTGGTTAACTATACACAGTATGGTGGTAGAGCAAGCTGACCCGGCATCGGTAGAAGGTTCCTGAGACTTAACACAATTTATAGATAAAATTAAGCCTATGATGGTTAGGCTAGTGGTTGGAAATGTAAAAGAGCGAGATTATTTCCTAATTATTATTACATAATTTTGTGATTCTGTGAATCAGTTTGCCTGAGGATCTCACTACAGTACACAGGTGAGCACAAAGTCGGTAAATCGCCTTTACATCAATATAAATGAAATTGCGAATATGGTACCCTGGATTGCACAGAGTAAGCCTTCTTAATTATGACCTGTAGCTTAACCGCTGCGACGGCATAGCGTATGTACCGGTGGTAGCTGCGGCTACGTGGGCAGTGGGCACACTCACGTGAAGTCGTTCCAGGTGTTCTCGCAGACGGCCTGGTGCAGGCAGGGCCGCGAGGCGCAGGCGTCGTCCGACACGACGCCGGGCAGCACGCCGCCCGCCGCCAGCGACACCACGCCGAACGGCGGCGGCAGCTCCAGCCCCGGCACGCGCAGGGGGAAGAACTCCACGATGCTCACGTTCACGCCGTTTGAGATCTAAGGGAACACTCTGCTGTCACACCGCGGATACGATAACTGAGGGTTCAATATATCACGGCAGTGTCCCTGAACGACAACTAAAACGGAGGACCTACGTCTTCTACGCTTAAATAGAACGGACCTTCGTGTTTTGATTGGAACTATAATCGCAGACGTTGCCCAACACAAACACGTACGCACAGGATCCTACAGATAATCCAATCTGTATAGGATTCTTTAAGAACAGGGTTAGCGAACTAGTGGGTGTATCTTTATTTCCTATTTATCTATAAGGTACTTGTAAATTTACTTTCGTGTTTAATAATTGGAATTTTCAAGATAAAACCAGAATGTTTAAGTTTATGACATAGTTGAGAGTAGCTACCTGGACGTCCTGTATGACTCCCTTGAAGTAGGCAGAGTCGTCGGCCTGCGGCACGGGCGGCGGCGTGGGCGCCGGCGTGGTCGGCGGCGGCGCGCCGGACGCGGCCAGCGCCGCCGCGGCCGGGGGCTCCGGCGCCACCGGCGGCTGCGGGACTGGCGGCGGACCGCCAAGGTACAACACCTGGGGGTAATTGTATCCACATGTTTACTGTTATCGATCTATGTAAGGTACCGGTACAATAAGCAAGATTTACAATATGTACAATATTTGGGAATTTATGATGCAATAGAAAATATCGAAGTGAAGCAAAATAGTAGAATCATCGTTCACCTGTGCGTCAATGAATTTGGCCGCAGAGATGGACTTCCTGAAGTATTCCGTTCCGTTCAGTTTCACTTGAACTAGAGTCGAATTGCGCACCACCTGTTTGTCAAATAAAATATATTAATGAATCCGAACAAAACCACTGCAGATAAAATTAAATGACTGCGAAGTCACGCGGTTCGAAGGCGTAAATTTGCGAAGGTTATCGAAGGAAAAGCACGTCTCCTTAGGCTTCGGCACACCAAGAACAGCACAGCTGTGGCACAGAATCGACGCGGGCCCGCGCCACTTGTATCACCGTGGCGGCGGCATCGCAGCTCTTCATAAGCGGCTGAGTACTCCACCGTGACAAAGTACTGCAGCTGTGCTGCAATCAGGCGAAGGCTTATAATGTGAAAGTATGGTGCGCTACCTCGATGAGGTGCAGGTGGCCGTTGTCGAGGCGCGTGCCGCCCACGGTGTAGTTCTCGGGCGTCTGGTTGAACCGGAGGTGCACCAGCAGCTCGCCGTTCTCCAGGGACGCGCCCACCTGCGTCTCCTCGGTTTGTCCGTATCTGTACACGTTCACAAATGTATAATTCTGGTTGTTTAATATGTTTAATAAAAAATATCTATTAAGGTATGTCTATTATATCGAGTATACTCGTATCGGAGGTCTGCCACCGGAAAATATATAAATATTTATAAATATATTTTTATTATCATCAACGGCTGTAGGGATGTATTGTTTAACGCAGAAAATTTTATTTGATTAATCAACTGACGGTGCCAGACAGTAGGTCGTAAATTGATTTCGCCATACGTAAAACCATTCACAAATGGATCAATCGCTGCTAAGTGTATATTATTATCAGTGATCATTTTTGAACAAGCAGGCGGTCTTCCAGCTCACCTGGGCAGCGTGCCGAGGTAGAAGATCTGTCCGGTGGGCTTCCTCGTCATGACGAACATGGAGATGTCGAGCGCGGCGTGCACGGCGCGGCGCGCGCGCTCCGACACCGCCACCGACACCACGCTGCGCGCCGCCGCCGCCTCCTGCCCGAACGTGGCCGCCGTGTAGTCTGCAACACCACCCCACCGATCACGTCCCTGCCTAACCGGGCCCCGACCGCCGGAGTGGGACCTTCGATGGCATGCCACTGAGCCGTGCGAGAAGCGAATACGCTTTACTTTTTTTATTTAAAGGAAAATCAACAGTCAAGATTATCAACTAACCCAGTGCCGACAGAAAGCTAATTAAAGATGTTCATGGATAGTCACAAATTATACATATATAAAAACCATCAGCTAGTCGCCGACTGACCGAGTTGACTGTTGAAGTGGTGCGGACGTGGCGGTCGGCCCGCAAGCAGATTTCACAATCTGCACATCACCTAAATACGTAGGTACCCTATAACTAAGTGTGATATTATGTAATGATGTATTGTTTTAGTGCTTTAATGTTAAGTTTTTAGTGTTGTACATAGGTACAACAAAATAATAATTAAGGATAGCCTTAATTATTATTTTTGTAATCTTTATTCTGTGTGTGCGTTTATTTCTGCATTTTCTTTTTCTGTAATGTGCTGTTGTGTCCAAAATAAATGTTTTTCTATTCTATTCTATTCAGATACTGACTGTACTGGCAGGTGTCGCCGAGGTGCGGGCGCGGGCAGGCGCAGGCGAAGGAGGACCAGTTGTCGGCGCAGACGCCCCCGGAGCGGCAGGGGTCGGGGCTGCACTGCGGCGAGCGCGGGCAGCGCGCCCGCACGCCGCTCAGCAGCGCGCTCTCCGCGCCCGCGTCCTCCGGGAGCACCTGCGGACCACAGCGCCCACATTGACGAGCATGGGGATTCATATAGCTCGCTGCACATTATCCTGCTAGTGAGCTACACTTTATTACACACCGAGATAACACAATACAAAAAGGTCTAGGGCTATTTCTGGTAAACAACCTTAAAATCGACCGAATTGAAGAGGCTGTAGCGTGAGTATCGAAATGTTAAATTATATTGAGTACTCTATGCATTTCCTCTCTTAGCAATATTCCGTCCGTTAGCCCGTCCAAAAAACTGGAATCCTTATTATTCGCTTTATCAATTAATTAGAAACTGCTAAAATATAGAGCAACAAAGTTCCGGGGTGGGGGCTTGTGACGCATCAGTACAAATCGCACGAAACCGTTACGTCACTCAAAACTTATTACACAGAATCATCTTGGTTTTTTTGTTAGCATGAAAATTTTACGGCCAATTTATTTTTTAGTGAACTACGGAATTTGTCGAGCAGTGTAATGCATGTTCGTGGCGACTGACCGGCTGGCCGTTGACGACGACGTCCTGGAAGCAGCCCACGAAGGCGTTGGGCCCGTGCGTGAGCGGCGCGTACGAGGAGCCGGCCGTGCCGAGGCGCGTGGACGGGAACGACGTCACGGAGGAGTTGAACGCCTCCAGCTGGCTGATGGGGTAGATGGTCTGCTCCTCGTTGGCGGCCAGCACCAGGTGGGACGAGTTTATTGTCACGAACACCTGCAATTATATCAAACAAATAAATCTAAATTTTAAATTTAAGAAAATCCCCTGATTCCAATGCCATAATTACCTTAAACGTAAAAAAACATAATATTATGTAATGTGGACGCGATGCGATTTCATTTGATACCCCACACTAGTATATTTGCAGATTTTAGTTTTCCTTACCCACTCTCACCCCCATAACTTTTAAACGGCACAACCGATTTTCATGAAACATGTCTAAGAACACTCGCACCAGACTCACCTTTCATACAAAAAAAAACTAAATTGAAATCGCTCCATCCGTTCGGGAGCTATGGTGCCACAGACAGACACGTCAAACTTATAACACCCCTCTTTTTTGGTCGGGGGTTAATTATTGTTAATGCTTAAGCCGGCGTTGAATTTTCAAGCGGCGACGACGTGTTATCCTTGTGGTTAAAAGTAGTCTATAGAGCCTTGAATAAATGTGCTATCTTAAAGTGAAATAATTATTCTAATCGGACCCGGAGATCCTGAGATTAGCTCATTCTAAGAAACATTTAAACTGTTCCGTTTTATAATACTAGTAAAGGTAGGTAGCTAGTAGGTTATTTGGTTTTTTTTCACAATCTCACCTGATGTATGTGACGATGTGGTCTAAGACGGGGCATGAAGTCCTAGAATGTAGATGGCTTCTCCGGGCCACATTACGAAACACGAAAAAATCGCTTCACGCACTGGCCCAGCCCGGAGGGTGGTGACAAGCCGCGGCCGAAACGAGAGGCTGTTCTTAGCACCACCCGGAGGTCACGTGTATTCAGAGGGTTACCACTTACGGACGTGACAAAAAACCTCCAAAAGTTTTGACAATACGCTAATCTGTTTAGTCCTTCGGTTAGCCCAAAAATATTTATCACTTTATCAATTTAATAAAAAATGCTCCAAGATATGTGAGCATCATAGTTCCGGTGTGGGGTCATGTGACGTCACCCGTATAAATCGTACGAAATCCTTACGTAACGCGAAACTTGAATGCACTGTCTCTAAAGCCGAGAAGGCACTTGCCTTCTGCCAGTTGCTGTCGTTGAGGTTGGAGCCGATGAAGACGCCCTCCCACTTGTTGAGCAGGCTGGAGTGCAGGTTGAGGCGGCCGTTGGACAGCTCCAGGAAGAAGTAGGTGAGGCCGCGGCCCATGGCCAGCAGCCCGCTGCCCAGCGTCGTCTTGAAGCGGAACGAGATGTCGTAGCCTTCCTCGCGGGACGTGTTCACTTCCGCGTACGACGACTTCTCCAGGGACATCGTGGTGATCTGTTGGGGAAAAATATATGTTCATTCAAAATAACTAAGAAGGGGCGTTTTTTTAAGTTGATTAACTCTGCATATCTCCTTGATTTATGCTATGTGCCTTATGAGCCTATTCATAATGCCTATAGCGAAGCATCACTTTTAGGATAACTAATGCTTTGAACACTATCCTAGAATCCTAAGCCAACCCCAAAGGTCCGTGGTATTCGCTCTGCTGGGTCCCGTGGAGCAGCCAGAGGAGCAGGGGCAGTTCTGCAGACGGGAGCTACCTTCTCGCAGGTGGTGCCGAGGTGGCCCGGCGCGCAGGAGCAGTTGAAGCGGTGCTGGGTCTCGTGCAGCAGCCAGGGGTGGCAGGTGCCGTTGTTCTGGCAGGGCTGGGAGCGGCAGCCCTCCAGCACCACGGAGCAGTTCTGTCCGCCGTAGCCCTCCTCGCACACGCAGAAGTAGGAGGCGCGTCCGTCTATGCAGCGCCCGTGCGCGCAGGGCTGGTATCTGGTGAACAGCCACTGTCAGTAAAGGTTCTAAAAACGCGGCCTATTAAACTTAAGCAACGGGGGCTTTCAATAATGCAACGAGACAACAGACGCGATGTTTGTGGCCGGCGTCGCTTACCAACCGCGTTAGCGACGTCACTGAAAACCACTCTTACTTATGCTGTTCGGGTACAAATTATGCATACGAAGGTATACTTATCTGATATTTTTACGAAATAGAATTTAAATTTCTATGGATGCTATCTAATGCTAGAAAAATCGTCGAAAATGTTGAGTCTCAAATGGCAACTCAATATGTCGTTTTCGTGTGCGCGGTATACTGTGAGGGGCAGTCAGCAGTGGTCGGTCACCTGGCGCACTCGTCGATCTCCAGCTGGCAGTGGTCGCCCTCGTAGCCGGGCAGGCACTCGCAGTGGTACTGGCCGACGCCGTCCACGCACTGTCCGTGCGCGCAGGGCGCCGACGCGCACTCGTCCACGTTCACCTCGCAGCGCTCGCCCAGCGTGCCCTCCACGCACACGCACTCGTATCTGGACCAACAGGTACACGTATTACTACTCATCTACAAACTGGCTCAAAATAATGATCACTAGGCAAAAGTTTTCTCTTCCCAAGTAACACTTGAAGCGTTAAGTTATATATACTCATTGCATAATGCATTGTGGAAATAATTCCAAATCCGTCTATATTCACCGTTTAGTTGTTTCAAATTCAACATATTTTTCGATGACATCAAAATTACTTTTTGGAATAATATTTGCTGTTTATTGTTCAGAAAAGGAAAAGATTCTCAAAGCACAGAATAGATGTATTAGAGCAATGTATGGGCTGAAAATAACAGACAGTTGTAAACCTTATTTTTTGTCACAGAAAATATTAACAGTTCCGTCACTCTTCAATCTAGAAATGGCAGTTTTTGTAAAAAAAAAAACACAACAATCTTTTTGATAAACCAATTCATACACGCAGCGTTAGAGACGAATATCGCCTCTGTTCAACGAGCGCGAAAACAACGTTCCTGTGGAAAAGCGTGTATGGAATGGCACCCAAAAATCTACAACAAACTGAAAAATAAGATTGCCTTTGACATTGTTTAAAAAAAAACTGAACTCTTTCTTGACATCCGAATGCTATTATGATATAAACGAATTTCTGACAGACTTGAATACAAAAACTTACTTATTTAATTAATTTAATATATAAATATTATTTCTGCATTTACATGCATGCCTTAATTTTTAACTTTGCATGCCTTAGCTCTAGGTAAAACATATTCGGTGCTGTATCCTTATTTTACAATTATTAACAACCCATGTTGGCAAATAAAAATTTTGATTTAGATTTGATTTTTGATGATGCTAAGCTAAGTCAAACAAGGCAAAAACAACTGTTTCGAGTGCGCAATCTTTTGGACAAACCCGACAACGATCGGTAGGTCCATTACGTGAAACTTTGCAGGAGCGACAGCAACAGCAAATCGAAAGCGACCGCTACGCTACTACTATATTATTGGTTGAAACAAATCAGAAACGGGCTAGAAACAATTTGCAACCAATCACGTAGCGGTCGCTGTCGCTACTGCAAAGTTTTACGTAATAGGCCTACGAGCTCGGCGCGCGCGTGAGAGTCTCGGCTCGGGTGCACTGACCCGGTGGCGTTCTCCACGGAGAAGGGCAGGTAGAAGGGCGGCGGCAGCAGCATGTGCGGCTGCGGGCCCACCAGCGCGGGCGGCGCGGCGCGCGGCAGGTACAGGCTGGCGTTGGACCGCTCCAGGCACACGCCGCCGAACTTGCACGGGCTGCTCTTGCACTCCGGGATGTCGATCTCGCAGTTCTTACCTGCAACCGCACCGATTACGATTACCGGACTGAGGGTTACCAAGAGCGATGATGGGGTACGGTTCGAAATAACGATGTGGTTCTCGCACTACAGAGGTGCCCACCGGTTTTGGTAAACCCGAAGCCCCCATTTAGTGATAAACTAATACCGAATGTTAGTCCATGAGCTGAAATTTTACATGAACATTATCAAAGGCGTGTCATCTCCCCTCGTCCCGTCGAGTTTGTATGTATAAACTTTCTGTATTCTGTACCCGTATGCAAGTGCAGGTATAAAGTTCAAAGAGAACAAAAGCTTGTTTTCGCAAGCAATTGATGCCTCAAAATACATCTACTAACAATTCATTAAATTAGACACGGTTAAAACTATTAAAAACAGAACATATCACACAATGATACCAGTGTAAGCCGGATAGCACTCGCAGCGGTAGTCGTTGACGTCGTCGAGGCAGGTGCCCCCGTGGCGGCAGGGCGCCGGCGCGCACTCGTCGATGTTGAGGTCGCACTGGTCGCCCGCGAAGCCGGTGCCGCCGCACTCGCACGAGAAGCTGTTGAGCCCGTCCACGCAGCGTCCGCCGTGCAGGCATGGCTCCGACTGTTATAAACCCATACGGTTTTTGAGATATGTCTTTGTATACCAGTGGCTTAGGATACTATTTAAAAAAAAAGGTGTGTGTGCGATTCACACACGATAGAAGTGAATCTTCAGTAAATCGACAAAAGAATAAAAAAAAAAACAAAAAAAAAACTATGCAAAAAGATTTTGTTCGGGCGGTCACCCATCCAAGTACTGGCGTCGCGCAAAGTTGCTTAACCTTGTTAGCGTTTAAGATTGGCTTACCCGACAGGTTAATCAAATCAAATCTTCCGTTGCATCCGGTTTCAAATCACAACGATTCTATAGAAATTTCATTTCAAAAAACTATTAATTTAATAAAAACGAATGCGCAGCGAGATATTTAAGAAACTTGATATCTTAAATATTCCGCTATTTCCAAGTAAAGCAAGTTATAAGATACTTATTATATTTTAGGTATGTATATGGCAGTAGAAAGTTATCGCTCATTTGCGACAAGAACGGTTTATAACATTTATGTATCGTTTTGGAATAACAGTATATAAAAATCCGCCGTATCGCGCTCTACTTGCTACAAAAACGCGATATTCCTAGCCCCAAAATTGACAAAGATATGAGGGAAAAAGTCGACAAGATGCGTTCTAGCTCCCTCCTTTACAACTATGAAGTTCGTTTCAACATCGTTACATGTCATTGGAGTCTCTGCGCGCGACGAGGGAGGTGCTGTTCAATTGCAACAAAAACGTGACACAGTCAGTGTGTCACGTTTTTAATGGAAAGGTAAGTGCATTCATTTAGTTATTAATTTGTTACTAAAGAGTGATATCATGGTTTGAACCACTTTAGCTGTAAAGTAATATTTTACTGTATACATTTTTAGGCTACCTTGTCACGGTTTTCTCGCAAAAAAATTATACTTATTCGGAATAAAAGGATATGTACCGTTTTAGATGATGAATAAAATCTCAAGAGGTTTAGTTTTGTATGAATTATTACCACGTATCTCGTTGTTGTCGTAAAGTGTGTATACATTTTGTCGTGATAGCTGAAGTTGTTGCATTACAGATGATGACACATATTTAAACCACCACCTTATTCTTTCAGATGTAGTCACGATCGCCATCGAAGAAGATTTAGGGTATACTCCAAAAAGAAATAGTTGATGCAATAGACAGTATAACTACAGACAGATTTGATCCACCTCAGGATACCGAAATAATACCCACTACTACTACTGACTCGACAACCACAGTGGGCTTTTATTGCTTAGAAGAAATAGTTCCTAAACAACGACCCTAAAAGATAGACTCAGAAGGAAACACGATACAACCAAAACAAACGGCAATAAATAATCGGCCAATAACTACATCATTAAGCAGAACTTATGGAACTGGTTAATAAAAACCTCATTACTCGATATTATAAATCTTTTTTTTTTGACAGCCTCGGTGGCGCGGTGTGCGAATGTCCGCTTGCAAAGTAAGAAGTAGCGGGTTCGATTCCCGCCGAGGTTAAAATTGTTTGTATGTTCTGCAAGCACTTTTCTCCTGGGTCTGGGTGTTTAATAATCGTTTTTGGTCTTATTGCTTTTAGCAATAAGACCGCCCATTACGCATTCTAGGTTTAGTTTTAATTTCATATTGTATTGTTCATCTGGTATGTAATAAAGAGTTCTATTCTATTCTATTATTTAATATGTATAATAAAAATATCTATTTAAGTATGTATATTATATTAAGTATATCAGATGTCTAGTACCCGTAACACAAGCTTAGAGCTTGCCACGGGGCTAAATGTTGTTGTGTAGATTGACCAGAAATATTTATTTATTTATTTATTTTTACGAATCTCTATAAGCGCATCATCATAGAGATTTGTTAAATGTGAATGTTTATTAGTATTTTTAACCCCCGACCAAAAAAGAGGGGTGTTATAAGTTTGACGTGTCTGTCTGTCTGTCTATCTGTCTGTCTGTCTGGGACATCATAGCTCCCGAACGGATGGACCGATTTCAATTTAGTTTTTTGTATGAAAGGTGAGCTTGGCCCGGTGGTTCTTAGACATGTTTCATGAAAATCGGTTCAGCCGTTTAAAAGTTATGGGGGTGGGAGTGGGGAAGGAAAACGAAAATCTGCAAATATACTCGAGTGGGGTATCAAATGAAAGAACATCGCGTGCACATTACTAAATATTATGGTGTTTTTACCTTTAAGGAAATTAAGGATTTGGAGTCGGGGGATTTTCCTTAATTTTAATTAAGATTTATTATTACATTCCATTTTATTTGATAACACACTGGCTGTCAAAATATTGATTTGTTACTTTCTATAATAATGTTTAGTATACTAATAAGAGCAAATGTTAAGTGCCATTGTTAATATTATAGTAGAACTAATTGAAAATAACTGTGATTGATTTTGCTTAGATGTTTTGATTATTTAATAGAAACGATGATTACAATTATTGACAGACATCATTGTTCGTATTGGGTAAGAAGTGTGCCATGGTAAAGCAAGACTTAATTATTGTCAAGATTGTTAAAATTAGTACAAAAGTATTGTGTGTAATTGAATTTATGGTCGAGATCTGATTAAAATAGTACAATAAGTACGAGTATAACTGTGTTTTAGTAATATTTTTTTGTATAATTTAATATATTTTGACTGCAAAAACGTGTTTTAAATTTGATATTTCGTTAGTTTAACAAAAATATTAGCATATAAAAGGTGATACGCCAGTATATCTAATAAAAAAATATATATATTGCTGCAAAAACGTAACAAGTGCTGCCATTTTCGATAAAAAACATGATATTATTATGAAAATGAATGAGATACCAGCTCCGCATCGTTTTTTTCGAAAAAAGAATTGTTGGCGCACCTTCATCGTCAATAAAAAGTTTAGAAAGTTCAGTAGGAACGAAAATATACAGATTTGAAAACTTCAAAGTCGTTTTCTGAAAAATCACGTTTTCTGACTTGTCACGTTCTTGTCGCAGATGAGCGTTATATTTATTCGCTTTACAAAATTCACATTATGAATTGAACACTGTATGTAATCAGTAATTTATTTATTCACCCCACTGTAGGCTTAACTCTGTGCCTATATTATTTTCCCACAATCTGATGATAAAAAACTAGTAGGTAGAGCAGGTAGCTAATGCATCAAGCTCGAGTTTTTGTACCACATGTATAAATAAAGCGTTAAATAAATATACTACCGAGCACGAATATTTCCATCGATTACATAAAATAAGCAACTTCAACTTGTGAACATCATAAATTCATAATCTAAAAACGATCATAACAAATAAATTACACAACAAAATACGTAATCAAATACTAGTAAGCGATCGCAAAAAAATGTGTATACGATGCGTATAATTGCTCGTTCTCGGAAACATAGGTGATGAATATAACATGAGTCGTGCGGATCGATTCGCCGCGGCTTTACGCGGAACAATATGTCTCTGCTGTGACGCAACAGAACAACACTCCATAAACAACGGGATTGAAACAGACAGTTGAAATTAAGATCATATAAGATTATGTTCTTGTTGATTTTATCTACGTCTGTTATAAAATATATTAAATATTAATAAGCGGCTTGATTATGTCATCGTCAAATAGCTAAGTATTGTTCTTTATATGGGTAATGGTTCACTGTAGACATAATATGCATGTGTTTTAGTGTATGGTAACATTTTCAAATGATTCATTAATGAAATAATGCGTAAAAAGTGAGATCAATAATGACTCACTTTTTACGATTTTTATCAGTTCCACATGGCAAAGTCAGCTTAAACGATACAATACACACATGTCTAACTAACATGTGTAACTATGTTGTACCTACACCAATATTGATATAATAACAACATAAGAGAAGAAAGCTGGGCTGTTCTATTCGCTTCTCAACTCTGTCAATGAGGACCTTGTTATTTCCTTGATTATGCTTAGTGTTTATTTAAATTAGCAATAAGTTGACCTGTCCATGTCTGCCCTGTGCGTCTAATGAAATAAACGTTTTGACTTTGACTTTGTCTAATATAAGCCCACAATCTAACCTGATGATGGGTGTCGATGTGGACGAGCATGGTTCACAAAGATCTAGAACGTTCCTATTCACTCCCGTCTTCAAGACACTCAGACTATAGTAGCTACTGACCTCGCAGTCGTCGATGTCGACCTCGCAGTTGGGCCCGGTGAGCCCGTCCTGGCACACGCACGAGTAGCTGTAGACCCCGTCCACGCACGTGGAGCCGGCCGCGCACGGGCTCGACTCGCACTCGTTTATGTTCACTGAGCAGTCTTTACCTGAACGCAACACACAATGTTAACACCATCAATCTCTATCTAAACAAGTGAATGCCAAAAGCGAAGGTGGTCAAACACCTAGTGACATCAGCAAGCCTAAGTGCACACGATGCTGCCACTGCGCCGCTCTGCACCGCTCCATTAAGCACACGCACCGCCTAATTTAGTCTATTTTTACCGGTCCACTATACGGCTATTAGTAATACATTGCTAGTTACGAAGAACATTACAAGTTCGGCTGAGTAAGCAATGACGCGGAGGCGTGGCTGGGGCATCGTGTGCAGGCAGTCTAACCGGCCCGTGGTATTCCCTCCTTAACTACGAAGGAGGCTCCGACACAACCACCAACCAGATTGGACCCGCGTGCTTCGTTATGTTCTATTGGGAATGTAAATGTTATGGATTTGGAAGAGGGAATGTAAGGGATCTGATTTTAACCAGCAATGGAACGACCGACCACGGGAGTGGTCGAAATTATGTTGAAGATGACTTTTAGCAAAGCCATATTTTAACCACCTTTTATTATTTTTGTTAATTAAGTTAAATAAGAATATGCTAGTTAACCACGCATGCGTAATTAAGCGTAACATAAAGAAACACTTTGTTTGTTTTAATTGTATGCCAATGTTATTTGAAAACATCCATCTTTTCTGAGTCATAAAAAAATATTTATTTCTATACGTATTATTATAATTAATTTAAGTAGTATTTAAGTCCCTGTCTTTATGTTTAAGGAAAAAATCAAAAAATAAAAGTGTTATTTAAGAGCAGATTTTCGCATCGGAGCAAAAGCCGAAAAGGGTCAGAAGAGTACATACCTAACAATCTAAGGAGCTGTATAAATACCTCCTGATTACAATATAAAATGTAGCAGGGACACTACCTTCGAATCCCTCCATACAGGTGCATTCATAGTTGTTCTCGAGGTTCATGCAGGTGCCGCCGTGCTTGCAGGGCGACGACAGGCACTCGTCGATGTCCTGCTCGCAGTTGTCGCCCGTATAACCTGCGCGCCACAATCACTCAGTAGGTCAGCTAACTACTAGTACTACTCGCTTTACTGCATTCATTACACCTTGTGAAATCTGCATACCTGGTCTGCAGTAGCACTGATAAGAGCCGACGATGTTCACACACACTCCGTGGTTGCATATTTTCGGGTTTTGAACGCACTCGTCGATGTCGATTTCACAATACTTTCCTGTAACAAGGAATTTATTTCACTATCACGAAACGCCATTAATTAGTAAATTCAATTTCAGTAGGTACCTAATCTACCTTTAATAAGACAAAATAAAAATACAATAACTATTTTCTTGTTCATTATGATGGTATAAATACGGGTTCACTGTCAATTTGTAAAGCATTTATGTTATTGCAATCTTTTATTATAATTTAAATGAAGTGAATAATAAATTAATTTACTCAAGTGTACGGTTCGACCGAGCGACCTACCTACACTAAACTGACTGGTGTAATTTAAATTGTCTTGTTCTGGGATTCAGAATAATCGTAAAATTAAATAATAGGTGTTCAATCGTAGGTATTATTTGAGTCACGGTATAAAAATGAGAAAAAAAAACAATTGGTCATGGTTAGCCTCACCATCTAAGAATCAAATCACGTAATACTTAATTGTTCTCCGGTAATGAAATCCGAACTTTAATAGGATCAGCATTTAACCTTGGCACAGTGCAACACTACTAGTTAACATCACTGTCAAGTGTCAATTGATAAACTATCATCTGTCACTGTCGGCCAGCTGTCATTCACTAGCAAGTCAATGCAATGTTTTGTTTATAATTGCAAGTTTTGTTGATATTTATCTTCATTTTTGTAAATAGAAATGTTTAGCACAATGTATAGAATGTGGAGGATTTTAGGTTAATACAAGAATTTATTATCATTAAGGGTGAACTGTTACACGGTACAATATCATGCTCTATCCAATGCAAAGTGTTTTGAGGTTATGTCGGAGTAGACAAGCATTTCAAAATAGAAGATTCAATCGCTTGCAGCCAACAAATGTTCTTGCAAACAAGATAAATACTAATAATAACGATAAAGTCAAGGATTTCAACAAATTACTTGAAGAAAATGAGCATAAAATAATATTCAGCTCGTACTTGGAACATGAAAAAGTTTGTTTGGGTAATTTCAAATATTATCTCAAACAATTAAAGCAATTAAAAGAGGCTGAAAAACAAGAACATGAAGTAAAACAACTTTCCCCTCTACCTGTCTCCTTGAAGTATTATGTGGGCGAGGAGCGCCTGCTCAAAGACAACCAGGCAGAGGCACAAGTGGAAGAACCAGAGAAAGTGTTTCAACTGCCCCTGAGCAACACAACTCCGGTTGACTTTCAGCAAGCGGAAAAATCTACTAATGGTCATAATAAACCACCAATTGATGACGAGTTCAACCGCAAAGACATAAATAAATGGATGATAAATTATGAGTACTTTGATGACACAAAAGTTTCTGAACATGAAGAATATGAAGATGAAGAAGGTGACTGGGGCACCCGTTATGGCACTCCAGACCCTAGTCTAGGGATAAGCAGAGTGCCTTGTGGGGGTTGCGGAGCCCTACTCCATAGCAGTGATCCAGCTATCCCTGGATACCTCCCGAGTGAATTATTTAGGCGTAGGAAAGAGGTTGAGTTGAAAACAATGGAGTGCCAAAGATGTCATTTCCTCAAAGAATACAATATTGCATTGGATGTGACCGTTCATCCTGAAGAGTACGAAAAACTGATACAGTCTATAAGGTATTTTAATTTATAACCCCACAACATTGATTGTGTTTTATAGATTATCCCGCAAAAACAAAGTCATAAAAAAGGTTAATTCATTAAATATTCTATCTAAACCTTTTCTAATAAGACAGGTAGTTTCTGATTAGGGAGTTCAAACTAATAAACTCTTCAACTTTATTATATTACTTACTATATAGATAATGTTGGTGTAAGGAATTTTTAAATTACCTAAATAATTAATGTTTCCAGATATGTGAAATCTCTTGTAATCCTGATGGTGGATCTCTTGGATTTTCCATGCTCAATATGGCCAGGAATTGTAGACATCATTGGCACAGAGAGACCCATTTTTATAGTGGCAAATAAGGTATGTAACAACTAACAACATTTTCCAATATTATGCCATTTCTTTTTATAACTGATTTATTTTTGTTTTCTTTTTTAGGCTGATTTACTGCCAGGTGACAGTATTGGATACTTAAAAAGAGTCAAAGAGTCTTTAATGGAAGCAATCAGCAAGACTAAATTAGCAGATGCCAACATAAAGTATGTTTCCATAATCTCTGCAAAGACAGGTTACGGAGTAGAGAACCTCATCTCTGCCATGTTCAAAGAATGGATGTACAAGGGCGACGTCTTCCTAGTAGGGTGTACAAATGTCGGGAAAAGTTCTCTGTTCAATGCATTACTACAATCCGACTACTGCAAGGTTCATGCAGTAGACATAGTCAAAAGGGCAACAGTCAGCAGATGGCCAGGCACCACTCTGAATCTACTGAAATTCCCAATCAATAGACCCTCCGGCTGGAAAATCCACCAGAGAACCAAGAGACTGAAAACCGAAAGCAAATTGATGAAAGTAGAGAAAAGTATACGTCAAGCGCAGCTAGAAGGGCTACCTGGCACGGAAACCCCCGCGCTCATCGGTCACATTGGAAGATCATTTTCAGAATTCGTAGATGATGGCACGGAGCAAGTCAAGAAGTTTTCTGTGATGAACGAGAATCAGTTCGCTAAAAGCAAGTGGTTCTACGACAGCCCGGGCGTCATCCATCCGGAGCAGGCTCTCTCCCTGCTCAGCACCGAGGAGCTACTTCTCACCATTCCTAAGACGATAATTCGCCCGCAGACATTCTACCTGAATATAGGTATGACGTTGTTCATAGGCGGCGTGGCGCGGATCGACCACGTGGCTTGCTCAGATCCGTGCCGGTTCACAGTGTTCTGCTCAGAGAGCCTGCCGATCACGGTGGTGAGGACCAAGGACGCTGATGAGGTGTATGCTCAGTTTGTGGGCACGGAGTTGTTCGGCGTGCCTGTCGGTGGCGCGGAGCGGCTGCGGCACTGGCCGGGGTTGGTGCGACACGAGGACTTGCTACGTTTCGAGGGTGGGGGGCCCAAGCTGTGCTGCGGGGACGTAGTGTTGGCCTCGCTGGGCTGGGTGGGCGTCACGTGCAAGCGCTACGCCACGTGCGAGCTGGAGGCCTGGACGCCGGCCGGCCGCGGCGTCCACAAGCGCGACCGCTCTCTGCTGCCGTACGCGGTTAACTTGAAGGGGAAGCGTGTTCGGGATACGCCGGCTTATATGGTCGGAACGGTTTACTCGCCCAATGAGTAGATTTAGTTATAAGTTAAACATTCAATAAATTATTATAAACATCTGTCTAGTCTTTTATATGAACTTCAAGCATTTAAGTCACTTAAACATACTTTCCCGTCCAATTTTTTTTACATTAACTAATAAATAATGGTCTGTTAATTAATATAATTAGGATCTGTTGTGTAACGTTTAGCAATCGACGCCGACGCATAGTCAAATAATAGCGCGTGTAACGCGTTTTATTCTTATTACTGAGAAATCTCGTTATAATGTCGCTGATTCTTGACGAGGATTTGAGTTCACAATACCTGCCAAATACGTGCTTGAACTTCAACAACTCTAACTACACTTCCTTTAGGCTTAAATACTAACTTACAACATTTTTTAACTCGTTATATGTTCCTTTACCTTCTGCATTTTTACTTAAGTCTATGTAGTATTAAAACTGTTATGAAACGTGCATAGATATAAAGCCCGCGCCAGCATGTTCACTGCCTAGTAAAGATGCTGGCCATCCACAGTTTCGATTTATTAAGTCGGAAACGGCTGACTAGGTCGTGTAGTCTCGTGGACAGTCTAAACGGGGCATAAGAAGCAGGTACCGGTGACGCCGGGCGGACACGAGCAGGTGTAGAGCGGCGCGGCGGGCGCGGCGGGGGCGGAGGGCGAGGCGGGCGTGAGCGCGAGGCAGGTGCCGTTGTGGCACGGCGAGGACGCGCACGCGCTGTCGTCCGCCGACACGGCGCAGCGCCAACCGCCGCCGCTCTCCATGCATTCCTGTGGAAACAAAATGTTTTTATCCCCAAGCCTATAGGTATGACAATGCGGGCCAAGGTCGAGTCTAGCTCGGCCGGCAGTCGCAGAGCGCGCCGGCGGGCGTGTCGCGGCACGGCGCGCCGTTGAGGCAGCCGCGCGAGGCGCACGACTCCGCGGCCGAAGAGAGAGCCCGTACCTGGTGCGGCGGACAGGAGAAGGCGCGGCAGTCGGCCGGCACCTCGCACAGCGCGCCGGCGAAGCCCGGCCGGCAGTCGCAGAGCGCGCCGGCGGGCGTGTCGCGGCACGGCGCGCCGTTGAGGCAGCCGCGCGAGGCGCACGACTCCGCGGCCGAAGAGAGAGCCCGTACCTGGTGCGGCGGACAGGAGAAGGCGCGGCAGTCGGCCGGCACCTCGCACAGCGCGCCGGCGAAGCCCGGCCGGCAGTCGCAGAGCGCGCCGGCGGGCGTGTCGCGGCACGGCGCGCCGTTGAGGCAGCCGCGCGAGGCGCACGACTCCGCGGCCGAAGAGAGAGCCCGTACCTGGTGCGGCGGACAGGAGAAGGCGCGGCAGTCGGCCGGCACCTCGCACAGCGCGCCGGCGAAGCCCGGCCGGCAGTCGCAGAGCGCGCCGGCGGGCGTGTCGCGGCACGGCGCGCCGTTGAGGCAGCCGCGCGAGGCGCACGACTCCGCGGCCGAAGAGAGAGCCCGTACCTGGTGCGGCGGACAGGAGAAGGCGCGGCAGTCGGCCGGCACCTCGCACAGCGCGCCGGCGAAGCCCGGCCGGCAGTCGCAGAGCGCGCCGGCGGGCGTGTCGCGGCACGGCGCGCCGTTGAGGCAGCCGCGCGAGGCGCACGACTCCGCGGCCGAAGAGAGAGCCCGTACCTGGTGCGGCGGACAGGAGAAGGCGCGGCAGTCGGCCGGCACCTCGCACAGCGCGCCGGCGAAGCCCGGCCGGCAGTCGCAGAGCGCGCCGGCGGGCGTGTCGCGGCACGGCGCGCCGTTGAGGCAGCCGCGCGAGGCGCACGACTCCGCGGCCGAAGAGAGAGCCCGTACCTGGTGCGGCGGACAGGAGAAGGCGCGGCAGTCGGCCGGCACCTCGCACAGCGCGCCGGCGAAGCCCGGCCGGCAGTCGCAGAGCGCGCCGGCGGGCGTGTCGCGGCACGGCGCGCCGTTGAGGCAGCCGCGCGAGGCGCACGACTCCGCGGCCGAAGAGAGAGCCCGTACCTGGTGCGGCGGACAGGAGAAGGCGCGGCAGTCGGCCGGCACCTCGCACAGCGCGCCGGCGAAGCCCGGCCGGCAGTCGCAGAGCGCGCCGGCGGGCGTGTCGCGGCACGGCGCGCTGTTGAGGCAGCCGCGCGAGGCGCACGACTCCGCGGCCGCGTCGCAGCGCGCGCCGCCCCAGCCGGCCTCACACTCGCATTGGAACCCGCCGTTCTATCGCACAAACGACACACGATTTAATTACAGAATGTAGGTCGGGTGGTGCGGCCGGTGCGTCGCTATCGAAACCATATCTGTGAGTAAACACGTGATTTCAAATTTGAATGCTTTTAACAATTTACATAACTTCACAAAATAAACACAGCGACAGCGCTGCCATCGTGACGGTTCTTAAATGGAACGGATAGGTCGCATATTTTGCATAAGTAAATATTATACTTTAGGTGGGTGATATGATTATCAAAATAAGGTGAAATTCATAACAAAAAACACTGCCTACTCAATCACAAACAGCAAAACCGTGCACAACAATACAAAAACAATCAGGGCACACTTTTCAATCTCTCAACAGTATGATTGTAAAATGCCCCAGAAAACAAAGCGGTATCACATAAGCGCGGCACGCACCTGCAGGTCCTGGCAGGAGAGCGCGTGCGCGCAGGGCGCCGCGGCGCAGCGCTCGGCGCGCAGCTCCTGCAGCGCCTTGCCCGCGCCCGCGCCGCCCCCCGCCCCGGCCCCCGCCGCCTGCTCGCAGTACACCCCTGTCCGCAACACGCTCACAGCTACAGCCACCCACCTGCAGGTCCTGGCAGGAGAGCGCGTGCGCGCAGGGCGGCGCAGCGCTCGGCGCGCAGCTCCTGCAGCGCCTTGCCCGCGCCCGCGCCGCCCCCCGCGCCGCCCCCCGCCGCCTGCTCGCAGTACACCCCTGTCCGCAACACGCTACAGCTACAGCCACCCACCTGCAGGTCCTGGCAGGAGAGCGCGTGCGCGCAGGGCGCCGCGGCGCAGCGCTCGGCGCGCAGCTCCTGCAGCGCCTTGCCCGCGCCCGCGCCGCCCCCCGCGCCGCCCCCCGCCGCCTGCTCGCAGTACACCCCTGTCCGCAACACGCTCACAGCTACAGCCACCCGGGACACCGCCAACCACTACACTCGTAGACTAGTACACTACCATATCAGGTCATTTATTTTTGGAGATATTTGAAGGGAGAATTTTTGGACGGTTGGAGAAATTTTCCGCATGGGGTGAGCGACAGTGAAAAACTTGCTGTAGTCGAATCAAGGTTAAATAAGTATTATATTATCGAGATGATTTTTTGAATTAGGTGACTTATGCATTGTTTATAAGGATCATCTATTCCCGCTATTTGATTCTAATTCACTTGCTAGTAACAATACATGACCTACATCATCCATAAAAAAGAATAAGAAAATGATTCTTAATTTTATTTTCATACTTTTTTGAAATTGTGACTCTTTTTTAAATAGTGAGTCTATTAAATACATATAAATACGAAACAGGAATTGTTTTTTATAGGATGTTGTTTGTCTTTACCCTTTGTAAGGAGATGGATGGTTAAAAGATTTATTTTATTATCAACAAAGACAAACAATTGTCACTGTAGCGATTATATACATAATAATAGATATTAGAATAGGATATAAACACCCTTCTTTACGAGTCGGTGAATGGCGGTGGTCCGTACGGGGCGTATGCAACAACACATGCATTATAAAACAAAACTTGGAACTACCGATAACAATTATTTACCAACTACTGCTTCAAAATTCATAACATTAGGGGCCTGTTTCACCATCTCCGAGTAAAATTACACAATGGTTAAAATTAAGAGCTATTTCGCTCATGTGATAGAGCGAGATAGCCCTTGACATAACTAACCAATGCTTATTTTACTTGGATTTTGTGAAATAAGCCCTTGAGCTAGATTTATTATCGATACTTTCTACACAGCAACAATAAACAGGCATCACATTAATGCAATGAACAAACATCGACAAGACAACAATATTTAATCGATTCATATAAAAATAAAAAAAATAAAAAAAAAATAGGTGTGTGTGCGATTCACACACGATAGAAGTGAAACTTCAGTAAATCGACAAAAGAATAAGCAGAATAAAAAAAAATACAAAAAAAAATACTATGCAAAAAGATTTTGTTCGGGCGGTCATCCATCCAAGTACTGGCGTCGCGCAAAGTTGCTTAACCTTGTTAGCGTTTAAGATTGGCTTACCCGACAGGTAAGCCAATCTTATTTCCACTTCCGTTGCATCCGGTTTCAAATCACAACGATTCTAAAGAAGTTTCACTTCAAAAAAATCTGGAATTTATATTCTGGATTTTTTTTTGAGGCAGCATACTAAAATAAATTTATAATGAACAATTACATAAAAACATGTTACTTAATAAATTAATGGGCTTTTAAAGACCCTACAAACTACAAATTTATCAAACGATGGTTTAATCATATTAATTAGAATGATCAATGATGACTGCCTCAGTGGCGCGGTGGGCGGAGGTCCGCTTGCGGTGCAAGAGGTAGCGGGTTCGATTCCCGCCGAGGGGTCAAGTGTTTGTATGTTCTGCAAGCATTTTCTCCTTGGTCTGGGTGTTTAGTATGTATAATAAAAAATATCTATCTATGTATGTCTATTATATTAAGTATATCAGATGTCTAGTACCCGTAACACAAGCTTATAGCTTACCACGAGGCTAGATGTTGTTGTGTGGATTGTCCGGCAATATTTATTTATTTATTTATCAAGTAATAAAGTTTATAAAACATCACATCGATGCCGTATCCGTCGACAAATAACTTGGACGGGCTCCTAAATTGTCTTTACATAAACTCCATAAACGCACCAATGAAACGACAATAGGGGATATTATTGCAAAGGCTCGCGCCAGAGTGAAGCTAGCGTAGACAGTAAACAGAGAAGATTTTAGGTAAGCAGTGAAGCGTGATGGTTACCTGAAAAGGGTTCTTGATGAAAGAGGATACGTTGGCTGTTGACGGCGGAATAGCTCGTCACGAATGCCATAAACCATAAATAAGGAGATGTTTATTGAATATGCCAGTGGCACCATCTGCGCTGAGTTTCGCGTAATATCCCCTATTTTATAAGTAAAAGTACATATTTCAGCTGATAAAATGTTTGTAGTTTGCAGGGCCTTTGAAACGTAATGAGGCTGCACTATCACTATATGCTGCGGCTACCTCGGCCGGCGTAGATTCGTGTGCTATCGTCATAAACGCGATGCTCTCGAGAACATTAGCGGGCAAAGACTTGCGGCGTCGCGTTGCTCGCTACAAGACTTCGGAGTGACGTATAGCTACGTCCATGCACTACATGGCGTGACCAGGAATATTCGCCGTGGGCGGCTAATGTGGCCAGAAGCCACATGTTCTAGGAGCGGCAGAGCGGCAGAGATAAGCGAGGGTTACCCTTGTAGTGCGGCGCGCAGGTGCAGTTGAAGTGGTCGGCGGCGGCGGAGCACGTGGCGCCGTTGAGGCACACGCCGGCGCCCGGCTCGCACGCCGCGGCCGCCGTGCTGCAGTTGGGCGCCAGCCCGGGGGCGCCTGTGGGCAACGCCCCGTTAGTACGCCGGACGATGTTCTGTCCCGATTGCGCAGCGAAGGTCGGCTTGCGGCGCAGGAGGAAGCGGGTTCGATTCCCGCCGGGGGGTCAAGAGTTCGTATGCTCTGCGAGCACGTTCTCCTTGGTCTTGTATATTAAAAATATCTACGTATGTATGTCTATTAACACAAGCGTGAGAGTTTTTACTGGGCTAGATGTTGTGTGGATTGCCCGGACAGACTCAAAGACTGGTTTCGGTGCCAGGGCGCACTGGACGTTCTCTCTAAGTTCCTAAACGCATGGACGGATAGGGCGGAGACATCGCAATCAAACGTTCGCGTGTATACTAGGAGAATACTTGCCGTAAAATCCTACGTCGCAGATGCAGGTGACCTGTTTCACAACCACTCCGGGAACGCTCGTCAGCACACCTGAAATATCATTCATATTGTAGAATCGAGTCACTACGTACTATAGAGTAAACCTGATTTCATCGGGGAGAGAAATTAGTGGTGGCAATCGGAACTTTTAATATAGTTAATAGGATGGTACCGGCGTATAACGGTGGGTATGGGTGGTGGGTACTTACAGTGCGAGCGCGGCGGGCAGGCGAGGTCGGCGCAGGAGGCGGGCGCGTCCAGGTCGGGCGGCGGCGTGCAGAGCGGGGGCACCAGGCCCTTGGCGCACACGCAGCGGAAGGCGCCGCCGTCCGCCTCCTCCACGCACACGCCGCCCGCGCCGCACGGGCTCGCCGCGCACGCCGACATCTGCAACACAGCGATACATTTACACCTATATTTCAGTAGTCTGTCTGAGAATACTCGCGCGAAACTCACCTTTCACACAAAAAAAACTAAATCGAAATCGCTCCATCCGTACGGCAGGTCTATTACGTAAAATTTTGCAGAAGCGACAGCAACAGCAAAGCAAAAGCTACGCGATTGGTTGAAACAGATCAGAAAAAGGCTAGAAACAATTTGCAACCAATCGCATAGAGGTCGCTGTCGCTTCTGCAAACGGTACGACCTACGGGAGCTATGAGGCGACAGACAGACACGTCACGATTATAATACCCGTCTCTTTTGTCGGGAGTTGAAAAGCTAGCTGTTAGTTTTCCATATACATGTATTGTAAAGATAAGTGTTGCAATGGAGGTACCTTGGCCCGGCAGCGGTCGCCGGTGTAGCCGGGCAGGCAGGCGCACACGAAGGCCCCGTACGTGTCGTAGCAGACGCCGTGGCCGCAGACGCCGCGCTCCTCCGCGCACTCGTTCACGTTCGCCTCGCAGCGCGCGCCCGTGTACCCTGCAACACGCGCACTCTCACATCTATCCACAACTTTACACGCAAATACACTGAGCGGCCTCGCGAGGCGAACGTCTGTGGCTGCCCGGTAAGTACCCCGGTGCACAGCTGCCCACGTTATACTGGAATGCGAGGGAGTAACAGCGCAGCGACGCGAAATCCTCAAGAACCCAAGGACACTCCGAGAAGCCTGCGAAACCCCCCAGGAAACTTCTGCGCTTTTGGTCGGAGTTGGTCTGGTTACACTAGCGCCCACGCACGATGGACCACCTCGAGTCTAGATGCGACAAATCAGGGCCCCTTAACTAACTAACTATGCTTCTTAGGTGCATGGTGCGAAGAAGTCGCCCGTAATCTTCCGTTGTGAAGCGCACTGAACTATACGCCGCGGTCCGAGCGAGTGGTTCGTAATTATCATTACCAACGAAATATTACGACAATAGTTGCCGTACCTTTTTCCTTAGTAATACATTCATATTCATGTATTTGTTGTTTCATGTGGTGACAATCACAAGCCGTGTTGGCTAAGTGGGAGGACACTCGACTTTCATTCCGAAGGTCGTGGGTTCAAACCCCGCCACGTACCTCTGGATTTTTCTTCTTTAGATTTATGTGCGCTTTAAACACGTGCTTTAACGGTGAAGGCAAACATCGTGAGGCAACCGGCATGTTCTGAGAACTTTAAAAGAGTTTGAAGGACATGTGACATTCACCAACCCGCACTGGGCCAGCGTGGTGAATTAAGGCCTAATCTCTCTCGTCAAGAGAGAAGTCTCTGTGTCCCAGCAGTGGGACCGTTAATAGGGTGCTGATGATGATGATGGTGGTGACAATTAAGGTGTTACATTTTTTACATATACCCTTACATGAGCCCCGTTGGGACATTACCTGGTTATTTAATTTAATCTATTTCAACGTCGGCTTTCATACAATAAGTTATAATCGTCAATAGTGTATATTCTACGGCTGAAGAGTAACCTGAACTGAACGTTAAGTAAGAGGATAGTTACCGGTTCCAGTGCAGTTGCAGGTGAAGTTGTTGACGGCGTCCTGGCAGCGGCCGCCGTGGAGGCAGGCGCCCGCCGCGCCCGCGCACTCGTCGATGTCCGTCTCGCAGTTCTTGCCGGTGAAGCCTGCCAGAACAGTACTCAGTTAATCTACTGCATATACATAAAAATCCACTTATGATTGCTATAAATGTTAGCCACGATGGAAGTGGTCATCGGTTATTAAGCTAGGTTTAGGCTAGTGTTAAAGGCTACCTAGTTCTTAATGCTTATGTTGTATTTATTATTTTGTGATTTAAATTATGTGTGCAATAAAGAATATTTATCTTATAAAGGCTTAATAGCGATATAATACCTAACTTAGCACTACTTGTTCAATGGTTCTAATTAAATTTTAAGGATTCTTTGTCAACATTAGCTTTAAGTGTTTTTCTGAATATATAGAGGTATTATTTTATTATTATAAAGGTTTTTAGGTGAGTGATATTAACTACAAACTACTGAGGATTTGATTCTTCTTTGAACTCTGTCTTATAAATTGTGAAAGTGCCTGCGCTCCGCCAGTTAAGGGCCCCTTATACCGCAAATGCTGTTTTTAAAATCAATATGAATCAGTCAAAAATTGACGTAAAATTTTGAAAAAAATATATGTTTCAGTTGAGGATCTTACAGAGTGCAATTCGCTTACATTTACACAATAAGATGAACTTCGCTCGATAGAAAAAAATACCAAAGTTGCCTCTTTTTAAAAAACATTTTCAATACTGTGCCTAAAATAATAAATTTATTGACCTTATTTTTACACCAATCTTTAGATAAATCATTTTTCTAGTGCAAATCGCTGAGGTGCGTGTTGTAGTGTTATTTTCCTATTAATTATGCCTAAATACCTACAAACCCGCGAGCGGCGCGACGCCCGCGGGCTTCGTCAGTCGCGCGGTGGCGCTTACCGACGACGGACCTGTGCCAGTGCTCTTCCCGCCCGACGAGAGACGTGCGACGTGAAAAAAAAAGGTGTGTGTGCGATTCACACACGACAGAAGTGAAACTACAACAATTAATAAAAACCGTAATTGGTTTTACAAGTACAAGGACAACTGCGCGACATTGCCGTCGCGACGGCAATGTCTATTTGGTATTTGGGCCGGGGAAAAAGAACCAGTCAAAGTCAAAGTATCTTTATTGCATTATTACATGTAGTTTAAATGGTAGGTATTATATAAGGTTTTGTATCAATATAATTTGCCCATTGGAGCGTGCAACATTTTGATTAACAACAATTTAATAATAATAAATTTTTAATAATAATTGTATATAATTAAAAAATAAACATGTAAATAATTTTAATAAAAGAAAAAGATATTTTTTTATCGCAAAACATTATTAATTTGCAATCAGGACCTAGCACTAGAACTCTAAATTACAATGAAATAAAAAAGCATTTTATTCCTCATATAAAATGTATTTTTTTTATAAATGAGAATAAATATTGTACATTACAATTATGTTTGTTTTCATTTTGTTGTTTGTATTCTTTACCAAAAATTCTTCAATCATAATTATCACCTCACTAATTCAAAAAGTTTAGTAAGAAAAATTATGTTTACATTCAATACCTACATACCTACTACTTACAATAAACTTTCATTTCAATCAAATAAAAGAATATAGTCAATAAAATAATCAATATACTAAAAAAATACAGTCAATAAAATTAAAATCACCGTAGCTACTGCATTATGCTGTATTGTGGCGTTCTTGCTGCCGACAAAGTTCGCCGGAGTTCATATCAAGTCGGCTCCCGCGTAACGCGCATGCAAGTCGACTGGGCGAGTAAAAAGCCTAAATCTTCGAAACAAGGTGGCCTTAACGCACGGCCCTTCTGACCTAGTCTGTGTCACCTTTCTTACGGCTCGGGACGATGCGTGCGTGATTACGAAATGTATCTGTTGTCTGCGTCCTTGCGCGCTATCGGGCATCGTGGGAAGGCGCTTTTAGTGTGTTATCAAGTGATCACAGATAAATATGGTGTACCTGGCGGACAGGTGCAGACGTAGGTGTCCGCCCCCTGCGGCACGCTGCAGCTGCCGTTGTGGAGGCACGGGCCCGCCACGCACAGCGGGTCCAGGGACACCTCCAGCTCGCAGAACTGACCTGGAACAGTTACAATCAGTTCAAATAAACATTAAGGTGCACTTAGGATAGTCACAACATACATATTATTAACTCAAGCTTTCTTTTGCTCACTTATTACAACTTAGCCCAATTTCACCATTTTAGGCTACAAATCGAGTTTAATTGAACCTAGTTCAACCATCAAGAAATGACAATTGAATCCCAAGTATGCGGTAAAACGAATTTAACCTATTCTGATCGCGTTGAAATCGGGGCATAGTCCAGCACCAGCGCGGTCTATACCAATCTAAAACTCCTTGGAGCTTAGTCTCTCAGCAGAACTCAGTGCAATACCGGGGCCGAACTTCTAAGGGCTCCGAATTGCTTTGAAGCGGATGGGACCCTAAAGATTGAGCGATTAAACCTACGCTAGTCCCAATATCTTGGGTTTACTCTCTCTTGCGCTGACTGGGAACTCTCTTGGAGCAGCTTAGGGTACCCCAGCAGCGGTGGCAAGTCAAGGCCAGTTATGCGCAGGAAAGGATGCATAGCCATCATGATCCCGGTGAGCGTACCGTGGTAGTTGGGCGGGCAGTAGCAGGCGTAGTCCCCGCGCGCGTCCTCGCCGCAGCGGCCGGCGTGGCGGCAGGGCGCGGAGGCGCACGGGTCGCCCGCGTCCACCTCGCAGTTGTTGCCCGTGTAGCGCGCCGTGCAGTGGCACTCGTATCTGTGGACGACACCCGCTCCGTAAATACAACACACATGCCAACTGTGGACTGCCAATGGACGGACCCTCCCACATTGATACGGTAAAATAATAAAATAAAGTTTGAAAAATAAAGCCCGACTGCTTTAAAAAGTACACACGATAGCGTCAAGAAATTAATTTATTTATTTCTTCACTTTATGTCCTACAGAGGGCGCTGTAACCATTTTAACGTCGAAGTCAACATGATAACGTTTATTATTTGCAGAAGCACACACATACATGTTCAGGTCAACTTAAAACGTGTAGTCTATAACCATCAGACAATTAAGAGGCTTCCAACGACACGACATTTGTGTAATTATGATACATAGCTATCATATTATCAATGTGAGAGGTGGTGTTAATCAAAATCTACATAAAATGGGACAAGCACCCAAAACCTTATGAGAGCTTACCTGTCTGATCTGGAGATGCAAGTTCCATGCCGCAAGCACGGCTCATTGTAACAATGGTCTTTGGGCGGAGTCCTGAACACGTCCTTCCTGTCTTTACCTGAAAAATACACCAATAAAATTATATATCTGGACTATTCATACGTCATCTGCATCATATTTTGAATTTCAAACTACATAAAGGGACCTTGCTGATATTTTGCTGGAGTAATGACCTAGAACTGGTAAGAGTTCTAGTATCATGAAGGAGCTGAAAGGTGGCTCTAAAGAAATTCCGTATAAAAGGCATAGTACATATATAGATACATCTAGTTTGGGCTCGTGAGTTTCGTCTTGCTGAAAATGTTGTCCGAAATCTATACTAGAGTTCAATGCTCAACAAGTCGCAACACCACAACACACTACAGGAGGGAACACTCACACTCATCCGTGGCGAGCGGGCAGTGTCCGAAGTGCACGTTGCGGACCTGGGCGTGCGTCAGGTGGAACTCCAGCTGGGGGCCCTCGTGGATGCAGCCGCTGAACACGTTGCCGACCAGCAGCACGGCGCCCTCCGCCTCCAGCGCGCCCGGGGACAGCAGCTCGGGGTTCCACGTCACGTTCGATATCACCTGACACAAACACACCACTCGTTAGAACTGAAAACGTTGATTCAGTAACACATATCAGGTTATTGTCAGGCATAAAGCGGTGTAGCGTGCAAGCGCTCCGAGCTCCGAGCAACACAAATATAAAACAATACCCCGTGAGAAAATTAAACCTCAATTAAATTGGATTTAATTTGAGCATATTTGAGCTCACGCTACGGCGCCGGCATGGCCTAGCTTCCTGGAAAATAGCTTAAAGCTGTCCTGAATAATTGGGTCATTTAACACTGAAAGAATTTTCGAGTTGGACTGGTAGACAAATTCCAAAAACTTATCTCGAACCTGACTAAGCAAAAATTACTTACAATGAGTATTATCTATCTGATTAAAACATGTCGAATAAAAAGTTACAAAGACGAAGTAATTTTTAACCCTCAATAAAAAAGAGAGATGTTATAAGTTTGACGTGTCTGTCTCTCGGTCGCCTCATACCTCCCGAACGGATGAAGGGATTTTAATTTAGTTTTTTTTTGTACGTAAGGTGAGTTTCGCGCGAGTGTTTTTAGACATAAATAAATAAATAATAAATTTTATTCAAATATTAACAAAATTCACTTATAACTATAGGTATCAAAACGTTTAAAATAGGTATGTAATACCTGAGCCTGAACTAGGGTAATCCTGTATCTCAGGCTAAAACACATAAACAATAGGCTAGATAAATAAACTAATAAGCAGTATTTCTAAAAACGTCAATATAACAAAAAATTTAGTAACTAATTAAAATAACCTAGTTAAGTAATAAATATAAACATGCTGTGCAGCTGAGTTTGCAAAAACTAGAATGTGGGTTAGTAGGTATAACTGTGTTAGTAACTGTTGCACTATTACGTAATCATTGTTATAGGAATCAAATCACTGATTCTATTTTTTTTGGAGTCCCGTAATCTATAGAATTAATATATCTATTTTCCGCCAATGTTTTTGCTGGACATTCTGTAGAGCCTGTGGCGTGTCCACATGGTTTCTTAAAGCGATGACATGTGGCACATTTTGGCTCACATGTGTGATGAAAATCAGTTAACCCGTTATGAGGGTAAAAGCGGGAAAGGAAAACCGAAAATCTGCAAATATACTTAAGTGTCGAGGGTCTCAAGAAAAAGCGCATCAACAAGCAAGCAAATAACTTAAGTTCTGGAATCAAAGGGTTTTTTTAATTAAGAGTGAGACTAGTTGTTTTTACAGAATTGAGATAAGACGTTCCCAGGAGTTATTCCTGTATGATAACAAATAATCCTTAGTATTCCTTGCGATAATTATCCTTAATTTCGCGGTCAAGCAACGGGACATTAAACTAGTTTAAAGTGTTAAAAAAGTGATGAACAACATTTACAGAAATAACAGGTAAGTGAGAGAAATGCTAACACACTTTGCACTAAACATCGCAATTAGAATCCTAATAAAAGTACCTATGTATCTAAGTTTAGAAGTTTATTTTCTGTTTGTTGGACTTAGATATGAAAAAATCTCTATATCCAAAACTAGGAATGTTGCAGGTTTCATCAGGGATTAAATAGGGAGGAATAAACGAGATACAGTTAGGGTAGACTAAGATTCACGCAGGGACAACAAATAGAACGTGACCCTAATCAGTGAAAAACATAAACAACATGATTTCTCTTTAGAAACATACATGCCCTAAAGTGGTCAATAAATATTTAGCTATATATATATAAAATTCTCGTGTCACGATGTTCGTTCCCGTACTCCTCCGAAACCTAAGTACCGATTCTCATGAAATTTTGTGAGCATATTGAGTAGGTCTGAGAATCGGCCTACATCTATTTTACAATTTGCAAAACAACGTTTGCTGGGGTCAGCTAGTGTATTAATATAGTTTTAGTCACAATTCTTATTTTAATATTTGTGGCATTACTCACACGCGACACCTGTCAGTAGGTACGACCTATATTTATCAACCAAAGTAACGTAACGTAACCTATTGTTTAGCAGGTTTCGTACTTGCCTTTATGGAACATAAACATGAAGACGAAACACCTGTTTTCGGTACTTACGTCCAAAGAAGTCGCATGTTCGCGACCTGGTAAAGGAACTGTACCTACCGGGCTATTTACTTGTCCAACATAAATGGTACAAGTTTGTATCTTTGGATCATAAAATCTCTTTAATAACGATTACGCCACTTATTAATTGCTGTTAATTTTATCCACCCTACAAGCTACTGATTTATTTACAAACCTATCGTGTATATAATGACTTAATCGAAAGTCTATAACACCAAGAATGGTTTATGAATCCAAGAGCGATATTCAGGAAGCTTTTCAGGGAGAATGGTCGCGGTCCATCCAATTTTTTACTCGTACCTCTTTCTACAAACTAATCCATCACCAATAAAATCTAACACTTTTTTGTCACATGACTTTCTTTCCTTCTTCTGGCATGCCCTTTAGCCATTTTAGTCCCCCAAGTCGTTACAGATACGACTGTGTGGAGGATGATATCGCGATGACGACTGAGAGATGGAAATGAAGACATGTTATGCCGACCCCTAATAATGGAAAATTGACACGAAGTTGATTACAACGCCGGAGATCTGAGTATCTACTGTACCTAATAGTTTAAAGTGATTCCTGATCTTTTCTGCAAGGTCAGGTCGGAGTGGAGCGTACCTGCGTGTCCTTGTCGACCTCGAGCAGCAGCGAGGGCGGGTTGGGCTTGTACTTGAGCGCGACCCAGTGCCACTGGTTGTCCAGCGTGTTCTTGTCCATAGCCACCTCTTGGTGTTCTTGGAAGGGCCGCGCCCACGACACCACGATCTGCTCGAACAGCGCCGTCACGTGTAGCGTGTACCCTTCGTAGCGTTGTGAGAATAACTCGCCACCTGGAATGATGAAACGTTTTTGGAACATGCATAATGACGTCTATACGTCAGTATGTATTCTTTATAGTTATAACATATCATATTGAGACTATCAACTAATGCTAGCTTATAGAATGTGGTGTTGGGGGCGGTGGGGGAAAGGGGGTTTAAACACCCGTGCCGAACAACAAACAAGACTCAGGCGTACCCTCCGATGTAGAGGACGGAACTATGTTCATGTCCTTTAAAAGTAAGCCCTCCCCTATGAGCTGTACATGAAGCGAGGTACATTTTAAAGTGTTTCATAATTTTTGCACGTTTTCATATTGAAAGGATTCGTGGAGATTCTCAATTAAGTGCTGGATATCACTCATATTTTATTCAGACACGCTCGGGTAAACATGCAAATGCCCCTAGAATGTTTTGTTGCCTTCGATGTTATTTAAGTACCTGTATAAGATTTATATTTGTATGTTGAGTACAGGTTTATATGGGCCTTAAATGTCTTTAATAAATTATTATATTTTTTAATTATATACATTGTAAACCTATTTTTTCAAAATCTTGGATTCAAATTATGCGAAGTGGCTATCATCATAGAAGTGCGAACGTTTCTAAACACAAATAGAAAACTAAGTAAGCAACTATGTTGTTATATTTCTAGTGCAAAACTGCTTTATCGCCACACATGTGACCCAGTGACCGTGGCTTTCTCATTTGTCTTTTAGTCTACTACGTACAATAGATTTGTAAATAAATAGAATGTACGTGACGTCACCGGACTATGAAACCCGTAAGAGGCACCAGACGCGAATGACCCATTAGAATCATCGGATCACGTTAGTTTCCGACACAGGCTCGCTAAACAAACCGCCAGTTCCTTGAAATCCGCAAAACCTCGGCTGTTTACATTACCATCACGTAAATATAATAACAATTGTTTCATTGCTTTGTGTTGGCGCGACAACCCGCGTGTTATAAAATAAGAATTCAAACATACAGAAATATTTATGTTCTGACTTGATAGCATAGCATTGTGTTGTAACATACTGGGATAATTACCATACAAAGAAAACGCAATCTCGGAATGAACGCTTCTCTCAGAGCACGTAACATAAGACGTATTATACAAGCCGAAATTTGCTTCAAAATGGTGGAATTCACTCGTCTGCTGAGTTCAACGATCAGTAGAATTAAAAAGACAATGATATTGTTAGCTGCGGACGCGACGAACGTGAACTACTTCCGATTCGAGTAACGGTATCGCAAGCCTAGGAAATTCTCACACAACACCAGCTATTATATCTTAGAAACGCTCCGACGATACTTATTAAATGACAGAACAATAGTGTCATAGAAATACATATTTCGGACATTACAAAATGGTTTCTAAAGCTACTAGATAAGGAAAGGTAGTATTAAAATGGAGTGCCTGGCGTGATGGGGACAAAAAATGTAGTGAATTGTGATGAAAACTGCGATGGAGGACGGTACCAGAGATGTCACATGAAGAATTCCGGCTGTCTGAATAACATTAACACACATGTAATGAGATTAATTCGATGATATAATTGTTAGCTATTCTAATTAATGAATACCTTATCTAACACTACGATGTAACCTAATATCTTATAATGGACCGATCTTAAATAAAGGCACTTCGCGTTGTAAGAAGTTACGAGTTGTCAACATCATCTTAGGCTGTATGTCAGTGTGCGTTGTGTCGTGATTTTAATCAAAATCACGTAAATTACATTTGCGGTCCCGCGACCGCTCTGAACTTTATGAACCGTTGTCTAAACATGTTTTTGAAACATTTAAAAGCAATGACCCTAGCACAAGAGTTATTGCGCAACGTATCAACATCGGTGTCATATGGAACCGGTCTCGGCGAGATAATTAGCGTGGACTAAATGAGTGTATCGACGTACTCAACATGCGTGGTGTTGCGAACATACAGTCCTTTCTCCCTGAGGCCGGGTGCGGGCTGACAACAGACGCAGCGCTAGCAGCGGGCACTCGGCATGTGCCGCCGCGGTAGACAGCCCGCTGACCGCTCTAGCTCTAGCCGATGCCGGTGATGTAACCTCGATAACGATCGGTGGACACACGGCTAGCGTACACTCCTCTACACACGCCGTTTTAATCCCACAAGAGACCGATATATTTTATAATAGTGACCTAAAGCGTTCTGCTGACAATGTTATTTATAGAAAACTGATCTTGGAATGCTTGGTATGGGCACTAACAAGAGATGCGTTGAATTTAGATCTGGCCCGTAAGCTAATACCTAAGTAAGGTTCGCTTCAAATTACAAGACAACCTGTTCAACGATAAAGATTCGGAATAAATGGTTAACTATCGACAAATAACAAAACAACGCATCAAAAGATCGTAAATATTAATGTTTCCTCGAACGAGGGAGCTGGTTACTGCAATGTTGCGTACGTTCGTGAGCGCAAAAAATACGGAGAGCGCATGAAGACTGCCCGAGGCTTTTCACGTTCAAGGGAACGTAGACGCTGCTGTGCTCAACTTAAGATAAATCGCAAACGGATTGAGAGTACAATCAGTTTAGATCTTTGTACTGGAATTTGAGAGCTTTAACGTCGTCGTTTAGTTTCAAAATCGAATGCTTGTGTTTTAAGGTGGCGTTCGGAATCGAGTGGCCCACTATGCGAGTTTATTCTGTAATCGATTAGGAGTAATGAGCCCGCGACACGACGCGTGATTGATGCCCGCCTGATGGCACAGCGCAGGTGCCTCGCTCACGTTTTTGCTGTGACATCTACTTTTTCGGAGACAACTCCAACTTGTTGGAGCAGCATTCTTTATTCGGATAATGACATACTGTGCAGCAAAAACGTAAAGATTGACTTTGGGGTTGTACCTTCGCATGTCCTAAAGCTAAGGCCCACGAGTTGTTTGAGCGAGATGGGCCGTGAGAGGCGGATGTAGGAGCTGCCGTTGAAGTAGGCCTCCGGGCGCTCCGAGGGCCCGAGCGGCCCGGCCGCCAGGGCGCTGCAGGCACATATCATCAGGGCCGAGCAGAAAACTGCAACAAAAAGAAGCATTACACAACTGCACGAAAGACACGTTATGACTTAATCTGTAATTAAGATGTTGAAATGTTTGGAGTCTAAAAAACTAGAGAAAGACAACAGAGCGGCGTGATGTGAATTGTTCTCTATTAGATTGTATCAAGAAACAAACTGTAACCTTATACGTGAGATGGTAGATCATATTTTAAACCCCCGTTAAAAAAATGGGGGTGTGTACAAGTTAATTTTTTTTGTATGAAATGTGTGTTTTGCGCTAGTGTTCTTCGACATGTTTGTTGAAAATGTTAGCGTAAATCTGAAAAAACTTGAGTGATATAGTCTCAAATGAAAGCGCATCACGTGCACATTACAAAATATACTTTTTACTTTTAAGGGAACTAAGGTTTTGAAATCGGGGATTTTTTTAATGTAAATTTAGATTTATATCTCTGATTCCCATTAAACACCTACCAGCTTATAAGTTTTTTTAGTTGGCACATTACATTACACTAGAGCCCGGATTCAAACCGTGGTATAAACAGCTCGCGGTATGAAACGACTAAAGACCCCTAGATCTAGATCTAGAGAGTCCTAGATAGTCGAGTTAGTTAGTTAGGAGCTTAAGACCCATACAGTTTAGTCGACTTAAACAGCCGTCGGAGTGATCTGCAGAAAGACACGCCGAACTGCAACTTGTTCAGAAAAACTAAAGTAACTAGGTACAATACAAATAAATGTCCAAAATAATATAAAATGACGAATGCGGTGTCATAGATAACGTACACACTACACCACGTTGCAGATGTACAGTCAACATCAAAAGTAGGAGATCAAAATCAACATTTCAAAACAACTTCTAACGTGACGTGCCAGATGTAACAAGTTATACCAAAGTGCCAATTCCTTATAAAGTTTTATTTTGTCAAAAGTAAATAATCAGAATCCATCGAGGTTCGAATAAATGTGATCTCTTATGACGCGTTATTGGTTCCTTTACTTCTAATAAACTACAATAAGACCGCCCATTACGCATTCTAGGTCGAGTTTTTTAACCCCCGACCAAAAAAGAGGGATGTTAAAAGTTTGACGTGTATGTCTGTCTGTCTGTCTGGGACATCATAGCTCCCGAACGGTTGGAGCGATTTCAATTTAGTTTTTTTTTGTATGAAAGGTGAGTTTGACCCGTTCTTAGACATGTTTCATGAAAATCGGTTGTGCCGTTTAAAAGTTATGGGGGTGAGAGTGGGGCAGGAAAACGTAAATCTGCAAACATACTCGAGTGTGGTATCTAATGAAAGCGCATCGCGTGCACATTACTAAATATTATGGTGTTTTACTTTTAAGGTAATTAAGGCATTGGAGTCGGGGGGTTTTCTTAAATTTAGATAATTTATTGTATTGTTTCTTTGTTTAGTGTGTGTAGTAAAGTATTTTCTATCTTTCTACAATACTCAGTAGCATTTCACTTGCAGTGATAATTACCTGCTAAGTGTGCAAAATTAGTTTACGTTAACTGTAAACATCGCTAGAAAGAGCAAAAAATTCTGATTCTAGAAGGCTTTTAAAACGTATTTACGATTTATTTGCATCTATCGGATTTTAACACCCGCGATATATTATTTCGCAACCCTATTTCATGAGTATATTTTGACTGTACCAGAGGAACTGCAAACTGCCAGCTCTCTATCATTGTGTCCACAAATGCACCGAGCAGTATTTCCCGATAACTGGGCGTCGGACGCACGCCGGTGCCGATGCCGGCCGGTCGTGGTTTTATTGCCTGCTCTAGATATTTACTACCTACCGACTACTCGTAATTGGAAATACAGTTCTGTTACCACCCACAAAACTGCCAATTTCTTAGACATTCAGATGTTAACAGATACAGAATAGGGGATTTGTTCATATTTTATTTACTGCTTTAAACTTACTACTAGTTACTACCAAAAATATATTATAACACATCCACATATATTTATATATATACATTAAGCTACAAAATGTATATTAAAATCACATATCCATTTCGAACGACTTAACGCGTGGCATGTGACGTCAGTAACAGTTTGGTTCATAAACTCACGTTTGATAAAAGCAGTTTATTACCATGGAAAACCAATAGATTTTGAACATGTGACGCCCAATAATTAAGTTTCACTATGAAATTATGATAAATTTAATAAAAATAATTGTATTAGTATGATTTTGAAACTATAAAGATGGTCGTACTTGGTTATATTCCTAAACTAAATAACTAAAATAAATCTCTCGATAGATATTCGTGTCCGTCTAACACATAACAGCTAGGCAGGCGCTTCGTGTTTGCATTATTTAAATAGGACATTATGCACAGAGCTGAGCTGAAAGTTGCATTACAACGCACTCTCTTCCACTTTGACCCTGGACTTTCTCTCGCAGCTGAAGTTCCGTTAGATTGCACGGCTTTACGAGCAACTTACCAGCAAATAATTTGTATTTTACATGTATCAACACATACAATACCGACCGACATAGCCAAACGGTTAACGGCTCATTAAAGTGGCAATAGGAAGTCCATATAGCCACTAGAACAGGTCGTTAGGGCCGAAAAGTTATCGTATGGAGGCCGCAGTTCAGTAATCGCAGCGTCGGACGACCACCGATGGACGCATGATTTGGTCAAGACTCATGGTGGATGCAAATATCTTCAGACCGAAATAATATAATTGATCATCTTTTAGGGAGGCTACTGTCCAGCATGGACTTCCTAAGGTAGAACAACTTGACAAAGCTTTGCATAACAGACGGCATAATGATGAGAAAAAACTTCTTCTTGAAAATGCATGTGCACTTTAAAACAAGTGCTTTAACGGTGTAGGCAAACATCGTGAAGAAACCGGTTCTGAGAACTTTAAAGAGTTTCAAGGACATGGGACATTCACCAATCCACACATGGCCAGGCGTGGTGAATTAAAGCCTTATATTATCTCTCGTCAAGAGAGAAGTCCCTGTGTCCCAGCACTGGGAACGTTAATAAGGTGATGATATTGAATGATGAGAATGTCTACAGTGCAAGTTGTGTATCTGTAGTGAGAGCATCGTTTGAGCCGCAATGTCACGTTTGCAGAGTTCCTTGACACCAGTAGCCACTGGTCAGAGTCACCTGAGCTGAATCACTCCGCTAATCCAATTGCGTTCTATCGGACTGCACGCGAGAGTGAGAGCCCGACTTAATCGAGTTACAATCGATTCGTCACGACATACCGCCGCCGCCGTGTATAGCCTAATGGAAAGTTGTTTTTATAAACACGCGAGATATTATCCAACAGACAATAAGATGCTTAGGTATATAACTGTCTTTACGGACGGTTCGCAACGCAAACCGAGCGCCAAGACTCAATGGTCGAGGGATACATTGACCGGTTTACGAACAATTGATGTTGGTCGTACGAGCCATGTCGCGCCCTAAACAGATGTTATGTTCCGTGCGCTATAATTACTGATTACTATTATCAAAAATAGATAGACGTATAGTCGTCAATATGTACAAATACCAGACAAGGCATTTGTATTCATGAACTAAACAATTATCTCGCGCTAATGCAGGATGAATTCGGCAACTTGTCTTAATAAATTTACTTCGCACCAGATTCAACCATCCGAACATCACTAAGTTTTTGATTTGAGTACGTTGCTTCGTTATTATAATCCATGTACGTAGTACTTTTTCATGATTGATTAATATTCATGCAAAGCAAACATTTAAGTACTGGTCCGTATAAGTAAAACTATTGAGTACTCCAATAATAAATTATTAATTAAAAATAGTCAGTGGATGGGGTTAGTATGGAACCGTGGTTTATGGCGTGTTTTTTAAATTGAATTGCGGTATATAATTCGCTAGGCCCTTCGCATTACAACAATACAAATGTACCTATTGCTCATTACATATTGCCTGACATATGAAAATTATCTCTTTACTTACTTATAATATACCTAGTTATATTTATGGATTTTTACACTGTGTCACTGTTGTTGAACTAATGATCAGTGGAAAAGGGAAAACTGATGACCTTTATAAAGGCCAGAATACAATGCGCCGCGTATGAATTTTGATTTCCTTTTAAAACAGTTTCCATGGCCACTTAATTGCCACACTCGAGCCTTGGCCGCTGAGAAAAATTACCGAAAAGACAAAAGCGCGAATCTAATAAAGACTACGAGCGATGCAGTGGCTGGAGTTGCGAGTCCGTGAAATCCTGGTCACTGAAGCGACAGCGGTGCATTCTGAATTTCTAACTGACCCAAAATATCAAAATAAAACTAATTTACATGTTAGGCAAATTTCACTTTTAAGAATTTTAATAAGAATAATTATTTCATGTGAATTAAGGAGCCGCGAATATTCACTTCAGAAAGATAGATCTGAGCCTTAATGGGTACGTGTGGGCGTCTAGACTCGAGCCATCGTTACAACACTGCCTATATCAGTTGGCCGAGGGATATTAGCTTCTGTTCCCATCACCGGAAGGTAGAGAATCGAGCAATTACGTAAACAATAGACTGTTGGCTTTAGCATAAACGGGTATCGCACTATAGATTTGTGTAGAACTAGGTTTAGGAAGTTAAGGTGGTTGTATGGGCTAACGCGACTTTTTCAAATTGATATATCTACTTTATGAGTGAATAAAAATGTATAAAAAAAATATATGTTGCAAAATAGATATTAAATTACAACTTGAACGTTTGAAATTATTGTATCTTCATTATTACTTAATAAAAAAAATATTCAAAGTAAGGCATTTTTTATCCGAAATTTGGATATATCTTTTAAACGGTATTGAGTTTGAGTATTTTTCTTTAACTTAAATATTTGTCAAAGTATTCCACACAAACTGTACGTTTGAAAATTAAAACAAATGATTTATACGACTACAAATAATTATTTTATGTTTTCGGTATGAAATGGAACGACCGGGTCTGTGCGGGGGCGACGGGCGGCAGTGTGGCTCAGACTATCGGACGGGGAGGTTGTGTCGCGCGTCTTCGTCATCGGTCCAAATGCATTTTTCGATGTAACCGTATAACGATTATTGTTTGCGCATGGACGCTGTTGTTTAGTTTTATATTTTAGACTCTGAGTGCCTCGTAGGCGCGGTGTGCGAATGTCCGCTTGCAGAGCAAAAGGTAGCGGGTTCGATTCCCGCCGAGGGTAAAAGTGTTTGTATGTTCTGCAAGCACTTTTCTGCTTGGTCTGGGTGTTTAATATGTATATTAAAAAATATCTTTAAATGTATGTATATTATAATATAATTATTAATATCATTAAGTATATCAGATATCTAGTACCTACCCGTACGTAACACAAGCTTAGAGCTTACCACGGGACTAAATGTTGTTGCGTGAATTGTCTGGAAATATTATTTATTTATAACTAGCACAGACTAGTATAAATATAATTAAAAATTAAATAATTAATTAATTGTTATAATATATTTTAATTCGCTTTATTTTTCGAATTAGCTCGCTAAAGTGGCAATGGGCGGGCCATGTCGCACGCAGGACAGATGGCCGTTGGGGCCGGAAAGTTCTCGAGTGGAGACCACGGATCGGCAAACGTAGAGTAGGACGTCCACCAACTAGATGGACGGACGATCTGGTAAAGGTAGCAGGCTCGCGGTGGTTGCAAGCTGCTACCGAACGAAGTCACTGGAAGTCATTGAGGGAGGCCTATGTCCAGCAGTGGACGTCCTACGGCTGAAATGATGATGATGATGATGATATATATTTTATGTCACCGCACCGTCCAGTTATTTGCTGTGCATTATTCCCTCCATCCTAAGGTTGTCTGGAAGAAATTACTCTAAGCAATAAGGCCGCCCATTACGCATTTTGTCCTTTAGCTTGTAGCTTTAAGTCCCTTTTTGTATTGTGATATCCTGGTGTGTAATAAAGAGTTTTATTATTATTATTATTACTAGGTAGATGATACAAACAAAGTATATACAATGTGTATCTTCGAACCTTGATCAAACGAAATGCGGATACACGACATAAATTTATGGATAAATATAGGATAATAATTATTATGTTGGCTATTTAAAAAAAAGCCAATTTTATGAAATCTACTTCGTATTGTTTTTTATTCGTTTCTGTTTGAGTAAATGGTGTATTTTATTCAAAGTAGGCTCATTTGAAAGCTAGATAGTTTACATCATTATAATCATCAGCCCTTATCCCATATTACGTGGGGTCGACGCAACATCTTTCTTCCTTCCATTTTCCTCTGACACTCGTCATCTCAACACTCATTCCTTCCTTCAAAGTTCAAAATTAATTTATTGCGTAAATACATGTTACAGCGTTGTTATGGCTTAAATTTTACATGGATCAATGTATTTTACCTGTCCAGGCATGCAATTATAAAATTGGCATTACATTATTGAATAAACTAAAATAATAAAAATCTAACAAAATACAGTACTAAATAATTTTTTATAATTATTAACTTTAAATTAATTTCATTAAACATTTATAACATCAGTAATCATCATAGTAAGCAAAAATTCAAAGTCATAAAACTAATTATTGTACAATTTAAAAAGTCATTATCTTATAAACATTTTTGTCAGTCATTTTTGTTCTTACGCATGCCATCCTTCAAACAGTCCATCAATATTTTCTTTGACCTACCTCTTCCCACATATCCATCAACACAAATATCTAACACTCTAAGCTAGATAGTTTACCTAATTAAGAAAATTCAAAACAAAATACAATTTTGGTACAAGAGCCCGCAAAATTTTTTTTTGTAGTTATTTAACAAAAAATTTTTTTTTATAATTTTGTTGATGATCTATAATTTTTAAACTTTTTTGCATGTTTTATTAAACTTCATAATTTTTTTCAAACGTTGTCTGGAAGAAATTGCTTTAAGCAATAAGGCCGTCCATTATGCATTTTGTATTTTGCAAGTCCATTTTTGTATTATTTTATCTTGGTTACAAACCAAAGAGTAGAACATAAAGAGTTCATCATCATCATCATCCTATTTTAGTCCACTGCTGGACATAGGCCTCCCCTAATGAGCGCCATAGCGCCCTGTCCTCGGCTTGACGCATCCAGCATCTGCCTGCAGTCTTTCGCAGGTCGTCATCCCACCTGGCCGGAGGGCCTACACCACGTTTGCCGAGTCGCGGTCTCCACTCCAGAACACGTTTACCCCAACGGTTATCAGTTCTTCGTACGATATGGCCGGCCCACTGCCACTTCAGCTTGCTAATCCTATGAGCTATGTCGGTAACTTTGGTTCTCTGTCGGATGTGCTCGTTCCGCATTCTATCCTTCAGAGAAACTCCGAGCATAGCTCTCTCCATAGCTCGCTGCGCGACTTTGAACTGGTGGACCAACCCTATCGTAAGTGTCCACGTCTCGGCACCGTACGTCATTACGGGTAGAACGCACTGATTAAAAACTCTCGTTTTCAAGGATTGCGGTATGGATGACGAGAAGACTTGACGTAGTTTACCAAATGCTGCCCAGCCTAACTGAATCCTCCTCTTAGCCTCCTTATCAAAGTTGTTTTTTCCCAGCTGCAGAACCTGCCCGAGGTAGGGGTATTCGGAAACAACTTCGAGAAGGTGCCCATTTACGACGATCGGCCTTGGCTCAATTTGGTCATTAATCATGACTTTGGTTTTATCCAGATTCATGCCAAGTCCGATACGTCGCGAAGACGCAGCAAGGTCGTCTAACATCTGGTTCAGCTCCTCTAACGACTCCGCCATTAAGACTATGTCGTCCGCGAATCGTAGGTGCGAAATGTGGTGGCCGTTTATGTTGATGCCCTTACCTTTCCAGTCCAGAGTCTTAAAAACATCTTTCATCGCGCTCGTGATCAGTTTCGGGGATATGACATCCCCCTGTCTCACACCTCTGCGCAGTTGGATGGGTTTGGACTTCTGATCCTGTACTTGGACACACATTGTAGCGGCTTCATAAAGACTTCTCATCACCTCGATATAACGACAGTCTACTTGGCATCGCTGGAGAGATTGCAGAACAGCCCAGGTTTCGACGGAGTCAAAGGCCTTCTCATAGTCCACAAATGCTAGACACCGGGGCTGATTATACTCCCCAGTCTTCTGTATAATCTGCCGCACTGTGTGAATGTGGTCTATGGTGCCAAATCCTGCGCGAAACCCAGCCTGCTCCAGTGGCTGAAACTCGTCTATAGTCTCCGAGCGAGACGATTCGTGATAACTCTTGAGAACAGCTTATATATGTGGCTCAGGAGTGAAATGGGCCTATAGTTTTTGAGAAGAGCTTTATCTCCCTTCTTAAAAAAGAGCATCACTAAACTTCCGCTCCACGCCTTGGATAAAGAGTTATATTATTATTATTATTCTACAAATTCTACAAAGAGTATGGGTCTACCTTTTTTCGTTGTCATGTTATTAGCCATTTTAATTAGGTACTTTCTGCCTTGTACAAATATCAACAGACAACAAATTATGTATCTTAAGTTGCATTAAAATGATCACGCACGATTGTGCTGAAGTGAGCTGGAGCGTCACCATGAATCACGCCAGCGAATCAAATAAGAAACGATCGCGATGTACTAAAAAGAACTTGTGAACTGAACGTGGCTTTACTTGAACGATATGCATTGAGGAAAATGGTTGGCATTTTGAACAATCAATAAATTAATTGAAAGTAATAACTTAAAATGTTGTATTACTTAATCTTATCATTATCCACCGTTAATATCCCACTTTTGGGCAAAGGCTTCGTTCCGTTTCATCTTATCTTGCCTTGTTTCATTACATAATTTGCTGTCTGTTGATCTCTGTACAAGGCAGAAAGTACCAAATTCAAATGGCTAATAACATGACAACAAAAAGAGTTTAATTAACCTTTTTGGTACGTGGGCTACCCACCAACCTTAGAGTATCTATGGATACCAATAGTGTCAGTCGCGTAGCATTTCAAATAATTGTATACTCTCTACCTGAAACTTTAAAGGAAAAGCAAAATACCTCGAAAACTTAGTGACTGACCAAAAATCTGAATTGTACTCGTCTTTATGCCCGATTTTCTAATCCTATGACATTATGAATATTGCAGATACTACCTAGATTCTATCAGACGATTGGCCTTCAAGCAAAAACCAGACTTACTTTTTAGAAGAGATTTGTAGTATATATTATGAAGTTTAATATGACATGCAAAAAAGTATACCTCAATAATCCAGTGTAAAAGTTACAGATTAAAAATAAAATACAAAATCTATTTTTTTTGTTAAATTTCTACAAAAAAAAAAATTTAATAGGCTTTTGTACCGAAATTGTATTTTCTTTTAATTTTCATAGCTAGGTAAATTATCTAGCTTTTTAATGAGCCTACTTTGAATAAAATACACCGTTTACTCAAACAGAAACGAAGAAAACACCAGATGAAGTACTTAGTTCTCATAAAAAAATATTAAATCGGCTTTTTTTAATAGTTTACATAAAAAAAACTGATATTTATCGATTAATTTATGTCATGTATCCGCAAATTGCGTTTGATCAAGGTTCGAAAATACACATTGTATAGGTAACTAGCCTACCCTGGCAGGATTGGCTTAGGATCTTATTAGTAGGTTGGTACTTAGTAAGTAAAAAAAACCTAGTTAAAAAACATACTTATTATTTATTTATTTATTTGTTATATTAGGACCACCAACAAGAAAATACACTAAAATAGTTTAAAAATTAAGGTTCATTAATATCTAATAATAATATATACTTAATTTCAACAATACATTTTAAATTTAAAAAAAAAATTAAAAAAGAAAATAACATAAGCACAAACGCATAAATCTCTAGGTAGAATAGTTTTAGCGTAATAATGATGTAGTTGGAAAGTCCTTATTTACGGCGTCGCGACTCGCGAGGAGCCGGCACGCGTGACCGCTTGCCGAGAGCGCAGGCCGCGCTCTGCGTCGTAAAAATGTAGCGGGGAGTATGCGGTTGCGCGGGGAATAATTTTGACTCCGCCCGAATCCTCAAGGCCGTTGGCCCATACAGGCGCCTTAAGATGGTAAATGTTTCTAGAATCTAGGAGTAGCCATGAACTGTTATTATACATATTTACCTTTTCAAAGGGACAACAACTCCTAATCGCAAGAAATATTGCTTCTGAGAGGAATAATTCCGAAGAATACATGTAAAAGATGTCGAGCAGAGATTTCTAATGCTAATGAATAACGATATTAAAATTCATCAGCAATATAATTTGGTGAAATACCATAACCATTGAGTCATACAAGACCAAGCAAAATATCATGAATATTTTATCTAACAATAAAATAAATGACTTCATTGATGTATTTACATACTTCACATAGCATCATGAACATGTTTTGATCGACAACAAAGTTTCAGCACCGAATGATAATATAATCGCTGTCAGTTGAAACGTCAATCGTGAACAATGGGGTTGTCCGGCGGTCGGCGCTCGCGCAGGCGGTGACGTCACGCGCAGGTAGCGGCCGTGAGTCACACACGTGCTCAGTTCCGCCAGCACAGAGCCTTCATGGAAACAAACCGACCGACGTGACTCAGTAAGATGACCAACTAAACCCACTTTCATTCATAAACCGCTTACCTGGGGATTTGGCAAGCGCGGTACTGTTACTGTACCGAGTCATTTTAACTGTATCGGTTTTGTTTTAATCACAGTCTTAAGAAACCATCAGAAATCAGCAAGGCACATAAATTATTAGTTATTACACAAGAAATAACTTGTACGTGAGGATCTAAAAACTCTATTGGAAACCCACTTTTTGAACACCCATTTGAGAAGAATTTTTATAAGAATTCTTACAGGTAAAGCCTATTCAATTAAGTAACTTACAATACGAAATTGAATACGAAATTGCAACAATCAATATTTTCGAGCGTGCATTCGAATTTCACGCGATTAGAAATGCAGTGGAAAGTTTTCTAATTTGTTTGATATGCCATATTTTTGTACCGTGTCCAAAAGCCAGCAGTAATAATAAAATGTCTAAAAAATAACGAAACAAACGGCGCACTGTCAGGCGAAACGAAACGCGAGAGCTGAGCGCCCACCCGAGGATTGGTCACAGCAGTGCTCGGCGACCGAGGAGACAAAGAGCACATACCTACTAAATACTGACTGCAGACAACATAATTTAAACAATACTCAGTTACGGGCATCGCAAACAGTACAAGATTAACCCGTATTCACAAATGATACTTGTCTAAATAAAGAAGCAACACTAAGCGTAGTTAGACATTTCTCGATTGTTTCATATCAAAACTCAAGTATAATCAATGCATCGGTTTTTGGGATACTATGCGTCCGTGCACACGGTGAGACCTCAAAGTAATGTTCGTGAATACGGGTGTAAATTATTTACACATATTTTCTAAGAAGTAAATGAAATTCGAAAGGCTTATGCATCTCCGTCGGACTCAATCTTGTAATATGAATTAAATGACAACAATACGACTTAGCTTATAACGGGAGAGTACGGTACCGCGTTCTCTGAAGCGCAGACATGAAGGCTTTAAAGGTGTCAGACCACTACAATGTGCAAGCGGCAGTCACGTACAGCAATCTGCGAGGAATTACATGATTGCTCAGCTCAGCAATAATATTGATGTCATTGGAAATTGAGCCGAAACGAGACCGCGATTCGTGATCGCTTGAGAATGCTGTATCTATCATTTCGTAATCATGGGTAATAAAGACGCATACATTACCAAATATTAACTTATATACAGATAACTGTCAGTCAGTTAATTTGTCAGTCGTAATTATTACATGTGACATGTTATTCAATAGTCACAAAAAGTTGTCTAAGGCTACGGAACCCATTGTGAAGTTAACCTAGAAAGAAGATAGTAATCATTGTCATCAGCGCAGACGCACGCAACGACGCCTCGCGCGATAACACTCCGCATGGGAAGCAGTTGCGTGACGATGCGATCAGTTTACTTCAATCTTGTCACTTATAACAATAAAAATAATTACTCACGTCGGCAATTATTTCAGTTACTCCTAGCATTACCATCATTAATGCCTAAATGCGAGGCCAACACAACACTGAGTGTCTTTTTTTGCTGTTTTTTCATCATTAACGCCATCTAGTTCTTAAACTTTTAAACTTAAGAGAATCATCTTAAGCAAATAAATGCTTGAAAGCACCATTTGAAGTGGGCCTACTTTTCTTTCTTATCAACCCTAGGAACGTCGCTAATCACTTTCGTGCCATATGAAACCACTTCAAGTTCATAAGTCGTGACGGTCGACAGACCTTATTAATACTCGTACCCTTAACGACAACAAATTCTAATGGGTTTTAAGTGTTGGGTTGGAATTTTAATCGATGGCTTGTAAGGGACGGTTTTTGTGGAATTTAGGGGTACTTAATAGGAGTAAATTATGCACAAGAGATATTTCCAGATGGTTTAGAATGCCCTGATAGTTTTTATGCCATTTTTTGCTGTCTCCGACAGTAACAAGGAAAGGTGAATACTGCGAATTTTCTTGGCAACAGGTTGGCCAATATCCGCCGGCCCATTGTCTCAGCCTGACTGTGCTGGTTGAATTCTTTACGCTCCGGTACGCCCATTAGAGATATTAGCATACGGTACACCTAGGTACTAATACTAATATAGCGATCAGAGAGCGGTGTTAAAACTCCAATCCAAGGGCATGACTCACTCAACTGTGCGTTCTAGCTTTTACTTCACTTACTTCTTAGCTGACTACCTTTTAGCCCGAGATTTATGTAAATTACGAAAGCTTTTCGTCTTTTTTAAAACCAAACTACAGAACGTGTCATCAAAATATTCAAAGGTACATTTGCGACTGTACGAAATGATTAAACAGATTTTCTGAGTATCTATGTTTACATGTGAAGGTAGAAGCCCTGTGCGTATGTGAGGAGGTACGATGAGTAGCAAGAGAAGCTACAACGAGGGCCGCCGGCAGGTTCAACGCTCTCGCGGCGGCCGCGGCGGGTGGAACCATAACAGGACTGCAGTCTAACTGGGAATATGCGTACAATTATGAAATTACGTGGTTACGTGGGAATCTTGCACGCCGGTGTCGTCGCATGTTGAAGGGAACTGCCAACAACCGGGGCGGGGCAAAGATGCGACTGTTATCTTAACTTATACTAGAGTAGCGACGCGCCGGCTTAGCGCAGGAACAACAAACTGTACACATTTTCCTCTTAAATTACTCTATTGCTGTAAACTACATTTAAACATGTTGAGTAGGTTAATAGTTAAAAATCTTATAGTCAGGCAGCGACTTCATTTCGTTGCTAGAACGGCAGTTTTAATGCCCTACCGAAAAGAGGAGTATTATAAGTTTAAAAGCTCTCGAACGGGTTGAGCGACATTAATTGAGTTTTTTTTTTCTATAAAAGGTGAATTTTTCGCGAGACATCTGAGACATATTTAATGAAAATCGGTTGAGCCATTTTAAAGTTATGGTATGGGGTTGAAAATTGAATAAATACCGAATATCTGCGAATATACTCGAGGAGGGTATCAAATGAAAGCGTATCAGGTGCACATTACAAAATAATATGATTTTTTACTTTTACGGAAAGTCGGAAACTAAGGTAATCGGTTTTTTTTTCATTTTGAATTCAGACGATTGCCCAAACCGAAGGAGCGTGTTGGATAAACAATGCAGTAGGGTATCGATCAGTGCGGCCGCGGCGGCGCGGCGCACCCAGCGCTGGGCGGGGGCGGAGCGCGCGTCGCGGCCGACTGCACCCGCGGCACCTGCGCCCGCCCTCGCAGACACTTGCGCTAGATAATGTGCATGACATGTGGCCCTATTGTACTACTAAACTATGTAGGTGAGTGGTTAACGAAGCCGAACTTATTTGTTACTTGTTTTTGGCAAACCAGTGCTTCTTTTACATACCGGTCTGTTCTCTTTCAACTATTAATCGGACTGTATTGAAGTTTTTCAGCGATACATTGAGCGGATTAAGGGGAATGTTTACAAGTTTACGGGTAGAATAGGTAGGGATATCTTGCGATTAGTGAACGAGTATACTGAAGAGTTAAACCTACTTTATATTCTTTTGCATAATTAGGAAATTACCTATGAAAGAATGCTGTATGTGTATCGGTACCATATTGCGAATCGAGCCACCAAATTCATTTCAATATCTTTTGTTCGACCACCTCAATGAAGCAAATAATTATCGTTAGTTATTTGCTAATTAAATATCCTTAATGGCCTTCTTTAATATTTAACTTTTATCCATTTTTACCGATTAATTAAGTAATGTGTAAGATAATTTTGCAACCACCTGTTGCTGTTGCAAATAAAACGCCTTACATCTACAGTTAGCATAACGTTGGTACATTACAGTAATTTGTGTGAACGCACTGAACGATTACCTAGATAAGCATTACAATCATTACATTCAGAGTCATAGAAAACTACCTAAAAGAAAGTGGACAAAAAGGCGTGTGCTTTCCCAGTTTGGAGCTCATAGCGCGCCTTGAACAATGGCCGTGCGAGCGCTTTCCTCGAGCCGAGAGCGGAGCCGCCGAAATGCCCCTCGTTTCTCTTATGCATAATGCGTTTACTCGATTGCGGGCCAGTTGCGAGCTAACTAGGCTACAAGTACTTACAACAAATAGATATTGCCTTGGAAAGTATTACATGACGGACTTTTTGATCGCTTTCTCATTTAATTACTATGTACATAGTTAAGATAGTAGATATCACAATAGATATTGTGTAATTATTTATGGCAAAATATAAAATATAGGCTAGGAGACTTAAGTTAACAGTCCTAAATTTATGTTTGTTATTTAACTATGAGCTGCGGTTATTATTCTTTAAATTAAGTACTTAATAAATAAAGGTTAAATACAAATAATGTTCCACTCTATTTTTTTTTTATGATAGATGAGCCTTCATTTGACCACAATCTCACCTGATGTAAAGTGACGATGTGGTCTAAGATGGAGCATGAAGACCTAGAAGGTAGATGGCTTCTCCGGACACCATTACGAAACACAAAAAAAAAAGCTTCACGCACTGGCTCAGCCTGGAGTTACAAGCCGCGGCCGAAGTCTCCTACCAGAGACTGTTCTTAGCACCACCCGGAGGTCACGTGTAAGAAATCAGAGGGTTACCACTTACGGATGTGAACAGACAAAACCTATACTCTAGCTCTACTATAACTCTAGCTATTCTTATGGCTATAGGGAGCATTTTTAAAATATATCTACAACATTTACACATAATTTATACATAAAAGAATGTAGTGAGTGGTCCACCAGATTTTGTTTGCTTTTCCTATTTGTTAAAAACATAGAAGTTGACTTATGTTAGTGTCAACATTTTACAACTTTGTAAAAAGAAAAATGGCGTTCAACTGAGTAACATCTTTCACATGTTATAATTTGATTTTTTAACTTGACACTGGCAAACTGAAACTTCAAACGCAGAGTCCAATTATTAGGAATTGAATTGAACACAATAGCATTGCGAAAAGAATAAATATTATTGCCAAATTCTAAAAAGTTTTCTGTTTCTAAAACTGCCACTATCAAAATCAGACTAAATTTACACTATGACTATTTAATTGTTGACTAATTTTAAATCCTTTGTACTTACTAATAAAATATCATATTCCAGATGATTTGAAAAAAGCTAGAATGGGATTTACTGTTTTCAAATCATATTTAATCATTACACAAGTAGGTTCTTACAAGTGGTCACAAAGTGGCTTAAACTTTTTTAGTCAAGGACTGTGATAGCTAGAGAGTTAAATTTTTGAGAGACGATGTATTTCTGTTGCTGCTCTAACAACAGATACAAAAAACACATAATAAATAAATAGTTAAGGGGCATCCTATACAACCGTGATGTTTACCAAGTTAAACAAAGGTACACGTGGCCAGTACATGGATGGGTAACCGCTTGAACTGCATATTTTTGCACCTTATTTTTTTCCCAACCATGGGAGTTTTATTTGGCTTTTGGCCTCTCATAATGTCTCGGTTAAGGACTTCCTCTCAGATAAAAATGCCTGGGCAAGTGTTTCTTAGACATCCATCAAAATGTTTATCAATTAATGAAATTTAAACAAATGTTATTATTTATTAACATTGTAGGTATTTTGTGACTATTCTTGGTGTGCCATTATGTTAGGCTCTCGAATAAACTATCTTTGAATTATCATGATCAACATTTTTATTCTTTACTTAAAATTTTTAGGTACCTACCTACCTGTTACATAATAAATGAACACAATATAGGTACCTATATACAATTCAGTATTTTTTTTCAACAGGGAAGATTTAATGTAGTAATTTTTTAGACATTTTCTAATATTTATCAATTAAGAAAAGCATTCTCCAGAGTTCTATAGTATGAAGAATTATCTGCTAAAGCAGCTATGCTCATTCAACTTCCGAAAAACCAGTTTCACAACTTAGAAACCACCTAGCACTACCCCCCAGCACAAAATAACAAACAACTCAACACATCAACCTTTGCCAAGGAAGTAACTTTTTTAGTAAATTTTGAATGGCCGTTCTTCCTAGGCAGCAGCTATAGAGTACAATAGAGGTGCACAAACCTGCAAGGCCCGCAGCGCCGCGTCGTCGCTTCCAAATCACTATGTCCAGCTTCATTGTAACGCAACCAAATATCAAACTCTTGCACTTATACTAAACACACGAAAAGTCGAACTAAAACATTTTGTACATTGTAGTTTTGTAGCTGTAAATAAAACGTATAATCGTAAACTCAAAAACAGCTAAATACGAAAATAATATTGAAAAGGCACGAGCTCTAACCACCACGGACCATGATTGACTGACTGACTGAATTGAATGTCTTTGCGGTGTGTATTTGTGTTGTTCATTGTTTTGTATCTGTGTGAGTTTGTGATAGCGTTGTTCTGAATTAACGAAATATCGATATATTGGAGCCGAATTTAAATTTATATTTTCGATTCCATGTTATTTACAACCAAATAAATCGATCTATTGAAAAATAGTTATAAATCAAAAATGCTTAAAAACTTCTGCCTTTAAATAAAAGTTACGAAAAATATACGAAAGTTCTTGGCGTAATTAGATAAAACAAAGTATTCCTTTATTTTTGTAACGCTAGACGTATAAGTTAGTAATTCCTAGCTCTTACACATCCCTGTGAGTGATCCATTCAGATTGATTGAAGCACTGGCAGACCAAAACATTTTATTCATATTCATTTATTCGTTGATTCATTTGGTTACAAATGGTGTTAAGTTTTATATATAGGCCCTTACATGAGCCCCGTTGGGACATTACAACTTATACAAAAATAGACTTAGACTATAGTAGGTAAGTAACTTAGTACATATTCAATATTTATAATTAAATTTAAAATTGTTTATAAGGAAAGTAACATAATTATAACATTATTTATTCTTGATTGTCCTAGTAAATTAACGTAAAGTATAATTTCGATCGTAAATATCATACATAACTGAAGATCGTGGCCGTCCTGGAAGGTCTTTAGCTAATTCTTCACGCCGAAGTTGACAATTCAGCGCCACCCAGCACCTAGCCCTATCTTAGTTTATAGGCTATATGACTTTATGAGACATGATTTTTTTTTTCGAACATAATTGTCGGTAACCTTTGGTACCTTGTATAAAAAATCACGTTACGAAACTATTTCGAACGATTTCTTATGACAGATGACGTCACACACATAACAGTCATGTTCCAGAGTGGGAACTTTGATAGGTTCTCTATATCATGGCACTTTTTGATCAAATCGATAAAAGCGAAAAATATTCGTTGAGTATTTTGGAAAGGGTAAAATGTCAAATGTAAATGACTTTCAAAACAGGTTTTGTATTAACGGCACTAGGTAAGGATGCAATGAAAAACTCGATGATGATGATGAACTCGACACTGGCAAATTGTCGCTTCAAGCGCAAAGTCCAATTACAAGAAACTGAACTCAGGTAAGGATTAACTAATGGTACTTGCTTATTTGACCATATGGCATTACCTAGTTTATCTGATCGGAACATGGCTAATGTAGGTACTTATTTATTAATAATTCATTTATTAATTGTACACATAAAAAAAAATATTTTAACGATAAATCGACAAAATTGTACCTAGCATCCCTATATATTGATGGACTGATTGTTTCGACAGGTAACATTGACATTTAAAAAGTTTATGACATTGATTTCTTTGGAGGGTTGTCAGGTGCAATAAAAATCACAGAGTAAACAGGTTCCGTTAACGGATCCGGGTTCAAACAATTTATTTTAATTGAGTAACATCTGTTTCACTTAATAATTTTATTTAACTTGACACTGGCAAACTGACGCTTCAAGCGCAGAGTCCAATTATAAGGAATTGAATTGGGTTCCGATATTTTAGTATTCAGCCTGGAATACCTACATCAATATACTGAGTAAATGGCCTCTGTGGCTCGGTGGGCAAAGGTCCGCCTGAGACGCAAGAGATTGTGGGTTCGATTACCGCCGGGGACCAGATTTTGTACTATCTACAATTTCTGGTTTCGGGTCTGGGTGTTTTCTATGTATCATTATATGTATGTATTTACAAAAAAAAAAATTATATATGTAGTATAACACCCATAGTTGTACTATGTTGTACTGCTCTGCTTGGTTTGGGGTTAGATGATGCTGTGTGCTTTAGTCCGGAAATATTTATTATTATTAATGCTATCAAACAAAAAGTGTTAACGGCTCCTGCCCATTTTTTATAACTTCATAAATGATATTACTCGTGTAGATAAACAGAGTAAATGCTTACAAATAAATAGTGTAATGAATCAATAATCTCTGTCTAGAAATTTGGTCCATAATTTTTTCATAGTTTTTAAGCCAAAATGACTCAGAAACGCATGGTTCCTGAAGACTAATTCGATTAGCATGACTTTTATCAATGGCCGCAATCGGCCGCATAATCACGTTTTATCAAAATTTTGGAACCCTTTAAATCATATATGGGCAACGAGCGGCCCGCGGGCCGGATCCGGCCCGCCTTGACTTTGGACCCGGCCCGCGAGACATTTTGAAATTTCGCTCGGAAACAGATTACGCACGCTATAACTATGTGTAGAAAACTCAATTGAAATAACATGAAAATAACAAACACTTCAAATAAATGATAACCATTGCTTGTTAAGCTCACTTTCCGTATGCAATGAATAAGTAACATAACGAAAGATGCAATGGAATCACAGTATCCCTTGTAGCCTCACAAGATTACTTGTCATCCCTTTCACACTTAACGAAATCTAGTAGGTACGTAAGAAGAAGTGTAATATAATTACTCAATTCGACAGCCAATCAAATTAAATTTGCCAAATTAGCAACTCGTGCATTTTGTTTTCGTTCGATGTTTGAATTGAACGCAAGTTACACTGCGTTTTTTGGTAATTCCAAAAGTGTTCGCTTCTTAGTATGTACACAGACTAATAGATAGTTTGGGGATTTAGTGTAGGTATGTACGTGAACAATAAATGACAAGATGTTATCTGGTGGTAAAAAACGGAGAGTAAATACAGAATGTCGCCAATTTCAAAAAAAGTGTAATTAAGCACAAGTAGAATTTGTCCAGAAATTAATAAACTTATTTCTGAAGTTCAAACACAAATATCACATTAACCACTACACGTAATTTTTTTTTAATAAGTGTTTAAAACCTAATAGACAGATATATGAAAAAAACTTTTGTATTTCTTGTTATGGCCCGCAGCTGCTTTTATTTAATAAGTTTGGCACGCAACTTGCCGAAGGTTGCCCATACCTGCTTTAAATCGTAATTTGTTTTTCTTCTGAATAGAATATTATTTAGGAAGCTCAAGTGGCTCCCTATCCGGCTTCGCCGCAATTATCATATTCTTACTCTTCTTTATAATATTCTATTTCTCTCTTCAGCACCCTCTTATCTTGAAGAACGTTTCACTTTCATGCATGAATCTCACTCTCTATCTCTGCGCTCATCTGATACTCTTTTTCTTCAAGTTCCTATCCATTTCACTTCCTTCTTCGCCCATTCTTTTACTGTGCGGGCAGACCAATTGTGGAATGCATTACCAGTCCCGGTCCGGCATGCTAAGTCACTACCTATATTCAAAAACATGGTCAAAGAACAGTATTTGTCCTGTAGCCACTGAAAGTGTACATTTGTCCCTAATAAAACATTATAATTATGTATTTTATGTATATATTTATGTTTTATTTATTAGGTTAGATATGGTATGTATATTTACATATTTATATGTAGGTTTATTTTATTTATTTTAGTCACTTTTGTTATATATAATCCTGTAAGTATCTATAATAAATTCATATTAGCACACAGATCCCTTTTAATGTCTCAATGATCCTATCCATTCAAGGTTGTCTGGAAGAGATCGCTCTTGAGCGATAAGACCGCCAATTGTCGCATAGTTTTAAGAAAATTATTGTTATGTTTGTTTTATAATTGTGTGCGCAATAAAGAATTATTATCTTATCTTATTATTTTTTGTCTGGATCAACTACCACATTATGATAAACCATACCTTAATATTATAATAAATTAGTATCATGACGGAACAATAATAATTATCTGTTGGATGTCTGTAGCAATAGATGATCAAATTTTACAATAAAGTTATTCTTTCTAAAAAAACATATATTATTTATTATTAAACCAAATAATTTTCTAATGCCATAATTTATCTGTATATTGTTTAATAAATGTTTTATTGAGCTACCTTTATGGTTTAGAGCAGTAAACCACTTTTGGTTAAATTTTTTAGTAGTGTAAACAATAATCTTCGCAATAAAAAAATATTCGTAGCCATGCCAAAAAAAAATTTAAACTTTTTTGTTTTCTTGAATGAAGCTGTCACAATAAGTAGTAAGTAAGGTTGCCATGTTGTGTATGTTTTAATAAGTTTTTGATCGCAATGTCTGCAACTTCCATTTAACAAACATAAAATTTGTATCATTATTTTACGTCTTAATTATTGCTATAATCATATAAAATTTATCTCACAGCATCTTATGGGCATCGGTTGCTCGGTGATTGCATTGCATATAGTTAAAATGTTGCCATGATTCACCGAAAAAATGGCAGCCTTCATGTCGTAAGCTATTCTTTTCTTTCGTACTATGAAAGCTTTTTAATTTTTTGCGATTGGTTGGTTGATCTTTTGTTTTAATACCTTTAAAACTATAACCAGATGCTTATTAATTTATTACGTAAATTAGATAAATGACACATGTGTGGAGTCATGTACATTTTGTCACAGTGAGTAACTACGTGGTTAGATTTGTTAGCACAGAATGAACAATGCTGAACTCAAAAACACTTCTAGTTCTCCATAAAAGATGTTTAGATCTAATTTGTAACCTAACCTAATATAAACATTTATTTTGGCTTTGTAGGAGGTGCGAACACAAGGCGTAAACAAATGTTACTGGCTTGATCAAACGCAGAGAGTAGTTTGGAATAGAACTCAGAGGGCGCTCAAAGAGTCAAAATGAGCGCGGGCAGCACCAGCCTAGAACACGAGCTGGCGCGCACGCGGCGCCTGCTGTGGGGCGAGCACGTGAAGGAGGATGTGTTCCGGCGTTGGGCCCAGGGGTTCACCTTCAGCGGGGACGAGCCCTCTGCGCTCATTCAGCAAGAGGGCGGGCCGTGTGCGGCCATCGCTCCGGTCCAGAGCTTCCTTCTTGAAATCCTGCTCTCAGAGACCCCTGGACACAGCTTTCAGGACTTGACTCCTGAGAAGTGCAACTCTCTTTTGGTTAGGGCCGTGTGTACCATTATTAGCCAGTGTCTAGCTCCTAAGTACAATGTGGCAGTGCACCGTAAAGGTGAAGATGACGCAGGAACCAGTGGTGATAACAGCCTCAGTGTAGAGGACCAACAAAACTGTGATAACATTGAATATTTTCATCGGCAAATAGAAGTTCATACTTTTCAGACAATTTCTGAAGTAGAATCTTTCTACACTAGGAACATTAGAATTCTGAAAGATAAGTATGGTGTGTTACTGCTTTTGTATAGCATCATTCTTAGCAAAGGCATCTCAATAGTGGAAGAAGAGTTATCTGAATTATCTGACCCCCTTATAGACTCCACATATGGTTACGGATCTCAGGGCTTAATAAACATGATGTTGACAGGGAGAGCAGTTGCTCACGTATGGGATCATGATCAGGTGGTGGGGGGGTTGAGGCTACGTGGCATTGAGAGACAGAATAGTATCGGGTTCCTTACCATCATGGAACACATGCAGTACTGTACTGTGGGTTCCTTTTACAAGAACCCCAAACATCCAGTCTGGGTGCTGGCTTCAGAGACACACCTGACGGTGCTTTTTTCGCTGGAGAGGCGACTGGCTGCACCCGAGACAATTGGCGAGTCTGCAGAACGGATATTCCGATCATTCGATCCCGAAGGCAACAACTTCATTCCATCAGCTGCATTGCAAGATGTTCTTTGCGCTGCCGAGTTGGTATCGGAGCCCGAGTATGTGGAACTGATGCGACGCAAGTTGGATGCTGAGAACCTCGGTATTATCCTGCTGAGTACCTTCATGGACGAGTTCTTCCCGGGCTGCGAACGCGGCGCACCCGACACCTTTACGTTGCACCACTATAACGGTCTGCCGCGGTCCAACCCCGGCGCGCGCGTGGTGTACCGCACGGGCCGCGCCGCGATGCTTGAGTGCCCGATGCGCGCCGTCAGCCCCGACCCAATGCTCACTTGCCTGCAGACCAAGTGGCCCAGCATCGACGTGGTCTGGGACGACGGCCGCTCGCCCTCGCTTAACTAGCATTTGCACCCTGTCTCACACCACAACCACACACTTGTTTCACATACCACAACACACTTCAGATGCGCACACTCAAATTCCTTCCTTTTACCTTCCAAATAAATATTCGTTTTTGTTGCACAATAATAGATATATTGCTTGTACCTAGTTTGGACCCCTTTATTAATCTCTTAGCATCATGAAGGTTACTTAACAATATAATGTTTGGGAAATAGTACACCTCAGGGTGTTAAGTTTACTAAAATAGAGTGTGCGGTGGAGAGAGTTACCACATAATCTTAACTCTACTCAGATCTAATAACAATAAAGCAATAATTTATGTGATGTGCAGACAGAGTAATGAAACAATGCAGAGTATAAGTATGTGTGAGAACTGTTGAGTTGTGCATACCAAATGGCAACTAATCTATAATACCATGTTTACCAACAATATGTTTTTGTCGGCTGTGACAGTTGAATGACATGGATAATGTAGGTAGAATACTTGAATTGATTTCTTTGAGAAAGAAAGTGACAAAATTGTTATGTAACTATGCCACTTGACTAATTGTCCTGTACTATAATTTGACTAATGTACAATACAACTGGCAGTATAGGTAGGTAACTGTATGCACAATTCAAATTGATCTTAGAGTTCAATTTATTTTGGTAGACATTGTAAGGCGGCCTCTAAACGGTCAATTATATTGCACAATATTGCGAATTGTGCAATTTAATTGACCGTTTAGGGTTAATATTGAAGATTGCACAATGATTGGCCGAAAGTTTGAGCGAGTTTAATTTTTATTGCACCATGTTTTTCGCACGGTGCACACGGGATCAATACTATTCTCCGACTGAACGCGAAAACATTGTGCTGTTCGTATTGTTGTGCAATATAATTGGTCGTTTGGATCAAAGCGCCTTTCAATCTTATTGTACAATAAAAGTATTGTACAATGTTATTGTAGGTCTAGAGGCCGCCTAACAGAAGGCTGTTGAACCGGTTGGAGTTGAGCAGTGGGTGAACTAGCTAGGTAGATTTGTTGGTGGAGATGCCAATGTACAGAGAAGACTTGACTTGATAGTTTTATATTTTATTTCATAAAGTGAAGTACATAATGTATATTACTTTGTATAAACATTTATTTGCTATACATATGTATTGGATAGTTTGTTAAACATTATGAGAGTAATACATAAAATTTTTTGTTCTGAGTAAATGTATAAAATGAAAATGTGATTAGTTGTAAATGGAACTAATATTAATGATGTAACTACTTGATTAGCTTCAAAAGTTCATTTACAACAAAACTAGCTCATAATGAACAAGTTTTGTCAGATTCTTGTAAAATAGTGTGCACTTAGTTGCATAAAGAGTATATTGTAAACTATTTTCAGTTAGTGGTAAATAGTGTAACATGCTTTTTTTAATTATAAACCTGTGTTTTATTTCAATGAGGGCCGAACGTTCACGGGACAAATATTCATATTCATTTATTAAAAATTATTTTACAACTCATGTTGAAAATTATTCTTATTTCTAAGTCTTAATATTATGTATTCTGTGGTCTTAATCTAAAAATAAAAATAAAATAATTATTTTAGTTAATACGACAGAAAGCCTCTTTTCAAATCGCAATCAGATTGCTGGAAAATGTAGGCGCAACAAGCGTTTGGTTTGTTATTAGACGACTTGGTTCATAAGAACAAATCTTCCTGTCTTATATTTTCAGATCTTCCCAATGACCGAAACTTTTGTTACAACCTGTTTAGTACTACGGAATTAAATAAATATTATTAAGCCTATAAAAGCATGCATTTAACTTATATATAAAATTCTCGTGTCACAGTTTTCGTTCCCGTACTCCTCCGAAACGGCTTGACCGATTCTCATGAAATTTTGTGAGCATATTGAGTAGGTCTGAGAATCGGCCAACATCAGCTAGTTTTTTATTAAAAAAAAATACAAAGTAGAGGGCCTTGAGCTGTTTGCCGGCTATTACAGCCCTTTAAGCATTCAATAAAAGTAATAATACAATTTTTGATGTTTAATTTGTGACCACCCGAGAAGATCTGTAATTAGCTATCATACGTAACTAACTAATAGATAGATATATATAATTTACGATACAAGGAGGTAGGTATTTACATTGGAACAAAACATTGTAAACATTTACGGACCTGTTGTATAGTACTATCTAATAATAAGTATAGCGCGATTAATAAGTACAACAGATAACCGTTGGTGTCAAAAGGTTCTTGACTGTAGACCGCGGATTGGGAAACGCAGTGTCGGACGTTCGCTGACAAAATTGAAAGTTTATTATTTGAAGGAAAATCAACAGCCAAGATTAACCAACATAGTAGCAACAGAAAGATAATTACAGATCTTCACGGATGGCCACTATTTAAACATCAAAAATAACACACCTAGATATACACAAAGAACAATACAATATAGGTAATTTAATATCATACAAAAAATTAAAAACCTATATAGCTACCTATTTACTAACATTAAAATAACGATTAATAATAATATTTCCGGACAACTATTATTATTAGCTAGTCGCTGCCTGCCTGACTGACTGTTTATTTGTATCTATGGCTACAAACCGCTTCGCTTCTGAACGAAATAAATGCTGATTTACACAGGGTCAGCAACTGACTACAAATTCGAGGCAAGTCAGTCATCATCACCCTATTAACGTTCCCACTGCTGGGACACAGGGACTTCTCCCTTGGAGAGAGATAAGGCCTTATTCACCACGCTGGCCTAGTGCGGGTTGGGTTGGTGTTGGGTTGGCAAGTCAGTGCTGACCCGAAAAAAACCCTGTGTAAACTGATTTGAAGTCAGTACAGTGGCTTGAAGTCAGCGCTGACTTGAATATTCGGACACGAATATTTTAAAGTCAGTTGGCACCCCCCGCCACCCGCGCACCCCCGCGCCAGCCAAATAACCGTGTAAACAGACAAGTCAGTCAGTGCGTGGTTACTGGTTAGACACTGCCGATGCCGCTGCGTTGTAGAGTGACCACGTTATTTTCGCTGGCGATAAAAATGACGCGTAAGCTTAGCGAAGACGAAACCTTAAAATTGGTGCAATTATATGGCGAAAACGAGTGCCTTTGTGATATTAAATCCCTAAATTACCACAATAAGGAAATTCGGTCAACAGCGTTGCAAAATATGGCTCAACAAATGAAAATCGAAGGGCTCACTTCTACTGAAGTAAAAAATAAAATTAAAGCCTTATGAATAAAAACCTATTCTTAAAACGCCAATAAATAAAAAATAAATAAAAATCATTTATTCACATAGAGTTTGAAAAACATATCATTTTTGGAACTCTGTCACCTGTGGTGGCTTAAAGCTGCGTTACAGATGATTATGTAGGTATTTATTTCGATATTATTTTCTCAATATCTTCATACGTACAGAGATTCATACAAAGTTTTAATGTAAAAAATGCATTAACCTGTTTATTTTATTTTTAAGCTTTTAACTTTAAGTAATATAAGATATTAAATGTAAAAAAAGAAATTATTAGAATATGATACAAATATATGTATAACATGTACACTATGTACATACTTACAGAACTTATATATTGCTATGCCCTGTCAGGGCTCATGTTGTAAGCGCTAATTAATTTAAAGACCAAAATTGTACACATGAACGCAATAAACGATTTTGAATTTGAATTTGATTTAGCCAATCTGTAGTGTTTTTTAATTTGTGTTTTGTGAGTAATTTAAGTTTGTTTTTTGAGTGTAGTAGGTATATTGTAAACTAGAGGGGCTAGTCGATTATAATTCGCAGTGGTACGGGGGAATAGGACAGGGGGAAGTAACAGTTTCGCTGTGATATCTTTTCATACAGTTCAGCACAAAAAGTTTCCTTACGGAGAGAACATTGCATTTTTGTGACGTTGCAACTTTAAGTAAAGCTCGCTGGGCTCTTTCTATTTTAATTATGTGCGTTTTTGCTGCGCAACCCCATGAGCAAAAATACAGTATGTTATAATTTATTTATTTATTGGAAAACCAAAAACTTACAAATACATAGTAAAAAAACAATATAACACTAGAAAGCTTAATTAAGGTTTTCACGGATACAAAACACAATATAAGAAGAACAACACTGTGAACAAAAACAAACAAAACCGCATCAAAGTAACAACACACATAGATATACAACTAACATTATCTTATAAGAAAAACTCTCCGCTCATCCGCCGCCTGACCGTAGTCGCACTTGACAAAATAGATCTATGTCAAATTACTTACAAATACTATTAAACATATTGCCTGCGCGACACAAAAACGAATTTTGACGATAGTTCGTACCAGCGTATGGAATATACTTATAATAGATTATGAGATCTAGTAGACTTATTGGGAACATTAAGCTTAATCTTCTCAAGCAAATTATGACAATTAATATTATTAGAGGTAATGTTAAGAAGAAAAGACAGGTCAGCAATTTCACGACGATTGGAAAGAGGAAGAATCCTACTACTTATGAAATTGTTTACAAAGCTTAATGTAGCATGTGGAGCTATAAGGGATTTTGAGACGGAAACAAAGATACTTGATAAACTTCCTTTGAATACGCTCAATCCTACTAACCCTACTATTATACATTCAGCTAGAGCTTTGAGCTTTATACGTCTGAATGAGTAGTTTGAAATCAGCGACTTCTCGGAGCTTCTTAAAAACTAGTATGAGCCTTCTCACTCTTTTCACAACAGCGTCAATATGCGAAACCCACGTAAGTCTGTGATCGATTACAATACCGAGATATGTTATGGTATCAACGCAGGATAAGGAACTACAGTCACAGTTATATTTTTCGGTTGATACTTGCATATTTCTATTGCACGGAAAAGAGTGAGCAGTTATATTTAGAGAGATAGGCGGTGCGCTAGCATTTGTCTTCCGGAAGCAAAGGTATTTTTTTATTCGTATTTAACGTTAGGAGATTATCTCCAAGCCAGGCAGTGACCTTAGATAGGCCTTTCTCTGCGCTAAGTTGAACTTTTCTCCACGTTAACTCGTGAAAAAGCAGTACAGTATCATCAGCAAACATAAATACTTTACCCCGTTCTAGGTGATAGCACATAATTCGTTTATGTACCGTACACCAAGAAAAGCTAGGGTCCCAATGTACTTCAATAATGTCTGTAATGTACCCCAGGTACACCATAACTGCAGATAGCGCTGTTGCTGGTATGATTGTTAACTCTAACAATCTGACTTCTGTACGTAAGGTAATCCCTAAACCAGTCATGAACCACCCCTCTCATACCAATCATTACCACCTTTACCAGTAGAATGGGAATTGACACGGTATCGAATGCTTTCTGAAGGTCAAGGAAAACACCAATACATTTGAAATGAAATGAAATGAAATTCATTTATTTTGGTACATTAACAAACAACAGCACAGAAGACAGCATACACAAACAGACACAAGAAAATTAACATAAAAACCACAAACAAATAATTAGCTGCCAGGCTGTGCTGCCATGTACCAAAAAAGGAGCAGTCTCAGCTTAATGCCACTCCGCTCCCCGGGAGAGGGATCGAAGCAACCCTGGTTTTCAGACTGCTCCTGCTTGGATTGGATGACATCACAGTCTGTAGTTTGTAATTGAATACCAACAAAACACATATTTTCATATTACATAAAAAAAAATTAAATCTAAACAGAACAATACTCTATACAAAAAGGGGAAAAAGAAAAAGACTAGGAGAATAATCACAACTATATAATAAAGAACAGAAACCCTACGCTTAAATATATTATATTTTCATTTCTTTATTATCAAGGAAATTTGTAACAGATGAACTGAGAGCAAGTACCGCGTCGTCTGTTGACTTACCAGAGCGAAAACCAAATTGATTGTTGGCTTTCATATGTGACATAAGCCTATCCAATCCCTTACAAGTACAGAACGACCAAAATATTTTTAAGGTGCACGTGATGCGCTTTCATTTAATACTCCACTCGAGTATATTTGCACATATTCGATTGTTCTTCCCGACTTTGGTAGCCAAATTTTAAGCGGCTCAATCGATTTTAAAATACAAACCGTGGAGTACCTACAAACAACTTGCAACCGTAACCAACAAGCCTAATCTATATAAATAAAAATGAATTGTTGTTCGTTAGTCTGATTAAAACTCGAGAACGGCTGACCGATTGAGCTGATTTTGGTTTTAAAATGTTTGTCGTAGTCCAGGGTAGGTCTAAAGTTCTAAACAGTGAGCAAATAAGCCGGGAAATTTGCCGGGCCAAGTCTCAATATAATTAATATAAAACATTAAAGAATTTTAATATTGATATGCGTTACTATAAGATGCTGTTAATTATTACGTAACAACTTAATGCTTCGAGTACGGAGATTCCAGACACAATTGATTTTCAATTGTTATGGACAACGTTCGTGGTCATAAAGACTGGACGTATTAAGACAGAAAGTCGCTTAAGTAGAGACTGAATAAATTAATAACCGACTTGGAATAACATGGATCTCACAACTTTTTACCGCAGAACAACTGAGTGCGAGACTTGGTTTTTTTGACAAGTATTGTTTTTGATGGGATAGTGTATTTTCTTGTAGGTCCTACAAATTAAACAAACCTATTAAACAAATCATAAAAATGTTGGCTTCATCAGAGCATGGTGAAACATAAATTTAATATTTATATTATGTATGTCTGTAATATTTATATTATGGAGACTTATGTTACCAAATTAAATAACGAATAAATGATTATGATTATAACAAACAGTAAACTGAATGTAAGTAGTATTTTTTGGTTTTTGTTATCAATCAAAAGTGATTCCGCCTTCAACTTCACTGTTATTGCGTTGGATATGTACCAATTTTACGCTTTATTTCAGTAAAAAGCTGCGTGAGGCTGATGATTCACTTGAGTCCCATTTTCAGCCCAAACCAGTGTAAAGTTAAACTCGTGAAAGCTTATTCAGCTGTGACCTGATATTTATGCTTAACAGATAGAGACACTAAAAGAAGAACATGAATGCCTAAAACAAGTGTTCTCCGTTATTAATATATATAGTATATTTATCATGAGCCGTAGTCATGAGTCGTAGTCATGAGTCGCAGTCATGAGTCGCAGTCATGAGTCGTATATTCGATGTGCAGGGCCTCCAAAGATTTAGTGATCACTACCTGCCGGTTTTCACCCTGTGAATCGCAGATATCTCAGTGCCGCTTATCTCAGTATCTGGGTTTGACGGGGTCGGTGCATAAACCTGAACTACCTACCATAGGCGAATACCTCTTAAAAATACTTTGGTTGTCGATGGCAATGATGGAAGGTACGACTGGTACGAGGGACTTGTGAACGTGAAAACCGATATCATCAAGTAGTTTCATGGTTATCGTTTCCTGTCCTGTTTCTTTCTTCACACTAAAATATCTCACTCTAACCGCTCAATTCTTCTTCCATCTGTTCGATAAAATGTTTGTTTAAACAAAATTATACTGGCTAAATTTTTTTTTATTATTTTTTTTTATTATTGATATAAGCTTTCATTTGATCACAATCTCACCTGATGTAAAGTGACGATGTGGTCTAAGATGGAGCATGAAGGCCTAGAAGATGGCTTCTCCGGGCCACATTACGAAACACGAAAAATCCCATGTCTATCATTCGCTCAATTAGGTATCCGTAGATATATTCGGAACCAACCCGAGATCATTTTTGGTCTCATCTGTTCGTCAGTTCATGTATTTGTTTACGTTATTGTTTACATTCATCTACGCATACGCAATGTCATGTCATGTCTTTCCTTGCGGAAACTGTAAATATAATTTCCATTGATTTATTTAAAAAAGTATCTTCGTATAAAAATGCCTCGAGAAGTTTACAAAAAATATGCAAGTGAATATGATCCCATTAAAATTGGTTCTATTGATGGTAAGTAATACCGCCACATTTCCTACTAGGGAATGTATTGTATTTATGAATGCATTACTTTACTTGTGATCAGGAACAGACAGCGAGCCTCACGATCGTGCTATTATTAGAGCAATTAATGCCGAGTACACAAGTAACAAGCAAGTGAAAGGAGACCCTCATTGCACGGTGTTCGTGGCGAGACTCAATCCCAGGACTACGGAGGTAACATGCACTTTACTTACAAATTCGTTTTTTAATAATAACTACCGGCTTGCCCGCGTTATAGTAATTTCTCGCTATAAACCGCTGTTCCCCGCGGCTTCGCTCGCAATACTTGTATTTGCCCACATCCATGTAAAAAAATAAAGAATATTTAATTACCTAGTCTATATATTTATTTATTTTAATAACTAGTACAGATAATCAAATTAAATAGCTAATCTAAGTTATAACAAAACACAATAATAATACATTCCAATCAAAGACAATGTCAAGTTACATAAAAATTATAATACAAGAATAAAAATAAAATTAATAATTAAAATCGAAAATGTATGTGTCTATTACCAGCCTCTTACAAGACTGCTAAATATATTACTGTTATCCATTTGGCAAATATTTTAACTAACTTTATTTTGATAAATAATACAAATATCTTTTATAATAAATTGGTTTTAATTTAATAGAAACCCGGGCGATGATTAGTAGTAAGGTGATAAAGTATTGAATTTATATAAGTAATCAGTAATAATCATTTATTGTTTGTTAATCAATAACAATAGGTACATGCAGTCAGTTAGTAAGACAATAAATCCAAACCAAATTGATCGAACAATTGATTCTTCTACCAGAGCATACAAACATTATTAACAGAAGCAACAACATAATACAATAAAATGTCGAAATAATAAAACATATGAGGAAAAAAAAACAATCACATAATAATAATAATGTCAGAAAATCTGTTATTATTGAACTAAATATTGATACCATTTAAAAAATTAAAAAAATCAATCAAATAATTTTAACGTCACTAAATCAGGTAAGTAGACTGGGGTTATTGTAATTAGACTTACTAAACATTATATGTTTCTATTTTTTGGCAGGAAACTTTAAAGGCGGAGTTTTCAAAGTTTGGAGAGATAAGGCACCTTCGCCTCGTCAAAGATATAGTGACAGGAAAGTCCAAGAGGTACGCTTTTATAGAATTCAAGAAATGCCACAGTGTGGAGAAAGCTGTGGATGGCATGCTTGGGGAGGCAGTGGACCGAGCGCAGCTCCTGGTGGAGGCAGAGGCGGAGCGGCGCCTGCGGGGCTGGCGGCCGCGCCGGCTCGGCGGCGGCTTCGGTGGGGCCAAGGAATCTGGACAACTGCGATTTGGATGTAAAGATCGACCTTTTGCCAAACCAATTCACTTACAAAAAGATAATGTGGAATCTTTTAAAAATAGGTAGATGTTTATTTTTATGTAAACATAATATAAAATACAAATTTAAAAAGTTTTTCTTTATTCCTGACTATGAAGACCCACTGATACAGAATAATATAGATATCCCATCAAAAACAATACTTGTCAAAAAAACCAAGTCGCGCAACTCGGTTGTTCTGCGGTAAAAAGTTGTGAGATCCATGTAATACCAAGTCGGTTATTAATTTATTCAGTCTCTACTAAGCGAATGTCTTATAAAAATATATAGACTTGGCCATCGCACTAAATACCTAATTGAATTTACACGTGTTTTCAGGCGATGGCCAAGTCTATTTATTTTTATAAAACATTCGCTTAGTAGAGACTGAATAAATTAATAACCGACTTGGTATTACATGGATCTCACAACTTTTTACCGCAGAACAACTGAGTTGCGCGACTTGGTTTTTTTGACAAGTATTGTTTTTGATGGGATCTCATTTCTTTTTGTATTTTGTAGACAGTTCTACTTTTTTCCTTTTCTGTACCTTCTACTTATTGTATTAAGTCCACATAATTTTCCTTTTGCCGGTCCAGATTGGATTTATTTATATTTCGCATTGTTATTACTTTAGTACATATTTCGTATATACGTGGCGTTGCGACAGCGCCCTCTATACCGGTCTTTTCTAGATTTTTTAGTTTTTCCTTGATTCATACACCATACACTACTTATATTCCAAATTTGAAGCTTCTAGGTCTGCTAGAAGTGCCTTAGAATTTTGATGATCGGTGAGTCCATGAGTGACAAAATTAAGAAATTTGACCCGTTATAATTCTTAAAATACTGGTTCAAATTTAATGAAATTTGAAATATACCGTGTCTTTACAATGCCTGCATGGTTACTGAAAATTTCAGTCTTCTAGTTTTATCCACAACGCAGTTACAGGGGGTCAAAAATGGCCTGAATTGCTTCGAGAAAAGGTACGACAGCGCCCTCTATACCGGGTTTTTTCTAGATTTTTTAGTTTTTCCTTGATTCATACACCAAACACTACTTATATTCCAAATTTGAAGCTTCTAGGTCTGCTAGAAGTGCCTTAGAATTTTGATGATCGGTGAGTCAGTCAGTCAGTCAGTGAGTGAGTGACAAAATTACGAAATTTGACCCCTTATAATTCTTAAAATACTGGTTCAAATTGAATGAAATTTGAAATATACCGAGTCTTTACAATCCTGCATGGTTACTGAAAATTTCAGTCTTTTATTTTTATCCACAACGAAGTTACAGGGGGTCGAAAATGGCCTGAATTGCTTCGAGAAAAGGATGGTACGGCCGTGACGCTTTTTTGCTCGACTTGGTGGGGGCACTGCCGTGCCCCCAGATTAGTACAAAGACTCTGTTATATTACTTAAATCATAAGATCTTGACATTGGCAAGTCCACTTCTAAGCAAAAGTACAGCTCATAGTATATTAAGGTAAGACCTGTTATATCTATTTGGTCATGATAATAATTAAAAGTGATTTGGCATCGAAGTGACAGTACAACTAAAATGCTTTGGAAATATAATGTGTAATGATTGCTGCAAGGAGTTCAAGGGCTGGTGCAAAGCCTTCACGGGCACCGAGAGGGCGCTCGTCGTCGTGCAGGCTCTTCTTCTAGTCATTCTTCTCCTATTGCTGATATTTTTGATACTTCATTTACTTGTGTGTGCCCATAATCCTCTGCCGGAGATTAGCGATGAGTCAGTTAAAACATCACGCGGTACCACCGAAGCTTCACAATATTCTACAAGACGCAAACATGTACTCAAGAGCTCAACTCGAGCGACAACCATGGACCCCGAGAAAGAATGCTCCTGGACACCCTCAGCTAAAACAACGGCCGCGATACACTTTTATGAAAACGGAGCTACAAAGGCGCAGGAAACCGAAATTCCTAAAAAACAGAGTCTCGTCCAAAAGGCACCGCTCGCGTCGAAACCACCGATCGTCGAGGACTTCGCCCGCGCGGACGAGTCCGACGGAGAGGACGCGGACGAATCCCTGACGCGGTCCACGCTCGCGCTCGTGAAGCTCAGGGCGCCCCGGGACCTGCTGCTCGGCTGTGTCCTGACGCTCGTCAGCGGCAGCTGGGCGATCACCGCGGCCAGCTGTGTCGAGGCCGTCGAGGAGGTCGACTCGCTCGACTCCTTCGTGATCGTGGAGGACTACGCGAGCGCCTCCGCCGCAGCCGCGGCCGCCGTGCGGGACGCGCTGATCCACCCGCAGTACCGCGGCTCCGACCGCAGCTTCGATATCGCAGCGCTGAGGAGCGAGAGGGAGCTGGGCGCGGAGCGCGCGGCGGCGCTGCCCTCCGCGCTCGCGCACTCGATGCTGGCGCTGGGCGAGCGCCTGCACGTGGTGGGGTTCGGGCCGCACCGGCGCGTGCGGGCGGCGCGCGTGTGGCGCGCGGGCGCGGCGCAGTGCGCGGCGGCGGGCGCGCTGCGGCACCTGTGGGCGGGGCGGGCGCGGCCGTCGGCGCCGTGCGCGGCGGCGTGGCCGCTGTGCGCGGGCGTGCTGTACGGGCGCGAGCGGCCGTGCGCGTACTGCGGCGGCGCCCCGCTGTACCGGCGCGGGCTGCTGCTGGGCGTGATGTCGGACAACCCCGCGTGCGGCGTGGCCTGCGAGCCGCAGCTCTTCGTGAACGTCGCCGCGCTCCGGGACTGGCTCGACTCCGTCGTTCGCTGACATTAAATAACCTTTTATCTATAGAATTGTTTTAATTTAAGGTGACGTAGTAGTAAATACGAGTTGATTACAAATTATTGCACACCATCTCTTCTTCATACTCCTGTGGTCGGTACGAACTATAGGCAAAACTCATTTTTATGGCGAACTAGTCACGCATTCAATAAGCTATGCAGGCATCCTGATCCATCCATTGCTGGCTTGGATCTATTTACTTCAAGAGTCAACTCAGTCAGGCAGCGACTAGCTAATAGTTATTTTATTGTTAGTAAATAGGTAGTTATACAAGGTGTTTCCATTATGGTATATACTCCGGAAAGGGGGTGAAAGGGCACGCACCAGGCGAACATATTTTGTTCTACATCTTTCCATAGAGGAGGTGTTCACTTTTTGGTGAACCGTGAAAATGACCACATCCGTGACCATCTATAATTAGCTTTCTGTTGCTACTAGGTTAGTTTATAGTAATAAGCTTGGCTGTTGATTTAAATAAATAAATTTCATAATAACGAAATTACAAAAAAAGAGTAGTTAGGTAAAATCGGCGGCCTTGTCGCTAAAACCGATTTCATCCTGGCAACCTTTGGATCTAGATATTATCTATTATGATAAATATAGTTTAGCTTTTTCTTTGTTTTTGGAGTCACATTATCCAGACCTATCCAGACCAAATACGAGCCTTAGCAAAGTTTTGCAAACGCTCCAGTTTGTTGAGTTGGTCATCAGTTAGATCCAATTAACATAATCCAATTAACACAACACATTTATAAATTTGTATCTACATGTGGAAACTGTTTTTAGCTTAAGTGAAGTCACTTTATCCATATTAATTTATCTTAGTTATGATAAACTTTGATAGAAATGAAATAATAAAATAATAATATAATAAATAATAAATATTTCCAGACATTTCACACAACAACATCTAGCCCCGTGGTAAGCTCTAAGCTTGTGTTACGGGTACTAGATATCTGATATACTTAATATAATAGTCATACATATATAGATATTTTTTATTATACATATTAAACACCCAGACCAAGGAGATCGTGCTTGCAGAACATACAAACACTTTCACCCTCGGCGGGAATCGAACCCGCTACCTCTTGCGCCGCAAGCGGACCCTCGCCCACCGCGCCACTGAAGCAGGCAATGAAAGTATCTTATTACTTTATAAATCAATTTACTACTCGACTTAGGTTCAAATTATATATCCCATGTCCATCTGACACATTCTATAAAAATCATGGCCGCGCCGGTCCGTCAACCGTCGTTTATTCCCTAGTTCTTGGCGCCCTCTTCTTGTTTTTCTGACAGCTTCCGCCGACAGGGGCGCCTCGTGTTGCTAACACGGCCATGCTGCATCGTGTATGCCCCCAGACACGACAACTCTATAACATTACATAAATTATGGGTTATGAACTATGCTACTGTAATGTTAATTCATAACTGTCACTCATTAACTGCCTCGGTCATCATGTCAACAAATTTATGCATTTAGTTTTATCTCGTATATCAACACACCATAGACTATACCTAGGTTCGTCAGAATATACGACAGAAACTATTACCCATGTGTGTAATTTTAGGTCTAGGTTCACCTTTAGTCTTAGGATAACCCACTCTAACTTTTAGCACCGCACCTTTAGTCTTAGGCACGACTAGTAGTTAGTTCACAAAAACCCAAAATAACAAACCGGGTATCAAACTTGAACACAATGCCAGCCTTAAGAAATGTATTTCATGTCAACATTTATAAAACCGAAATTGCAATAAAATTAAACACGGTTTGGTTTCATACATACCTACTTAATTATTAGAGCATAATTCAGTAGGCACACTTTGCTAACATGGTCTGTCATCCAGGTTGTAGTCGTGAATCTTAATCCACGGTTTCATGTTCTCGGCTGCCGCATTTCCTGTGTACCGCTTTGAGCTCCTCACAGCCTCTTAAGTCAGTAACCTGGTACCTGTCATTGCCTAAAACGCTTTTTATTTGAAAAGGCCCTTTGTACACAGGCAGCAGTTTTCTGCTCTTTCCGTCGTTGGACTGACTTACAATTTTGATCAACACTAAGTCACCTTCCTGGTATTGCTTAGCTTTTATCCGATTACCGTCAAACCTCCGCTTTTGGTATTCCGCACTTGACACTACATTGAAATCTTTTGTGATTACCTCCGCAGTTAAAACACTCGAGCGGCTTACGCTGTTGACATAAACCAGTACTTTGTTGACTATTGTTAGGGGGTAACGAGACTGGGTTGTTAGAAAGAGTTACGCTCTGAGACGATGTTTGATTGGACGAGGACAGTTTAACAGTATTCTCGCGGTTTAAATTATGTTGTAATTGAACAACTTTTACAGGTTTTGTTCGATACGTGCGGCTGTGTAAAAATCCTGCTAAACTGTCACATGATTGAAAGTTGCTCGCTTCTACTGACGCACTGATGTTACTGTCACCGATATTTCCTATTATAATTGAAATTATATCACAATCCGAAAAATTAAGACGCAAATTATCTATTTTCGCTTTTTGTTCGAAAAAGAACGCATATAATGGTTCATTTTCTGCCGGTTTTAGTTCAACAATCTCTTTAAGCAATACGAACATATTCCGTTTCACTTGAAACGTTGACCTAATTTTTTCTTTCCATTCTACCCACTTCCACGAAATCCAATTGTGATCATTGCGTAATAATGAATCGTACCAAGTTTTTGACGAACCTTTCAGCTTGTTTAGCGCTTGATATCGAATCATACTATCAGTCCATGAGAATGTGTTCGCATAAGATTCTATCACATTTAGCCAGGCGGTTACATTATCGCACAATGGGTCGAATTCCGGTATCATATTATGTAATGTAATAGAACTTGTACTCACAATTTCTTGTGGTACCTTTTTCGATTTCCCTTTCTGTCTTTTTCGAGGAGGCGAGGGCGTGCGCTCCTCGCAGCTTGAGCTGCTGGAACTCGAGCTCGAGCTAGGGCTCCGCCTTGAACGCGTACGTTTCTTCTTTTGTTTTCCCATTATTTGTGGACTTACTAAATGCCCTTATCCCACTTCTGATGATAAACTTTGATAGAAATGAAAGTATCTTATTACTTTATAAATCAATTTACTACTCGACTTAGGTTCAAATTATATATCCCATGTCCATCTGACACATTCTAGAAAAATCATGGCCGCGCCGCGCCGGTCCGTCAACCGTCGTTTATTCCCTATATATATAGTTCTTGGCGCCCTCTTCTTGTTTTTCTGACAGCTTCCGCCGACAGGGGCGCCTCGTGTTGCTAACAGTTTTAAGCTTTTTGTTTCCCAAATAAATAAAATAAAAAATAAAATAAAATAATGTCGGCATAGTCTAATTTAGGAAGTAAGCTTGAGCTTGGGCGATTTTGGTTGAGGTGGGAAGGAAATTCCGCTATGGCTTCAAGGAAGCACATGTGCCTAACACCTTCCGATACAAATACAACTGATAGAATACAAATCACTATGGACGTATTCCTTTCATCGAACTCCAACCAAAACAAAGCATGGATATTAGTGTTAGTTTCAGAAACTTTTTGCTCGAAGAATGTATAATGACGCGCGACATCCATCATACGAAATGTTTCTAGCGCATCAATTATTTATCTGATTAAAAAATGACGTAAAGTGGCGTTATTATGATTAACATCTTATTTACTTTCTAATAATTTTATTAATTTTAAGGAATTCAATTTAAATTACTTGATACTAGCAAACTGGCGCTTTTAGCGCAGAGTCCAATTATAAGAAATTGAATTGATTAAAAAATAGTTATTGTTATTAGGAGTAATGAATAAAATGATGCTGATATTCTCGCTGCTGATGGCGGTGTTCACGGCGGGCACGCTCTCCATCGCGCTGCTGCAGCTCTGGGAGGCCTCCGCGCCGCGGCAGGCCGTGGACGAGCCTTAGCCTCAGGCCGTGTGTGTGTGTGTGTGTCGGTGTTCCTAACGTGTAGTAAATAATATTTGCTATAATATGTATGCAAGATCTTTACTCCATTTTCATTTCGTTCCTAGATGTAATTAATTTGTAAATAATGTTATACTTTCTTTAGTTTTTAATAAATTATTATGATGATTATATACCTAGGCTGGATATATCGTTACCTAGATAGGTTGTTGCATTCCAATAAAATAGGCACAGCAACACTTTGGGGGACCAGGTTCTGGTCTACGATGGTTTAGGAAAGGTTTGGTTCATAACACAAAGATACTCACAGTTTAAATATCCAGGACTGCCTACTCCGCCTTGCATTGACAACACTGTCCTTTGTTAGCACAACACACACGATACTTTTCACAATCTGGCCAGGCTGGTGTATTGGTATAGATAGGATTACAGGATTTTCGGTGCGCGCGCGCGCTCGTGTGAGATCGATCTAGTTCCTTCTTTCTTCTGTTGGTGTCGCTGCTAGCGCGCTCCTGTATTTTTTCATATAATATAACCTGTGCACGCCGTTCAAGACGTTTCGATGCCTGATTTGTCGATACACGATGAATGAACCAAAATAATTTAGAGTGGGAAATTCGAATTTAGAACTACTATTTTATGGAAACGAAACATTCCGCCCACCAAAACTACCCTATAGTATGAATTGAGTAAAATTTATAACAATTAATGAATTTACGTAATAAAATAGTTTTGTAAAAAAGGTGTAAATAAGATGACAATATCGAAGTATGTACTACGTAATTGAATAAAAAAAAAGGAATGTGCACCGATTTGTTTTGTTGTTTGCACAAACCTTCACAGCGAAAATGGAATTATGTAGTTCGATATTTAAATTTAGGAAATAGATTGTTGTGATTATGTAAGGTTTCTACCTATCTAGCCAAGCGATAATGTGTTATGATGAGCCGATTGATGAATTGTACACCGATTAGAAAAGTGTTTGTACAATTTTGTTCTCACACATAACAAGAGATAATTTTGTGTAAAATTACTTACGGAGGCAAACAAATATTGTTGGTTATAAACGTGTACCGATTTTGATTGATGAGTTGCTTTAACCAAGCAATATTATTTGTAACGAATGTATAAAGAAATCTTGACAACAAAATATTAGCTAAATAGGTACTTGTTTGACACGACGCAAAATCCTGTTCGATGTAAAACGATAATGCCTGTCCCTATTGCGTTGGATAATCAGGTAATAATAGTAAATAGGATAGCTTAGAGTGCGAGAAATACCTATGGTTTTTAGATAAAACAATAAGTCGATGAGTTTACTCGAAGCTGCGTAATTTACCAGAAAATACCAAAGAACAAAATGGCGGTAAGGTGTGGTGGATAGCGTGTTATACAAAATACAAAAAACAATGTTATCCCGGGTTTCGACACCAGAAAAAGATGTTGCATTCCAATAAAATAGGCACAGCAACACTTTGGGGGACCAGGTTCTGGTCTACGATGGTTAAGGAAAGGTTTGGTTCATAACACGTGAGGCGAGCATACAGACAAAGATACTCACAGTTTAAATATCCAGGACTGCCTACTCCGCCTTGCATTGACAACACTGTCCTTTGTTAGCACAACACACACGATACTTTTCACAATCTGGCCAGGCTGGTGTATTGGTATAGATAGGATTACAGGATTTTCGGTGCGCGCGCGCGCTCGTGTGAGATCGATCTAGTTCCTTCTTTCTTCTGTTGGTGTCGCTGCTAGCGCGCTCCTGTATTTTTTCATATATAACCTGTGCACGCCGTTCAAGACGTTTCGATGCCTCATTTGTCGATACACGATGAATGTACCAAAATTATTTAGAGTGGGAAATTCGAATTTAGAACTACTATTTTATGGAAACGAAACATAGGTACTAATACCTTTTGTTGGATTAAGTTGAGGGTATCAGTTTATGTTATGCGTGTTCAGCTCGGGCTACCAATCAAATAAAACAAATAGGTAAGCATAACATAAACATTATATTTAAATATTCTCCTGAAATTGAAATCAATATAATACATTTCCGAAATTCATTACATTATATGGTCATCGGCCGCGGTCCAAATATACAGATACCGAGTCTACACTATACATGACTACTCCCTCCTCGCCGCGGCGCCGGCCGCCTGCTTGCACCGCCAGTGGCCGTCTGTCCGGCACGCACTAACTAACGTTACAATTAACATTAAATTAAATTCCAAATAAACAATCCAATTCAAATACATTTCATAAATCTAATATTACTTAATACCAAATTAAACAGAAACTCCAATTAAAAATTTAAACACCCACAATTTAAATAAAATACATAATCATTAATACGTAATTAGATTTCGGATGGAATAAATCAAGAAATTACAGCTACGACGCATTACATTCGATATCACAACTAAACTTCGGTAAATAAATCAACAAGAATTTAAAATAAATAAATAAATCATTAATATTATAACAAACAGTGGAGCGAGGCGAGCCCTCGGGCCATACAACGCTGCCATACATTACTGAATGTATATAGGTTTTATCGAGCATAAAGTTTGTATAATCAATTAATCATATAATATCATCCGTTACCCTAGTAGCGACCTTCGACGTTGTAATTATTTTAATAAAGCACTATGTTATATCAATTGTATGTTTATTGCTATAGTTTCCGAGACCTTCCGCGTCGGCTGGTCTAATGGTCCAAAATTGGGCGTAACTTTGGTGATTAATAGAGATTAACCAACAAGTAGAGAAGTAGAAGGTTTCTAGGCGCACGCGCAGGTGTGAGGAGCGGCGCGTGCGCGGGTCGCGGCGTAACGCCGTCACGGTCTAAAGTCACGGTGAAGTTCGTCAGAGTCGTTAGAGGGCGCTCCGGTCGCCTACGACTGTTCTGATGGCTCGTACTGTAAAAAAATAACATTTCCAAATAATAACAAATATAGATTAAAACATATCCCGACCCGGCTGTATAGTAGATAAGAGATAGAGAGCGATAAAAGATTAAGAAATAATTTATCTAAATATCTTTAGATATTTCGAGATAACTATTTTTCATCTTATTTCACATGATAACCTAAATTTTGGTTGCTACTGCGCGCTATCGCAGACAACCACAATATCTCCATTCTACAAGTTTATATCAGACTATCTGACTCGGCAAACGTCGTTTCGCTATTAGATGAAGATAATGCCCTAGGCTTTAGTGAATCGTACATAGATTCTGTGTAATTAAAATCGATTCGGCAGTTCCAGAGATTACCCCCTACAACGTCACTAACACACAATCTCGCAAATTTTAACTCTTTATAATATTAAGGGCTTCACATCTCCGGGGTAAATTAGTGAATGGCTAAAATATCTGTCACATATATAGAGCAACTGTCAACTGTCAGTGGCCGACGGACCAAGATTACTTTATATTTTAACCACAAGTATAATAGATGATCTAGATACAAGTAGATGCTGCATACAGTAGAATCGTCACTAGAGACATGACATTACATTCGGATATGGTGTCTAATATTACCTGCTAGTGTCCATTAGGTATCACATCAGGGCATCCTGCATCCTAGCGCAGCGTGAACACAGTACAGGCATTAATTACAATTGTAATTGTACCAAAATATACTACTATAACAATATAAAGCTAAATTTAATGAAGCATAGGAAGCGAAAAAGAATCGAGGTTCAAAAATAATTAAGTATATTGACCTTTTAACTACCTACCTAATCATATGCAAAGAAAAAGCATCTCAGTTGGGAGAGCAAGAGAGATAGTAAATAGTTTCAAAACTAGCGCGAGTCACACTATTTTATTATATTATTGTGAAAACATTCTACTTAGGTACACACTTACTAACTGACAGAAATTCAGAAGAAAGACAGAAGACAGCAGGTCAAACTACTTATTTCTTCCTGATCTACGATTCGGAATGAGATGCCGGAACTATTTTATTAAATGTGCGAGCGAGATGGAGGAGGAAGGTACCTCGGAGGAGGTGGACCGCGGGGAACGCTCCGGGGAGGGGGCAAGGGAATCAGCACGTTCACCTGTCTGGGATTGTTCGGCGCAACAAGGAATGATTTAAGTGCGATTGGTAGGTACTAATTACTGAGCTACACATTATAAGGGTGCCGGTGACACATTATTAGGTTAAATAATTAATCAGTTGGGATACAAGGGAAACTCCAAAGGTAAGAAAGAAGACTGCCTCGTCTCTCTCGGAAATCTGTAACGACATCTGTTAGCAGATGATCGAATCTTAACTACGCTTCTTAAAATGTTTGCGTTCATTATACTCTTTCAATCAAATGTTTGATTTGAAAATATAAACTTATTCAAACAATCAATTTTGGACAGAGATCTACCCCCCAAAATCATAACATTATTTTATTACAATACAATTTTCCAACAACTGATTTAGGTTTGTGTATAACGTTGTCTTGCTGTGCGAGTGGATCGGCGGTCGCTTTGAGTGCTCCACTGGTTTAGTCGGTAAGAAGTTAGTAAGGGGCCGGCGTGAGAGACAGTATACACAATGCTCAGGCGTGGCGCCTCATGAGTGCGAGGGTGCAGAGAGAGAATGTTGCGCAGTGTAAGGTACAGGTGTAAGTGAGAGGGTACATAGTAATGCGCAGGAGAGTGTGAGATATACATACCGCAGCTGGGACGAAGTAGGCGGGCTGGTGCGCGAGCGGCGGCGGGGGCGCGGCGAGGAGCGCGCCGGGGGGCGGCGGCGCGCGCTCGGCCGCGCCCGACGGGTTGAATACGTCCACGTACGACTTCTTTATGTCTGGAATGCACGTAGGATCTATTAGTATTGTTACGATTGCAGGAAACCCAAAGCTGTGTCATAATTAGGCTTTCAAAAACTCTCTCAGTGCTGGAGACAACTGCTACTCTGCTAGTACCATCGCACGACTTAATATTGGTCTTATGTCTGATTGCAAATATGAATAGAAAAACTATGTACCTAGTGATTTGTGAAATCGAAACAATACAATATTCTTATTGAAACACCAACGACATGGAAATTGCCTGTAATATAGTATAAGGTACTCACGTCTAGTTTTCTGCATCTTGAATATATTGGAGACGGGCGCGGCGGGCGGCGCCCCGGACGGCGGGGGGGACGCGGACGGGGGACTGCAACGTACGGATTGATCACATATACTGGCATTGTCAACACTTCTGATTTACTTTCTAGTTAATTTTTTTTTGTGACATTATATTCAATTAAATCTATTATTGAATACTTGCGAATTGAAAATTTGTTTAAATTCTCTTTTTATTTGTTCATGTATGGATATAAATGTACTGACTTCGAATTCAACTATGAAAAGTTTACATCTGAACGGCCATTTTCTGCCTATACACAATCCACGGCGGTAATGCACTATAAACGGTGTAGGACACATGACAGTTTTGTATTACTCAGTTACTTCACAGTCCGGCATACCAACGCCATTTTGAAAAGAAGCGTTTCGAGTCACGTGATCAAAGACGACAACATTAACAATAATATAAAAATCATCTTTATTTAAAATATATTAACTATGAATCTAGTAACCAAATGTTTTCTATTTCAATGCTAGTCAACTACCCTATAATATAAGAAATAGTAAATGTGAAGTAGTAAGAGTAATACTGACGCATGCGGCAGGTCGGCGGCGCGCGGCGGCGGCGGCGGCGGCGCGGCGGTGGCCTCCTCCGCGCCCTCCGTGTTGCGCCAGCGCCGGGCGCCCGCGTCCCACACGATCTGCCACACGCCGGACCAAACATTACTATCGCACGAGCGAGCCCTCCGGCCGCAGCACACACACGACACGAACACGTGCAACCACCGTGCGATGTTATTTCATATTAAGGAGTGCGAATGACGTTTTATTGAATCTGTGACGTCACTAAATGGCGCCGCCATTTTGTGACGTTCGCAGCGCTGAGGATACAGGGTGAAATAAATAATAGTTAGATGTTGCAAGCCTATTATGGTTGTGTCATGCTCTTTCCAAAGGATCGTTGACAGAGTTTGTATTTTTTGGCCAATAGAATAACTTCACTGGAAAGAGTTCTTCCGGCTCGAAATAAACCGAGTCATTCATCCTTAAAATCCTATTAATGTACAGCTGGCCCTGTGAATTAAGGCCTAAACTCGCAAGCCAAGCGCGACACGTGACTCATTGATGTGTCCAACTACAACTCTGATGGAAATAGCGCATATAATTCACATGAAAAAAAACATCATATAAAAACTCGTGCTATAAGTAACGGTATTAGCACAAAATAACAATAAATGAGAAAAAACAAACAATGACTTGTATTATATGAAATTAGTTTTGTGCGATGTGATATATTGTGAGCAGTATACATATATACATACGCAGTCGACGAGGCCTCGGAATAAAACGAAAATTATCACAGAATTCTTTATTCGTATGAACATTTTGATAATTTTATTTTTCCAAACAATTTATTAGATTCTGAAAACAACACTAACAACATTATATCACAGCACAAATCTAAATTCTTATAAAAATACTCCTTAAGGCTAAGGGTCTGTTTCAACATCTCCGAGTAAAATAAGAGAATGCTTAAAATATAGAGCCAACTCGCTCCGTCACATGTGACAAGCGAGATAGCTGTTGACATAACTAACAATGGACACGTATCATTGACACAACTAACCATTGCTTAGTTTACTCGGATTTTTTGAAATAATCCCTTACTCTCCCTACATTAAACTCAGGAAATAACAAAGGCCCTAATTTTGAAACTTGTTGGTGCTTTTTTATTCACTTAGGGCCGATTTCTCATTTGATTCTATCTGATGTTATTCTCATACATTTGAAGTTAATAAAGTTAATACAGCAGTTTGATAAATCGACCCTCGAAAAATCTCGAATCGAATCGACTTGTGGTTCCGCGCCAATTAAAAGTCGCTTCCTCAAACGTCAATTAGGCTGTTTTGTCAATATTTCTATAAAATATCAGACAGACAGACAGTACCCAAAGTTTGGAAAATCATTCCTAAGTTATTTATTACGCAGCTACGGCTATTTTAAAAATTACCGATTTCAGTATGCTGTTTGATTATTATCTCCTAAAATTTTAAATCAAAAGAATATTACAACTTGATTGCACTTCTTTGCAATAAATTGATGTTGTACGCACTAAAGTAAAGTAAGAAAAATTATGATAACATTTTGTTCCTCCGTAACAAGGTTAGGTGTTTGATTTTGATAAACTGTCAAATGGGGTCTAATAAAATGGCCCTACTTTAGATGCGTGCTTGCGGGTCGAATACAATTACTCTACCTAGCCCTAAAGTTCTTGAAATGTTTGTAAAATTGATGAAAGGTGGAGAAGGTAACTGTGGTGGATGTTTGTGGGCTGCAGGGTAGCGGCCCGCCTAGAGCAGCGTGGGCGCACTCACGGTGGGGTTCTTGTCGTCGGGCAGGATCATCTGGTTGGGCGGGCGCAGCGACAGCTTGGTGAGGATGCCGCCGATCCAGCTGCCCTTGGCCTTGCCGCCGCCCTCGCCCTCCCGCGCCTCCCGCTTCCCCTGCGCCGGCGCCGCCCCGCCCGCCTCGTCCTCGCGCTACACCGTGCACAAACATTATTACAAATGATAAGCGAGTACAAACCAAGAGACAGCTGATGAGTAACGATATTCCCACAAACGCAAAGAATTCAGTCGAATCCTTTTTTAAAACTTAATTTTTGTTTGAATAATTTATGTTTTCATATTATACCCGGAACTTATCTAATTATGGCCAAACGGCCAATAAAAAAAAATGTTTTTGAGACTGTTGTCAGAACGGATATTTGTGCATGAATCCATAACATTTATACATAGTTCTTTTCGTTCAAAAGTACCTATACGTTTTTACCGTGACTTCGCCCGCACATAACTGCAGTAATTTTTTTATAAATCCTTCGAATAGTAAGTTCTTTCGTGATGCCAGAAATAATTATGCGGTTACTCCCAAATAAGTACATTTAAGTAGATTGAATAAGCAGATAAATAACTACTACTATACTATTAATGTCACATTTACAATATACAGGTGTAATTACCTCAGCGCTGGGCGGTCGGTCGTCGTCGTAGGCCGAGTGGGGGCTCTTGGCGCCCGGCATGCTGATGGCGGGCCGCGCGGGGCTGGCCTGCAACATGCGACACTGGGGTACAACTGCTGTACGACACGCCACACACATGCAGCATACTGCCGTGCTACGACTCGTAATAACTAAAGCTGTGCTGCTCGTTTCTTAACAATTATGTTAATAAAAAGGTACAGAATCGATGCTGTCAAGACAATGTTATGTGCTTAATAAATACACATATGTGTTTTACTCTTAAGAAGAGAGATAGAGAGAGAGAAATATACACTGCAACTTATAAAACCAGCCAAACAGGGTCCATATCTCAAAGGTCACTTTAATTCGTTCATGGATCAAATGTTTCTACCAATTGGGAGTAAAAAGGTATCATTATCGACGGCTATGGCACCTCCTTGTTAAGGTCACTATATCAAGGTCTGATTAATCTCTTCGACAAACACACAAATAGCGAACACTACTACTCTGAATTGATATTATTAAAAAAAAATACATCTGTAATATAGTATTAAGTTCTAATTATTATATCAGATCTAGTTATGGACAAGCCCTACCTCTTTTAACACTTTGTAAAACTGTCACTTGTCCAATAAAACATATCCGGCCCCGCTCCTCAAATTTAGTCAACATGATTTGTTGGCCACATTTACATTAGCAATATGTGTAGACAATAAAGCACCCACTTATGTACTCAGGACTGTACGTCTGTCACTGGCCTGCCGCCTAACATGTGCATATGACAATATTATGCTCCTACGCATACAGTGACGCATAACTTGAAAGCAGATTAGTGGGTGCTGGCCTGGCCTTAACTCAATGGTAATAAGCTCGTCTTCCGCTATTTTTGATTGCAATGTTGACTTTCAAGGTCGTGCTATATTTCATTGCTTTCACTTGTTGCTAGTCAGTGTGGTATTAGAAATAAAACCTATGTGTGTTTCATATAAGAACGCGGCGTTCTTTAGAATTCCATAAAATAATATTGTGAAAAGGCATAGGAATGATGTGAACAGACGACCCCTATCGAGTGCTTATGTAATATTTTGAAGGTGTGTGCGTGCGAGGCGGACGGACACGAATGAAACAACATCCAACAGATAAAACATTTATTGCAACACACAACGTCGTGGGACACAGCGTGCTCACTGCGCGAGGCACCGTAAACAATAATAGCAACACTTACGTGTATTCTAACCATCTAGTATAAATAAATATTCCAGCGGGATTTCATGGGACATCACAAACGAACGGAATCATAAATCAGATCAAAAAATATCACAGCTGTATTTGTACCAGATTCGTGAAAATCTGGGTCCCTCGCCGAACGCTCGCACGCGTCGCACGCGTCGCGGGGCACCACGGGACTATATTTCGGTAACTCATTATTTGGCGCGCTAAACTAACTACTCGGGGTTCCGCGGCCTATAAAAATGAACACTCAAGAAACGGGACGAAGCGACATCGAACTACGACTCGGCGCGCCGCACCAGCCGCCTCCGGGTAGCGCGGGGCTCCCCCTAGTAGGGCTCGTCTATATCGAAGGTTCTCGGGGCGGAGACGAGGTAGGCGGCGTGCGGGCGCCGGCGCTCGTCCGGCGGCGCGTCCAGCGGCGCGTCCACGTCGAACGTGCGCACCGGCTCGGCGCCGCGCCGCCGGGACAGGATCTCCTCGAACCGGTCCAGGCTGCGCTCGATCGTGCGCCGCAGCTCGCGCTTGTGCGCTGCGGGGTCCGCGGGGTCTGCGGGCGGCGCCGGGTCCGCGGGAGGCCCTAGCGGCGTCGCCGGGACCTCGATGGGGTACGTGCCGCCGAACACGAGCGGCTTGTAGCTGGCGCGCTGCGCGACGTCGCGCGACCAGCGGTCCACCGTGGAGGAGATGAGGCGGCCGCAGGGGGGCGCGCGGCCGAGCGCGCGCGGCGGGGCCGAGGCGGGGGGCGAGGCGGGGGGCGGGCCGCGGTGCGCGCCGCCGCGCTGCAGGTGCACGTCGAGGTCGGAGAGCGGCGGCGGCGCGGGGCGCGGGGCGCGGCGGGGCGGCGGCGCGGCGAAGGCGGGCTCCGGCGGCGCGCGCGGCGCGGGGTGCACGCGGCGGCGCAGCGAGGGCCGCAGCGGTTGCAGCTCCACGGCGCCGCCGTCCGCCCGCGCCGCCTGCCCCCAACAACACGTTTAGACACCGACGCTCGCTAGGTCTCGAGGCTGACGCGCGACACCGATTCACCACATCACTCGAATCCAAATTCACGCCTCTCACAAAAAGTGTGATCGGTGTGGTACCTCTTAGGTGCGTTAATTTTCAATGTCTTAAATTAAATAAGCCTCGGAGAGAAGAATCTACGAGAACGGAGCTGAACGTTCGACGGACTCACCTCTCCGTAGGAGTAGGAGTTGTCCCCGGCCCAGTAGGGGTCGCCGTAGGACTGCGACGGCGCCTCCTCGGCGCGCGGCCACTCCTCGTAGCCGTACCGCTGCGGCGGCTCCGCGGGGGGCTCGGCGGCGGGGGGCTCGGCGACCGCGGGGGCCTCCGCGGGGGCCGCGTAGGCCGGCTCCGGCGGAGGGTAGTACGGCGTGTACTGGGGCTCGGGCGCGTATGTGGCCACAGGTTGCTGTTGCTGGTACTGCGACTGGAATAGAAAATAACAACCAAGATGAACGTAACTAAAGGAGGTTTTACTGAATGTCTTACATTATAGCGCGCATTCAATTTTCTAGAAAAGAAGTTCATTAAAATTACGAGTGGGAGGACAACATTTTCCGGATCAGCTTCGAGCTGATCGGGAACAAATTAGGATAACGCGAACAGCGCCGCGGGGTACACTGAAAGAGCACGAGATAGTAAATGCATACCTGGTCCGCCCACCCGTAGGTCAGATCCGCGGCGGCGGGCTCCAGTGCGGGCGCGGGCGCGGGGGCGGGGCCGGGCTGCGCGGGCGCGTGCTGCGGCGTGCTGTGCTGCGAGGCGCTCTGCGCCTGCGCGGGGGACGCCCGGTTAGTACACACACATACAGAGTATGTAAGTCACAAAGTAGGAATTAATATTGAAAGCTGATCGATTTGTCAACTTGTTGCGAATGGGTTTAGAGGTTTATACACATCTACTACGTAAGAAAATGACCAGGTCAAGGTGAGCAGTTTTGATGATGTTATTATCATCAAAGATATGTTTCAATAAAGTGACGAAAGCAAAATCAAAACCACGGCTACAGTAGACGATCGCTTATTATGTTTTGTGCATGAGGTGATGGAGCCCAGGAGCTAAACATGGTATACTTCACGAGTGCGAATGAAGTCGACCAACATTTAGAAGTAACAAAAAACGGAGAGCACTCAAAAGAATCAAACATGGCGGGGTAGGGACACGCATACCTGCATATTATGCGCGAGCAGCTTGACGTCCTGCAGCCACTGCGCGTGCGCAAGCGCGTGCGCGTGGCGCGGGGAGCCCTCCGCGCTGTCCGCGCCCTCGCCCTCCGCCTCCGCCTCCAGCAGCGCCGGCTCGTGGTATTGCAGTCTGATCAAACAAATAATGTAGTTACATTCTCCACACAACAAGGTCACATCGCAAAGTAATGTAAAGTTAATAAGGAACGTATGCATATAATATATTATAACCAGTAATCGGTGTGATGCCCTGCTGTCATATTTTTGTACGCAGTCCACCAGCCGCAGCGCCAGCACCAGCTTGTACACCTGTGACTACAGTGTTACCTGTCTGCCAGCTCGGCGAGCGCGGCGACGAGCGCGCGCGAGTGGTGCGCGGCGTGCGCGGTGACGGCGCGCGCGCACGCCTCCGCGTACGCCAGCGCGCGCGCGTACTGCCCGCAGTCCACCAGCCGCAGCGCCAGCACCAGCTTGTACACCTGTGACTACAGTGTTACCTGTCTGCCAGCTCGGCGAGCGCGGCGACGAGCGCGCGCGAGTGGTGCGCGGCGTGCGCGGTGACGGCGCGCGCGCACGCCTCCGCGTACGCCAGCGCGCGCGCGTACTGCCCGCAGTCCACCAGCCGCAGCGCCAGCACCAGCTTGTACACCTGTGACTACAGTGTTACCTGTCTGCCAGCTCGGCGAGCGCGGCGACGAGCGCGCGCGAGTGGTGCGCGGCGTGCGCGGTGACGGCGCGCGCGCACGCCTCCGCGTACGCCAGCGCGCGCGCGTACTGCCCGCAGTCCACCAGCCGCAGCGCCAGCACCAGCTTGTACACCTGCGACTACAGTGTTACCTGTCTGCCAGCTCGGCGAGCGCGGCGACGAGCGCGCGCGAGTGGTGCGCGGCGTGCGCGGTGACGGCGCGCGCGCACGCCTCCGCGTACGCCAGCGCGCGCGCGTACTGCCCGCAGTCCACCAGCCGCAGCGCCAGCACCAGCTTGTACACCTGTGACTACAGTGTTACCTGTCTGCCAGCTCGGCGAGCGCGGCGACGAGCGCGCGCGAGTGGTGCGCGGCGTGCGCGGTGACGGCGCGCGCGCACGCCTCCGCGTACGCCAGCGCGCGCGCGTACTGCCCGCAGTCCACCAGCCGCAGCGCCAGCACCAGCTTGTACACCTGCGACTACAGTGTTACCTGTCTGCCAGCTCGGCGAGCGCGGCGACGAGCGCGCGCGAGTGGTGCGCGGCGTGCGCGGTGACGGCGCGCGCGCACGCCTCCGCGTACGCCAGCGCGCGCGCGTACTGCCCGCAGTCCACCAGCCGCAGCGCCAGCACCAGCTTGTACACCTGTGACTACAGTGTTACCTGTCTGCCAGCTCGGCGAGCGCGGCGACGAGCGCGCGCGAGTGGTGCGCGGCGTGCGCGGTGACGGCGCGCGCGCACGCCTCCGCGTACGCCAGCGCGCGCGCGTACTGCCCGCAGTCCACCAGCCGCAGCGCCAGCACCAGCTTGTACACCTGCGCGCACGACACACCATGTACTACAACTCGCATTATACTACCAAATTCGATCATGGTAAATATTCCGCTACAAATCTAAACAGTATCGATAAGTGTAATAGTTTTCAAAAGTTATATTAGTACAGCCGGTTTACCTGCAGCTCGTGCATGACGTAGTCCGCGTTGAGACTGCGCGCGTACTCGTAGATCTCGGTGGCCAGCACGGCGCGGGGGGTGGCCAGCGCCGGCAGCGAGGCGGCGCGCGCGTCGGCCAGCAGCAGCGTGAGGCGCGGCGCGGCGGCGGGCGCGGCGGCGGGCGCGGCGGCCGGCGCGAGCGGCGCCAGCGGGTGCCGCGCCCACTCCGCGCCGCCGCACACGTAGCAGAACTGCGCGCTGTACCACAGCCCGCGCGCCTGCAGGCTGTCCCCTGCGGCCGAACGTTACATTCATAGCTATTGCACACTAGGAGGAAAATTAACTCTGATGCCCCGTCCAGACCCGCCACGGCCACACTTGAGACCGCGAGAGAGAGAAGTCGAAGCACCTTCGCCTTCCCTCGCTCTGAGTAGACTCTGGCAACTGCATACATACGATATATCTGATGACTGCCGCAGACGCAAGGGGGATGCCCTTTCACACGCAGCAATCTTCATTTGACTTGCTGCGGTTATTTAAGAAAGGCCTATGTATAGAGCCATTTTTATGCTGAGGAAGCACTTTCCTTCATCTACCTATATTATGTTTTAATATACAGCCATTCCAGATTGTGATCCAATGTGAGCCAATATAACTTTAAAATAATTTTACTAGCTGAGTAAAAGTTATAATCGTACATTGATAAAAAAAGCTTCCAGTACCTCTGTATATTTGAAAGAATTACCGATTTTAATTAAAAAAACTTTTAATGATTTGATATAATATTATTTTGGATCCATTAAGAAATCTTGTAAAATACCTGTCTGACAATGATTATCTAAAACAGTACCTAGGTTTATAGATGTGTCATAAAGAGTGTATTGGTTTAATAGTGGTCAGGTACGTACCGAGCGTGAGTAGCGTCCTCTGGTCGTGGTCGGGGCGCGGCGTGCTGTTGGCGAGCAGCATGGCGGCGTGCGTGCGCCACTCGCCCCACCGCTCGTCGCTCACTCCCTGACAAACAGACCACACCCCATTATAAACATTGCTACAGGAGGAGCAGTTGGCAAAACTGTGAATGATTTTTTTTAGAAAGAATTGTTGATGGAAAAATAAGACCTGGGATAATGACTACATAAAACATTGGTATTCTGCTCAGTGCGCTTGCTAGCCCGTCCAAAACTACTGAGCATATATTTTTTGCTTAATCAATTTGAGAAGAGAGTGCAAAGGAGGTTTCCGACTGCGAAATTTAATACAAATCACGTGAAAATTCAATGAACTGTGACGTCTTACGTCGTCTTACATATTATATTTAGTTTGCAAAAAAAAATTATTCTAAATATCGGACTATTTATTTTAGTCAAATACCCTATTTGAATCTTCGAACGTGCGATTATCTTAAAAGCAACTAATAAGTGAGACGAAAAATAAAAAAATCCAGTATTTTTGGACTGTTTTAAAAGCGGACTGAACAAAACACCAATTTCGTTACGACTTCACTGTCGTCTCGCCTTCATTCTTTTATAATCTAGTTTTTTTATGTGATACTATCTAAAGGATACTTTTGACTGCCAGTGTACACATATTTATATCGGGGTTACTTTGCAAAAACCACCGTTGGGGCCACCAGCTACAGCTGCGCCACTGCGACCTCAGAACGCCTACACGCGCCACTGTCGCGCTGCGCCACAGTAGAACCTGACCGGGCAGTCAGCAGTCAGCAGCAGGCAGACACTCACCGTGGCGGCGGGAGGCAGGGTGGCGGCGAGCGCGGCGTAGAGCGTGTGGAGCGGGTCGGCGCGCGGGATGGCGGCGAGGAAGCGCGCGGCGGTCTGACCGGGCAGTCAGCAGCAGGCAGACACTCACCGTGGCGGCGGGAGGCAGGGTGGCGGCGAGCGCGGCGTAGAGCGTGTGGAGCGGGTCGGCGCGCGGGATGGCGGCGAGGAAGCGCGCGGCGGTCTGACCGGGCAGTCAGCAGCAGGCAGACACTCACCGTGGCGGCGGGAGGCAGGGTGGCGGCGAGCGCGGCGTAGAGCGTGTGGAGCGGGTCGGCGCGCGGGATGGCGGCGAGGAAGCGCGCGGCGGTCTGACCGGGCAGTCAGCAGCAGGCAGACACTCACCGTGGCGGCGGGAGGCAGGGTGGCGGCGAGCGCGGCGTAGAGCGTGTGGAGCGGGTCGGCGCGCGGGATGGCGGCGAGGAAGCGCGCGGCGGTCTGACCGGGCAGTCAGCAGCAGGCAGACACTCACCGTGGCGGCGGGAGGCAGGGTGGCGGCGAGCGCGGCGTAGAGCGTGTGGAGCGGGTCGGCGCGCGGGATGGCGGCGAGGAAGCGCGCGGCGGTCTGACCGGGCAGTCAGCAGCAGGCAGACACTCACCGTGGCGGCGGGAGGCAGGGTGGCGGCGAGCGCGGCGTAGAGCGTGTGGAGCGGGTCGGCGCGCGGGATGGCGGCGAGGAAGCGCGCGGCGGTCTGACCGGGCAGTCAGCAGCAGGCAGACACTCACCGTGGCGGCGGGAGGCAGGGTGGCGGCGAGCGCGGCGTAGAGCGTGTGGAGCGGGTCGGCGCGCGGGATGGCGGCGAGGAAGCGCGCGGCGGTCTGACCGGGCAGTCAGCAGCAGGCAGACACTCACCGTGGCGGCGGGAGGCAGGGTGGCGGCGAGCGCGGCGTAGAGCGTGTGGAGCGGGTCGGCGCGCGGGATGGCGGCGAGGAAGCGCGCGGCGGTCTGACCGGGCAGTCAGCAGCAGGCAGACACTCACCGTGGCGGCGGGAGGCAGGGTGGCGGCGAGCGCGGCGTAGAGCGTGTGGAGCGGGTCGGCGCGCGGGATGGCGGCGAGGAAGCGCGCGGCGGTCTGACCGGGCAGTCAGCAGCAGGCAGACACTCACCGTGGCGGCGGGAGGCAGGGTGGCGGCGAGCGCGGCGTAGAGCGTGTGGAGCGGGTCGGCGCGCGGGATGGCGGCGAGGAAGCGCGCGGCGGTCTGACCGGGCAGTCAGCAGCAGGCAGACACTCACCGTGGCGGCGGGAGGCAGGGTGGCGGCGAGCGCGGCGTAGAGCGTGTGGAGCGGGTCGGCGCGCGGGATGGCGGCGAGGAAGCGCGCGGCGGCCGCGGCGCGCGCGCGCCGCCCCGAGCCCCACGCCAGCTGCAGCGCGTGCCCCCACAGGTTGTTGCTCATCGCCCACTCTGCGAGAGGAATTATATCATGGACCGACCGAAATGACAAGTGACAATAATGGGCATCGATTGAGCCGATGAGTGAGAGAAAAATGAAACTAGAACATTCACAGTGCCGACCCCACGGAATGTGCCGCAGGGACGGAAGGATTATGATGACATCTGTACGGCGGTCCCATTCAAGACGTTATAGTTTTTCAGACTGTGATTGAAGATTCCATACGGGAGATGATGACGCCGCAGATGGACAGACTGACAAGTCAAACTTATGACACCCCTTTTTTCAATCGGGGATTAAATTTGTTTATAGAGTGATAGCTATTAATTTTCCCGTTTTAAGCCACAGAGAAAAAAAGAAATACACGTTTTTACACGAAACTTTTAAGTTGGCGACCGAAGTGTTGCGGTTCAAGAAAACCACCTATCTTCCGGTTAGTTTCCCTTCTAATATATATTCAAGTACACCACTTATAATTTTTTTCTTGTCAAATTTTTTATTTTGAAAAATGTTTCTCATACTGGAAATAATATGAATAATGAGTAAATGCCTGCGGTAGTTCAATATAGTTTAGGCGGCGTGCTACGTGGTAGAGGGCTCACCCAGCGCCTCCTGCCGGTTGCCGTACAGCAGGTGCTCGCGGAACTTGTCCAGCGCCGCGCCCTCGTCCGCGCGCCCCGCGCCGGGGGACTCCGCGCCTGCCAACACACGTTAATATATCAGTCACAGGAATAAACAATACGAAATAAATATATATATATATATATATCAATTATCGAAGAAAAACCCTACTCCCAACTAACATATATTGTTTTTAAAACATCGACTACAATCGATCGCATCCCATCACTATACTTTTGACAGTCGGCGCGGTGCGCTCGATCCACGACTGCGAATGCTCGCTGCGCAAACGTCATGGTGTTCTTAGACGTGTCTAATGTTCGCAATTCAATAGGCTCACCCTATTCTTACCATAGATATATACTCTAAGGATCTCCTTGTCTTAAGTTTAAGGAAACGGTAGACCACTTTTTATTGTCGTTGTTTATGAAATGAAATATGTTTATTGCTTGTAATATGGTATACATAGTGTCAGATTATTTAAACAGTTCTACATACTTCGTCAATTATGATTAAAGAAAAAATATAAATAATACAATGTCAATAATTAGTTAATTCCAATTACAATATAATATAATTATGATGTCTAATAATTGTGTCTAGTATTTATATGATCGTTTACATTGTTATAGGATTTGTCGATAAACCATTACTTAATTTTTGTATTATATATAATATTAGTTTTAACAGATGAGTCACAAAAGAGAATAAAAATCCCTATGGTTGTCACAATACCATTGTGTTTTTTATGTGACACAATTCTCTTTTTATTTTTGCACTGTTATCTTATCATGTATAATTCTCATATTTTATTTGTATGTTGTCAAATTAATAAGTATGTTAACATATTTTTTATTTACTTAGAATTTTTGTTTTATTTTTAGCTTAATAAATAAATAAATATTTCCAGACATTTCACACAACAACATCTAGCCCCGTGGTAAGCTCTAAGCTTGTGTTACGGGTACTAGATATCTGATATACTTAATATAATAGTCATACATATATTATATAGATATTTTTTATTATACATATCAAACACCCAGACCAAGGAGATCGTGCTTGCAGAACATACAAACACTTTCACCCTCGGCGGGAATCGAACCCGCTGCCTCTTGCGCCGCAAGCGGACCCTCGCCCACCGCGCCACTGAAGCAGTCAATGTGTAATGAATACCATCTTTGTGAATAATTTATACCTAAATGTTTTTGTAAAAGTGTAAATAAATAAATAAATTGTATTGTGTGAGCTCAAATAAATGTTCGTCTATGTGTGTGTGTGTATAAGCTACAGTGTGTGTGTGTGTGTGTACGTACCGATGTTGTCGGACAGCGAGTGGTCGGGCTCGGCGTCGCTGTCGGAGCGGGGCGCGCGCGGCGCGGGGGGGAAGTCGCGCGTGTTCTTCATCAGCAGCTCCGCGATGTCCGACCCCACCACCACCTGCGGCCGCAAAGTTATATGCGGGTTAGATAGAAGGATATGCGGCCAGGATGTCTACATAAATAAATGCAATACAATACAAAAACACTTTATCGCACACACAGGGAAATAAAATACAACACGTAGGAAAATAAATGTACAATGGGCGGCCTCATCGTGATCTCTTCCAGGCAACCTTTGGATGGAAAATAACTTTGATAAAATAACTTGTAGGCAGGGGTAAATATTTCCGGAAAATCTACTAATCTACGAATCTCTGGATTCTGTTTATTCCGTCTGTTACCCCATCCTTAAATACTGGACACATGTTTTTGCTACATTAATGAAATAAGAAAGTCCAAAGATATAGAGCGTCTAAGTTCCGGAGTGGGGCTTGCGACTGCGGAATTAAGTACAAATCGCACGCGTACTGGTACAATTTTTTTTTTAATGATCTAAGTACCTAACGGACTAATTATTTTCTTCATGACATCTACCCCAAGAAGCCTCTCCTACAGCATCATTCTTTAGTCATTGGATGTCCAGTGTTGAAAATAGTCCTCCCTCATTGATTCTTAAATTAAGAACCTGGTAGTTTCCGGTGAGCTGCCCATGGCTGGGTTCTACAGTAAATGTACGGCGCTTAGTAAATTTTATTATGATTTCATCGCTTTAATATCATAGGCAGGTGGCGTACCCCATTCTGCCGCAGCATCAGCGCCAGCAGCTCCCACAGCAGCGCGTAGCCGAGCGGGTCGCGCGCGCCCTCGCACGCGGCGCGGCGCACGCGCGCCATGCAGTACTCGATCACGCTCTTCTTGTGCGTCACGCCTGCGCATAGCACTCCACGTGAGCAAGGAGGGGGCTTCCAGCATTTTATATAGAAGCTGGCAAACATTAAAGTAGTCGCGCAATAATAAATACAACAAAAAAAATGTTATGTTATGAGGTTACGTTAAGCACTACCTATGAGGTAATTTTTTGTGTCGGTCCCCGGCGATAACCAAACTGCCGACTACCAGCGTCTACCAAGACACTGATGAGTTTGAATGTGAAACAATATCAGTAAACTTGTCTTCGACCGTGAATGAGTTGCTCGAAAACTAACCAGGCGGTGGAGTGACAATAAGCTAAGACTGCTTTGATCCCTGGCAGCGCAGCATGGCAGCTAGCCTAGGAGGAGGACCCGACTAGTGATGATCGTTATCTTTCTTGTTGTGACCGCATCTGTGTGCGCCAGCTCGGCGGCGAGCGGGTCGGCGGCGGTGGCGGCGGCCAGCGACAGCAGCTGGACCGTGGCCGGCGCGGCGGTTACCTTTGACGAGCGGGCCGGGCGCGTGCGCCAGCTCGGCGGCGAGCGGGTCGGCGGCGGTGGCGGCGGCCAGCGACAGCAGCTGGACCGTGGCCGGCGCGCCGTCCACCGGGTACGACGCCGGGACCACCACGATGTCGCGCACGCCGACGGACGCCTGCACACGATTTCATTTTAAGTCACGAAATATGAATGGGCAAACAAGTATGGGCATTTTTATAAATTTGCATAAAAAAAAGTTGTTCCACGTCACTGTTAAGGTTAATATTTGTCAACATTATATTATATTGGCATAACAAAGAAACATCGTTGCTATTTTGGTTATTATTAGTGAGTTTTGGTCCTTCGGCTCGCATCAGCGTAGGTACACAGTAACACCTCACCTGCAACCATTGCCACAGATATCATGTGAATTGTGCAAGTCAAAATTATTCCAGCTACTATTTACTTAGAACTCTGATTTCTCCCCGTAGCTCCCTCTATTATAATACGTCAAAGCAAATACGTCTTTTAGGTTACCGCGCGACTACTGCGACAAAAGGTTGAGAGCGTATTGTGGATTTTACCCAAATAATCCATAGTCCCGTATTTTATTATTTTTAATTTAATCGCTTCTCAACTCAGTGTAAACATTTAAGCGAACTGTAAAGGCAATGCTATTTCCTTGATTATTCTTAAGTTGACCTGTCCATGTATGCCATGCGCGTCTAAGGAAATAAACGGCTTTGACTTCGTATCTCGCTAGGAGTACACTGTGCATCATTCCGTAAGCAGCCGCGCGGCAGGCTGCGGCCCGCAGCGTACCTTGGTGTGCGCGGTGGAGAAGCGGAAGGGCGTCATGCGCTCCGAGCGCACGGTGGACGCGTCCAGCTGCAGGCCCAGGGACGCCTCCGTGTTCAGGTCCCTGGGACACACAACATTACCGTTTAGCACAATTTTGGACCTATAACATGGTGGAAAGGAAACATGTAGGTACGTTTCAAACTTGGCACATAATCCGCGTTGCGAAAAATCCTCATTCTCTATACATAGGAGGAGTAAAACATTTTACGATTACATATACTTAAATCATTATGAAATGAGAAGTATTTTTATACTAAAACAAATCATATAAATCAGATCATCTGACTGTCGAATTTAGGGAGAACAAATTGTTCCTGACTTTACAAGATCCTACGTATCTATATCTGTATGATATTCTATTATGTACATTATCTAGTAGTTATTTAGTACACAAGCTCAGAGAATTCTTTGGGGCTAGATGTTACCAAGTGGTTTGTCCACAAAACATTTGATATTCTCCCTCACATTTTGTTTTTCTTTTTTAGTAATTAAAAAGTAAAAAGATTGCAAAACTTACCCCTAGTGTCACAATTTAATACTACATAACTTGTATATTGTTGCGTATAAACATTTAAGTACAGAAAATAAACTACATAACATCCTTTTTATACAAAAAAACTGGCAGAACATGAACAACTAGCATACCAACAGAACAAGTAGTCTGAATTAGAACAAAAGAACACATAATAAGATTAGAATAATAATGTATTACAAAGACATTCATAGGTTTGAAAGATACAGAAACTTGGAGGCCAGACGCATTCAAGGTTATAGAGCAGATGCCTAGATTAAGTGTAAGTAATACTAACCTGGTTTTAATAAACAACGTCATTGTCAAATCATTAATTACTTCACTACGTTTTATTGAACCAATAAGGGCTTGTTTCACCATCTCTGAGCACAATTGTTATTGTTTAACCATTGGCTCCTTTTCCCGGAGATCATCAACAGGCTGATAGGGCCATCTCCAAGTAAAGTTAGACAATTTCGCGCTATTTCGCTAAGTCACATGTGAAAAAGCGCATCTCGCTTGCTCTTGACATAACTAACATTTGACACGTATTGTTAAAATAACTAACCTTTGCTTAGTTTACTCAGATTTTGTGAAATAAGACCAAAGTGTAGTTGTACAGTGACACTTGCCCAACACGGTTTTAGGCGCCGCGAGACACGTGCTTCGCTATGTAACGACTCTTGAATCGTTACATCTAAACGCACTCCCTAAGCACGGGCCGCTATTGTTTTACGTTGCGCTTACCAACCTCTATGGCAAAAGCGTCACGGTAAAACCAGCCTAAAAACTCTTCGACAAAGACGATCTGTTGTTTTATTGAAACCGGTCGTAAATTCAATTACAGTTAGATTAATATTATGCCTTATGAAAAACATGAAGTGCCCAAGTGTTAGTGCTGCATGAGAGTGAAGTGTTAGCGATCCATAACCAGCCGTAACCACGTGAATGAGAGTAGACTACAGCCCGCAGGACAAAGCACCGCTAGCCCGCTACAGCCGCTACCAGACAAGTTAACTACGCTATTAAATGCCATATAGCTGAGGAGAACCTGCGTCACACAATAAGGGTCAAGTGGTAATAACACTTGTTTCTAACAGTTTTTAAACCGGAGTATAACAGATACCGTATGAGTTAGGAATTTCATTACTTTCCACATTTTGTTTGTAATCATTTGCTCGGTGGATTTAAATGCGTTCTACCACTGGCAGCAGGCATCGATTCTTTTAAATAACGGCCTAGTAGGTATGCCCAAATTTTTGCACACCTTTGACAAAAATTAAAGTTTTTACCACTAGTCGACCACTATGCATATAATAATGTTGTGTGAAGCAGCCCCTCTGCTCGATGGACCGAACAGCTGAGTACAAGAAGCAGGCAGGCCGCTAGAGGCGAGATACCTGTCGGAGAGCTCGGTGCGCAGCGAGCCGCCCGCGCTCGCGCCGTACACGTAGAACCTACACGCACAACACATGTCTCTCTGTCTCTCTCTAGCATCGAGCATCGTCGGACGTGCGAAGCGATTACCAACCAAATCATAATACAGCTTTAAGGATATTTTTGGCTGATAAAGGGGCATTTATTAAACTTGATCTCTAACCAATGTGCCAGGCGATAATCGACCAAATGACAATACAAGATCTGAAAGGACGTAAGCATTAATGTGAACGATATTTTTTTGGGGTTTGCAGTCAATGAAGGCCTAATATTTTAGCTAGGCCTTTTTCTTTTATCAAAATTTGCCAAGCGATAAAATTAACCAAATCATAATGCAAAACTTTATGAATGTAAATTATACAGAACGGTATCTTTGGCCAATATTTTTCACAGAATGAGATGCTGAATTTTTATTTAACCAGGTGTCGTAACTTTGTTTGACTACAATTTTACCTGAAATTGTCCATATGGTGCAAAATTCTAGAAATTTTAAAAGTTTTTTATTTGCGTGATGCAAATAAAAAACTTGATGTTTGAGCTCTGAGATATTTCCAAAAAACTTATCTAATACATGTGTGAATCAACCTTAATATACTGTTGTTGATGGATGACCAAACCTTCCAATGAGGATTAGTTGCGATGGCGCATGAATGGCTAAAATGTATTCAATATGCAATATTTACACAGCTTCACCACTGCATACTTAAGGGAGCCAAGCAGCAACATTTACCGAAATAAAAGTTTGATGATCAAAAATAACGGATAACCCGCGGCAGGGCTAGAAGCCCGATAGCACGAGAACACAACCCGTTACATTTCTTAACCGCCTTTTGAAGTTGGTTGATTGTTAAAGTCTTACTTTTCAAACAAAATAGATATGAAAGCCATCTACGTAATCATTAATTTTGTCTCTTTCTAAGTTACACAAATTACGAAGTGACAGGGACAAACGAATGCTAACGAAATTTAATCTGATATCGGTTTAGTATCTATTTCGCATATATTCCTGTTATTTCTGCAGAAAACGTTTCATATCATTTTGGTATTTGAACCCTTGTATCTCGGTAAACGTTTCCTAGCTAGCTGAATGTGGTGAACTGGTGAAGCGCGTGTGGGCAGTGGGCAAGGGGGGATGGTCCACGTGTGGGCTACACTAGTACTTACGTGTCGTTTCCCTTCAGGCCCGTGGTGCTGGAGCGGCCCGAGTGCACGCTGCCGCGCTCCTGGCTCTCGTAGCCGAGGCTGCCGTACCCTACACACAGGATACACATTAGTATAGTTGTAAATTACAGATAATTTATTTATAAGTAACATTTCAAATTAGGCACAGGCCACCTGCCAAGCGTGGCGACTATTGGCAAACCCCACTCATTCACAAAATAATAATAATTTTTTTTTTTCACGTATGCCCATATAAACACAAACCCTATAGACTAGCATCCATACAAATTATAAATCTTAAATACGAACAAACTGTGCAGAAAGCCCACAAGAATAAGGTATTTTCCATACTAACGTTTAGTACCGTGCTTGGAGTCAAAAAATTCACCGGTAATAAGGATCGTAGATAGGTAACCAGCGTAGGAAGTTAAAGACAATGCAGCCCGCTTTTAACCGTAATAACTGCAAATATTTTAGAGAGGCTAATGCCCTGCAGCGGAAGTCTTATACTTAAAATGACGATGAAAAGATTTAATAGAATGATTGATAGTGTAGTGTACCTGGCAACGGCGCCGGCGGCGGCGCGTGGCCCGCCATCAGCTGCTTGTACAGCAGCATGTAGGCGGCGGGGTCGGCGCTGCGCAGCTGCTCGTAGTACTCGTACTGCTGCCGCTGCAGCAGGTACGGGTCGGCATACCCGCCGCCGTACCCTGCAACAATGACATATACTCATTACAATAAATACAACCTATACACAAAAATATTCTGTCAAAAATTAATAATAATTTCTGATATCGGTAAGGAGTGGGTTCCGAAGTTTAATGACACCGAAAATGAATAGATGCAGAAATGGAGTGGTTATGAATAATCACGAGAATTAAAACCACTGAATGGACAAAATTATAAACAAAGACTGCCAATGTCTACGAAACCATGTCAATCGTATTACCTTTTTTAGTCTAAATTTGAAATTTCAACTATCATTAGTTTTGTTAGACACTGAAGGTCTTCTGTTTAATATTTTTATACCTTGATGTAACCCGGGGATTATAGGTGAACGCGAACTTAGGCCGTACCGCACGCGCTGCATTCGAACTATTTTTTGTATATAATCTCGCAAACAAAATGTTAACAAAAGCGATGAAGCGGTGACTCGTTGAAACTGCGAATTGCGAATGAAGTCCTGCCCGCTCTCTGCCTCATAAAATCTTATCTCAGGAGACAGCGCGTGCGGTGCGGCCAGATGAATAGCCAATGCAATGAGGTGACTGACCGTCATAGTAGGGGTCCTGGCGATGGTGGCGGCGCGGGCGGGCGCGCGGCTCGCTGCGGCGCGGCGCGGGCGCGTCCTCGTCGCTGGCGCCGGCCGCCTCGCGCGACGCGGCCCGCGACGCCGGCGCCGCCGAGAACGTCTCCGCTGCACCACACCACACACACTCAGCAATGCAATGAGGTGACTGACCGTCATAGTAGGGGTCCTGGCGATGGTGGCGGCGCGGGCGCGCGCGCGGCTCGCTGCGGCGCGGCGCGGGCGCGTCCTCGTCGCTGGCGCCGGCCGCCTCGCGCGACGCGGCCCGCGACGCCGGCGCCGCCGAGAACGTCTCCGCTGCACCACACCACACACACTCAGCAATGCAATGAGGTGACTGACCGTCATAGTAGGGGTCCTGGCGATGGTGGCGGCGCGGGCGGGCGCGCGGCTCGCTGCGGCGCGGCGCGGGCGCGTCCTCGTCGCTGGCGCCGGCCGCCTCGCGCGACGCGGCCCGCGACGCCGGCGCCGCCGAGAACGTCTCCGCTGCACCACACCACACACACTCAGCAATGCAATGAGGTGACTGACCGTCATAGTAGGGGTCCTGGCGATGGTGGCGGCGCGGGCGGGCGCGCGGCTCGCTGCGGCGCGGCGCGGGCGCGTCCTCGTCGCTGGCGCCGGCCGCCTCGCGCGACGCGGCCCGCGACGCCGGCGCCGCCGAGAACGTCTCCGCTGCACCACACCACACACGCTCAGCAATGCAATGAGGTGACTGACCGTCATAGTAGGGGTCCTGGCGATGGTGGCGGCGCGGGCGGGCGCGCGGCTCGCTGCGGCGCGGCGCGGGCGCGTCCTCGTCGCTGGCGCCGGCCGCCTCGCGCGACGCGGCCCGCGACGCCGGCGCCGCCGAGAACGTCTCCGCTGCACCACACCACACACACTCAACACATGGATCCACGCAGGTGGCGGATCGGAGACTAACTCATTACAATGAAGGGTCTGCTTCACTACGCATTGAACAGCTTGTCTGACCATAATGACTGAACTAACTCTTGAAACCATGAAAGTTCGGCGATACCTAATACGAATGAGGGTGGACCGCCTTGCAAAGTTCGTATACTATTAAACTGTTGTCTTGTTACTTCAGTGCTACCGTGATCACGGAGCATGAAATTATGCCGAAATGCATAGTAATGTAGTGTCAATATTTCCAAATCCTTATGGAATGTTGTTGTTATAGGCTATAACTGTAACTTTCACCTAAGACAGATTTTATCACTTAGCATTTTATTTACGCGTTTAGGTTATTTGAAGAAGAAATATTAAAGATAAAAAAATTATGTCTCAAAAAATTTAAAAAATGACCCGAAGATTCAGATTTCATGATAAGAGCCAATATAGAAAACTTAGTTAAATCTCCGATTCGTTGCATCGCCCTAAATTCTTGACTAGAGAGGCCTTGGGTTACGGTTACATAGCGATGCAATTCTATTAACGTAAGTTATAATCGAAAAATACAATATCCGTTCAAATGGAAACATTTAGAATGTAAATGAAAACAGCTTATTTACATAAGAACTCGCATGCGCTGTATTCGCAACCCGAGACACACTTTGCAAAAATAATTGGGGTGTATTAAGTGAGTGGCACATATACATTCCAAACATTGATGCTCCTAAATTCAGACAAATTTAATTCAAGCGCTCTGTGCGCATATTATAAGATTTTAAATGAGATTTCTGCTTAATTCAGTAGCTTGGAGGTTTTGTCTGTTCACGTCCGTAAGTGGTAACCCTCTGAATCCTTACACGTGACCTCCGGGTGGTGCTAAGAACAGTCTCTGGTGGTAGGCTTCGGCCGCGGCTTGTCACCACCCTCCGGGCTGGGCCAGTGCGTGAAGCGATTTTTTCGTGTTTCGTAATGTGGCCCGGAGAAGCCATCTTCTAGGCCTTCATGCTCCATCTTAGACCACATCGTCACTTTACATCAGGTGAGATTGTAGTCAAATGAAGGCTTATCAATAATAAAAAAATAAAATAAAAGTAGCGAAAGAAAGGCGTTTAATTTGTTTTGTTTTAAAATCAAATTTCAAACGTGGTTTACTGAGTCTTCTAAGGTTTATTTGTTCGATAAATAATGTGTACCTTTGTGCCTCTCAACATTAAAATAATAGCAAACATGCCGATAGTACTAATGAGTATAGCATTAATTAAAATAAACACTGAGCTTTGTTATCAAGTTGTTACATTAAATACCTATAATAATAATGAGTTAAGCATATAAAATAGTTTTATCATAGCACCCTGTTCAATGCGTATGTTATAGTGCACCTCACTTACACAACCCCATGACAGTGATACTGTGTATTGGGTGGCGTAAGTCGCATTATCGTGTAATATCGAACGTGACTTTTTGCGATAACGGAAAGCGACTCAAATCAATATTATGGCCCTTTTGTTATTGTATACTTATCATTTTTACTTTAAATACTTTCACTTATTAAAAGTGAAGTCATTTGCTTCGAAAAAGACACATAACAGATAATAGGCATGATGACTACATAATATAGAATTAGTATTCCGTTAAGTCTGTCAGCAAGCCCGACCAAAAGTATTGGACACCTATTTTATAAAACAAATATTAACAAAGTTCTGGAGTTGGGGCTTTTAAATAATCTAAATAACGGACTGATAGTATTTGTGTTCATCTATTATTTTATACAAAATTAAATAATACTACTTTTTTTGCTTTTCAGTTTACCTGTATCGTGTTTGAAATGTACTTAGCAAAAACACTTTACTAAACTTGTAAAAATAATGAAATGTAGACACGACACACATGGTTACGTCACAAGACAAAAATACCAATAAATTAAGAGTCATTGTGTAAGACAATAGTTGATTAAGCAATGCCATGTGCGTTCAAAGATCAGTTAGGTTTATGTGCATGCGCGAAGTCGTGAGGGCAGGCGGCCTTGACCCTGGCAGGCCGCACTACCGGGCCTTTAGCTAATCAAAAATTTTAATATTGAATGTAAGATACACCCCGTAAGCCCGATAATGTGACCCCAGGGTCAGAGGTATACCTTCGCTCCTACTATCATTAGACTTTGCATCAGTTGAGAATGTCACTGCAAAATAAATATAATATACGGTTGTCAGTCGGTTAGTCGGAGATCAGAATAATAAGGAAACGTAAATAAAATATATATATAAAGAATGTAGTGGTGTAAAGCAACTACTGTTGAACTAAGCTAAGTTACTGTTTATTGTAAAACTATGGCTCCGTGTCGAGAAGATTAACTAACTCCGTATTAAAGACTTGATCCAGTCCTATCATCAACTTATACCGTGATATGACTGTTAAATCAAGTTCTTAGCAGGAACAAAGAGGTAGAAAGGGAAGGATAACTGGGTGATTTGTATATGACAGGTGTAGAGAGAGTACTGACCTCGTCTCCTCTCGGTCTCCCTCTCGCGGTGTAGGTTGCCATACTTCCTGGAGGGGTCGATGTCGCGGTAGTCGGCGTAGTGGCGGTCGTAGCGGTCGCGGCGCGCGGGGTCGCGCGGCCGGTCGCGCCGCTCGCGCTCGACCGTGTGGAAGCGCCGCTCCTCGTGACGCCGGTCGCGCTCCTCGGGACGCGGAGGCTTCGAGCTGTACGACCCTTCGCGGTATCGCCTGGAATTGAAAAGCCATCGTTAAATACTGTTTCAAATATAGGATACGGATGAATTTCAAGTTTATGGTAATGTCGCACCTTCGCTCTCGTTCCTTGTCGCTGTAGTAGTCGGTGTCCTCGTCGTCGTACTTGCGGCTGCGCGTGGAGCGGCGGTGCTTGCGCGCGTCCGGGCTAGCCGTGCCTGCGCCGTCCCGCTCCCGGCGCTCCTTGTCCGAGCGCTTGTCGTCGCGGCGTCGGTCGTCTCTGTCGTACTTCCGGTCACTTCTGTCACCGCGGGCGTATCTCCCGTCCTTGTCGCGTTCCCGATCCCGGTCGCGGTCGCGGTTCCTGTCGCGATCCAGATCGCGCGGTCGCTTGTGGCGTTCCCTCCTCGGGGAGGCTTTGAACGCGCGGTCTCGCTCGGAGTCGTCGCCGGAGGTGTGCACGCGATTGACGGAGTGCCGGCGGGAGCCGGTGGCGGGGCGGTCCAACGAGTCGGAGGCGTCGTTCCGGTCCGTGCCCGCGTCTGTCGCGGTCTGGTCGGCGCCGTCCAGGTGCTCGCGCGAGAACGTCAGCTCCGCGGACGACACGACGCTCAGGTCCTGCAGGTTCTCCCCCTCCATGGTCACCTCCCGCTGCGACTCGTCGGCCGCCGTGAAATCCTGACTGATGTCGCCGACGGTCTCTCGGGCGCCGACGACGTTCCGCGGCGCCTCCGAGTAGTCGGATCCGTCCATGTTCTGTTCCCTGACGCCGGAGGGGCCCACTTCGTTCGGCATCGGGAAATCATGGTCCACTCCCGTGACGACGCGATGCTCGTTGGCGGCGTAGTTGGAGCTAGGATACTGAGAATATTCGTCGTTGCTGGGCTCGCCGGGGACCATTCTGTCGAAGCCGAGCGGTCTCCTATCGTTCCCGCGACCGGGCTGCTGCGAGTACGCGTCGGCGTGCTGGTGTCCATCCGCGCGGCGGAAGGGGCGCGCGCCCGCGCTGTCCATCGGTTGTCCGTCGATGTGGCGGTCCATGTAGTTGTCGGCGGGTTGATTATACGAATTGTCAGCCTCGGTCTGCTGACCCGGCACCATCCTGGACAGGCCCGGCGGGGGCTCGTCGCCGGAGTTGTTAAGATTTTGGTACTCGGGCTCCTGCTGGCCCACCACCATGCGGCGCAGGCCCGGCGGCGGCGGCAGGCTGCGTGTGAAGTCCGTGTTCTCGCCGTAGTCGCCGCTCGACAGGTGCGCCGTTTGCAGATACTCATTCCTGTCGTTCTGCGGCGCCACCTCCAGGTTGTCGGGTATCGACTGCGGTGCTGGCTGCAGCCGGAACGGCGCTTGCGGCTGGTCGGGCCGCTCGGAATTATCCGGTGTCGTTTCCAGGTTGGCTTCGAAGCCGACAATGTCTCTGTTCTGCGACATTTTGTTCACGGCAGCGGGTGACGTCAGATTAGGAGGCATCAGCGGCTGGAAGGGCGCAGGGGCTGCCGAGGATTTGCTTGTTGATTTATGAGAGAATGGTCCTGCGCGTTGGAAAGGATTCTGAGAGTTAGACGGCGGCGGTAAAAGTGGCACTGAGGCCTGTCCAGGATTCATGGAAGACTGCGGAACGTTGGAGGGCGGCGCCGCGCCAGAGTGACTCGCCAGCGACGATGTGGAGGACGACGACGGAGGCCGTAGCGGGGGCTGCGCGCCCGACGTGGGAGGCGGCATGTTAGTGACCGGCAGTGGGGCTCCGCCAGAAGCAGGAGCCGCTAAATTAACTGGTGAAACTGATGGGGGTGGCTGGTTAACAATGTTTTCTTGAATATTGCTAGATTCTTGTTGTATACTATTTTTAGTATTATAATCATTCACTAAGCTCATTTCCTGCAGAGAATTCGATAATTCCTCATGGCTCTCTCTTCTGCTTGAATTTTTGATAGGATCAGCAATTGTCGCTTCATCAGAACCCTTGGACCATTCACTATTCTGAGTGTAGGTCTCATCAAAACCAGTTTGGGCATAATTGTAGTTAGAGTTATCCAAGCTAGGTCCTGGGCTTTCACCAGAATTTCTCGATTGGTTGTCACTTCTATATGTTCCTTCTGATAAAGTATGAGGACCATCACTGGACTCCTGAGACATCTGGGACTCTATTGACCACTGTGGTGTTAAATTTTCTAAATTAAACCTCTTACCCAAAGCTAAGTTAGGTAACCTGTCCTTCACTGCATCCCTATCACTGAGGGATTTGATTTCTTCAGTCTGTTGTTGGTTGCTGATATTGTTCTGTGGAACCTCTGGTGAGACACTATTCACCACAGGCTGTGTCTGTAATATGGCCGGATCATTGCTCACTTGTTGAGGTGGTGCTGGAGCCTGTGCTCTGCCATCTTTCTTGTCATCCATAGACCAGTTCCAACTATCTTTGCTTGCAAAGCTCTCCTCTATAACATTAGCATTGTTGAACACTTGCTGTTGTGCTGGAGGCTGTTGTTGTGCCTGTAAATTCTGCCCTTTTTTTGCATTCTCATCCCAGCCCCAGTCCCAGTTGTCATCCCAGCCGTCCGCGTTGCCAGTACCAGTATTAGGAACATTTTGAGAATAACTTTGCTGAGTTTGATTTTGGTAATAGTTTTGTTGATAATTTTGTTGTGGATTAGAATATTGGTTGGAATAGTTTTGGTTATACTGAGGTTGTTGGGGCGGCTGGTATTGGTTCGCATTACTGGGATAGTCCTGAGGATAGGGCTGGCTGTACTGCTGAGTGTGGTTGTATTGCTGTGTAGTTGGTTGCGCAGGTGTTTGTGGTTGCCAGTACTGCTGAGGCTGCTGGCCTTGGGCTGGCACTGTACCCTGATAGTTAGGATACATGTTTTGTTGATTTGTAAATGGCTGAAAGAGTTAATAATTTAGAAATTATGTTTTTTTTCCATTCAATTAAATGAGATTAGTATTTATAAAACAGATTTGTTTAATTGTATACATAACTTATTTGTATTTTTCTAAGTAGTAACAAATCAGTTGGAATAGTGAAAGTAGTGATACAGTTATCATCCAATTAGAAAGTATTCATATTTCGATAATGTGAGTAAGAGTTGTTTACGAATACAAATTATTTAACTTTTACAATTAATTTTATGACAATAAGGTCAATGTTTATAATTGTAATCAGTCATATGACAAGGAAATGTGAAAAGTGCGGTTGGACCACGTCATTGTTTACGTCCGTATGGCTATCTATAACTCGAGCTCACCTGAGGCTGCGGCGGCGCGGCGCCGTAGGGCTGCGCGCCGGGGCCCGTTCCCGCCTGGCCCCGCTTCATCCACGACATCCCGCTCGTCACCGCTTACGTAACATTCGCAAGGGGCTCACATATGCTGGCCCAAAGGCAAATGGCACAGTCACTATCAACAAGGTACCACTTCTTAGAAGATTTGACAAAATAATGTGCTATGTGTTTCATTAATTTACATATGATTTATCGGTTTAACTAGTTACGTAGGAAAAAACAATAACATAGATTATCAATGTAAGTCTTGAAATTATTGTATAGGTCTAGGAATTTGTTGACAGCAAACCATCGATCGACGAAGGTGCCCTGTTGGCAGGCGTTGCGCCATTTTGATTTTATTGTCTGACAACTAACTGTCATTTACAATGACATTTTAAAAACAAAGCAAAGTTTGTACAGCAAATAAATTTTCCGCCCCCATCAAAAAATTAAAAGAAGAAGAAAAAAATTTTGTAGAGTATATCAGAAATTAACATTCTTTGTTGGCCATGGCCCAACTTAAAATATGGCCCATGATAAGGTTCCTAGCCTTGCAATGCAAATCTTGAAATAGCCATAGCCAAGCCAATAGTTTGCTAATTTGCTTGTTTTGAAAAATTTTAATTTAGTTTTTTTTTGTTCCATTTCAAAAGCATTAAAAAAGAAAGAAATGGCCAAAAGAGCAAACCCATTTGTTGAAGACTTTATACCGCAAAGCAAAATCCATGTTGGGCTTAAACAATTCAATAATAATGACGACCGTCTAAAAAAAGTTTACGGTTGGTACACCTAAGTTTTTATGAATTTTATTATTGCAAATTGAGACAGGTTTATGGAAGATCTGGCTTCATTAGGACCACAGCCCGTATTATATTCAATGAAATGCGCTCCAGAATAGTCCTTGAAGGAGCCGTAGGTAGTGCAGGTTGGATGAGTCGTAGCCAACCACCATCCATGTAGATTCCGCAAGACAGTTAACAACCTAGCAGTAAAGGTGTACACCTAGAGTAAAGGATTACATACATATCAAGCTCAACAGATTATTATCAAATACTGGTTTCCCTAATTTTATTAAAAGCACATATTTATTTTATTTATAGTATATTTTGTACATGGAATCCATCATTCTACCACAAAGCTTACTTTATTTTAGCTGTGTACACCATCAAAACTAATAATATTTTTTTTAGAAAAAACCCTGGACTTACTATTCAAAGGAGCTAAGAAAATACTTCCACAAAATATTTGTAATGATCCTGACTTAAATGACACAAAAAAAGACAAAATGAAACAACTGTTTATTGGAAAGGATGGCGCTCTTCAACATGCAGGCTGTTTGGTAAGTCAAAACAGCACTATGTGTCTGTCACAAGATCTGCAATTTCACATCATCACTAATAACTTAACTACTCTTCCATTGCTGAGCTAGCGCACCCCATAAATACCTAATCATCATAAGGTCCCATCACTGGTACAGTAAAAATTAACTGCAAGTTATTTAGGGAGGCCTATGTCCAGCAGTGGATGTCCAATGGCTGTAATGATGAAATTTAGAAGTCTCCTTTATCCTTTATGAGGAATATGTTTTGGAGGTTTTGTCTGTTCACATCCATAAGTGTTAACCTCTGAATCCTTACACGTGACCTCTGGTGGTGCTAAGAACAGTCACTTTATATCAGGTGAGATTGTGGACAAATAAAGGCTTATCTAACATAATACAAAAAAATATACCCATCAAAAACAATACTTGTCAAAAAAACCAAGTCGCGCAACTCAGTTGTTCTGCGGTAAAAAGTTGTGAGATCCAAGTAAATCCAAGTCTTCAAATTTCGTTTCAAAATTCTTTAATGTTTTATATAAATATATTAAGACTTGGCCATCGCCTGAAAACACGTGTTAATTCAATCGCCTGAAAACACGTGTAAATTCAATTATTTAGTGCGATGGCCAAGTCTCAATATATTTATATAAAACATTAAGGAATTTTGAGACGAAATTTGAAGACTTGGATTTACTTGGATCTCACAACTTTTTACCGCAGAACAACTGAGTTGCGCGACTTGGTTTTTTTGACAAGTATTGTTTTTGATGGGATCTCATTTCTTTTTGTATTTTGTAGACAGTTCTACTTTTTTCCTTTTCGGTACCTTCTAATTATTGTATATATGTCCATATAATTTTCTTTTTGCCGGTCTAGATTGGATTTATTTATATTTCGCATTGTTATTACTTTAGTACATATTTCGTATATACGTGGCGTTGCGACAGCGCCCTCTATACCGGTCTTTTCTAGATTTTTTAGTTTTTCCTTGATTCATACACCAAACACTACTTATATTCCAAATTTGAAGCTTCTAGGTCTGCTAGAAGTGCCTTAGAATTTTGATGATCGGTGAGTCAATGAGTGACGAAATTAAGAAATTTGACCTGTTATAATTCTTAAAATACTGGTTCAAATTGTATGAAATTTGAAATATTCCGTGTCTTTACAGTGCCTGCATGGTTACTGAAAATTTAAGTCTTCTAGTTTTATCCACAACGAAGTTACAGGGGGTCGAAAATGGCCTGAATTGCTTCGAGAAAAGGTACGACAGCGCCCTCTATACCGGTTTTTTTCTAGATTTTTTAGTTTTTCCTTGATTCATACACCAAACACTACTTATATTCCAAATTTGAAGCTTCTAGGTCTGCTAGAAGTGCCTTAGAATTTTGATGATCGGTGAGTCAGTCAGTGAGTGACAAAATTACGAAATTTGACCCGTTATAATTCTTAAAATACTGGTTCAAATTGAATGAAATTTGAAATATACCGTGTCTTTACAATCTTGCATGGTTACTGAAAATTTCAGTCTTCTAGTTTTATCCACAACGAAGTTACAGGGGGTCGAAAATGGCCTGAATTGCTTCGAGAAAAGGATGGTACGGCCGTGCCGCTTTTTTGCTCGACTTGGTGGGGGCACTGCCGTGCCCCCAGATTTATTGTTCTTAAGTTTTAAAACCTTGTTTTCAGGTATCAAACAAATTAGTGCCCAATCAGTGCTCCTGTGGAGAATTTAAGGATAGTCAGTGCAGCTACTGTGACAGGGTACTGTGCACCAAGTGCCAGCATTCCTGCACTCAGTGTGACAAATCTCACTGCTCCCACTGCACACTTCTCGGGTAAGACTTTACCATCTCCAGACAGTCCATATTATTTGAAAAACACACACTGCCAACTTATTATGCTTGTCTGCTTTCAGGTGGGAAGGTGCAGAAGTGTGTGTTTCTTGCTATCATTAAATATTTCCATTGTTTTGATTTCATATAAAGATCCTAGATAAATGTTTTAAGAGAAAAGATTTTAAAAGACTGTTATTGTTTGTATTGTAAGCATAAGATTAACTTTAACTAAACTTGTTTCAAATAAAATACTAATTTATTTATGATGTTTATTTTGTATCTCGTAATAAAATTACCACACAGCATCTTGCTTGCGTTCATAGCCACAATATTAGATTGTATAAAAAAATAAAAGAAAAGCAATGTTATTGGTACATTTAAATAAATAACAGTTCATCATTTGATTTCATGGTATTGTTACCTTTGTATTAAGCACTCACATCAAAACTATTTGTGCCTTGAACATTCAAATTGATATAGAAACTCATACAACCCATGTACATGAATGAATACTTAATAGATACAATATAATGTACAAAATTCAGCACCTAAATTTACCCTTATCCACCCTTATATTTCTTTGCAATAAAAGCATATAATTATTATACATTCACAAGAAATAACTTCTGTAAAATAACAGCTCAAGTTTAACCTCATTCAGTTTCCAAAAGCCCACACAACCCTATGCCCAACCCATTTGAGACTAAATAAAAGTATTATCTAATAGTCTTTTCTTAGAAACTAACTTACTTTAAACTGTTCTAAATTAAATGCCTTTACATAAAATTTTCTCCGCTCGTTAAATTTCTTCGCACGTTTTGCCGACACACACAGTATACCTAATAATAAAATAGGTATTGTTATACCTGTAACATTTTTGTAGTCAAGACCTTTCGGAAAGGCATTCAGTATAAGGTAAAAAATATAAGAACCTCATCATGCTTAAGAATAATTTGACAGAAGGGATCATTACAATATAGTATCGATCACTGGGATGTGCCATATAAATGTCGTTTTAAAATTCTACGCATACTTTGCTTTGCAAATATTTCGCCAAATTTAGTGTTCAGTCCTGTATAGTAAGCTTCACTGTGACGGCGATGCAGGCTGGCTGCGAGGCGGGGGCGGCGCAGGCGGCCTACGCGAACAGGTACCGGTACAGGACGGTGGCCGCGAGCCCCAGCAGCAGCGGCGCCAGCCACGAGCTCCACGCGCTGCAACCAGAATAACGCGAACTATGGGTCTGTTCTGTTTCACAAACTACGTTCGTCAATAAGGGTAACTGCAAGCTTAAATTTATGGAATTCAATTAAACATGAATTGTAGGTAAGTATAAGATTATCTTCCAAAAAATTCACAAGTCAGTGCATTGTTTGACATGAAAATAAGGATAGGTAGGTACACGTCATAGGTTGATGAATGATGATTTAATCTTCTGAAATCGTCCAACCATATTTTTCAAATGTATGAAAATAATGTGTCATTTAAAAAGACAGTAGGTACCTATCTGACAAATGGAAACAAGGGCCCTAAATGAGATTGGGGATGGATGTGGGATTCTTATCTAGCTTAGCAATGAGACCATGTTTACTGTTTAGACAGTTAATCACAGGACTCTGATTTAGATACAGGCATTGAGAACCTTAGCGACATACATAGGTACTCTCCTCTCCAATACTACGTAGTATGCAGATAGGTGGGAATTTTAAGCTTTCTTAAAATGTATGTCTTTATAGTTTAGTTTATTCATTAACTAGCTTTAAAACAAAGGCCCGTTTTAATAAACCACACTCAACCCTAAGTTTGTAACACTCAACCGTAAGTATTTGACGTTCCAAATGTGGACTCAAGATCGAACTCAGGGTTATATTTGGTTTATTAATACGGCCTTATGATAATGTGAGCAGCACTCAGTTCAGCGTCGTAGTTTATAATTACCATTATAAGGTTGAATTACCTAATCTAAACACGTCATTATCCTAAGATAAGTTCTGAAGTATTCTACATTCAGTATAAACATTCCTAACACTTCACCCATCGCATCGTCGTTCATTCTAGACGAGCTACTTAGATAAGAGAAGGGATACCTACCTACCTACATTTATGAGTATTGCTCGAAGTTCATCTGTTTGTAGCACCTATCAGTTATTTCTTATATAAATTCTCGTAGCATGGAATCAACTACATAGTATGTACTTACTTTACTGTACTCTTTTGTGCTACTTTGTAAGGTACCTCTTGGGTTGCTGCCTATCAAATATTTATTTCAGTTACGTCGGACGGTACCGTAGGACGGATAAAACTCAAGACAAGTTTGTACGGTCTGGAGTGCGTCTTATAATAACGCTGGCCGTTGCCGTTGTTGGTCGTGGATGTTCGTATTGTAATGCGACTATTAGGGTTTAATGATATAAAATAAAATTTAAAAAAAACACCGATTTTCGAAACTTTTTTTCCCTTAAAAGTTAGAAATCATACTATTTTGTATTGAGCACGTGATGCGCTTTCATTTGAGACCCCACTCGAGTATATTTGCAGATCTTCAGTTTTCTTTCCCAACTATTACAATCATAACTTTTAAACAGGTAAAGAGATTTTCATCAAACAAGACTAAGGACACTCGCGCGAAACTCTCCTTAAACAAAAAAACTACATAGAAATAGCTCCATCCGTTCGGGAGCTATGATGTCTCAGACACGTCCAACTTTTAACACCCCTCTTTTTTGCGGGGGCCGGGGGTTGAAAATAACAAACGCTGTAAAATAAGTAAGTAGCAAATAACAATAAAATTTAATACCTGCGGAATACTGAGGAGAGTAGTAAGCTACTCTATTTTACAGGGTTTGCTTATTTTCAATACCTAATGGTTGCATTACAATACGTACAAGAATTTACATGAACCCGCACAGAAAATTATTACTTACGTGCTGTAATCGGCATATCATAAATATATTTTGCGTGAATTTCATTACTTTCATTTAAGAATGTGTAAGCGGGTGCTCAGGTTGCGTTTAACAAGGTTTATTAATAAAAGCACATGGTTCTAAGGTTCTTAGAATTATTGGATAAAGTTTCATAGCGAGTACAGTCTACTAGCTATTAGGATATGAACCAAATGAAAGATCATTTCAACCATTACATTTATTGATAACTTTCACAATAGTATAAATATAGATAGCTTTTACAATATAATCAGCACCAAAATATAAAACTAAATCACGTGACCATGAGCAAGTAGTAGTGAGAAACTTAATGGTAAAGTGTTAAGAGATCATTTCAACAAGCGGTCGCCTACAGAAATTAAACTTATAAATACACAGATCTATAATAAAGGAATGATTAAGTACATGGTGTGAGCAATTAGTGACATATACAGAGCCATGTGCTTTGAGAAATAAAACCTGCGCGATTACCTTGCGGCAAACCTACAGCTTGTAATAAAAGCCATACTACGTTAATTAATACTACATAACATGATTTGTGCGTTCATAAAATAAAAAATAAGAACTAAGTTGAAAAGGTATAAATCTGCTATTAATATACATATATTTCTCTAACTAACTAGCCAGCCCCTAATCACATTGTAATTAAAATTTAATTAGAATATAAAGCACTTAAAGTAGATGACAATATTTCACAACAAAATGAATAGTTGCGTTGACCGATGACTCGTCAATCAAAGCAAGACCAGTCAAGGACGGCGCCTAAATTATCTATCAGATCTATTATCTAAAATATATTTTAATTTGGTTAATGGGAGTGGGTGGTGTTACTCAGCTGTTTCAAGACTAGAAGCATTCAAATGAAGTAAATTAGGTTGCTACCTACTGACTACAAAAGTCTATTTGAATGCATAAATCAAATGTTACATCACAAAGAAAACAATAGATTATGGCCACGCAAATTATTGTTTGGGAGTTGCATGTATGTACCTCGCACCATCGTAATTCCACGTGTGTGTAAACAAGTTAGTGTATACTTCGTGCAGGTTGGAATGCAAGTACGCCACAATGATAACTACGCTGACTTTAAAAGTGCGATCTAGTCGTTTAGCTACGGTCTAGCTACAGTGTTTATGGTAGATTCGAGTTCAACGATTTGGAAGAAGGCACGAAGTAGTTCATCCTTAGGTAAAAATATAAATGAAACATCTTGTGACCTTAGAATGTCCTCGAAGTGCGCAGGAAATAATAATGTTGTTTGTTTTTCCGGCGGTCGATGCTCGAGATGATGCTAACCGTGTTTATTTTTCACGCAGGAGGTACTTGTCCGTGCCCTGGACCGCATTGCATCCTTTATCGCTTTGTTTACAAATTTATCGTATATTTTAGTAAATCTGCGGGGACATTTCCTTATTATATTTTACCCCTTTATTTAAGTACCCCTCTTGGACCTTAATACATTAATTTTAGATCCTAAACGGTCAATTAGGTTTGAGTTCAACGATTTATTAACGGTATTTAATATTTTTTTAATGGACGTGCTAGTAGTAATAAATAATATTTATTTTCTCAGACCTTCGATGTTCGTATAAAACAGATTATAAAAACTTGATAACCTAAAACTACAAATCAATGAAACTAGTTTTATCACACAACGGACTTTGGACTGACACCAGTTATAAGTAAGCTTCCAAAGTCCATTTAATATTCAACAGATACCGATCGACTTTGACCTGTTGATGGCATCTTGTCGTTTGGATTCTGGAGCGACTATAGTTTAGCACCAAGTTACATTAAAACTTAAAGAATCATATTGACCACAGAGAGGGTTGTTTAGTGAGAGAGGAGTAAGGCGGGAGTGGCATGTAAGAGGCGCAGCCGGCGCGGATGGGCAACGTGGGCGTGGGCGTGGGGGTGAGGGTGAGTGAACTAGGCGATGACGCACTTGCCCTGCTCCTGGGGGGTGTCGTTGTTCCACTGCGGCGCGAAGGCGGCCTTCGTGGCCACGCGGTCCGCCTCCACCAGCTCGCCGATCTTGTACTTCGCCATCAGGGCTCTGCGAATCAAACACATTATAATGCTCACCATACTACTGGACAAAAGTCACTGTATAAGTTCTGAAACAAAGCTATTTTATTAACGAAGTTAGTCCCGGTCCGCGAGTATAAGATAAAGAGTATTATTGAAGTGCCGAGTGAAGCCACTGCACTGTACCGATAGAGATAGCAGTTTTATTATGACACTGGAAGTACAAAGGTTCACCCGTTTATAATTATTATCTCATTGTGAAGTTAGCGAAGAATATGTAGTGCAAGACTGTGTTAATTAATTAGACTACGCTAAATGACTTTATTTATTACTTTAGTAGGTATGCCGTCGACCGACACGCTGACATTATTAAACATGGTGTTGTGTACCTGCTAACACAACGACCGACGTGAATAATACAATAAGAATCCATATGATTATGCCTGGAAGGGATCGCTTTTAGTGATAAGGCCGCCCATTGTCTCACTTTTTGCTACGCACAATTCTTTGTAATATTATTTTTTTATGGTGTTTCAATAAAGAATATTGTATTATATTGTATTGATTATGAAAATGTATCGCCGACATGTTCGTTTTTGTAACTTAAGAATGGGTGATCAATTTTAACTCAATTTTTCTATTGCGAGTTCAAGATTTGTATAAAACCTTGTACAAATAATTTGAATTGAACAAAAATAAAAGGAAACAGAAAGTGTTAATGGCCAAATGTTACTTAGGTGTAACAAATATAGTTATATAAGTACTAAGAATAGTTCTATAATTATAATATTTTCTATTAATTAATTTATTTTATGTTTTAATGTATTTAATGACAATTCTAAGAGCACCATTGTTTGTTTTGGAATAAATTATTTTTGAATTGAATTGTAAATATGCTCCCGTAATTCTCGTTCGTTCAACTATGTATTTTTTTGCATTTGAATACATGAATTTGAAAGTCAGATGGGCATCTGATAAAGAGTGCTCTGCCGTTTCTTATACTTTGGATACTGTTTACAATAGAGTTCTGAATAGGGTTCTTTATTTCTGGCGATGGAGACGTCATTTTGGCATTTAGATATAGTACAGGTAGTCAAAGTTGTGTTTCTGATTGAGGTCAAAGACATGGACAGGACAGCTTAAAATTGATAAAACTAAATTGTTTATACACACATTCTCAAGTAAATTACATTTTCATCACACAGTTCGCTTCAATGTTTTATACTGAGTTGAAGGCGAATAGAACAACACAGCTTTATCAGTTTTTTACATTATATAAATTTACCATTTACAAAAAAATGCTAGTCATATCAGGAAGCTATTATGAGGGTTTGAGTTTGAGTGGTGCGTGGATGACGCAGGAACATTGGGCTCACCTTGCGTCCGAACTGTGGCTGACATCTTCGAAGGGCTCCGAGGCATCCTGGCCCGCCTTCTCCAGGAGCACTTCCTCACCACCGGGGTGCTGTGGACAGTAGCTGCGTTATCATACCAGTATTGCAATTCCTGCGTACTTTGGCACTAGACAGGTATCTGATATAACGTGAATATTACAATGGGTATTATAAATTATTATATCTACTTCTTACAAGTAGATAACAAACTCCCAAGCAAATCCCCAGTTCACTGATTTCTTTTTCATTAAATATTGTTTTGTTACTTATTTGTGTAGAATTTTGCTATTCTCTATTGAGTTTTAACTTTCTTATTTTTTACTTAAGTTGTTGTTTGTGTCTTTACACATAAGTGTTGTGCTCGCTTATTATAGTATAAAATCCTTTATTCTTGTACTGATATTTGCGATATTTGCATTAAAAATCCAATTTTAGAATTAACGTAAATTTATTTTCTTTGTCTGTTACACTCAAGCGCCGAACAGAAAAGTGAGTCATTCGAATGGCCGTCCGTAGCGGGTACAACCAAATACAAAGTAGCTCTGCGTTCCGTGCTACGTTTATCCACAGACTGGTTCCCAACATACTATATTGTTAATATAGTTATATTTACATGATGAGCGTTACAGTCGGCCATCCGTAACAAATAACGAGTCCCTTCGTTACATCAATAGGTACAAAAGGAAATATGTAAGTATGTATAGAAAAAAAATTTGTTAAATCTCCTTATTACACACATAATATTGCTTAGATTTACCTAATAATGTAAGTGTACATTCTGTACATACCTACACTACAATGTTAACAAAAAAAATACAATTAATAATGTCTAGCTAGATAGAAAGAGCTACTTCGAGTTCATTGAATTTGCACCTCACATAACACTCATGCTGGTACAAGCTCATGTATTATATGGGTACCCAAAGCTAGACAGAAAGAGGTTCTTCGGGTCCATTCACTACTTTCTGGTCTTGGCTTTGAACCTCACATAACACTCATGCCAGACCAAGCTCATGTATTATATGGGTACCCTACGAGTGATTACAAGAGTCGCATAACAAAATTCCTCAGTTCATCTTTTATAACAATTTTCATAATTTGTGATACTGATTTCATAACTAGCTAAATAGAAAGAGTTCCTTCGAGTTCATTGAATTTGCACCTCACATAACACTCATGCTGGTACAAGCTCATGTATTATATGGGCACCCAAAGCTAGACAGAAAGAGGTTCTTCGGGTCCATTCACTACTTTCTGGTCTTGGCTTTGAACCTCACATAACACTCATGCCAGACCAAGCTCATGTATTATATGGGTACCCTACGAGTGATTACAAGAGTCGCATAACAAAATTCCTCAGTTCATCTTTTATAACAATTTTCATAATTTGTGATACTGATTTCATAACTAGCTAAATAGAAAGAGTTCCTTCGAGTTCATTGAATTTGCACCTCACATAACACTCATGCTGGTACAAGCTCATGTATTATATGGGCACCCAAAGCTAGACAGAAAGAGGTTCTTCGGGTCCATTCACTACTTTCTGGTCTTGGCTTTGAACCTCACATAACACTCATGCCAGACCAAGCTCATCTATACTAATATTATAAAGCTGAAGAGTTTGTTTGTTTGATTGTTTGTTTGTTTGTTTGTTTGTTTGTTTGAACGCGCTAATCTCCGAAACTACTGGTTCGAATTGAATAATTCTTTTTGTGTTGGATAGTCGAGCTATCGAGGAAGGCTATAGGCTATATAACATCACGCTACGACCAATAGGAGCAGAGATATAGTGGTAAATGTGTAAAAAACGGGAGAAATTGTTCATCTTTGAAGCCTTCCGTTGCGTGCGCCGTGAAAACGGTTCAAGATACACAAAAAATATGTATTAAAGAATAATAGCTCTTTTAATGATCTAAAAAACAGTCCGCGATAGTATATGTCTATCTTTTAAGATTAACTCACAAAAACCGTTTTTATGGTACCTAATTTGGTCTAAATAATTTCTTTAAGTTGTATCAACATAATAATATTAATCTTTATTCAAATAAATATGTTGTTGGTTAAGAGTACTTCATCCATTATAACGCGGGTAGCACCGCAGGGCACAGCTAGTGTATTATATGGGTACCCTACGAGTGATTACAAGAGTCGCATAACAAAATTCCTCAGTTCATCTTTTATAACAATTTTCATAATTTGTGATACTGATTTCATAACTAGCTAGATAGAAAGAGTTCCTTCGAGTTCATTGAATTTGCACCTCACATAACACTCATGCTGGTACAAGCTCATGTATTATATGGGCACCCAAAGCTAGACAGAAAGAGGTTCTTCGAGTCCATTCACTACTTTCTGGTCTTGGCTTTGAACCTCACATAACACTCATGCCAGACCAAGCTCATGTATTACATGGGTACCTACCTACCCTACGAGTCATTTTGTCACATAAAAAAAAGAACCTCGGCTCATCTTTTATAACGTATTCAATTCACATCTTATTTATCAGTATTATTATACATAGGTATATATAGTCATTATAATCACATTAAATTGTTGGTATTTACAATTAAAATCATATACTGTTCCCTCACTCACATGAGTCATTCTAATTACCTATAGTTATAGGTATTCAAATATACGTTCAACTTAAAATTAATAACGAAAAATACCAAATTATTGAATAATCTCATTTCGTATAAAATTATATAAAAATGTTAATTTTTTTACTAATATGTATGTGTCATCTACTTTTAGGCATTATTAATATGTTTGACATGAAATTAAATGAAATTGTTTATTTTGCGAGAATACATAATAATTATTAATACAATGTCAGATCTTAAATAATAGTTTATGTCAATGTATATATAGTTTTAATCATTGTTATCACTATCATCGCTGAAAGAACTAGCAGGTGCGTTAAAAATTCAACCAAAGATTCTCTTCGCTGTAGCAACCCGTATCATATGTGTATAACTACGGCACTGTGTAACGGGGAGGTACTCCGACCAGTACCGAGTAACGAATCCTTACTGTTACGAATACATAACGTTACTCGCAGTTTTCGTAATAAATCGGTACCAACAACACTGTTTTAGTATGCGCTTGTATCCTTGATGCGGTATCAAATAATACATTGACACATCATGACTTGAGTTGTTAATGTTAAATATTTAAATTAACTTAGTCATTTTCAAAATAGTAAATCCATTGCAAATTAAGGTTCGTAAACATTTTACAAACATTGTACTTTTTAAATCAAACTAAATTTAGAATAACTGAACATAATTAGGTGAAAATATGGGAATATAAAAAACATTACGCATTTGATTATGTAATAGATAGGTAAATAATGTTTTCACAAATTACAAATTATATCTGTACGTGAAAGCGATACGATGTGATTCGTTACTCGAACATAATGCTGTATCAAAAGTAACCAATAACGTACCGATATGAAAGTAACGAGTATTAAATGGTACAGTAAAGAGTATTAAATGGTACAGTAACGAATACATAATTTTTTTTTTTATCGTTATTATTCGCATCGAAATTCTAACCATCTAAACTAACCTCGCCACGGCGTCTTCGCTTCAATTTCTTCTACACTTGCAACTACGAGTTACGCCTCGTACTAACGACATCTATTAGAACATCCTAGGACTATTTTAAATTTAGAATTTTTTTGTTTCACCCTATAAGTGGACTATCTGAAAAACATACCTTTCATTAGAATATGTATCATAGTGTAATAATGTAGGTATGTATTGATTGTTGTAAAGTGATTATTATGTGTATATTCTGTTGGTGTAGCCTATTTTAATAAATAAAAATAAAAGGCGTATTAAATGTTCTCACGAATAAAAACATAATATACCAATATAAATTATCTCACACTACCAATGTGAATAGTTAAAAACAAAATAAATTAACAATAAAAATATGTGCTCAGCCGCCGGCCGCCTGGCCGTACTCGCACTTGAACAGAATTTGTATAAATCAAACTATTCACACTTATATTAAATCTACTGCCTGCTCGCGACAAAAATAATTTTATTGGTAATCCGTACCAGCTTATTAAACAATTTAATCTAGTCGCTTTATGGGGGGAACATAGATTTTATCTTTTGCAGTAAATTGGGAGAGTTTAAATAGTTTGCAGGGACAACGATTTCCTTACGATTCGAATGAGAAACGATATGGAATTCTTTTTTACATAGCTCAAGATAACAAGTTGAGATGTATGGGATTTTAAGTTAGAGACAAAGGTTTACTTAATAAACCATCAGATGGATTTCCTACTTTTCATCACCCAATCAAGACTTCGGTGGTAGTTTTGCTCGTAATGTCGTGCATCGAAGTATTTATAACGAGACAGCACGTATTTTTTTGTAATAAACTTCCTTCGTAACAGTTTTAGATCAATTTTATTATACCTAAGTATTTATTTATATATATATCTTGACTAATCTTAATATATATAAATCTCGTGTCACAATGTTTGTCCTCAATGGACTCCTAAACCCCTTAACCGATTATAATAAAATTCCCACACCATGTGCAGTTCGATCCAACTTGACAGATAGGATAGTTTAAATCTCAAATTATAGTCGCCATTTTAATTTATTGCTAATTATTTGTCTGTTATTATCTACAGGTTAACAAAAGTGTAAAATAAATGTCTTTCTAAAGGTTGCCTATGATTTTTCTTGATAAGCTATTCATACGTGGTGGTAATATACTCTTTGAGCTATTGTCTATGTCTCGAAAGTTCAATATTCATTTTATAGGTTGTCTATGATTTTTCTTGATAAACTATTCATACGTGGTGGTTATATAATCTTTGAGCTATTGTCTATGTCTCGAAAGTTCAATATTCAACATAGTTTTTAATCATTTTATTTCTGACATGAGTTTGAAGTACTCAATTATTATTTTTATTTTTTTTTTGTTAAAAGCGTCCGTGAAATAGCGGATATTATCTATATTCTATATATAAATAAAAATCAATTGTTGTTCGTTAGTCTGATTAAAACTCGAGAACGGCTGGAACGATTGAGCTGATTTTGGTTTTAAAATGTTTGTCGTAGTCCAGGGTAGGTCTAAACGGTGAGCAAATAAGGAAAAATTGCCGGGAACTTTTTTTTACCCGTGCGACGCCGGGGCGGGCCGTCAGTAGGTATATATTATTTTAGCCTAAATACGAAATCTATATGATGATCTCTGACTTGCTTCTCGCTTAAGGTATGGTCTAATAGTCTTAAAGCACCAAAACTATGTATACCTACGATCAATGTTTAATCTTAAGATTACAGATACAGACAAACCCTATTTTATAGAATATTATATCTGCTAGTCAAAAACAATCTTTGCTTATTCGTTCAACTGTCAGACGTTGTTGAAAGAAACAGACGAGACAAAAATAAAATCTACGTGCCTAACACTAAAACTGATTTTATGGGCAAGAGCATTTTTCGAATGGCGCCTGCTATTCTGAAATCTCTTGAATAATCTAATCTTTACCTTCCTTGTCGGGTGTTTCAGAAGATTTTAATGACATTGCGTAATAAAATGTTTTACTAAAGTAAACATGATTTCATGACTGACAAAAATGTCTGTAAGATAATGACTTTTTAAATTGGTTACTAATTATTTTTATGACTTAGATTTTTTTTCTTACTATGATGATTACTGATGTGCCATAACTGTTTAATGAAATTAATTTAATGTTACATTTATTTAATACAGTTTTTTTTGTTGGTTTTTTTTTTTTTATTATTATTTTTTTTTAATTCAATAATGTAATTCTAATTTTATAATTGCATGCCTGGACAGATAAAATACATTGATACATGTACGATTTAAGCCATAACATCGCTGTAACATGTCCTTCATACCCTAAGGTTTGTTGTAAGTAAACTCTAATAAGGTTAAGCTCGTCTTTGTACATATCCTATGTTACTACCTAAGATTTGTATTTGTTTCTGTTTACAAAAAAATAAATTATGAATTTATTTATGAAACTTTAGCATTTTAGGGAATCAAATAGAAGTTCGAATGCGTTGTAATGTTTTTCTAAACCAAAGTGATAAAATCATCGTGGCAAGCCTTCAGTGCCAAACCTTCCTGGAAATTCCGAAACATGTTGAGTTTTCAGTCCACCTGGACGTATAGTATTCTCATCGATTTCAAATCCTTGTGTCTGATTACGCGCCGGCTCTGACAACGTGATCGTTGACGGCTACCACCTCGTATTGTCCTCGTCGCTCAGAATCACGTCCGGGCTTCCTCCGCAGAGGTGGTGTTTCATGCTTTCGTTCATTATGATCACCTCCGTCACCCATCTCCTGAAACTTGAGACAATGCCCACGATGTATTTGGTCTAGGTATCATAGATTTTCCTGAGGTACCGACAACTATTGTACCGATATAAAATGCGGTTGCTATTACAACAAGGATGATCATCGTTTTCACAAATTGACAAATTGATTTGATTTTATATATCAAATTCACCTATCACAGTGTTAGTTACCACATTCCTCCGAAGCGGCTTAACCGATTATTATGAAATTTTATATGCATATTCGGTAGGTCTAAGAATCGGCTACTATGTATCTATTTTTCATTTATATTAATTTTACAACAAAATCCTTTTATAAAGTGGGGTGTTCAAAAAAGTTAGTATGAAATTTTGCCGTTTTTTTTTGTTATTGGAATTAAACTCAGCTTGAATATCAATAAAATAATGAAATACGTGTTAAATATTATTTTCAGAAATCGCTCTCTAAGGTACACCGGGGTTAGAAGTGAAATACCTATTTTTAATTTAAAAATGTCAATTTTGGCAGTTCGATTTTATCTATAGCGGGTAAAAATTAGCCAAAACTGATTTTACGAAAATGCACACCTATAGGGGTCAAACCGGGGTTGGAATTTTTATGAAAGTCCTATGTTTTAAGTTAGACACTTGAAATATAAAATGTATGCTCTGTAGATGGTGTAAAGGTGAGCTTCTAATGTATCTTTAGAAATCCCTTTTGGGTTTAAAACAAAGGTTCGAAGTTTGTTTTAAAAACCTATGTGTTCTACTAATACATGTCATGTATTACATACTCTAAGCGTACAAAGTCGCGGCCGCCTGCTAGTTAAGTACACGCAGAGAAATCGGTGACAAACAGAAGTACTTAATCTAATTGTTAAAAGTAGGTTACAACAATTCCAGTTTGAAATACTTGGTCCTAGTTACCTTTATGATTAATTATTCAGTCGTACTAATCGTATGTTTCATAATATTATTGGATAAATGTAGCACACAATAAAATATCATTGAAATAAAACATCAATAATTAATGCAACTTATACAATAATTATGTTAATATGCATAAAATGTATTGTTTGTACTAAGAAAAAGAAATTCGCATGTAATAAGTGATCGAGTTCCGAATAATGATCTAACGTTAATTGTGGACTACATGTTTGTTTGTAATCTAAACAATTTTTTTTTTATTACAACTATATTATTGTGTGCCATACATATTATTCCAAGTATATTATACTATTCGTTTAGTTTGGTTTACTTTAGAACAGTGTCATTGGTTTTACCAGAATATTATAGTAAAGATTACTCCATAAACAGTAAACACTACAATGTATGTATTATTCTATGCTATTCCGTTAGTGTGTTTTAAAGTAACAAATGTTTTTCTAAACAATAAAAAAACTCGCACAACAAAACGAACAGTTGGATAGCCGCGACTCCCGCGCGCCGCGCCGCTCTCTGTCTCTGTCTCTGTCAGGTGTCAGCCGCCATTGTGATTTAGACCGCGCTCAACAAAGTATATGATTTCACTTTGTTTGTAATTTTATTTAACTCGACACTGGCAAATTGTCGCGCAGTCCATTTACAAGAAACTGAACAAAGTAACAAGTTACTTCGTATTTGCTATATAAAACAGTTTTCTGTGTTTTTTTTTAAATAATAATTGGTGATAGTTCACAAAGATGGATGGGGACGAAGGTGGTGATATCCCGCAGTTATTAGGTACTGCAGTGGGGTTTACCTCAATATATCAATACATTTGAAGGTAAGTTGTTATATACATAAAAGTGTTTTGATAGTTGTTGTCCCGGCAGTTTTCGGCATCTTTATTTACATATTATTATTTATGTATATTTCAGTAAACAGTAACAATATCAACACTGGCGATGCTAGACAACAATCTAGTCAAAGAATTGATCGCTCCAATTGGAGACCGCGCCAAATTTTTGAGAAACCTGGAGAATTGGAAAAAATTAACTAGTAACCCAGAAGAGTGCGAAATGCCACCTACCAGCAGCAGCCCCGTAAGTATCTTCTACTTTTAACATGCTTCTATTAACTTCACCTCGAAGTAATTGGAACAAATCTTAGAAGGCGATTTTAACCAACTTAGAATTGTTGTATTGATCAGAAAATTTGCAAATGTATTGCAATCCTGATGATATAACAAAAATTGGTTTTATCAAGCTGCAGGGCTAGCTTAACTTATGAACATACAGAATGACATAAGAGCTTGGAACTTTAAGATCCGTATGAACGCCTTGCATGTTTTTGTCTTTGGAAAGCGGTGTGAACTAAAGAGCAATGAACGATTTAAACTTTTGATGATAAACTAGTATTTCCTTTCGGTCTGTGATGGGAATTCATAAATTTTCATTCTTAGTTCCTGACCGACACTAGCCTATTTATTTTACATAGGCTTGTGTTGTGTAGTACACTTATATAAGTAGTACGTACTTTTAATAACTTATAATTGTATTTTGCAGGCCCCTATGTTTGAAGACATGCTTAATCCCAAGCACAAACAAATACATAGTATTAGTGAATTTCTGGTCCCTCTAAGTAATAATGATACCTCTACCCAATCAAATGATTCCAACATCATCATCGTAGCAACCAAAAGTGAGGATCAGATGGCTACATCTAATGAGCATGAGGTGGCTACCACTATTGGAGATCAGGATATGACAATCTGTAATGAAGATGCATGTTTGGTAAGATGAATACTTCAAATAAAGACTACTTGATCTAAAAATAAAACAGACAGACATTATGTGCAAATAAAACTTCAATATAATTTCCTACCTAATTCTTTTAATAAATAGGTATTTTGTGTTCATTTCAGCCATTGAAAAATCTCCTCCTAAAATCAAATGAAGGACGAGGCCTGCTAAATTTATACTCTGAACAAGGCAAATTATCAAATAATGGGCGAAGAAAAATTTGTAATATAATAATCAAAGATCTTATGGATTATTAGAAGTTAAAGACATACTGGAACAACTGCAAATTCTTGACAAAGGCGAGTACCTACCTAGAATTTATAATAAGTTTTTTATATGGGTACAGGCTGTATTTTATGAGTATTCAAATTGTGTCCAGGCATTAAGACTGCGCCGACCGTCAGTGGCGCCCTCATCTGATTGTCGTTTATTTCTTAAAATCTAAAACAAATACCATAATTTTATAGATTTCATTTGTGAAAAAAAAACATATTTTTCAATAAAATAAGATTGACAGAAGTGTTCGTTTTAAACGTCATTTTTTTGTTTTTCATCCTCTTTGACTATATTTGCAGCACGCATTCAGTCAATTCTATGTCAAATGTCTTAAGGTTACATTTAAAAAGGTTACATTCGCTAGATTTTTATATGGTGGTTAAGAAATTTTAAATTTTCTAATTTTTCGCGCAATTTCCTTAATTTTTTCATTCATAAGAACCTTCTGCTGATAATAACGAACAGAACAAAAAAAGAATTAGCGAAATCGGTCCAGCCGTTCAGGCGTGATGCCGTGACCAAGGGAAATAGGGATTCATTTTTATATATGTATATAGATTATTTATGTATATTTCAGTAAACAATGTAACAATATCTACACTCTCGATGCTAGACAGTAATCTAGTTAAGGAATTTATCAATAAACTAAATTATATTAATTAATAAACTTGTAACTTGTTTTATTTTATTTAAATGAAACTATGTACTTTATTTGTTTTCTGATTTTTTATTTATATACGTGTATCTTTCCAGAAAGTGAAACGGATGAAGACATCCAGTGGCGCCAAACTGTACGGAACCTTGGCATTTAGTGACAGAGAAGTGGCATAGTACAGCTAAGAAAAGATTTAAAGAAATAGAAACTACGGAAATGACCATTGATGCATACATAAATAAATATTTCATTGTATTTGACTTTTGTATAAGAAGTAATAAAGATATGCGCTGATTAAGATTATGACAAGATTTTGAATGATTGTGATGATTATAAAATAAATGTTATTTTTCTATTTACCTACTTAATACTTTTTATTATTCCAGGAAACCTCAAACTACATAATGGAGCCGAAGCACGTGGGACGTCCTAATAACGAAAATGCCGTTAATCTTAATTTCTTTGATTTATTTTAAGTTAAAACTAGATAATCGAAGACAAGTAGAATTTATAATAAAAACGGGCATTTTTCATTAAAAGGCGTCACACTTACTGAAGGCTCTTTAGAGTTTAGATGGAGCGCTCGCAATCCAGTGTACTGGCAACACCAAAAATGGATTTCTATTGGGTTTAATAATTGAGAAAATACAGTTTAGGTTGCTTATACTAAGACGAACAAAATTGTATTTTTGTCCATTAAAAGCCTGAGAGGATCCGTTAGTGCTGCAAGTGCACTAGATTGCAGGCTCCACCTAAGCTAGTAGGTATTAAGTATATACGATACGAAACAGTAGCGGTAACAATACCTAGAATGCTACCATTACAATGTGTATTGTGCATGTTACAAAAACATAAAGTTAACATAACAATACTAAAAAGTTAGTGTTACGATACGAATAGTTAATGTTTACTAGATTGCTTAGTAGTCCATACAATCAGTCCGGTCATCTCTACTACTATGTATGGTTACATTTACATGGGTACTGTAACAGGCGCGTTATTTACCTTGTAGTGAGTATTACATTGCTTGGTCAGTTGCACTAAACATCTAGTTGTCATTAATAAATCTCTGGTAGATATAATAACAGAATGTTTTTTGTAAAGTAAACTCGTGGGTCTTGCTGTCACGACTGCAAACAGAAGTTCTAGTTGCAGTAGGGTTTTTTCTTGTATTGGTAGCCAGATTTTTCTCTGCGTGTATATTTTTCACTATCTCATTTAAATCTACTTTCATCCCTTTTTTTGAGTCATTATAATCGCATGAAACTCATAAATACCATTATGTTGTACCATTGCCATTTGCGTATAATACCTCCTTTATTTTAGACAAATGTTTTTTTCTTGGGCCTTTTAACATACTTATTGTTCGTAATAATAAACAACAAATCTATTAACATCCTAGCTGTAAGGGATATTACCCAAAACCATTATTAATTACATAACATCTCACTCTAAATGTATTGACATATATGTGAATTATTAAGAGAAATAATCACACTGACGACAAGAAAACTAACCATCTTATCTGCCCTCGTTAGTGCTTATGAATTGAACAAAAGCTATATTTTCTCAGATACTGTATCTTCTAATAAACATTTATACATATAACAGTAAAAGTACAGAAACATTTATATTTATATGTTGAACTATACAGATGGAACAATGGTTGAACAAAGAAACAAAGTTCTAACGTTCATATCTCTGATCAAATGATATTATCACGAGTTTATCCAGGATTCAACGACTGTATTCAATGACGCTTTATTTCTTTTCATAATCTTCTCAGGCTCAATCTATCGTTTTTAGTTTCTATGAATAATGGGAAAAAAAAATTACATCACCTGTAGCTTTGGTATCCGATGATCCTGGGCGTTACAAAAACAATATATTTTTGCTGTAATACCACTTCTGAACTATAAAATCCTTTATTCTTGTACTGATATTTGCGATATTTGCATTAAAAATCCAATTTTAGAATTAACGTAAATTTATTTTCTTTGTCTGTTACACTCAAGCGCCGAACAGAAAAGTGAGTCATTCGAATGGCCGTCCGTAGCGGGTACAACCAAATACAAAGTAGCTCTGCGTTCCGTGCTACGTTTATCCACAGACTGGTTCCCAACATACTATAGATGCTTGCTATTTATTGTTAATATAGTTATATTTACATGATGAGCGTTACAATAGGCCCCATATTTTGTACCTAACAAGTTTATAGATATTTTGTTGTTTGTTCTGTTTATAAATAAATAATCCTAAAACCTAGTAATCACATTATACGTTTTCCCGTAGTTTTATTGTAAGGAAAAAACATGGGTCAGTCAGTAATGTTGACAGGAAAAATATACAGTTCAGTTAGCAAGGCAGATTGATATGAAATATGCAGGAAACTGTAGCAATGTTCTGTTATTTCTTGGACTTTAGGAAGCTGGACGTACCTATCTGAATTAATGTAACAATAACGTTTATATTACATAGTATAACGTTATGTAACTTTTTAAATGAATAGCACGCGAGTAAATAATTGAACGTAAATCTATGTACCTAAATAACTTTTGTTCTTCATTGTATTTGCTTAGCACCGGGCTGTCTAAGTTCAAGAGCAGCAAAAACTGCTTTTTTTGTCAGACGGAATACAGTGTGACCTTACTGCTAAGATCTTCTGTCAACTTGATATAACAAAGAGTTCACAATCGAGCAGTCTACCCCAAAATCTACCTCCTAGTTAATGATGACAGGGTTCGGTTTTAAATATAACAAAATTACGTGATATCTATGAGGTTCAATATCTAAACGAGTCTACGCAGACTTGTCGATAAAAAAAAAAGAATACCTATCTAGGACAAAGATCACTTTTACGAGGTAGTACTCGTATCTGCTAAGTATAAGTACCTATACCTATAGATACCTATAGAGCGGATGTGACCGAACCTTGACCTCGTCTACGCAGACGAGGCTCCGCGTGCTCGCGCCTCCAAGAGCCATGGAGTTAAATTATTATAAATCTTATTTTTATAATAGGTATATGCCTAATACATTCTTAAATGGTATTAAATCGATCACACCACGTCCCGAGGCCGACGGAACGTCGAAGAAGCGACTTAATAAGTCATACGTCAGTTTTATCGACGGAAATGTTTCATTACACACACATAAATTAAGAGTCATGAATTCACTAGTAGAAGAGCATTCCACTAGTAGTTTTAATCGGATAATGCTCTTATTAAACAACTAGAGATCTGAGTCAAAGAATTTTGTGAAATAAATCATGTTATGGTGTTCTCAAGGTCATTTATAAGAAACGATCTAAAGGTTTATTAAGTTTCTCGATGTCGGGGCTCGGGGTGGCATCCATCCAAGTATCGATCTGCGAAGAGTGGGCCATCATAGTCCCCTTTAATGCAACAATAGAGACCTCAGCGCCGCGCGGAATGCCGGCCGCCGTTCCTAAGCGAGAAATGAGAAATTCCTCTCCGACGTGACGTGACTCGCCTCGGCATACTTCTCAATCCAAGCATGCTTTGGTCCGCCAATTTCGACAAGTACATTAACTATAAGTAAGTCGCTAGCTGCTATTTACGAAATAGCTCGTCATTGCAATGGCGTCGCGACGGAGGTACCTAGATTATCGTTTAGTTTCCCTGTTCACGGGTGTGATGTTGCCCTTAAAGCAACCATAAGAAAATATTTAGGTGAAATTATTATAAAGTATGATATTATGATCTATTATTAAGGCCTAGTACGCCCTAACAGCCCTAGGTTAACGCTCGAAATGTTTAAGAGCTTGTTGATCGTTCTTTCAGTTTTACTATACTTAGAATATTACTTAATATTACTTAGAAAGCGTTTTCTATGGTTGAATTGAAGTAATGTATTTAATACTAGCGGCCCGCCCCGGCTTCGCGCGGGTAATTATTCAAATTAGTTTATTTTTCTTTTTATTATTTTTCCCGGTATTTATTATAATTTTTCTCGCCGTAAAAACCATCAGTGAACTCCAACAATCATTTAAAAAATAAAATTGGCCAAATTGGTCCAGGCGTTGTTGAGTTATGCGCTTAGCAACACATTTTGCGATTCATTTTTATATACATATAAGAAGATTATCTGGCTGCATCAAACAATGTTCCAGAAGAGCTACTTTGAGTTGACTCTAAGTTATACATACATACTTCTTACTATAGATGCATTAAAGTATGAATTAATTTATGGATGTGCTTTACTGTTAAAATATGGCCATGTATGCATGTATATTAAATTATTATTTAATTTAACGGAATACCATTTGCTGGAATCGAAATTCAATCTTTAGTAAGTGAAGTGTGTTGTGTAGAATAGTGTAATGATCAAAATAATTTGTCTTAGTCATTGTTATCTGATAATATACATGTACTCATACATACCTAATTATTATTATCTGCTTGTAATGTTAATATTTTATAATCTTATCTATGTATATAGGTTATATACATGGATATAGAATAATAATAATAGCTAGGTTTAGCATCAAATCACTGTGACTCTGACAGCATAAATGTGTGAGATAAGGGTGATGTTTAGTTCGATAATTTAATGTCTGTCAAAGGTAACAAACAAAAAATATTCAATATTTAAAATTCGCCACAGGCACTAAGATTTAGGTTCTCCGAGTCTCCATCTCCAATAAAATTAATAACTTCAACAGAATGCATACACAGGTAGACTAGATTTTTTAAATATATTATTTAGAATATGTAATAGCTGGTCAACATGGCAGCGACTTTGAAGTTGCTGCAAGTTGGTGTTGATTTATGTATTTTGTCATTTTGCAGAAGACATCAGTTTTAATGGTAATTCTTGTGCTCTTTGCCTAACTAACCTAATATAAATAACCTAACAAGTCTTTAAAAAGGTGTTACATTATGTGTGCACGCAATGATCAAATAAATGGCTGAAAAGTTTCTGTAATATAGTAGCTGGCAAGTCTCGATCAATCAAAGTTGCTGCGTGTGAACTAGCTATAAAAAAAGATGAATATAATTATGTAAATGCAATACAAGGCTATTCATATTTTTAAATAAGTAAAAGTAACACTAATTTATACTTAATTATTTAGAACAATAATCTAAAATGGGTGTTTTCTATGTATATAAAGTAGGTATGTATGTATGTATTTAGAAAAAAAAATGTAACTATACAGTATGTCAGTCAACCCCCATAGTACAAGCTCCGTTTAGTTTGGGGATAGGTGATGCTGTGTGAGTAATCTGGAAATATTTATAAAGTATTTCTAGAACATACTATCATATAGGTAAATGTTATAGTTAATAACCTAAATATTAATTTGCAGTTTATTCTGGAAAGCTTTATTTCTTCATCAGGTTAATTAACCTGATTAATCGTAGGTGAAGTAATTAGTGAAAGTACAATAGCATAATAATGAATTTATTGTATTGAGGGGCTAGTTACTTTATTTATTTGACCTGACCTGACCTATAACAACAGAATGTATAAATATGGGGAATGCACAATAAAAAATTGACTTCCTCAATTAAATGAGGACCTCAAAAAACAACATGGGAAATGCATATAACACTTGTTGGTTTTTCTTTAAAGAGTAAATTAAAAATCCACCAAATGTAGGCAAGAATTTATAAAGTTAGATTATGGCTTTGATAATAATTATCAATTATCAACATGCAGCAGCTATCAAATTTATAAGTAATGCATTTTTTGTAATTATTATTATTAGTAAATATTAGTAAGAATCTTAATATAATAGTGATCCCAAAAACTCCCAGATTGAGTTGTTTATAAAAGTTATCAATATACTGAATCATCCTTAAAATTTTGGGATATCTTTTCTCATGTATCACATTTGCACGAAAATGTTGGTAAGATGTCGCTAAGATGCAGGTAGAGTTAAATTATCTATAAAATAATATATTGGATTTATTTTAAATTGATAAGTATACTAAACTTAATTTTTCCTTTGAGTTCTATAAACATAATCAAATAAGCAAGTTAATTTAATTTATTGTGTTGAAGTCTGGCATGTATACCTAATAATTATACACGAATATGATGAATGATATATATAATTGAGATAAAGACTGACCTCCAGCAAGAACGGGGTGACGTCGTACACAGAGTTGTGGATGATGAGCACGGCGTCGTTCCGCGTGTTGCGGCTCTTCAGCTCCTCGCGCGTGAACAGCTGCACCTCTCCAACCTGTTGTTCCATCTTCACTAGCTGGTTCTAACTTTACGTCAACTATGTACTGTTAAGTGCTCACTGCCACGCTGACTACCTCAGACTCTATAGCAGAACACTTCCTGAGGATGGACGAGTTTTACTTTTGGCTGATTCTACTTCGTTTCAACAATGAGCAAGGCTCGAAACAGAAACAAATTGATTGAAATAATATTTTACAACCACAACAGACCAACCAACAACCTACCACCCACCAGTGAATTCTGTACTTGTCTGACTTGAGTGACTTGACTTAACTTTTTGCTGTGTTGTGTGCTACTAAGTAGGTATGTCACTGTCACATAATCAGTTTCCACCACACTCCATACACTCCTCATGGCAGTGCTGCCAGCTGAAGACCTCACAATCTCCGGGTAAAGTCAAGTTCTTATTACGTGGAGGGCTTCAGTTCAGTTCAGTTCCTAATATTGGCTTTGGCATCGCGCGCTTGCCAAATGCTACGACTTGCCTTGCCAGTGTCATTCAATTCTGTTACTTGAAAAAATTCTAATTATTCTATGGCTTTAAGGAATTTCAGTCGCTCGTTTTTGTAACGACTGTCAATGTATCAAAAATAGCCAATCTTTAGACATAGCAAGTCAATTGAGTTCAATTTCATAAAATTGGACTCTGCGCTTTATGCGTCAGTTTGCCAGTGTCAAGTTAAATAAAATTCTAAATATAAAGTGAAAAAGATGTTTACTCAATAACTGTCAATGACTGACTGACAGAGATTGCTCTATAATGATGACTCTAGCCAGTCGCCATCAAATAAAAGAAGAAGAAGACTCTAGCCATAGCCAGTCACAGACGCCACCAAAATAAAAATAAGTAGGTAGGTATACTTCTCAATTATAGAAACTTTTATTCATGTTCATCTGTATGTATTGACTTTTTTACTCTGAGATGGTGAAACAACCCATAAGAGTTCGCTTAATGCTGATAGAGCAAAAATATACGGCACAAGAAAGCTCTTAAAGGTTGACTGGCATTGTGTTACTGATGCTATATGTTCATCATAAGTGCCATTGATTAAAATTAAGCTTCAAAAAGGAACAAGTATTCAAGTATATTTTTTAATAAGCTAATATAACTAGAAGGAAAGAATAACAAGTACATATCTATTCTGTATAGTCTAAATGTAATCACTAAAACTATTAAGTAACTTAAACTTTCACATGTGCCTCTGCAATATCTTTCTGTTTATGTGTCCCATCACAGAAAGGTCGTAGTTTAGTCTGTTTACAATTGCATAACCAGTAGTCTTTGGTTTTTTCCACAGTAAACCGAACAGGTCTGAAACAAATAACAAATCAAAGTCATCATTTGTTTGCAATGTGCATGTGTCTAAGTTTTGTAAAACCAAACTATGGAAATAAATGTTTTTGTATCTTGTATCTAATAAATAATACTTAGTAAGTTATTTGTGAACAAAAATGGTTGGAAATAGGGCCCAATAATTAGAAATATTTTATTATATTCCAGTGATATTTTTCAAAATATTTTTTAGACCAATCCAAGACTGTCAAACACTCTATGAAATACATATCAAAAGATTTTATAAATATTATGTTATAATAACTTTTAACTTACCTCTGTGCAACTTTCAAGTAGACGTCTTTGTGAGTACCATCACATAATGGTTGGGTCTTGGACCGTCCACAAAGACACCAGTGGTATGTTTTGCCAGCTTCTAGAGATAACTTGAATGGTTTCTTGTCATAAATAATTCCATTACTTGTTTGTTGAGGTGCTGAGTAAACTTTTTCCAAGGGATTATTAGGGATTTCGGGTTTTGGTGCTTTCGTTACATAGTTTACCTGCAAGGAACTTTATATAAATAAAATGGTACTTTACTCAGACAGGCAACATTATAACCTTCAAGCAATGTTATTTAACTAAATTACTTACACTACGCAATTTAGGGAATATTATGTTACGGAGAGTATTTTTGGCGAACATTATTGATGTTTTTATGATAGGGTGCTTCTGTAATTATAGTTTAAAATTAAATTATGAAATGAAGGAAATTCGAAGACACCTTATCTTCCGAATTTGATTTTTGGTTGACGTTATTTCTACGCTTTGATAAGTATGATAGGTTGAATAGAGTAGGTATTAGCCACATTTTCTGGAAAACTTCCGACTATTATATTTACAAAAAACGCAGTGCCTATATTCTTTTTGCTTACAATTATAAAATCAGTATGGTGAGGGCTTAGAGTATCTATCTAAATGGTGAGGGCAACCGCATTCGTGTTCATTTCTGGCTAGATGTAATCATTTTAGTTTATTAATTGGTTTAAAAACTAATATTTTCTTCTTCTTTTATTTCGATGGCGTCGCGGTCGTCCGTGACTGATACTATAAAATAGTATAGTTAAAATATATCATCATCATAAAATCAAATATATCTGATGAGAGATCGTTAAATTATTAATAATATTTTTGGACAAAAAAACCTCAAAAACCATCAAATCATGGTATGTTACCCGTTTTAAATCATAGTAATATTTTTGGAATTGTAACGATCGATTTAAACAGCTGATTCTATGTTTCAAAGTCATATTGTTAATGTTGACAGTGTAATAATGTACGAGAATGTGTAGATTTAGCTCAACAACTCAACTCAAACGCAATTGAATTTACACCACATCAGAAAGCCAATTTTATGCACATGTTATTGAGAATCGAGGATGTTCTTTTCATTTAGTTCACGTTAACTTACCAGGGAATGAGATTCTTTTCATGGTAAAAAATAGTAACTCTAAGACCACTGATTATAATATACATCTTCTAGTGCAAGTTAGTTTCTTCCGTCGTCTACGTCTATTGTATTTTGAGATGTCCAGATCCAGGGGTATAGAAGTAAAAGTCCAAAAAGAAGTATTGCAAACCCAAAAATATGGGCTGAACGAAATTTTAAAACAGAACGCCGAGGAGGAGTCCTCAGACTCCAAAGAGGATGCTGAAAGTGAGTTGAGTATGACCGCTGACATGGTATTTAATAGCGGTGCCAACTTGTCATGACTATGGATACGGTTTGCAGAGAGTCAGATCGCGGAGCTGGTGTCGAAGCTACCGGCGCTGGACGAGATATTTAGCGTGCACCGCAAGATCGGCGAGGGCACGTTCAGCTCGGTGTACCTGGGCTCGCTGCGGCGCCAGGCGAGCCTGCCGCCCGCGAGACGACGTTGGTTTGCCATTAAGCACCTGGTGCCCACCGCGCACCCCGCCCGCGTCCAGCATGAGCTGCGCTGCCTCATGGACATGGGGTTGGTCTACTATTATATCACTATATTAATAACAGTCAGATTTAAAAACTACTGAACAACTACATGATAATGTGGGCCAACATGTTAATGAGTAATTTAAAAAATTAAGTATAAAGCCCTTACCATATTTTTTTTAAGCAGATTTTTTTAATGTTTGCAAAATGTAAAGAAAACACTAAGATTATAAGTGGAAATAAATGCAATTGAATTTAGACTCCAAACATCTCACCTGCTTATAGATTGAAAACGAACAAAAAACTTTTAACTATAGAATTTAATGTTGCCTGGTCACTATGACAATAATAAACATGTATTATTAGTTGACAGCCTAAAGAATTGTTGTTCTTATTTCATGAATAATGTTAATATTATTCATAAAAATATGACATGTGTAAGAAAGAGGTGAGTGTTGAGATGACGGGTCATAGAGGCAAATGGAAGCAGAAAACATGTTGTGTCGACCCCACGTGATGTGGGATAAGGACAGGAAGATGATGATGTTGATGTGCACAAATAGAGCAGAGTGAGAGCAATATAATATCAGGTCAAATAACTGAAAACAACACACCTGACTCAGACTTCAAACATCAACCATGTTATTAGTTTAAGTAGTGACCAGTATCTTGAGCTGTTAGCATTGCCCTTACAATCATATTTAGATATTTCAATATTTTGTGTCTTATTTTGACTGAATAGTTTCAAAAAATTTATAGATTAAGCATCTACTCTGGCCTTGTAGTCAATTAATTATGTTACCAACCATAAAGCTAGAATTTTATTTGTATATGTTAGAGTTTGGATTTTTAAGTATTAAGTTCTGCAGACAAAGCAAATTTTAAAATAATTATTTTATTTTATTTCAGGGGCAAGCACAACGTCATAGGAGTGGATCTGTGCCTTCGTCATTTGGACACCATCGTTTTTATCATGCCATACATACCTCATAGGAAATTTTCAGTAAGTACTTGGAAAGGTTTATAGATGTTGTAACATGGTCAACAGGTCAAAGAAAGCTGGGAGATAGGTGACCTAATAACCTATTGATTTACCTCCATATAGTTCCCGATTTTTTAAACCCCCAACAAAAAAGAGTGGTGTTATAAGTGTCTGTCTGTCCATCTGTCTGTCTGGGACATCATAGCTCCCGAACGGATGGAGCAATTTTAATTTAGTTTTTTTTTGTATGAAAGGTGAGTTTGGCCCTATCTAATCGAAAATCGATTGACCCGTTTAAAAGTTATGAGGCTAAAAGTGGGGAATGAAAACCGAAAATCTGCAAATATACTCGAGTGCGGTATCAAATGAAAGCCCATCGCGTGCACATTACAAAATAGTGTTACTTTTACTTTTAAGTGAACTATGGTTCTGGAATCGGTGGTTTTATTAATTGTAAATTTTTTTGTATCACCGACTTGAATTATAAAAACTGATATGATGAGAAAAATGTTTATACAGGCGTCGTGATTTTTGGAACAAATACAGCTGAATAGTGGCCGGTACTTAAAATAAAATAAATGTATAACTTTGGGCTTTAATGAAAGTTCCATAAGAAACCGCTATTAACAATTTCATTTCATAACTAACAGGTCCTAAAGACTGCGTTAATCCATACTAATATTATTAATGCGAAGGAACAAAATACAAAAATATTTATTTATCAACACACACGTTACAATTTCACTTAGCAGTTGTCCCCGCGCGAGGCGAGCCTGTATTGCGGGAGACCTGTTACAATTTGTTTTAACCGGTTAAAGAAAAAGTGCATGAAAAACAAAGGAAGTGACAAAATAGGAGAAATTATAAAATAACCTAAGATGACATTTTCAATAACATCAAGACATTTTTAAATATTTTTTTTTATATATGAGAAGCATTCACTAAAGGAAAGGGAAGGGAATATATTAGGGACACTGCTTATTCCTCTTTCAAGCAAGAAATACTCAACTGATTTAAATTATATTTGGTACACGGATTCTCTAGAGCCTGAAAGACCCCATAGGCTATTTTTTATCGTGCAAAAAGTAATCCCGCGGGTAAATCCATTATAACGCGGGTAACGCCGTGGGGCACTACTAGTTGTGTAACACTTTATTAATGAATGATTGATTGATGAATAGCTGTTGCCTGCGTGTAGGAGTACGTGGGGTCGATGGGCGCGGGCGAGGTGCGCGGCTACATGCGCGCGCTGCTGGCCGCGCTGCGCCACGTGCACTCCTTCGGCGTCATCCACCGCGACGTCAAGCCCAGCAACTTCCTCTACGACCGCGACAACAGACGGTACACAACCACCTTGATGTTGCCTGCATGTAGGAGTACGTGGGGTCGATGGGCGCGGGCGAGGTGCGCGGCTACATGCGCGCGCTGCTGGCCGCGCTGCGCCACGTGCACTCCTTCGGCGTCATCCACCGCGACGTCAAGCCCAGCAACTTCCTCTACGACCGCGACAACAGACGGTACACAACCACCTTGATGTTGCCTGCATGTAGGAGTACGTGGGGTCGATGGGCGCGGGCGAGGTGCGCGGCTACATGCGCGCGCTGCTGGCCGCGCTGCGCCACGTGCACTCCTTCGGCGTCATCCACCGCGACGTCAAGCCCAGCAACTTCCTCTACGACCGCGACAACAGACGGTACACAACCACCTTGATGTTGCCTGCATGTAGGAGTACGTGGGGTCGATGGGCGCGGGCGAGGTGCGCGGCTACATGCGCGCGCTGCTGGCCGCGCTGCGCCACGTGCACTCCTTCGGCGTCATCCACCGCGACGTCAAGCCCAGCAACTTCCTCTACGACCGCGACAACAGACGGTACACAACCACCTTGATGTTGCCTGCATGTAGGAGTACGTGGGGTCGATGGGCGCGGGCGAGGTGCGCGGCTACATGCGCGCGCTGCTGGCCGCGCTGCGCCACGTGCACTCCTTCGGCGTCATCCACCGCGACGTCAAGCCCAGCAACTTCCTCTACGACCGCGACAACAGACGGTACACAACCACCTTGATGTTGCCTGCATGTAGGAGTACGTGGGGTCGATGGGCGCGGGCGAGGTGCGCGGCTACATGCGCGCGCTGCTGGCCGCGCTGCGCCACGTGCACTCCTTCGGCGTCATCCACCGCGACGTCAAGCCCAGCAACTTCCTCTACGACCGCGACAACAGACGGTACACAACCACCTTGATGTTGCCTGCATGTAGGAGTACGTGGGGTCGATGGGCGCGGGCGAGGTGCGCGGCTACATGCGCGCGCTGCTGGCCGCGCTGCGCCACGTGCACTCCTTCGGCGTCATCCACCGCGACGTCAAGCCCAGCAACTTCCTCTACGACCGCGACAACAGACGGTACACAACCACCTCCCACTAACTTGGCATTATGAGAGCCTGAGAGCCCAGCATCTCACCGAATCGACCTGTTCCGCCTGTTACGTGGGATCTGTTCATCATGTGTTCTCACCATCTGTATCTGGTCCTATTTTATATCTTTCTCTTGTTTGTACAAACATATTTTTACCACAGACTGTGAAATATCCTACTTATTTATTTATTTAATGGGACCACTAACTAGAAAATATACTTAAGAATACGATACAATGAATTACATTCTAGTGCTACCTAAATTTCAGGTAGTCACAGCAAGTGCAATATATATTTACACAACTCAACTGTATTATTTACTAATATTAGTAAATAATACAGTTTGCGTTCTAGTAATTTTGTGGAAAAATCTATTAGGCGAAGCCCGATTTCTATGAAATTCGCCAAGGATGTAGATAGCTATTGTCCCAGTAAAAACAAGGTGGAAAGCTAGCACTCTATAGTACGTGTATAAGAATAAGAACGAGGATAATTATACTCCTTTCCATAAAATATGGTGTACAACTGTAATATATAAGTTAATATATGCATTCTAATCTTACTGATAAATATAAGGCTTTTGTATTTTATTTATAACTTTAAAACTCTTAGAACAAGTTAGCATTGAACAATGATCACTTCATATCGTGACAGTATTATATATATATATATATATATATATAGTCCTCCACATCGATTTCGATGACGGCGACCTTTGCTTTATTTTCTATTATGGGCTCTTATGTGACTGGCCAGACCAAACTTTGACTTAAACACCCTGCGGCATGTTTGGCAGTGGAGCTGACCAGCGGAGTTGTAGGTGTAGGTGTAGAAGGGCTTTGGTCTACTTTTGGTAAGTTGGCGGTTTTCGTCAAGTCTTTGAAGACGATCATCTTCAAAAGACTTTATCTTGGTAAAGATGGCAGAGCGCCAAGAAGACCTTTGGGAAGCGAGCTCCTCCCAACAGTCCGGGTCAATATTACATGCAGTTAGGTGTCTTTTAAGCACGTCCTTATAACGCAGATGCTGACCACCGTGACTCCTCTTACCTTCAGCCATCTCTGAATAGAAGACAGCTTTAGGTAACCGGCGATCATCCATGCGAAGGACGTGACCACACCACCTGAGTTGCCGCTGCATTAGAAGAGCTTCCATACCGTACATTCCGGAACGACGCAGGACCTCAGAATTGGGAACATGATCCTGCCACTTAATCCTTAGGATAGATCTTAGACATCTTAGGTGATATGTGTCAAGTTTTTTTATGTCTGTTTTATAAAGGCACCATGTCTCCGCCCCGTACAAAAGCACAGGTATGATTAGCGCTTTATAGACACTAATCTTCGTCTCGAGCTTGAGATCATGGGACTTCCAAACTCGATCAGTGAGTCTTCCAAAATTAGCAGCGGCGTTAGCGATTCGGTAGGGGATCTCCGAAGCCAATGTGTTATCAGAGCGAATCTGACTTCCAAGATATTTGAAGTGTGTAACTTCCTCTAGTGGATTCCCGTCTAGGTTTATGTCCGTTAGATCAGATTGACCACCTCTTGGTGCTTGTTTGAGGATTTGTGTCTTGGAAGTACTTATGACTAAGCCGAAACGTTGACATGATTGATGTAAGCAGTTTAAGTAGTTTTGGAGATTTTCAATGTTGTCGGACATGAGGCAGATGTCATCCGCGTATAGAATCTCAAGAATGGGGATTCTTTGAACTTTTTTCTTAGCCCTAAATCTCGCAATATCAAAAACACCTCTCTCCGTCCTAACATTGAGCTGAATCATGCCACGGCAGCCCTTCAGTGCATCTCTTACAACTACTGCGAAATATATGGCGAAAAGTGTAGGCGCCATGACACATCCTTGCTTGACTCCGCTAGTAATTGGTATTTCCTCAGAGAGTTCATTTTCGTGTTGAACCTGCGCTTTCATGCCAAGGTGGAATTGGCGGATGAGGTTGATGAACTTCTTTGGATAACCATACTTCTTGAGAACCAGCCACAAGGCCTCCCGTGGAACACGATCAAATGCCTTTTCTAAATCTACAAAACACATGTAGAGCGGCTTCTGATGTTCAAGACTTTTCTCCTGAAGTTGTCTTACCACAGCGAACGCAGTATTAACAGTATTAACCATGTTAAGAAACCGATGCGCTGTCGTGAACTAACAGTCTGTCGGTCGCTTTAATGAAACACAGTATATTCTTACCATTTTTACTTTCATGCTTTCGTTTCTTCAGGATTGGGATAGAAAAAGGTAAGTAACTTAGTGTAATTATTTAGTAGTAGTTTAGTAATTATTCCGTGTCAACTAACAATAGCCCGAAGGTTTTGGCAAAAGTTAAATTTGGCACACCAGTTTCTGATTGAGATGAAGTTTTACGCTCGATACAGACCGAGACAGGGCGAGGGCGACATGGCGCTCTCATCTCGCTCTCGCTCTCGGCCGATCTTGGTCCCTTGTCGGTTTTTGCTCAAGGATCTCGTCGAGTCTCGAGAGGAAAAGGAGACCGAAACTATAAACACTCAACTCGTTTCTTTTGTTGCACGCCGAGACTCTCAACGAGAGGCTCTCGGCGCGTGTTTACAGCAGGCATTACTCGCATTCGCAAAAATAAATTCCATCGACTTCAGACTGTTCTATTGTAACTGTTTGTGGTCTATTAAATGTACCTCTGTAATGTATGTATATGAGCGGGTGCGTGCAGGTACCTGTTGGTAGACTTCGGTCTGGCGCAGCGCTTGACGCCCCCCGCCCCCGCCCCCGCGCCCGCTTCCGCCACCGCACCCGCACCAGCGCTGCCGTCGCGTAAGCGTCCGCGAGACGAGGTCAGTGGTCCATCCTTTATTTTATAATTCCTGCATGCTCTCTGCTCCAAGCAGCGGGGGCAAGCTTGCTCTAAAAGCAGTTTTAATTATTAAAAGTAAAGAAATTTATCTAAAGCTGACATTGCATTTAAATTCGTTGAGCGGTTTGAAAGATTTAAGCGAACTATCAGCGGAGGTGACTTAATTTTTTACTTGTTATTGTGTTTTTACCTATATTGCAGTATATAAGCAGCTGACATAATACGATGGCTCCTAAAATACATTTTATAAACGTGTCCTCAATTTTATTGCTGGTAACAGCTGTTTTGGTAACAATACATTTTTTTTTCTTTTTTTTTTTTTATTGTTGATAAGCCTTCATTTGACCACAATCTCACCTGATGTAAAGTGAAGATGTGGTCTAAGATGGAGCATGAAGGCCTAGAAGATGGCTTCTCCGGACCACATTACGAAACACGAAAAAATCGCTTCACGCACTGGCCCAGCCCAGAGGGTGGTGACAAGCCGCGGCCGAAGCCTCCCACCAGAGACTGTTCTTAGCACCACCCGGAGGTCACGTGTAAGGATTCAGAGGGTTACCACTTACGGACGTGAACAGACAAAACCTCCATTTTCATTTTCAATGAAAGTAGCAGTATCTGAGGAAAGTGTATCTGATCCTAAAAACTGAATTGCCGATTTGATGCGCCGTTCCCGATCAACACGATTTTCTTCTCCTACTGTTTCTCACCACAATGTCGTGTCGCCAGCAGAACGCGGCGTGCCCCGCCGCGAAGCGCCTCGCCCTGGAGCCGAGCGCGCCGCGCGCCGCGCCCGCCGCCGCCGCCGCCAAGGTGGGCCCAACGCTACATCCATTACCAAGTCTACGACCATGTTATCGATCGACATAATTCAGACACGTCAGAAAAACACAAATACCCGTAAAGGGTAATTTATCACTCTCTTATTAAACATTATGACTTAAAACGGGAACAAACCATGATTTGACTCTTTTTGAGTTTTCCGATTATGCTGCCTGTTACTCTGAGGAAACTTTTAATTTTTCAAAGGGGCTTTATAATTTGAACATGTAACACCGCTACCGTCTCTTGCGGCAGATGGCCCCGCCGGCGGCGTGCGCGTGCGGCGGCGCCGGCTGCGCGCTGTGCGCCTGCGCCTGCGCCGCGCGCGCCGCGCTCTGCGCCGCCTGCGCCGCGCGCCCCGCCGCGCGCGCGCCCCGCGCCGGCACGCAGGTGACACGCTGATGATTTCACTATCTATTAAAAAGGCTAAAAGTATTACCATTACCTTGCTTTAACACGGTTTCTAACTAGCGCAGAAGGTAAAATCCTAAAGCTTGCATTAGTTTTTTTTTGACGTGACAACGTCTTATAAATTGGTTTGCCGGGTGACACTTCAAGAAACTGCGTTACGCTCCGCTCACGTTATGCGCTCACAATGAGAGCGAGTGAGAGGCACGCGTCCCTTCCACTCGGGCATGGTTAGCCCGCCTAAGAGCGAGAGAGACAGAGTGAGAGAGATAGGCATACACACCGGTTCATGTTCATCCTTCTTCCTACTATACGAATGAATATTCACATTAAAATTATTTTACCACTCAAAGTCGTTGTCACGTAAAACTTTCGCCCGTATACCGACTTTACAGGCAACCAATTTTTTTTTATAATTGATTGATTGAACACACTAGCGACCCGCTTCGGCTTCGCTCGGGTGCAACACTGAAACCAAATACTGGTTGGCAAAAAATATGGACACGAAAGCGCTACGCAGCGGTAGGCGGGCTCGTTATCTCTAACCCACAGCGCTAGTTATATACTGGGCTGACGCTCAGCAAGTTATTTATCACTTCCGCCGAGACGCACAAGTTTCTTTTTTAAATATGAACCTGTCTGTAACGTAGCACCGTAACGTATCAGGGCTACCGTCCGCCGGAGGTGCTGCTGAAGGTGCCGGCGCAGGGCGTGGGCGTGGACGTGTGGGCGGCGGGCGTGGTGCTGGGCGCCGCGCTCACGGGCCGCTACCCGCTGCTGCGCGCGCCCGACGACGGCGCCGCGCTGGCCGAGCTGGCCGACCTGCTGGGCACCGCCGCGCTGGCCCGCGCCGCCGCGGCCATGGGTGAGTGTGCGCCGGCGAGTAGGCACCTCGCGCCCCCCGATACTGAGCCTGTGTGCCCGCAGGACGGCGCGTGGTGACGTCGGTGTGGCGGCGCGGCGTGTGCGTGCGGCGGCTGGCGGCGCGCCTGCGCGGGACCGCGCCGCCCGCGCCACCGCGCCCGCGCGCCTGCGCCCACTGCGCGCGCCCGCCCTTCGGCTGCGTGTGCCGCGACCCCGCGCACCACGTACGTGCGACACAGCGCTCTCGACGCGTCGAACGCGGCGGAGAGTACAGAGGTGTGTGTGTTTGCAGCCGGAGCGGTGGAGCCCGGGCGTGGAGATCGCGGGGTTCCCGGACAGCGCGTTCTCGCTGCTGGCGCGGCTGATGGAGCCGGACCCGGCGCGCCGCCCCTCGGCCGACGAGGCGCTGCGGCACCCCTTCCTGGCGGAGCCGGAGGGCGACGGTGCCGCCCGCTAGGGCTCGTATCGGGGCGCGGCTCCTCCGCCGGGCTCGGTCCGAGGGCGCCGTCCCGCTGGCCTCCGCTCATCGCCGGCGGCGAAACTTAGACTGAAGATGGGGTCGATCGTCGGGGGTAACTTTTAAACGTTCGAAGACTTAGCCTCACGATTGATTAAGATCCGAAAAAAAATCCTGGTACGTGGTATGGAATAGATGGTGGCAGGAATAGATAGGTTTGAGACCGACTCCGCTGCGCGAGGCCCCGGGTACACTCGAAGAGATATCGATTAGGAACAGGTATGTGATTCCATTTTTTCTCTCGCACCAGAGAGTTTGAAAACAGCACCATCATCATCACCAGCACACATTTAATGTTACAATATTCGATTCGATACGCCAGGGCGGTGAATTGAGGCCTCATCTCTCTCGTCACGTGAAAAGTCCCAGTGCCGCCGCAATGGGAACGTAAATAAGGTTACATAAGCTAAAACTGTATACTAAATTATTTAAAAACAGTTTATTCCTTCACTATTACCTAAAGAATCATGCAATTGACTGTTGTATGCGGCCTTCGTTGCATAATGCTTGTACGGACGTGTCTAATTCCTGAAGATAGGCGCCGCCGCGTGTCGTCGCTGACTCGAGCCAACGCGGTCGGGGGCCGTCTCCACCAGCGGACGAATCGCAACGATGTTGTCGTCGAGCCACGTATTTCTATTTATTTATTTATATAAAGAAAAATTTACAGCTAAAATTTACACTATATAACTAACCTAGTAGCAACAGAATGCTATTTAAATATTTTCACGGATAATATACAACAAAAATGTGAACACGACTCAATGGACATAATGAACAATACAATATAATAACACAAGAAACCAAAAACCTATTAAATTACCTATTTACTAACAATAAAAAAAACTATTTGCTAGTCGCTGCCTGACTGAGTTGACTCTTGGACTACAAAATGCCTGTATTGCTTATTGAATACGTCACTAGTTCGCCAAAAAAATTAATTTTGCCTATAGTTTGTACCGACGACAGGAGTATGAAGAATGGCATATTTGGCCTAGTTTCGATGGCGCATGGATGAAAATCTTACTTAGTAGTCAATGACAATCAATTAAATTCGAGGTTATTGAAGTAGAAACGTTATATCGGCTATTTCGCGACGTGTCGGTCGCTCGTGGCGATTGGCGTACCTGACGATGTAACCGCGTCCTCGTCGTGACCCGCCCGTGGAGACGGCCCTAACTGTCGGCGCTCATCCAAGGCTCGTAAAGTGCCAGCGGTCTAGTTCCAATGCATAATGGGTACTTAATATCCACATAACTGCGCTGTGCCATTTCAGTCTCACTTGCAATAAAAATAAAGCCTTCTATTTTATCTGGGACAAATGGACACGATCTATAAATAGGTCTTTAGCTGACTCTTTGCAATAACCACGAGCCTATATGTCAGTAGTAAATCTTTGCCGAGATGTATTTATTTATTTATTTACCAAATTCCACAGCCCTTAGCTTATCTCAGAATATAACTTTTATTTAATGTCTAAAGACCAAAAACGGATTTTCATTTTAGTGAACTTACATGTACCTACAGACTGTCACTAAAGAAAGAAAAGAAATGTATTAGTTATCTTTCTGTTCCCTGACAGTTGTATCGTTTCAGATTGTCCGGGAATATGTATTATATTATAAAAAATGTAAAGATTTCTGGACAATTCGTTCATTCTCGTATCGTTTCGCTGGTACCTACTTTAATTTTATTGTTAAGTTTGGTCGAACATATGGTAATTGTTATGTAAACGTGCCAGCTCGTGACCTGTGTATGAATATGAATAGAGCTGCAATGCTAGCAGGGCAGGGGCGTATTAGCGCCTTAGATCTCTTATTATTACTACCTACTTTAACTTACCGAAAAATTTACACTTTATTTTAATACAAGTTTTCGCGTGGCTACAGCGTAGGGATTAAGCGTAGCGGCAATAAAAGGTCTCTCTTATATTGAAGTAATTAACAAAAGTCCAGTTATCAGATTAAACTCTTAACTAAATCTCTTTCTTCCTCGTATTCATAAAAACTATATCAGGATCATCATCATCACCCTATTAACGTTCCCACTGCTGGGACACAGGGACTTTTTTCTTGGCCAGAGAGATTAGGCCTTAATTTCTGCAACTGACTGAGAAAATTTTGTTACTTTTATAGAAATAAACAACGGTAAAAAGCATTTATTGAACTGTTATTAAATATATTTGGCATTAATTTAGGTTTATGAATAACGGTTAATATCAAACGTTTTAATAACCTCGTATAAGCTTAAAATAAAGAGTGAAGTATTATGAATGCGGGGGTTTAACTTTAGTATCTAGTAAATTGCGTTGCATCGCTGCTACTTACCTACTGCCACCAGGTATGTTTCATACGATGTAGGACTTGTATTGTAGGATACCTATAATGTTACGTGAACATCGGACTCAATGTACAAACTATTAATAGAGTACCTTCATGTCATTTATTATTATTAGCTATAAGTTTACCTAATGTTAGAGTGAAGATGTTTAAATTATTTATCATTGTGTTTATTTACTTACAGAGTGGAAAATGTCAGGCTCTGGAGGGATTTAGCTTGCGCAGTTTACTGAATGGAATCAATCCTTTATATTTATAAAAGAAAGAAAACTGCATAGGTACAAAGATTTTCGAAATAAATAAATATTTCCGGACTAATTATTATATTTACTACACAGCAAAACCTGTCCCCAAACTAAGCAGAGCTTGTACTATGGTATGGGGGTTATGTGACTGATATACTAAATAGATTGTTTTGTTAATACATACTTATGACAAAGAATATACATCGAAAACACCAAAACTAGAAATTATACAAAATCTGATCCTCGGCGGGAATCGAACCTGCAACCTCTTGCGCCGGCGGATCTTTGCCCACCGACCGAGCCACAGAGGTCGTCAGATGTTTTTGTCTTAACTGGGACTTAAATCTACGAAAAATCTAAAAATTAACCCTATCTGTTTTACCCTAAGAATCGGTGGAATTACTATTCAGGATAAAATTTCAACAATAAGCATGGTCTCTATAATAATCAAAATGTTTCTTATTCAAAATCTTTGAATGCAGTTTTGTTTATTTTAAAAGATAAAAGATTATTGGAAAAAAGTAGTTAGTCTCTCAGTAGTTTTTCTCCAGAGCCCTTCGATTGTTTCCACCCCATATTTATATACATATGTACATAATACCTGCTTACGTGGTTGCACTCAAGCAGCCTTCTACCTAAAAGAGGATCTCAATGTAATGTTATTATTATTACTTAGGTGAATAATACAATTTATAAACAATTAATGTTAGTTTTTGTGTTAATTGCGCAGGTTACCTTATTCTAAGCATTTTATTGTTTCATTATAAAGTATTCAAATAAATCTTTGTGTTTTTTTTTTGTGAGCGTATACGGAAGCGCGCGAGCTTCATACAAAAGCAAGCGTGCCAGTGTGTAAAGAACTAGCGCGCAGTAATTAAAATTTGGTTTAAAAAAAATTTAATTAATTAAAATATTGTGAAAAACTCCCATCATTTTCTTATAGAGTGAGAGCCAGCGCCTGCCAGACCTACGTTCAAGTATAAAAGCTGAATTTTTTTTCACGTGTTGTCACTGGTGTAGGGTTTGGGGGTTACGAACCTGGAGTAACGGTGCCTTCAGTAGGTATCAGGCAATCAAGGCGTGCAGTACCTGAGCTCTCTCACGTCAAATTATAAAAGCTGAGATTTATACACAATATTCTAATGACCATTCATCATTTCAGCCATAGGACGTCCACTGCTGAACATAGGCCTCCCTCAAAGACTTCCAGTGATTTCGGTCGGTAGCAGCTTGTAACCACCGCGAGCCCGCTACCTTCACCAAGTCGTCCGTCCATCTAGTTGGTGAATGACCATTATAAGTCATTATTCTAAAAGCCAGACCTATCCGAAGGGTCTAACGCTCCCCAGACGCCGTAGAAAGTCAAATGCACTGCGAGAGCATTGCTCAGGTACATAAATGCATTTAAGACAGTATTCCTGCAATTTAAATTTTATAATTAATTAAAAGTAAATACGAATATTACTGGACAATTTAAGCAATAAGACCGCCCATTACGCATGCTGGGTTTAATTTTAGTTTTAATAATTTTGTATTTTTGTATAACATAGGTAATGGTATGTGTAATAAAGAATTTTCTATTCTATTCAATAATTTTGATACTATTTTTATACTTTAACGTAGGTCTGGCAGGCGCTGCTGGCTCTTAGTCCATTAAGAATATAACATAGTTTTAAAAATATTTATATCATAAATATTCTCAACAACTATTTTGAGTACATAAGGAACTGGTGATGAAAGTGGAATTATGTTCGTAACGCATCTTCTTAATACGAGGGCTGCACTAAAAGTATCGGGAATCCTACTACTATTATAAAGGCGAAAGTTTGTAAGTATGGATGTATGGATGTTTGTTACTGTTTCACGTAAAAACTACTGAACCGATTTAAATGAAATTTGGTACACAGAATCTCTAGAGCCTGAAAAATAACATAGGCTACTATTTACTGCGGGAAAAAGTCATTCCGCGGGAAAATCCATTATAACGCGGGTAACACCGCAGGGCACAGCTAGTGGAGAATATTTCCACTGTATATGGTCTTAAATTAAAATATTTTTAATTAAAACTCCTTGGTTTTAAAAATCGAATTCCATTCTCGGTCTAGTCGCAAGGTTTTGTCAAACTTGTTTTATCGTTGAGAATATGGAATTGACTCGAGAAAATTTAAGAGCGATAATTTATTAAGACTTTCGAAGTGGTTTAATACAAAAACAGTGTGTTGACCGGATGATTTCTGCATTTGGTGATGAAGCCCGATCTAAAACCACAATTTATCGCTGGTTGCTGAATTTAAACGTGGACGTGTCAAGCTCAGTGATGATCCCCGTCAAGGTCGTCCAAAACTGCAGTCACCCAAGAAAACGTTGATGCTGTGCGTAAGCTGATTGAGGAAGACCGACATGACATGTGACATACCTACCGCGAAATTCAGGCAACTTTAAATATTGGCATGAGTCAAATATAAATAATCTTGCATGAACAATTAGGTGTAAAAAAGTTGTTTTCCCGATGGATACCGCATTCGCTCTGTGAAGAGCAAAATGCGGCTCGCGTTACTTGATGCGTCAGAACTCTCAAAAGATTCCAAGCAGGATCCTCAAATGCTGTACCTATACAACATCGTATCAGGTAAAGAATCCTGGACATACGCGTACGAACCCGAAACAAAAACCAGTCACGAGATTGGGTTTTGAAAATGAGTTAAAGCCAACAAAAATTGTTTCGTTCACGGAGTGTTGCAAAAAAAAATCGTGGCCACGTTTGTCTCCAAAACCGGCCATGTTGCGACTATTCCTCTTGAGGGACAAAGCACGGTATGCTAGCATTTGTTTGCCACAGGTCGTTTCTGAACTTCGTAAAGAGAACTGCAACCGCCGCATCATCCTCCTTCACGACAATGAGAGTTGTCAAATTTCAAAAGTTCAAGATACACAAAAAATATGTATTAAAGAATAATAGCTCTTTTAATGATCTAAAAAACAGTCCGCGATAGTATATGTCTATCTTTTAAGATTAACTCACAAAAACCGTTTTTATGGTACCTAATTTGGTCGAAATAATTTGTTTAAGTTGTATCAACATAATAATATTAATCTTTATTCAAATAAATATGTTGTTGGTTAAGAGTACTTCATCCATTATAACGCGGATAGCACCGCAGGGCACATCTAGTATTAATAATAAAAACCTTTGGTAGAACTAATCTTATATCCTTAATCACTATTGACACTGACAGAAAGTTGATATTGAGTTATTGGTGACACCTCGCGTCGCGGCTCAAACAACAGTCGAACAGCTGATCAGGCGACGATGACAAGCGCAACCACAGCCACAAGACCACACAACAAACAACAAAAGGCAAAAGATGATGCGAGTAGAGTTATAAATGAAAATTGAGTATTAACTTGTAAAAACATGGCTAACGTGTTTGGTCTAATAGTGTCCGGCCGCCTGGTGGGTGCATCATTGATCCGTCCGCGATGGAAGCCATGATAACACGCTCATAAGTATTTGTTATCGCAGGTGCAGACGGACTTCTCGCAGGTGTCGGAGACGCGGTTCCTGACGACGATCGAAGAGGCGGACGCTATCAACCACGCGGTGGTGTTCCTAACGGGCCTGGCGCCGCTGCCGGCGGGCACGGCGGGCATGGTGTACTGGAGCTGGCCGGACCCGGCCGCGCCGCCCAACTGGCAGCTCCTCGGACACATCTCCAACGCGAAGCCCTCCGCTATCTTCAAGATATCTAACCTGAAAAAGCTCCATGAATTATCTAGTTTGTATTACTCTGATATCTATACCCATGAAAGTATTAGGTTAGTTAGGTATTATATTTACCAAAATCCATTTTGTTTTCAGGTGAAAACAAATTTGTGAGTGCATTTGGTCTGCAGAATATATGTCATAGTGCACAGATTGGCATTTCAATAGAACCAGAAGTTAATATACAGCTGCTGGCTTCATCTGTTGTGAGTGTTTTGTTTATATTTAATGAGAGTTTAGGAAACTTCATCAATTAAAAATATCAGCATCTATCTGCTTATTGCACATGAATTGAAAAACAATTTTATTACAGGCACAACAAACCAATTCCTACATCTCATTTGCTCAAAAAATGTTGGAGAACTTGGTTAATTTTGTGGCATCATTCTCCGTGACGCAGGAGCAGATGAGGCCAACACCAGGTGTCTCATATATACCTCTCAACACATTGCACTCCTGGTATCAGAACTTTGAGCGCCGCCTCCAACAGAATCCTAACTTCTGGAAAAATACATAAACTTATTTACTTTCTTTGGTTCACCAATTATTAACCATGATGTGTCTTAATATTGCTGGTTATTAAGGTACCTACTTATGAGGGTTAAAGAGATGAAGCTTATTTTGGTTCATACATACAGCACAGTATACCGGCAGGCACCCTCTAACCGGCTGCAACAATTTGCACTGCAATGTTGCAGTCCACCTTACTGGGATACCTGTCTCTACAAAACAGGATTCTTGGCTTATTTTTACTTACTTACGTGAATAAAACATTTATATTTAATTTCATGTTTGTTTTTTATTCATAACAACCTGTCTATGTTTATAATGTATTATTGAAATAAAATAAATACATACTTAATCTTAAAATTAACATACAAAAGAATGTAATTTAGCAGTAAATTAATAAAGGTACATACAAGATATATAGGTCCCTATTTCTCCAGGTTGAGTTCTTGAACTGAACCTGGAGAATACAATTGGTTGATTCAAAATTGTGCCTAAGAAGTAAGGTCATCCAAAAGGGGATTGATAGGCAGTAGTTAGGTTACTGAATAGAGATATATATCTTTGGGCCAAACAAAAAGTAGATATCTCACAAACTATTGTGTTGAAATAAAACCAGAGGTATATCAATCAGATATATAATAGAATCTGTAAACATATCCAGTCAGAATTGCAGTAAAAGGAACTAGCACCTGAATATGAACAAGTATCATGGTTTATTGAAAACAACAATAAGCAAAACATAACAAAAACAAAACATTAATATAAATACAACCAAACTTATAGAGTAACATGCAGGCAGGGATACTGTGTTATCACTTTGTTTATAAGGGGCGGAAGGCAGGGGGGGGGGGGGGGACTACTGCTCTGAATTGCTCTGAATATAAACTACTACTACTGATAAGGACAGTACCGTTAGGTCAAGTGGCTGGCTCACATGTAAGTAATATTTGAGTAATTTTATTGAACCATGGTAACAATACAATAAACATACTATGCTTAATACTATTACTACATAATAACAATCTACAATACATAATTACTTTCCCATTGTATGCCGGTAATAAACATACTCACTGGCATCCTAAGTCTTTATACAAACTGTAGACAAATTCCATTTGCCATCCAATTAAATAACTTCAATACAATTTATTAATAGACTAGAACAATAACTTTTCATGTGATTACTTTGAACAGAAAAATACTTTAATATAATAAAAAGATAAACAACTATCTTAAAAATTTAACATTTATCTACTCACTACCTAGCTGTACTCAGCTACTTATGTACTTAACTTTTAAGGTGCAAAATATTAAAATTAAAATTTCCAATATATTTTTCTGAATATTGTAAGCATCTCAAAGTAGGCGTTATTATTATGAATGCAGTTTGTTTTCAAAAATAATTATATAAATTGATTGACAACATAATTCATTTAGTTTAGGTTTATTGTACAATGCCTTGATAACTGCAGCTTGTTTAGGATATGTTTAATTTTCTTTCATGTATGGGTAGTTGATGTCCCTGAGAGGCACAAAAGTTTCCTTTATAGACTGTGGAGTGGTCCACCTCATGACATAGTTAGGTCCACCAGCCTTGTCATTGGTGCCAGACATGCGGCCACCTCCGAAGGGCTGCTGAGCTACCACAGAGCCTGTGCTTTTGTCGTTGATGTAGAAATTCCCAGCTGTCATCTTTAGCTCCTCTAGTGCCGCCTCCAGGAAAGTCTGGTCGCGTGCGAACACGGCGCCTGTCAGCGCGAACGAAGTCGACGAGCCTACTAGATCAAGGGTCTTCATGACGTCCTTATCCTCATAAGCATACACTGTAACAACAGGCCCGAAAATTTCCTGCGTCATGAGTTCATCCTGTGGGTCTGACGTCTCGATAATGGTGGGCTGGACGAAGTACCCTTTGCTTTTATCATAATCGCCCCCTGCAATCACTTTGCAGCGAGAGTTCTTCTTGGCTCGGTCCAGGTAGCCAGTGATGCGCGCGAACGCCTTGTCGTCAATCACGGCACCCATGAACGCAGAGAAGTCGGTGGGGTCTCCCACTTTCAGTTTGGCCACCTCACGCTTCATTCCGTTCAGAATAGGTTCTCTCAGAGACTGCGGCACGTACATGCGAGACAGCGCCGAGCATTTTTGCCCGCAGTACTCGAAGGCGGACCGGATGGAGCCGGTCACCACGGTCTCCACGTCGGCGGAGGGATGCACAAAGTGGTAGTTCTTGCCGCCGCATTCGCCGATGAGGCGCGGGTAGTTCCTGTACCGGGACAGGTTCTTGGCCACCTCCTGCCACAGCCAGTTGAACGTGGGCACGGAGCCGGTGAAATTGACTCCGGAGAGGTGCGGCGAAGCGCAAATAGCGCGACCGAACACGGGCCCGTCGGCCGGCACGAAGTTGACGACGCCGTCGGGCACGCCCACGGAGCGCATGATGTTGAAGATGCGCCAGTTGGACAGCAGCGCCGTGTCGGAGGGCTTCCACAGCACAGCGTTGCCCATGAGCGCCGGAGTGTACGCGAGGTTACCACCGATGGCGGTAAAGTTAAACGGGCTGATCGCCGCCACGAAGCCCTCGAGCCCACGGAAGCGCAGAGAGTTAAGCGTGGTTTTGGCCTCTGGAGAGACAGGCTGGAACTTGGCGTTTTCCTTCGCGAAGAACGCGTTAAAGCGCATGAAGTCGATAAGCTCCGGCGCGGCGTCGATTTCCGCCTGTATCACGGTCTTTGACTGGCCCAGCATGGTGGCGGCGTTCAGAGCCTGCCGGTGCTGGCCGGCCATGATGTCGGCCGCGTCCAGCCACATCTTGATACGCTCCTCGAGTGGAACGCGGTCCCACTGCTTCTGCGCCTCAACGCTGACTTCGATGGCGCGCTTTATGGTCTTCTCGCTCGCATAGTAGTATTTGGCGATGGCCTTGGAGTGGTCGTGCGGCATGACCTGCAGGCGCGGCTTCCCCTCACGGATCTCCTCGCCGCCCACGACGATAGGCACATCCTCACAGGCGCCGGCCGTGCGCCTTAGTTCCTCCTGCAGCGCGGCGCGCTCGGCGCTGCCGGGCAGGTAGCCGAGCACGGGCTCATTCGCCACCTTGAAGTCTTGCATCTGCGGGAGACGCACCACGCTCGAGGTGGAGCGCGCGCCCACCGCCGTCAGCGAGCGGGCGCCTTCGACCATCAACTTAGCCGACAGCATGGTGATACGAAACCGGCGCCGCGGGGCTTCAAGCCGGTGTCTCGTACAATTCGCTGACCGCTGGAGAGTGCGACGCAATCTTTGCCGCGAGTTACGTAAATAGCGACTGCGGCGGCGCGAACGGATGCGGTGCGACGAGGATGCACATACACTTTATGTGAAGGTTTGTTTTAGTATTTAACGCGGAGCTGACCTTCGCAAACGCAATCTACTATACCTAACCCACACTTTAGTTTTGTTCTGAGCAAGGGGATAGTACTTTATTTTTGAGATTATTAATTATTATCACTGAGCAAATTCCATATCGATAAGATTTCTATAAATTTCACTAATATTTAAACTATTCCGCCAGCTGCTGCTTGATGAACGTGCGCACCGCGGATCACCTTGAATTGAATGTAGTGATTTTAGATTGTGGAGTGGTGGATTTTGAATGGAACTATGGATCACGGATACAATAAGTACAATATTTTTGTTGATGATTGCAAAACTGGAAGTGGAAAGAAATCTGACATGACAGAACAAAAAACTGAAAAACAGAGATTAGGTTATGGCTAAAATGACGTACGTTATCCGATGTACCTTAAATAATAATTTAGAGGTGTGACGTAAACTGTAGACGTGGACCGCGATAATAATAATACCTGACTGACGGGGCGGTATACATATTTAAATAATATCTATCTAAACATATTATAAAATTAAAATCCGCCGCCGCGTCTTTACTTAAAGTTAAGGATATACTCAAAAGCTACAAAATGGATCTTCATGCAGTTTTCAGCAATAGATTTAAAATGAATGATTGTTAAAGTATTTGGGAAAAATCAAGCATTTACCTACTTTGAAAGTTTTATTTATTAATTTTGGCAATATCATTTAGTAAGTCAGTCATTTAAATTCATCTAAGTAGCTAAAATTATGCATGACATAAAAACACTCTTTCCACGAACCCCTGGTTTTAGAAGTCTGTTAGAAACTTATTTTAGTCAGAACTAATAATAATTATGTTCAATTATCTCAAAACGAGGTTTTGGTACGTATTTACGTGGTGAAAGGTGATTTAAATGTGAGCCCCTCTATATAAATAAATAAATTTGTAGGTGATTCGTTAGATTACGAATACTTATTGTTTTTTCAACAGCTAAGAAAATGTTTTTGTTGAATGTTTAATTTTTATGTTTATTTTTAAGTTTTGTGTGTTTTTAATTTTTATATGGATTTAATGTAATCTGAAATAAACGAATACCTAATAATTGTATAATTACTACCTACTCTAAAAGTTTAAAAACAAAATACTCGAAAATTACAATTCTGTAATATTTTTTCTTGAAAGTTTGTCATAATTATTTGTCCGATAAAATCAATTTTTTAAGTAAAATGAAGTTACCCTAATGTTTTTTTTTATATTATGTCGCTGCGATCTCGTGTCAGGCGCATAGCCGGGCTAAAATTGCTGTATGTAGGGAGATCCACGTCTTAATATCTAATGTTTTGTATGCCCTCAATTGAATGATAATACTAATGTTGCTCAGATTTATGGTAAGATCATTCGATTCAACCATTCATCTTAGTATGATCGTCTTTTATTTGTAAATTTATTCTGTCCGTTAATAATAATCGTTGTGTCGTCTTAAATAATATTATATAATTATTATTATTATATAATTATTATTATTATATAATTATTATTATTATATAATATAATATTATTATATAATAGAGATATTTAAAATAGACGACCTCTGTGGCTCAGTCCACCTGCGGCGCAGGAGGTTGCGGGTTCGATTTTGTACGCTCTACAATTTCTGGTTTCTTGGTTGGTTCTGGGTATTTTCTACGTATAATAAGTATGTTTTTACAAAAAACACGCACAGCGTGCCTGGGAGCGGACGCCTCCGGAGTGCCGCAGCCGCCTGTCGAGCGCGTCGCGGACGGCATTTTCCAAACCCAAGTGTTGAGGGTTTAACATGTATTTACTAATACGGTAAGTAGTGCCCCCAGATTCATCATAAAGAATCCGGGGAATCGGCCAGCAAGCCCGAAGTTTGTTCCTTTGCCCAAAAACAAATTTTCATACTATCAGCTCATTATCACTACACTTTTCGCCTACTTCTCATTAAAACCCCATAACACCATTGAAGTAGTAGTACACGGTAAGTTGTTTACGTAGTGACAAATAAGACTGTGCTCAGAGATTACTTATCTGCGCTGACCCTGGGGGTTCTTGAACTACTGTGATCAGCCTCACCCTCAATGTCGCCGTGCACTTGGGGTCAGATCTTCGTGCCTATAGACCAACTTCCAGCAGGCTGGTCCAAAGCGGGCTGGTGGGTGTGCCAACGCTCCGTTCACTGATCGGCAAGGGAAACCACGAGCCGTTGAGATTAGCTTATATTAGCAAGATGGTAATGGGAAAGAGCTCCTACTCCTATGATATGCAAGGTAAGGAGAATATGTGTACAAGGGTATATTGACAGGTTACTTCCCAGGCTGGTCCCCTCTCCACGGGACACAGAAGACCACGGAAGGCGAAGCACGCAGAAAAGACTTCGGTACGTTCGTGCGAGAGGTCTGCGTCCGTTCAGACTACCCTCGGGCTGAGATACCGCGGACGGACGCAGACTAACTAGTGCCGTCCCGTCAAATACTGTGATTTTAATAAATAAAACTGCAAATCGATTCATAACATTTTATTGGCGTTGCAGCATAATCAATTACATGACTACCAGCGGGCGTCCGGCCGGCGGCGCGGACCCCGCGCTCTATTTGTACCGACACGAGGACATCACAATGACAGCTTTTAGCTCCTGGCGACCGTTAGCTCGTCCGAGGCTAATGTCGCACGTCGCTCACAATAGTTACTACAATAATAATAGGTGAAGGGGCGCGGAGGCCGGGCGTGCGTCGTCACACTGAATCATAATATTTTTGGCTAAAGGAGCGGCACGGCAGCGCGCCCCACCCCCGCGGGTAGGCGCCGTCGCGCAGACCGGCATCGGCGCGCCGTCTCGCGAGGACCACCTACTCACATTTATTTTATTAAAACTAATGTCATTATATGCGTAAAATAATAATTAGGATAAATTAGGCATTGGCAAGTGCCAGGCGGGAGCGCCCGCGCGGCTATGACACGGCGCCGCCTGGCGGCATCTCTGCAGTTAATGCTAAATACTAAATACATGATATAAGTACGTAAAACCTCGACCAAGTACATACATTGGCGGAGCGGTGGAGCGGCGGCTCCGGAGTACACAGATAAACACAACGCAGCTAACCCTACAAGGCACAGCGTTACAGCTACAAATACACACAGTTACCTCGTAAAAATTTGATATAAACGTGTAAAATGCATATAAAAGTTAGGAATGACTACAAGGAATGAGTATAACTATAGAGTCGTGTATCAGTCAGCGCCTCTCGGGCCGACGGCGCGCCGACTGCCGGGGCCGTGCGGCGGCAGCGACGCCCGCGTCTGAAAACAAAAAAAAAATTGGTTGCCTGTAAAGTCGGTATACGGGCGAAAGTTTTACGTGACAACGACTTTGAGTGGTAAAATAATTTTAATATGCAGGCGCCTAAGCGAAATAGAAGCGCAAGACATGAACCGGTGTGTATGCCTATCTCTCTCACTCTCTCTCTCTCGCTCTTAGGCGGGCTAACTGTGCTCGAGTGGAAGGGACGCGTGCCTTTCACTTTTTATGTCTGTCTCTCTCGCTCTTAGGCGGGCTAACCATGCCCGAATGGAAGGGACGCGTGCCTCTCACTCGCTCTCATTGTGAGCGCATAACGTGAGCGGAGCGTAACGCAGTTTCTTGAAGTGTCACCCGGCAAACCAATTATAAGACGTTGTCACGTCAAAAAAAGTTACAAACTACTAAGATTTCGTTTAGGCTAATAGACATTTCATCTTTCATACGCCTTTCACGCAAAATTAATTTCCAATGACACACATTACACAAGATTGCTGCAAGAACAGAGACAGTATTTTGATGAACTTATCGCTGTAACCGGTGCGAGTGCAGCGCCAGCGTGTGATGACTGCTACGCGCCGTCTGTCAGCGCGGGTGATCAGCGCGACGCAACAATCAGCTTTAGGATTATTTCACAAAATCCGAGAAAACTAAGCACTGGTGGTTATGTCACTAATACGTGTTAATGGTTAAGTAAGAGCTATCTCACTTTGACACATGTGACTGATCGAAATAGCTAATTTAACCACTATCTTTACTCAGAGAAGGTAAAACAGGCTTGCTCGATTTATAATACGAGTAGGGATTTACAAATATGAATAAAATGTTATCTGTATATACTTGCAGTGTAGTTGCGTGCGCGCGGCGGCGGGCGCGGGACTAGAACAGCAGGTCGGTGCGCGAGGCGCGCGCGTCGCTCCACGAGGGCGCGCGCTCCTCCGCGCACGCTGACTCTGAAACATTACACGGAATACCTTCTACATTCCATTCACATCTCGACACAACAAACGGCACACATCTCAAAAGTTACGCTACTAAAAATATACATTAGGTAAAAATTATGTTAAGACATAGAGATATGAGCCAAAATTCTATGGGATTAATCTTGATATAGAAGAAGTTGCTGTGACCACACCTATATTCGTCTAAGATCCGAGCCCAGGTAGGCTCGAATTCATTCGATTATCAGCTCTGTTTAATGTAAGATATTTAATAACAAATTTAGGATATTTTAAAACAAATATATTCAAAATGGATTAGCTTAAAAGTCCTGGACAAAGGACAGGCACAAACAAAGGAATTTATTAAAATTTCTATACTGTGATTTTATTATAAATATTTAAAAGAAAGAGAGCAAGATCAAGATAATGAAAATGTTTATCCTGACTTAATCTATATTATAACACGTAAAGAATGTAGTTAATGGCTGGAAAACAATTCGGTTGTCGGGCAATATAGGGGTGTATTAAAAACATTTTTTTATTACATTGATTAAATATAGCTCGTCCAGGTTTCTTTTAGCAAACCTGTTCGTAATATTTTTTCTAATATACTAAACTTGTGATAAAATCAGCTCGGTGAAGGTCGGCGTAGGGTCGCAGCTCAGACTATCTCTGTGTGTATTTTCATGCATTTGACATTATATCCAAGATGCACATGATTTCCGATTGCGCTGAATGCAATCGGTACAATTTCTGCGATTTAAGCGAGATTTTTAGTGTCTGTGTTAGTGGCGCCATCTGCGCTGAGTTTCGCGTAATATATATCCTTTAAGCATATATATCCTTTAAGCACAAAATTCTTATAGCCTTTGAACGTCGACCGATGCGCTCTGTATCTGTAACAACGGAAGCTTCCGCGTATCGGTAGGCTTAGGGTTAAGCACTTTGTTTGGCTTCCATGTAGGGTATAATCACCTGGCGGGGTCTCGGGCGGGCCGGCGGCGGTGGCGGCGGCGGCGGCGGGGGCGGGCGCGGGCGGCTGCGTGAGGCCGAGCTGGAAGGCGGCGGCGCACGTCTTGGAGGGCGTGTAGCGCGCTCGCTGCAACAACACTACCGCAATACTCACCTGGCGGGGTCTCGGGCGGGCCGGCGGCGGGGGCGGCGGCGGCGGCGGGGGCGGGCGCGGGCGGCTGCGTGAGGCCGAGCTGGAAGGCGGCGGCGCACGTCTTGGAGGGCGTGTAGCGCGCTCGCTGCAACAACACTACCGCTACTACGAGCTCGCTACTGCCTGCGCTACCACTACCACTACACAGTACGCATTACTTCTACGGGATATGCGATACAGCCCAGGAGTACGTGGGTGGTTGCAAACTTAGTTGCATAATAGGGTAGATGACTAAAAAAATAATAAGACCGATATTTACATTAATAAAAAAAATTTATACACATAGTGTTTCTCTTTTGATAAATGAAAAATCAAGGCGATACAGTGCTTTGAAGTTTCGAGTGACGTAACGCTTTCGTGCGATTTCTACTTCAAAAGCCTCCAATTTGGAACTATGATGATCTATATCTCGGCATTTTCTTATTCAATTGTTACAGCGAAAAATAGGTGTCCAGTAACTTTGGACCGGCTATCACACAAATACATATTATCGATAGAAACTGTTACGTGACCCGAAACTTCAATGCACTATACCGCCTTGATGTTTCAATTTATCAAAAAAGAAACAATAGTTGTGTAATTTGTTGAAACAACTTACTAATTTTTTTTATCAGAACACTTATTTTAATGGCTTGGTATACAAATCCCCTTAGAGAATCCCCTGCGAAGGGGATTTCTGTACTTTTTGTTTATAAATCCCCTTACAATCGAAAAATGTTGCAGCAGGGGATTATTAGACAAAAAGTATAGAAATCCCCTTCATCATTTATTTTATTTTTAAATACGTAAAAAAAACATCAATTATTTCTAGTCACACAAAAACCTATCACGGAAAACCAGTCAACTAGTTAGTTCTACAACGACCTAGTTCTTTAAACAGGTTACCACCAACCATTCAACCTTCTCCAATACCTATATCGACAACCATGAAAAAAAATTTCGAGTGTGTAGGAAATTTGCTATAAATCGCATTTACGTACACTTAAAACTATGTTTATTTGAAGAATTCATAAATGTTTTAATGCTTATCCAAATGGGATTGATTTCTTATCGACCCCGTAACATCTGAAAAGGATTTCTCTATTTTTTTTTCAATGTGCGTTGTAGGATCAAATAATAAATTTTAATTTGAGTTCTTTTTATCAAAAACTAACTATAATTTTCAAGCCAATCAACACGACGGACGTGATCTTTACAAACGTAGAAAAGACAAATTTAAGCAAGGTTAAGCAAAGTTCAGCCCAGCCAGCCCTTGGATGGGTGACTGGGGGGTGCATATCACACCAGAGCGCTAACGTCGGTCACTAAATTGTAGTTAAGGCTAAGTCCGGCCTACACGAATTTATAAATTGTTTTGATATTAACAATTGCTTCAAATGTGTTATTTATTCTGTATTACTAGTGAGTATTCAATATTATTTTACCAAGAATCTGTAATTATTTAGCAAAATTATGAAATAAAAACTATCTAGGTAAAGAACTGGTTAACTGGTTTTCTGTGATAGGTTTTTTGTGTGACTTGAAACAATTTATGTTTTTTTTACGTATTTAAAAATAAAATAAATGTTTAAGGGGATTTCTATACTTTTTGTCTAATAATCCCCTGCTGCAGCTTTTTTCGATTGTAAGGGGATTTATAAACAAAAAGTATAGAAATCCCCTTCGCAGGGGATTCTCTAAGGGGATTTGTATACCAAGCCATTTTAATATATTATAATCATCACCCTGACCTTATCCCACATTATTTTATTATACAGTCATCATGCATATTTGTATACTTTTATCACGAAATAATAGCATACGTTAATGCAGCTGACAACGATGGTCATAGCATGTTATGTAATACTTTAGAATGTTAAAAATCCTGATAATTTAATAAGTAATTTGTTAATAATGGGTCTTGAGCAGTCAGATGTTTGGGAGCTCAAACGACAAATCCATAATAGGTCCGGGAGATTGTATTAAGGTCTATTTATATAGTATGCAGCTGCAGACATTATTCTGAAGTCTGAGTGCCACTTCCTTTTTAAAATAATATGTATGTTACATTTTTTGTTTAAATATGGACCTAAGCTGACACGAAGAATTATCTATTTTGATTACTTTAATATCTACGTCGTTAAACCTCAAACGACCTGAATTTGTAGCTTTATCATATTTTATTCTGTACAATAACAGGAAAACTGTTAGTATAATAATGTTTGTTTAATTAGTTCAACCACAGTTACTCGGACATTAGTCGTAATAAGATATGACATGTAAAACTAGCACTACTGGTACCAACAGTTTTTGAGCGAATTTAAAGGTTTTATGTAGTACGAGTTGATGTATAAATGGAGGAGTCAGCGGCTCGAGGCGTGTTCGTTGTAGCGCTACAGGGATACGGAGTATATTCTGCCAGAGAACAAACATTAGTTAACTGTGTTTCATTCAATTCGGTCAAAATAGGTACATTCGGTTCGCGCGGATTTAAATAACGTCTGCGAAGAAAAAGCCCGCAGATTATTGTACAAAAACGCCATAAAATGTAACGATGTAAAAAATATTACGATGAACACGTCAGGTCAACGCTTAGCAGCAATGCTATGTAATTTAACTGTTAACCTTTGACTGAGTGGTTACAATACGTTTTTCAGTATTGTACATGAATCAATATTCATATTAAAGTTCACAGTTTAAATGTACGGCAGCATCTCTTTATATCGGTAGACTGTTTGCCTCGTAAATACAACTGCCTCGTAGATAAATCACGCGGGAACGAAGCATCGCTCCAATGGCCGCTCTATTACAATGTCGCAATCATACACTCTGAATTATGTTAATAGCTTAGCGTTCTTTATGAGGACCATTAGCTTTGACTTTGAGGTGAGATTCCTTTGAAGATTCCAATGAAGTGTGCGAATAAATTATGAATATTGAAGTAGGTTTTAGCGGGTTTTATAGCTGAGGTGGAGGTGGCGGCGGGGTGGCTAGGGAGGCGCGCGGCGGTGGCGCTACACGAAGGTCTCGGAGGGCGCGGCCGGCAACACCAACACTTGTAATACAATTAATTATTATTTCGGTCTGTTAAGAAGCCTCAAGTCCAGTAGTGGGCATGCTACGGCTGAGGAAAGAGTTATTTTGTAAATACAATATGGCGTTTACAACTTTACAAATATATAATTTAGTTTGATGTGGGGGCTGTCCCGACTCTGCGCCGCGTTAGACTTGTTCGCGGGGAACTAGACTTCGATCGTGCGACGAAAGTGTGCGTGACTCCCTAACACCATCCCGAGAGCGATAGCTAGGAGATACAAACATCCCATGTGGAAAATACTATTTCGAGAATCATTAAATTTACTTGGTATCTAGGATTCTAAAACTAATCAAAACATTAATATTAGGATCTTTAACCATATAATTCATATGAAGAACTGAGTATTACAAAACTGTAATGTGTCCGTCTGAGTAGATGTCCGACACGTGACGCACGTGCGGCACGTGTCGGACATCTTGGAGGCAAACGTTTTTCACGCACTTTTGGAAATTTGTAATTCATTTTTGAATTTTTAATATATTGCATTTTATTGGAAATATAAATGTGGTACGTTTATAATGTAATAAGGAATTAATTACGTGTTTTTCCAAAATTAGACAACTGGCCTATTGGTTATCACAACGATACGTATAATCTGCGATCTAAGTTAGAATCCTAGGAAGCTTCACGTATGGTGAGTATGCGTCTTATTCCTTTTCCACACTCTAAATTAAAACTATAATCAAGACAGCAGTCTCACTAACTAATATGTATTAATTGTTGTCCATAATAAGAACATTATGTCTCGCACACCAGTACGATGCAGAAGTGGCGATAAGGCGAGCAGCGCGCCCCACGCGCACGCTTCCTTGTTGACATGGCTCACACTCCAATGTCTCGACTCGATCCATAACAGCTCAATATTATTACAGACAGAGGGACATAATTGTCTTTGTATGATACACTGGCAGTACCAACTATTTTGCCGCGGTTAAAATTATGACACTTTTAAGATTTAGAAAAATTGTGAATCAAATTTTATTCATATCGGTTTATAAGTTCCATATATAACCCCTTTCAATGTCACAAAACATTATAACCAACTCACAACCTTTAGCTGACTGCATTAATAGTATAGATTGGCAATGGGCACTATAATGATATCCGTGTAGTAGATATTTGCGATGGGATGCGCGAAGCATTATTTTTGATGCTTGTAAAAGTCGACTAAGTCGGTGGGACTAAAATTATACTAAATGTTTTCCAAATTGTGGTTTAAGTTTGTAAAAGTTACTGACTTAATATAACTTTCACATTTATATAATTTTTAGTATCCTGCCCTACTACTAATAAAAATGTCATAAGTGAAGCATCCCCTTAAACTTTAAAGACACAGGAGGGTGCGGCTAGACACGGAAACTGCCAACAGACTCAACTGTCTCGCTTTTAATGGGAACACTTCTGAATTTCTATCTCTTTTTGGTTAATAGATTATCAAATTGTATAATAAACAATTTATATATTATACAATTATTAAAATGTATATTATACAATTTAATAATCTATAAATTATTTTATGATTTTTATCTTTTATTTATTTTATTAACCAAAAGGAGATAGAAATTCAGTCAAGTCCCATTAGATATGAAATGAACGTTCTAAATATAGATCGCGGCTGGTACACCCCAACTAATATTATAAATGCGAAAGGAACTTTATTTGTTACCCGTTCACGCTTATCTGCTCAACCAAGCTTCTTGAAATTTTGCGTATCAATAGTTGGGAGTATGGAGAAGTATATAAACATTATAGCTATCAACATACTATTTCCGTAGGATTTACTATAAACGATTTAGTCGCGAGCAAAAGCTAGTTCACCGATATCAGAGAATTCGTTGTTTTGCAGATATGGCAGTGCTGATCTGTCACTTGTTAGGGTGCGCCTACATCAGCGGCCGAAGATTCGTGTCACGCTGGCGCGCCCAATACATCGTGTACGGGCTAACGCGATGTTGTTGTCTACAGTGGCGGGCAAAGATTTGTGTCGCGTGACTCGCTACAAGATACTGAAGTGACGTTCACATAGCCACTCCCACGCTTAACATCGTCTCCGTCCGCATACTTCGCGTTGACACGAATATTCGCCGTAGGCCGCGAATGCAGCCACACCATCAGTGTACTCGTGCATACATACCTATGTGTGTGTTGTCTGCGAGGTGCGCGGGCTCGGCGGGGGGCGCGGGCGCGGGGGCGGGGGCGGGCGCGGGGGGCGGGGCGGGGGGCTCCTCGCTGAGCGACGTCTCGGAGGGGTACTCGAACGTGCGCGTCAGCGAGTCGTCGAACTGCAGCTTCAGCTGGAACAGAGCACGAGACACGGTCACCACGCGCACACATAACTGTATCTCCCGGAGTGAGGTGAGCTAGAGTTCCCAAGATATTGTTTGACACCCCTTATCTTAGAATTATTAAATACGCAATATACATCGTCATCGTCCTTCGCGTCATATCCGACGACGGCGAACCCCACTATCAGGTTTGGTGCAGAGTTGCATAACCAAATTATGCTTAAAGTTCCAGGTCGCACAACACAACTGATAGCTGTCGTCATAACATAGCAGAAATTTATAAAAAATATTTAGATCCACAGGGCAGGCTTTTATATTCCAGTAGTATAATATACTACAGGAGAGTTTTCTTTTTATGATGCTAGATAAGCCTTCATTTGACCACAATCTCACCTGGTGTAAAGTGACGAAGCGGTCTAAGATGGGGCATGAAGACCTAGAAGAGCTTCTCCGGGCCACATTACGGAACACGAGCCTACCACCAGAGACTGTTCTTAGCACCGCCCGGAGGTCACGTGTAAGGATTCAGAGGGTTAACATAACACTTAAGGACGTGAACGGACAAAACCTCCTATTGGAAGTCTAAATGTGCTAATCTCGATTTATCAGAGTCGTAATCATGGAAAACAAATTAATTATATTGCTAACGCAAGGTCACTAAGAGATATCGTTGTGCTGTAGTTGACGAAGGTGGTCAATCATTTTGTCTAGATAATAAAATATATATTTATATATAAAATATATTGAAAAATGTATTTGCGCTTTAAAACATGTGATTTAATGGTGAAGGCAAACATCGTGAGGAAACCGCCATGTTCTGAGAAGAACTTTAATGAGTTTGAAGGACTTATGTGACATTCACCAACCCGCACTTGGCCAGCGTGGTGAATTAAGGCCTAATCTCTCTCTCGCCAAGTTTTATTTATTTATTCAACAACAATTGTTACTCTATCGTTACAGGATGTTTCCCAATGCAATAGAGTAACTCAATTTACATTATAATATAATATTATTAATTTCATTCAATTAAAAAGATTATTTATATACATAAGAAATGAATTAGTGAATTTAAATTAGATAAAAGTAAACTAAGTATATAAAATTAAAATAAAAAATCTAAAACACATGTTAAAAACAAGTTAGAAGTCCCTGAGTCCCAGCAGTGGGAACGTTAATAGGGTGATGATGATGATATTTTGGAATGCAAAACCCAGTCTCAGTACTCCATTTCCACAATGGTACGATTATGTGATCGAATACTGATTTTAAATCGGTTAATTAAGGCAACAATGCCAATTCCCGTATAATGCGGTTATACTGAAATAACAGTCTCCTTGCGTGTAGGTCGAAATAATTTAAAAGTCATTAATTAAACTAAAACATGTATTTAAACAAATTTTAGCCTTTTTTGCAAAATTGTAGTAATAAGTGCAAGTAGTTGATGGAGGTCGCGATAAGGTGGCGGCGCTCCACCGATCACGCCTGCTGATAGCCGGCGACGGCTCCGCTGGCCGCCCGCCAGGAGCGCCAGATTACCATCTGCCCTTCGGCACAACCCCGATTAGATCAACTTAGGCCGCGCTGCTGAGCACAACACTAATAAATCAAGCTTTTAGGTGACCCAGACGAACAAAAACACATCACGTGGTCTGGCAGTTTACATATTTTGTATTAGAACGGAGCCACGACGCAACCACCACCGTACGTAAACACTGCTTTGACCACATTTTGACGGTGTGATATATGGCTGTCAGCGGTGAGCGTTATTAGCAGTAACAGGTTGTAATAGCAGCTGCTATTTGAATGATATTAGCTTTTTTGATTGTGAATGTACTCCTAATGGTGAGATGGATGCATGGATAGGTGAATGTTCAAAGTTGAAAGTTCATTTATTGCGTAAATACATGTTACAGCGATGTTTTGGCTTAAATCTCAGATGGATCAATGTATTTTACCTGTCCAGGCATGCAATTTTATAGCATTACATTATTGAATAAACTAAAATAATAATAATAAAAAACGAACAAAAATACTGTACCTACTTAATAAATATTTTTTTTATAATACTTTAAAGTAATTTCATAACATTAGTAATTATCATAGCAAGCAAAAATATAAAGTAATTAAACTAATTATTATACAATTGAAAAAGTCATTATCTTAGAAACTTTTTTGTCAGTCATGAAATCATTTATACTGTAGTAACACATTTTAATTAGAAATGTCATTAAAATCTTCTGAAACACCCGACAAGGAAGGTTTCTCAAAGATTCTGGAAGTTTATTGTATATAGTAGGCGCCATTCGAAAAATGCTCTTGATGCATGCATGTATGTATGGAAGGATGCAATGATATATGGATGAATGGTATTATGTATCGTATGGATGTATGGACAGGTGGGTATGGATGTATAGACGGGTGTGTGTATAGATGGTTGCATGTAAGAATGATTGGATGTGTGTATGGATGCATGTTTGGGATGCAAGGATGTACAGGTGGGTGGTCGTATGGATGTGTGGATATATGTGTGGGTTGATGTATGGATGGACGTTAGATGCGCTATGGTTGACTGGATATGATGCATGGGTAGATTAACTATTGATGCACGTTTTTTTTACCTAAACGTAACTGTAAGGTGTCATTCAACATTGTTATTTCAATAATTACACGTGCAATGGCAGTTATCAAAACTAATGGCGACGAGCTCCGTGTTTTATTTGTGCGGTGTACAATAAAGTGTTTTCTATTCTATTATATTCTAAAAAGGCAAGGAAATTTATATTAGCCTAAGTTCTAATTGCACAGGCACCTACGTTATTCTCATTCCTTTTGCTGTACTAAATATGAAATTATGAAACGCGGGCACTAAACATCCATGTTCCAACATGTAATGTAGGTAGATGGTTTTAATGTATAAAATATAGTGGGTAGATCGATATATCTTTCGGATCACCAGTCCAGAATAAATAGTGTACTGTACGCCGTGGTTTTATTCCCAAGCTAAGTTCCCGTGCTTTCCTGGACGTTCAAAGACTTAACAGTGGCGACGATTGCGATTACTACGCGTGCGCGATTATAGGAGTAGTGTTGTTTTGCGAAATTTGTGTTTCGTAGGAAATTCAAAGCGTTCCGTTGCTGTGCAGTGCGGTGCGCAGGAGTGAAGCAAGATGGCCGTTGGACGGATCGGGCCGTTTGACCTTGCCAATGACAATTGGGACACTTACGTGGATCGCTTAGATCAGTATTTTATCGCGAATTCAGTGCAAAGCGATATCAAAGTTGCAATATTAATAACTGTTATCGGCAACGACTCCTACGAGTTGATGGTGAACTTGTGTACGCCGGACAAACCTGCGACGAAAACGTACTCGGAACTTGTGGCGCTTATGAAAGGCCATTTAAATCCTAAACCTAGCTTACTGGCAGAGAGATTTAAATTCAGGCAGCGGACCCAAGGACTAAGGGAAAGTGTATCTACTTATGTGGCAGAACTCAAAAGACTTAGTAGGGATTGTCGTTTCACGGGCGATGGTTTGAAAGAGAACTTACGTGATCAATTTGTGTGTGGTTTGGTAAACGATAATATTCGCCAAAAGTTGTTTACGGAGGATGACAGTATCACGTTCGAGCGAGCTTACAAGCTGGCGGTGGCTATGGAAGCGGCGGAAACCAACGCGGCGTTGGTCGAGGAGAGTACGAGGGGCAAGAGTAACGGCAGTGCTTCCAGTTTTACCACTACGCAAGTACATCGCGTCGGATTTCCTGGTGGGGCTAACGGCGGCGGCGGCGGCAGCGGCAGCGGCGGCGGCGCGAGCGGCGACCGCGCGAGCTGGCAGCACGGCGCGCAGTCGGGCGGCAGTGGGGGTCCACGGATGAGGAGCGGGACGTCCGGTGGAAGACGGCGGAGCGCTCCGGAGTGGAGACGTCCCGAGGCCAAGCGGCAGTGTAAAGTTTGTGGAGGCCAGCACGACCCAGAATCTTGTAGATTCAAGTCGTATGTGTGTCGCATATGCAATCAGGATGGGCATCTGAAGAAGATGTGCCCGAGAGGTTGGAAGGCCAGCGCTACGCACAATATGGTGGAAGTGGAGCATAGAGGAAGTTTAAGCAAGCACGAAAGTGACAGTGACGAGGTAATTATAGACATAAACCGCTTGTCAGTTGGTCAGTGCAAACCTATAGTTATAACCCTTAACGTTCAGGGTCATAATATTGATATGGAACTAGACACAGGGAGTGCTATATCGTGTATCAGTGAGAGTTTGTACAATCAATTGTTCCATAGATTACCTATACAACCTTGTAAGTTGGTTTTAAGATATTATACCGGGGAGCTAGTTAGACCAGTGGGAGTGATAAAACCTTCCGTTAAGTATAAGGGCATGGAAAGTAAATTAGATTTGTACATTATAAGTAATGGAAGTACAGCGTTGTTAGGCCGTCAGTGGTTAAATGAGATGAACATTGTAATAACTCCATTACAGTATAATTTACAGGATACTTTACATTGTAAAATTAAAGATTTGAATTTTAATGAGAGGGAATTTAGTTCCAGATTCTGTAAGGTGTTTGCGGAGGGCCTCGGGCGGTTCACGGGGGGCCCCGTGAGCATCCACCTGCGCGGGGGCGCGCGGCCCGTGTTCCTGCGCGCGCGGCCGCTGGCGTACGCGCTGCGCGAGCCGGTGGAGCGCGCGCTGGAGCAGCTGGTGCGCGACGACATCCTCGCGCCCGTCGACCGCTCCGACTGGGCCACTCCGATTGTGCCGGTAGTTAAGAAAGATGGTTCCATCCGGATTTGTGCTGATTTTAAATCCACTCTTAATAAGGTATTAGAAGTCGACCGTTATCCTTTACCTAAAGTAGATGATTTATTAGCTCGGTTGCATGGGGGGGATAGATTTAGTAAAATCGATTTATCACAGGCCTATGCCCAGTTTGAACTCGATGAAACTAGGAAGTACACAGTAATTAACACGCACAAAGGTTTATTTATGTACAAGCGGTTAGTATACGGCTTAGCTTCTAGTCCGGGGGTATTCCAACGCCGACTCGAGCAACTATTCGCCGACTTACCACATGTAGGTGTATTTCTCGACGACATAATTATTACAGGCTTAGGAACTTCTCAACACCTACAAAACTTGTATAAAGTCTTTGAGCGGCTTGAATCAAGCGGTCTCCGGGTGAGAAAGGACAAGTGTGTTTTTATGGCAGAATCACTTAATTATTTGGGCCATGTAATAAGCAAAGAGGGAGTTCACACTTGTCCAGATAAAGTATTAGCGATAACTAGGACTCCGGCGCCGGAGAACGTTTCTGAACTACGGGCGTTTATCGGTATGGTAATGTACTATGGAAAGTTCATAAAAAAGGTTAGCTCTATTTTGTTTCCCTTGTATAATTTACTGCGAACAGGGGTAAAGTTTGTATGGAGTTCAGAGTGCGCGGCGGCCTTCGAGCGCGTAAAGCGCGCGCTTAGTACCAGCGAGGTGCTCGTGCACTACTCGCTGGACCTGCCGCTGGTGCTCACGGCGGACGCCAGTGCGCGGGGAATTGGCGCCGTCATTTCCCATATCACGCCGGAAGGGGAGCGGCCCGTAGCTTACGCGTCGCGAACGCTGACCGCCGCGGAACGGTCCTATGCTCAGATCGATCGGGAGGCGCTATCTATCGTGTACGGCGTACGTAAATTCCATCAGTATCTCTACGGCCGGAAATTTTTGTTGAGAACTGATCACAAGCCTTTGACATATATATTTGGGGATAAAATAGGTATTCCGACTATGGCTGCGTCACGATTGCAGAGATGGGCTATATTGCTCTCGGGTTATAGGTACGATATCGAATATGTGGCGTCGGCGAAGAATTGTGCGGATGCTTTATCGCGCCTTCCGCAGACGACAGATGGGGCCGAGTTAGGACGCAATAAGCAGGAGGTTACGTACCTAAATTTCGTCGAGAAATTTTTGCCCGTTACAAACGATGACGTCAGGCTAGCCACAGCTCGTGATATAATTTTAGGCAAAGTTTTGATGTACTTGCAGTCGGGCTGGCCAGCTCACTGCACAGATGAGGAATTAAAGCCGTATTTTGTAAGGAAACATGAACTTTACATTGAAAGAGATTGCATAATGTGGGGTTATAGGATTGTGGTGCCCGCGAACTTACGAAATACTATTTTAAAGCAGTTGCATTGTAGTCATATGGGCATAGTGAAGACTAAGTCGCTAGGACGCAGTTTCGTGTGGTGGCCCAACATTGATAGGGATATTGAGGAGACGTGCCGGCAGTGCGACACCTGCGCGCTCGAGGCGCCGGCGCCACCGCGCGCGACTCCGCAGCCGTGGCCATACATACCGCAGCCCTGGTCACGTCTGCATATAGATTTTTTAGGTCCATTGTTAGGAAAGACGTTCCTTGTCTTGGTAGATTCTACGTCTAAGTGGATCGAAATTGTAGAAATGACTCAAACAAAAGCCTTTTCGGTAATCAAGGCGCTCAGAACGTTGTTCGCACGATTCGGTCTTCCTGTGGAAGTAGTTTCTGACCAGGGCCCCCCTTTTACTAGCATAGAATTTAGAGAATTTTTAACTTTAAACGGTATAAAACAATCGTTTTCGCCAGTTTATCACCCGGCTTCCAACGGGGCAGCGGAAAATGCAGTCAAACTATGCAAGCGAGCTATTAAAAAAGCTATCAGGGATAAAGTAGATGTAGACACCGCGCTGCAAACGTATCTCCTAGCTTACAGGAATACGGTACATAGCACGACCGGGGAAAGTCCAGCGATGCTGCTACAGCGTCGAACCTTGCGCTCGCGTTGGGACTTGTTGCGGGGCGAGAGCGCGCGGCTCGAGCAGGTGGCGCGCGAGCAGACGCGGCAGGCGGGAGCGTCGGGGACGGCCCCGACTGCGCACCAGACCGGGGACCGAGTGTGGGCTAGGAATTACGGGGCGGGAGACAAATGGGTGAAAGGTACGGTTGTAAGTACGGAAGGTACACGTAGGTACGTAATTAATAGCGAGGACGGTCGACATCTAACTAGACATACGGATCAAGTTCGGAGGAAATCGCATCGATCTAGTATTATATACCCGGATGGCCCATCGGAGTCGAGCGACGGGGGGAGGGTGGACTCGCAGCCAGCCCCGGAGGTAGCAGCGGGGAGCGAGGCAGTCAGTGAAATAGAAGGGGGAGGTACTGTAGAGAAGGAAATGCCCGGATCTATAGAATCTCTGCCCACAGTAGTGCCTCCGCTGCCATCTCCGGCCCGGGAAGGGCCAGTACCCGAGGATCGCCCGAGTAGAGTACGTAAACCACCAAAAAGATATTGTATTGAATTCGATTAGAGTAACAGTATTCTGGCTTGATTGTGTTGTTATTTTGTATAATTAAGTATATTGTTTCCTAGGTTAAGCGATTACTATATAAGTTTTATTGTTAATAGTTATGCCTCTATTTTAGTAGGGAGGTGTAATGTAGGTAGATGGTTTTAATGTATAAAATATAGTGGGTAGATCGATATATCTTTCGGATCACCAGTCCAGAATAAATAGTGTACTGTACGCCGTGGTTTTATTCCCAAGCTAAGTTCCCGTGCTTTCCTGGACGTTCAAAGACTTAACACAACATTAATCAATTAGACATGTAACACTGAGACTGAATGGCAACCGACATAACTCGTGGATTCAAAGGCGTCCCCAGCTCCCAAATCAAATATGAAACGTATTATGATCTTAATGAGTCGTGGGCGGTGTCTATGCCTATATCCTGGAAGCTTGCGGGCCGCGGCTTAGGGCTGGCCCCGAATCAACACAGTGGGATGGCATTAATGCGTTATAACGCACTAATTGAGTTATGTGTACATTTTGAAAGATGATAGATATGTAAATGAATTGTTACGTCATGGATCCGCGACAAGCAGTCCTACCACGAGTTGCCACTTACGACGTGGACTGTTGGAATTACAGCATGTTGTAATCCCATACATTTGACAGATAAAGACAAAATTTTAGTTTTGAAGTTTTGATTGAGTTGGGATTGTGAAGTGGCAACTCGTGGTAGAGATGATGGTTTGCTGACCTGATGTGTATTAGACGTATATTACCTTGGCAATGCGCCTGGGGTCGGGCCTGGCGGGGCGCACGGAGGAGCGGCCGTTGATGAGCACGTTGTCGTTGACGAAGCGCACGTCGCAGGGCGAGGGCGGGCCGCGCGCGCAGCCGTCCTCCTCGTCCGCGCTCCCCGCCCCCGCCCCCGCCTCCGCGCGCAGCACCACCACGCCCGGCTCCCCCGCCTGCAACCCACATACACACACTATTCATGGAAGCATACTTGACTTTATTCCGAATTTTCCGGGTTTAAACCCCGCCATGCACCTCCGGATTATTATACTTCTTGAAATTTTAGCGCGCTTTAAAACACGTGCTTTGCCGGTGAAGGAAACATCGTGAGGAAACCGGCATGTTCAGAGATCTATAAAGAGTTTGAAGGACGGTGTGACATCCACCATACCGCAATTGGCCAGCGTGGTGAATTAAGGCCTCAACTCCCTCGTCAATAGAGAAATCCCTGTGTCCCAGCAGTGTGAACATAAATAGGGGTGTTATTAAGTATAAAAGTTTGTACTGCTGAGGCAACATGACGTGAAGTTGAGCTGCCAATACCTGTCATATGCCTACGCGCAAAACGACCACTTCGACTGCGCTCCAAATGCGTTTCTTTGTTTGGTGCATGAGGCCCCTAGGAGTCGGTACACTTTGCGACTCCCCATTGCGAGGATTTATCTACTTGATGTGCCTTTTCAGGATAGGCCGCGTTTCACAGTCACATTATTATAAAATATAAGTTTTCATCTAACCTGATGTAAAGTGACGACGTGGTCTAAGATGGGGCATGAAGACCTAGAAGGTTCTCCGGACAACATTACGAAACAAGACAAAATCGTTTCACGCACTGGCCCAGCCCGGCGAAGCCTACCACCACCAGATACTGTTCTTAGCACCACCCGGAGGTCACATGAAGAGGAAGATATGTGGACAAGCCAAAACCATCTTAGCTAAGGGTAGTCATCACTTCGCCCGGCGTATTGTTTATGTTTGGCTTTTAATATTTTTGTCAGACCTGTACTAGAATCAGAACCGTCTTGAATCTGAATTACAAGTCATTAATCATTATCGGAAGTATTTTAGTTTATCTGAATTACAACGGCTATTAAAGTTGCCTTTACGCAGATGCAGATACAAAACATTAAATCTGATTGAAACATTTTATCGTGTAAAGTTATTGGCTTAGCAAGTGAAAAGGTTATTGGAAATCGAGCAAATGAACTAATATTGTAATGGCAGCGCCGAGGACCTTTGGCATCAACATCAATAATAGTCCGCGTGTCCGCGAACCGAGTAACGTGACGTTTATAACGATTGGATGATTCACGTGCGGCCGCTATCTCACAAATTACTTTTCATATCAATTACTTTTACACAAAATTGCTCCCCTTGAATACTTTGCTGTCTGTCACAAATGTAGCTCAGTTTTGTTATATTTGTTAAAACATTTATTTGCCGCATTCAAAAAACTTGTTATGAATATTTAATAAGGAGGTGCATTAACCCAGGTAGAATAATACGCCTGTTAATTATAGTCAGAGCAGTAAACATGTCGTGAGAGTTTCCCGCTGGAATGTGGTATTACGTAGAAAACGTGTAGTTTCCACGCCGCTGAGTTTCCTAAACGAGTGGCCCCGGCGCCGCGCCGCGGAGGAAGCGAGGAACGAACCTGCTCCCCCCCCGTACCGCGCGCCTGTCGCTCGCTCACACGCTGATACCTAAACATCAAATACTAGATTCAGTATTTCTCATTCGGAATCTGTGCGACAACCCGCCCCGTGTTCCACACTTCCAATTTACGTATTTGCACAGTTAAAACAATTTATGGCGTGCAATAAGTCTCGGCGGATTATTTAGCGGAGGCGGCGGGAGCGCTCATTGAAAGGGAGTGCGCACTGTGCGCGCCGGCCCGGAAGCGATAAAGCACCGTCACGCGTCCGCTCCCGCCCGTGCCGGATCCGCCGCGGAGCCGGCACCGACACTCTGACATTTCTTTACATTCCGCACGCATAATACCTTTCATTTGTAACTTATAACTTCTATAAAAAGGAAAAATGTGTTGTTTTTGTTAAAGACCGCGTAGGAATGATGACTCAATGGAATCTACCGAAGCCGGCACGGGATATACATAGACACACAACAACGCGCCGATGAGGAAGTGCGCCCGCAGGCAGGCGAGCGCTCCCGCGGGCCAGAGCCAGCGCCGGACACGTGACCAATACTTTTCTATAACCTTATCGAATGCTCGGTTGATAAGTCGGAAATATTTATATTTCGTACCGACTTAATTTTTTATCAGATAAAGTCGCCTGCGATAACAGGTAAACGGACATAAAGTGGCTCGCATTGCCATCGCCGAGGACGATCTCCACTTTGCTCTTCAACGAACATCCATTATTGCTATCTCTATACACATTCCATAAATTGCAAATGCTGACTTTACTTATAGTTTAATGATATCTATCGGTAATCTGACATCAACTGGCCACTACGCGAGTAGGTAGCGAACCGTGAAGCCCATCATTAAGGAAGTTAACAGCTGCTATCTCTGTAATCCTTCAATTTATTTATAATCCCTAATCCAGGACACGTCATCCTTTCAGTCAACAACAATTCAACTCAAATAATATTTATGAAGTGTCGAAGTGACAACATTATGAGATATTTTCCACGGATGTTTTGTTGGGATCAGGGGACGGCTGGTCGATCTGAAAGCCATGATTGACGCGAAGTCGCCGCGAGCGAGTCCGCTCAATGGTAGGGCCGCTAATAGAATGAGGCGTACCGCAGGGATCGACCTCCGTCCTTTTATTGCCCGTGTATTTAACGACCTTGCCAATTTCGCGTAGGAGCTTTACGACATCTGTAAGTGATTTGATTTTACAAGGACAGAGCATTAAGGATGTTTGCGTGACGCTACTCCCTGTGATTCTGCTTGTGAACAAGCCGATTTTAGTCGACATGCCAGTTTAAATGTTCAATTTAATTATTAACCCCCGACCAAAAAAGAGGGGTGTTATAAGTTTGACGTGTATGTCTGTCTGTCTGTTCCATCATAGCTCCCGAACGGATGGAGCGATTTCTATTTAGTTTTTTTGGAGTTTACTCCTTAAGAAACGATTTGAGTTATAAGGCCCGGATAATATACGGAAATTTTATGAGGAGTAAAATCAAAAAGTGTAACACGAAAAGTTGAGGCGTTACGTAGAAAGAGACAAACATATATATCTGTAGGATTGAACGTGTAAAAGAATGAGATGGAATACACATAACACATACACAGCGTATCTCATTCTCGGGGTCTCCTCTTTGCGCGATACTTCGTAGTCGAGACTACGAAGTATCGCGCAAAGAGGTATTGCTGTATTTTATTTATATTATTTTGTAACATACTTTATGTAAATACTCTTTATTGAAGTAATATAAATAATCCGTTTAATTACAGATATAATGTTTGTTTCTCTTATCATTTTAGCAGATGCGTTCATTTACCCTTTTTTTCTATATCATAATTATAGTTCGTAAGGAGTAAACTCCAATCGTGCGTCGTAGCTGACACACACACAATTTTTTTTGTATGAAAGGTGAGTTTGGCCCGGGTGTTCTTAGACATGTTTCATGAAAATCGGTTGAGCCGTTTAAAAGTTATGGGGGTAAAAGTGGGGAAGGAAAACAGAAAATCTGCGAATATACTAGTGTGGGGTATCAAATGAAAGCGCATCGCGTCCACATTACATAATATTATGTTGTTTTACATTAAATGAAATGAAGGCATTGGGATCGGGGGTTATTCTTAAATTTTAAATTTACATTTATTTAACTTGAGTGCTTAGAACTCCAATATTTTAAAAACTGATAAAGTTATTCGCTTCTCAACTCTGTATAAAACATTCAAGCACACTGTCAAGACAAAGTTATTTCTTTGTTAATTGATGTTTAAACAATTTAGTTTTATTATTTTTTAACAAAATTGTAATAACTGATAAAGCTGTGTTGTTCTATTCGCTTCTCAACTCAGTATAAAACATTGAAGCGAACTGTCAAGACAATGTTATTTCCTTGATATTTGTTATTTAAGCAATTTAGTTTTATTAATTTTAATTTTAAGTTGACCTGTCCATGTAGGCTATGTGCTTCTAAGGAAATAAACGTTTTGACTTTGACTTTGACTTTTAAGTTGACCTGTCCATGCTCTGCTATGTCCCTGTGCTTCTAAGGAAATAACTGTTATGACTTTGACTTTGCTGCTCTTTCGAGAACTGTGTGCGCGTCACAACTCATTTCCTTTTAAATCAGTTGCACATTATAATGGAACTTATTATCAAGTAATTAACAGCAATTATTAGATTTCTGCGTACCCCTATGATTATAATTATCATGTACAAACATTTGTCATGCAACGAACCCCACAAAACACTTCATTCCTATGTCACATTACTCGTAGTGATAGAATTTCCTCAATGACATCGGCATTAATAGTTAAAAACGGAGCATTTGTTCGCATGGTGCCTATTGTTAGCGTTTTCTCGCATTTGTCACCTCCAAGCCGACGTAATGTGTACTCGCGAGGACGTGGTGTTGTTTTAGCAGCGGTATTTTAGTAAATCAAGTGTCGGTGCCGGATGCAAGCGGGTCCGAGGTGGGTCGAGCGAGTTAAACAGGAACAAAGGAGTGGCGGCGACGGGCGGACTGTCGGTCGGAGGGGCGGCAGCGGCATGCGACGTGTTATTGCAGCGCGACGTTAAGGAAACATTCGTGTTGACAGGCTCCTGCCCGTCGCGATACCGACACGGCACTGTTTATAAAACAGCGCGATGGAAGTACATTCCAAATACACAGAATATTTTTGTACGACGAAATGCTATGGATTCAACTTATATGGTAATCGTGACGGGCGGTATCTGGGTCACGGCCGGCCGTGGGACGGCAGGTGCGAGTGGCTGGAGCGGCTGATCATCATACACATATTGGTGACATTAAAATGTACATACATAATTGAGCGAGGCGGCAGTCGCGCGGCCTCGGCGCCGGCCGCAGACCGCGCAACATGATCTCCAGCTCTAACCGAGTGTGACAAACGCATCGCTAGATAAGCACCTGTCGAACGGTGGACGCGACTGCTCCGACGCCAGTGCGTGGACCCCCCGCCCCGCCTCCCCCCCGCGCCGCTCGTAATCGCACTGTGCCTAATTACCATAAAATCTTGTTAAAATAAGTGTACGCTTCAAACGAGAAGAGAAAGTTAACGATTAATGTTTGTGGCGGATTAGGCGAGCTCTAAATCATCGCAGTGCGGCTCCGCTATCTGATTGCGGGCGCGGAAACGGATCGCTTACCAAATTGTCTCTTTGCGTTTCGTTCCATTACTTTATCGTAATTTTTGACGGGTTAAGGTCATTAAGCAAAAAGGGGTTAAGATTAATTTAGACTTTTATGATAATACAGTTTTATAGTCCAAATAATTGGGTGTTAGAAATATCCGTGAGCCTACACAACTCTCGCGTGTTTTACTGCTGCGGCTGTGTCGTCGATTACTCGAGCTAGCAACTTGTTCAGTAAACAGTATTAACCATTCATTGGTATATTTTTAATACACTATTTTAATATAGAAACAAGTTTGCTAAACAATCTGCGAGTAAGGCGTAGATCATTATTAACCGGCTTGTTTGCCCTTCTGATTGGCGCCGGCGACGAGCGAGTGCCGGTTCGGCCGGAAGCTGCGCCGGCATCTCGCGTCTCGCACACGGCACGGTCCACTTGTGTCTAGAATCTTGTATCTAGAACAACGCCCCGGGAGTCCGTAACACTTCGAGACCACACGAGGTGGGAAAAACACCTCGCGTTTATATAAAACAATGCCAAGATCATTAAACAATGCATTTGTTTATTTCTCAGTCACAAAAGCCAAGGTAATGCAAGTATTGAAAACCACCTCTGAATGCATTCCTCGAGAAATACACAAGTTCAATAGGTGAACAGAACATGAATAATGGCAAGGCCAAGGCGAGCGAACTCGCGCTGCGCCGAGCGTGCTGCGCGTCGTGCTCGCGGACGAGCTAAAAAACGCATCAGGTATATTTGCCAAATCATTCCTTGTTATAGCTCTTTTCTTTTTTAAAGTTAACTCCACTTTTGACGCCTTCGAAAAGTTTTCATAGCCGGATAAGTAAGTGGAGGGAGGCACTCAGGGAACAGCCAACTTTCGCCACGGACGGGTGCGCCGGCTCCGCGGCGGATAAGTTCTCATGGATCCTGGTCGCTACGCCTCGGGTCAGCGCCTTAACAGACCGTGTCAGAGACCTTCCTAAATATCACGATTGCGAACACTTTCCGTCTCTATGAAGAATGCATATGATAGTCCCGCATCTCGCTAGTAAGCTTCGTCGTAAATTTTTTTTCTACATAAATTTTGTATATTAGTTTCGACCTATCACTTTGTTTTTAGGGTTTATCACTTTGTAAAAACATGTAATGCATATGACGTTCGAACAAAAATCTACTGCTAGCGATCGTTCAGTCGCTTCGTGAAATTTAAATTATCATATACATTTTAATGTAACTTCGGGGTCGCCAACAAAGTTTAAGGCCCATTTCGAAACATAAATTTATGTGGGGAAAATATTAAATGAGTTAGCTGGCTAACGAGGTGAGCCCGGCGCATGAATATGCATACGTATCTAGTTTTGGCTTTGTAATATGTGGATATAATTTCTGTTTACACCAGACCTGTGTTAATGGTGTCAATCAGCAACTTAGGTTCTATCTGAAAATCTTCCGGGTTATCTGTGTAAAAGTATAATGCTGAGCCAGGTCCATTTGACACAAATACATACTTTAATTATAATTTATTTTTGTTAATTGTTCGATTAGAACAGGCACCTGTACATAATTGCTGTACAGTGGCAGCGCTTCCCAATCCTCGGGCGGGCTTTAATACTGCTTTTGCCTTTCTTCAACTCTCTGATCTGTCAACAACTGACGAGGCTGGGCTGGCGTGCTATCGGTTTTTATTTAATTGTACAAAACATTCGTTTAGAATAAAAATTGCTTTGTAAATGTTGTGTTAAATAAATACATTTTAACACACACAAATTGGCTTCTTTGCAATGGGCTTCTTCGAAGGAGCTAGAGACAGCGCTGTCAGTAGAGATAATAAGATGGAGCGTAAGTGTCCGTTTTAAAAAGGACTGCGCTGGTGCGTTAGTTACTCGAGGACTTGCCGATAGCTGACCACATTACAATAGAATTGGATGAAAGTTCCATTGTTTTCTTATATGGTTTGAGGACTGTCCGCAGGATTTCGCCCACGGGGCCGCCCACGCCCGCGAGAGAAGGCATGCGATATCACCAAGTGAAAGGACCATATAGACCACGCGTGAATCGAGGAATGTCAATTGAATAGTACCGATCGACCCGCACAAATAGAGGGCAAACATTTCGCTTGGAGGTTTGTCAGAGAGCCGCGCCGAGCTGTGAAAATGAACAGGTAGGTGAAATAGTCGGTGTCTGATGATAACGGGCCCGGCAAGGCCGCCACGTGCACTCTCCTACACAACTGTTCCCATGAACCGAATGACCTTGCCTCTATCTATGTGCTACATCTGAAACTTGACCTATTCAATCGTCAATATCGCGCTGAGGGTAAAGTTAGTTTTGAACTTCTCTTTGACGACCTCTGTGGCTCGGCGGGGTTCGATTCCCGCCGGGGGACTAGATTTTGAGCGATCTACAATTTCTTATTTCGGGTCTGGGTGATTTAGTATATCAGTCACACAATACTCATAGTACAAGCTCTGCTTAGTTTGGGATTAGGTGCTGATGTGATGTGATGTGATGTGTGATTAGTCCGGAAATATGATTATTACGAACTGAAAACATTTCCAATTGGCAGTACAGCTCCGCCAAACGACACGTCATGAAACTTCTAAAGAAAAACAGCAAACAAGTGTCGATGTCAGCTCATTCCGCGACACGACGCCCGCGGGTTCCGGGAACGCGCGGCGCGCCGGAGCTGCGGAGCCCGCGTGCGCCTCTAGCGCGCTATCTGCGGACGTGCTATCGCATGTCCAAAACTAAAGCGAAAGTTATGCGTTAGCAATAAATCGCGCTATGAATCACCGAACAAGTACTCGTTAATAATTCGGTGTCGGCAAGTCGGCAGGCGCTGGGCGCGGGCAATAGAGTGTGATCGCTTCATCGAGGAATGACACCCGCCGCATGACCAATACCTATTGTAAACTCACTCGCTGAATACCAAATAGTTAACGAATAAGCATTCTGCGAACTATCAAACAGTGCTTATAACTTAGTTGCGTAATTTATCGGAATGTTGTACGAAACATTGTTGATTTAGTTGCGAGTTCTCGCAAATTCATAGGGCTTCCAATTTAGGCGAGACACCCAGCAGGTGCTAAGTTTTGCTGTCACTTTCCATTACATCACTACTTTCGACAACATTTATTGCCTCAGTAACCAAAAACAAATATATTTATAATGGAGTGTATATTATAAAGAGAAAATCATTATTAATTCCTAATAGGCAGTATAATGAGTTTCTATTAGATATTCGCGCAGATTGTCATTCATGGAATGCTATAGAAATTAAAATCAACGATAATCGAAATAAGAGAAAGGTGATCATGAGACGAGAACAAATTGTGGAAACGTGCCGCATCACCAGCGGCGGCGGGGCGGGGCGGGGCGGGCGTCGCGCCAGAGGCCGGGCCTTCCCACGCCGAGGCCGGGAAGCGGCCCAGTGCCTCTGGGAACGGTTTTTAGGCGCGCGAGTGCATTGTCAGCGCCGCGCGACGCGCCTGCCACGTGCGTTTTTGCCGCTGAATAGAAAGCACCGCCGTGTATTCCGACGGGTGCAAATTAGCTTAATTGCAAATTATTACATGTTTCCGCAGTGTCGGCAGTGGCTGGCGGCGCTAATAATAAGGGAGTTCATCGCAAATACTTAATCCGGCGATTCGGCACAGATATAGATTGCGAATGCCCAAAATAACGTTACTAATTTGTCCGCAAAAATGAAGCTTAATATGAGAGTTGTCATCCACACTAACCAGCGTATATAACATATTAAACAACAAAGGAGTTCCACAGAGCAGTATATTAGGGCCTTTGCTGTTTTTATTATATATTAATGATCTACCTAATTGTACTCCCCACAAATGCGTTCTTTTTGCAGATGATACAACCGATTATCAGAGTAAAAAACAAAAATGTAGCTGAAAAAAACTTGAATGACGCCCTATCTGACATAATTAATTGAACTAATCAGAACAAATTATTAATTTATATAAATAAAACCAAAATAATACAATTAAATTCCTATAACACAATACCATTAAAATTTGACATTAAATACAATCTTGAAAAAGTAGAAGAGGTTTCATCGTACAAATTTCTAGGTATAACGGTAGACAGGCATTTAAATAGGAAGGATCACGTCAACCAAGTGTGCGATAAACTGAGTCGAACCTACTCAGTTCAATCTTTGCTCTTAAAAAAGTACGCCAGACCATTTCTTTTGAAGCGGCCATCGTAGCCTATCACGGTCACGTATCTTCTGTTCTAGGGTACGGACTACTGTTGTGGGGGAACTCAGTGGACGTCGAAAGAGTATTTAGGGTACAAAAAAGATGTCTGAGGGTTATTAACAGGTCTTGGTTCCGTGATAGTTGCAAGCCTCTCTTCAAAAAATGCAACATATTGCCCCTGGCGTGTATGTATATTAGAGAGTTATGCCTTTTCGTAAAATCTCACCCAAGTTTGTTTATAAAGCGGAGTGAGGTTATAACACGACAGAAAAGGCATAAATTTAAAAATTTGCTGTACAAACCACAATGCAATAGGGATTTATATAGAAGAAATGTTTATAACATGTGTATATTAATTTATAATAATTTACCCGAATCATTAAAACAATTGAATGGATTTATTTTTAAGAACAGATTTTGTAGTTGGTTGCTTGACAAATGTTTCTCTAATGTGAATGAGTATTTGAATTATGATGATAAATTTATGTAATTTTTATTTTGACATCATTAATATAATTTTGACAAAATATTTGCACGCCTGCTTGCAGGCTGAATAAACTAATATTTAAGATCTGACATGTATTATTAATTATGTATTCTAGCAAATAAACGATTTCATTTCATTTCATACGGCGCAAGGCGGCGCAGGCGCAGGCAGGCCCGTTATGCGTGAGTCAGTCGCGCTCGTCGCGATACATCCTCGGCGATGCGACTTGTTCGACAGCCCGACTCCCGACGCGCTGGGACCGGAATTATGTACTTACGTAAACATATGGGTTTTTTTTTCTCTCACTACTATTCGATAGATAATATTTTATTTGATGACGATGAGGTATAACATGTCTTTTTGCCGTATTTATACAAATATTTGAATTTTTATAACAGTATTATAGGAGGTTTATAGAACTATGATAACAAATCCAAAACTCAAATTAGTGCTGAATCTGTTTATTAACAGTTCAATAAAAGCTTTTCACCCGAGTTTATCTCTTTAATAGTCGCAAAATGAGGCTTATACAGCCAGAAAAAAACAGAATTTAATAATAAATAATGAATATGTAATAGAGTTTTACTAAGGTTAAAATACGTAGTTGCAGTAGCGTGCTAGCGATGACTTATTCGAGTCCGGTACTCCCTAATTCTGCCGCCTCCAACATAGCAGCACAATTAAAAACATAAAATGAATCGACGCTCGATATCATTAGGTGGCATCAAACCAGTTTGTCATTTACACGCATTCAACGGAGTCGTATTCCGCTACACGTAGAGTGACATTTAAGTAGCTAAACTAAATCTCAAGGTGAGAAAACCTGTTATGTTCGTTATCAATCAGGCTCGTTTCACTTTCGGTTCGATGGAATAATTTGGACGCGCGCGGCGATTGATTCTGTGGTGCGCAGGACTTCTTTAGAATACATTAGGGAAATTATTGTTAAGAAAAAAAATTCATAGTTCGATGTCACACTTTCATGGGCTAAGCGCGAAGATGTTGAACCCCTATAGAGCGTCATGCTCAGGTAGGACTGGCCGATGGAAATTGAAATAGCTTTCTCTTCATTAAATATTTGATTTCGCAATTCCGCGATCGCTGGAGGGCCGAGGGGCGGGCGCCCTCGCAAGTTCGCATCTCAAGGTCGACGCATCTGTTCGATTTAGACACCAGGTGAAAAAAACATGTGGTCCGTTTACCGCACTCGTTAGAGGGCGCAAGGGAGAGCGTGTAAATCAGTTGCTAATTTCTATTCTATTTTAACAGGGCCCTTGACTAAATTTACTCGGAGTTGGTGAAATAGGCCTTATTAGATAGTTACGTCGAAGTAATGTTCGTTTTCCGGTTCATAAATTTACGATAGTGTGGATGTAAAATAAAAAACTTTTTCTCTCGTTAAGAATTCTACGAAAGTTTATAAATCCCTTTAAAAAAAGTTTTAAAAATACGGTTCTAGTTATTTACCGGTGGCATTATACCTATATTTTTGGTACTGATGAATTTCATGCCCGTTCCATATTAGTTCGACGGACGTAACGGCAGAAACGAGAATGACTCAAGAGAAGCAGATGTTCGCTGACCTCAGAAGTAAAAATAATATTCGGTCGGAGTAGCGGCATCCGCGCCGAACCGCGACGAACGCCGGGCGGCGCCGCGCCGGCTCACCGTTACGCGCAACGAGCTGGCGGAGGAGCGGCGGCTCACCTTGTACTTGGCGCGGCGGCTCCCGCGCAGTACGATGCCGTCGTTCTCGATGTAGTCCGGCACCTCCTTGCGGTTGGAGAAGTTGAACACGACCGAGGTGGCGGCGGGCGGAGGGGCGCGCGCGCGCGGGGCCCCGCCGCGCAGCCACGCCGGGGCCTCCTCCGCCGGGATGCGCCTCACGGCCGAGCCGCTCCACGCGCGCTCGATGCCCGCCGCGCCGATGCGCGACAGCGCGCCCGGCTCCGGCGTCGAGTGCCCGTTGACGCGCGCCGCGGGGCGCTCCGGGCTCGCGGCCGCCGCCGGCATCGGTCGGATCACGCCCACGCGCCGCGCCAGCAGCACGGGGTTCGCGGCGGCCAGCGGCGGCGGCTGCGGCCCGCTGCGGCCCGCGCCGAACGCGTACCGCGTCACGCTGCCGCCGCGCGCGATCTCCTCGAGCGTCGCGCAAGGCGCGGCGCGGGGCTCCGGCACCACGGGCGACGCGCTTCGCGAGCGCGCGGGGCTGGTCGGCTCGGCCGCCGAGTCGGAGTCGCTCTCGTCGGCGATCTCGGGGGTCGGCTCGGCCTGCGTTCTCGGGGCGGGCGCGACGGGGCTCTCCGCTCTCGGAGCGGGAGCCGGAGCGGCTTCCGCCGGCGTCTCGACGAGCGCGGTAGGAGCAGGACCGGAGTCCGGTACGGAGGGAGGCGGACCGGACTCCGGGAGGGGCGGCGGCGGGGACGGGGTCGGTGTCGGCGGACTAGGGTCCTCGGGCACCGCGGGCTCCGGCGTCTCGTCCGGGAGCGCGGGAGGGGAGGGTGCGCGCGCGGGCGGGTCCGGCGTGGGGCTGCGGCGCGCGTCGAGCCCGCGCAGCACGGCCCCGACGCGCGCGGCGGGCGCGGCGCGGCGCGGCGGCGCGCTCTCGAACTTGCGCAGCGCGGCGCGCACCACGTCCGGCGGGGGCCGCTCGGCGTCGCGCAGCAGCGGCTGCGCGCGGCGCGGGGGTCGCGGCGGACGCGGCTCCGGCTCCGGCGGCGCGTCGAGGCGGCTGAGCGCGTCCACGGAGCGCGCGCGCTTCACGGAGTCGCGGCGCGGCGCGGCGCGGTGCGGCGCGGGCGCGAGGCTGGCGGGTCGCGGGGCGCGCGGCGCTCGCGGCGCGGGCGGAGGCCGCTCGTCGAGCAGGTGCTCGAGCGAGGCGGCGCGGCGCAGGTCGCCGCGGCGGCGCGGCTGGTCGCGCAGGGCGAGGGAGAGGTAGCGGCTCTTGAGGCGCTTGACGATGCCGGGCCCGTAGCGCAGCTCCTCGTCCTCGTCGGGCGGCGCGGGCGCGGGCGGCGGCGGCGGCGGCGGCGGCGCGGCGCCGGGCGGGCGGCCTCGCGCCGCGCGCCTCTGCAGGAGCTCGCGCTTCCATTGCGGCAGGGCCCCGTTGGACATGCCTGCGGAGCGAGATAGTATGTTGGTTTCCGTGGTCCGTTCGTCGATACGACTGCACCCGACCGCTCGACGGACCGCCGCCTGGGTGCTATATTTGTGATGAGTGACGAAAGTCAAAATATATTTTAATTTATTTTAAGATTATTACAATAGATAAACATAAAGGCTAACATTGTAGTTTATATAAAATAAGTAGCTTTTCATGATACAGAGTTGCCGGTTGTTCATGGATTTTCCCGCAAGAACAACGAAATATCCGGTGGTCAAAAGTAGCCTATAATCTTTTTTTTTTTACTATTGTGTTTGTGTTAATAAATGATGTGTGTAAATGCAATTTTTCATTTTCCCGTACTGACCAATGCCGGACCCTGATGTCATCGGAGAATAACAAGATTGGAAAATATGGCCATAAATTATTATATCCAGATACAAAAATATATTAATAATATGAATGTTTATAAATTTTCTAGGAAATTTATAAATTACTTGTCAGAGACATATACCTACATTGTTTAATGAATATATCACTTATGCCTTACTTCCTGATAATTGTCAATAATATAAGAACATTCCTGTTTTGATATTTATTTGAATTAAATGTTATGCATAATTTTAATTAATTTGATCGTGGAATTAAATAGGCTCTATTGAATTAGGTTAAACTTGTAATGATAGAGCTTCATGTATTTCAAATAAATAAATAAATATTTTTACTTGCTCTATTTTTGTCTCAGCATTTTATTTAGAGATGATTAATGTGCTTTAGTTTTATTTGTCACTACTGTAATAAATTAACTGATATAAGTACTATTCTCGTGATAAGCGGTAGCTGTCACTGTACATTATGTTATCTATATTTAATTTATACCCAAAGATACTCTGCACTCTACAAATGCAGAATAAAATAGCAGTCAGCGGAATCAGAGAGCTGAAATTATTCAAGCCCAACTACTCATTGTTTACTACCAGCTGTCTTCATGCAACATACTGAAAAAAGTAACATGCAATAACCTCTTATAGTAATGAAGTTCGAAAAATAACCAACATTAAAAAGCCTAGTCTGCCTCCCTCTGGCTCTACACTATATACATATAGTCTTAGATTTAAGTAACCAATGTGTAAACAGCAATAAAGAATTGAGTATAGGGTTAGTAAAGGAGGACTTGTGATGATGATGATATGTGCAGGTAGGTACAGCAAATTACCAGGTAGAGTTGACTTCATGAGATCTATCTTCAAGGTTCACTATATGGTTATAGTTATGGTTATTTTTTATACAGAGTTCAGTGCAGGTAGTGTTTGTGTGATAATGACTCACCAAAGTCCTGTGAGGACTCCAGGATGGTTTCCACCATCATCTTGATGTAGCCCACTCCGCTCCGCTGCTATGCAAAATACACATACATTAAGCTTTATACTACTGTATGGCATTCAATATTCTACTTTAGAAACAAACTCGCTAATATTTAAAAAAAGAAAACTTTCAATATGCAATTCTTTCTTGAATACTACAGATGAAATACAAAAACATGCGCAGAATTATCTTTGGAATTTAGAGGCAGCTCAGAACTGTGGGTTCATTTACGAATTACTTATTGAATGACGATTTTGAATTGCAAGTGACGATAAAAACTACCAGCGCGTATACCTACACACTATGTTGGGTGCTTTGTTTATCATAACGGCAATGTTAGAAAAGGGATCAATAACTAATTAGCAGTGTGCAGAGTGGAGCCTGGCGCGGCGGGGGCCTGCCGGCGGGCTCGCGAGCTGCGAGCAGGGCGCCGCGCCGGCCTCGCACGTGCCTTTGAACGCGGAGGAATGCACGCGCGACAACAATGTGTCACCCTCCGCGACCGGCGCCGCATTCCACGACTTACCTGCTACAAATCCATGGACGTGTTTTTGACTCCAAACCGGCAAACAATGCTGCTTTATATCACAGAGATTCCGTAAACATTGTTTTGTACACTGCTACAAACACTAAATAGCTCACTTTTTTTCAAATCAAACAACACTTGTGTGGCACCGTGCCGCGCCGCGACGACCGACGGTCACCCGTGCATAAACTGCAACGCATCCGAACATAACAAACACGACCCGACAAATATTGCGCTATGAAGTTGGGAAGATTTGCTTTATCAGAACAACTGATTTCCTATTCAGTTAGAATCTTTAAAAGTTATAATAAAAGAAAGAACACGAGATCAAAACGCGACAAAGCAGTGCACTGCACTCTTGCAGACTGAAAATGTTTGTTTGATTTGATTCTCGCTCGGCTTTGATTGATTGTCCGAAAGATAAACTGACTGTAGTGAAGTGACTGTCCAACTTGACATTATGCTTGACGTTTACTTGACATAAGATTGACTGGAAGCACTGACACTACAGTGTTGGCATTGACAGATAGAACTTTTGACTACTTGTTTTGGGTTGCTACTGGTAAAAATGCAACAAGCTGACTACAAAGGTAACTTCGTTAGTTGGTTGGTTGGTTCGAAGGTAACTTCAGTTTGCTGCAAACTTATAATAACTGTAATCCGATAAACATCGTTTTTTTTTTAAATAATCGAGACGTGCTATTCTAAATAATACCTACATAAGTGTATGATTTTTTTTAATAAATTACAAATTTCAGAGACACTTTTAAGGGTACCGTATCCAAAGTTTAAAACTGGACCTGACCTATTACTGAGACTTCGTCGTCGTCTGTCTGTCGCCAGCCAGGCTGTATCTCAAGAACCGTGATAGTTAGAGTTGACATTTTGAGGGATGATGTAAACACATAATAAATTAATATTTAAGGGGTTCTCATACAAAAAACGTGATTTTACCAAGTTAAGCAACGTTGCGCGCAGCCAGTACGTGCGTGAGTGACGGCTCCAACTGCAACTTTGTTTATCAACTGTCCACGGACCCCGGGTGTATGAGCCCATCTCATACTTATCAAATTTATTCTGAACTCCGTATTCTTTATGCTTTTATATTTTGCCTTCATTGATGTCAGAAATACCTAGGTACTCTATTTCTTTTAAAAGGAGCTATAGATCCTAAAATATCCTTTCAGCGTTACCTGAAAATGCTCCACAGCGACTGAATTCCCAAGAGCCTACCGGCAGGCTACTGATTGAAATAACCCCTTCGCCCCTCGGATTCTATACGAATCAGAGAGAAAACTTTATTTTCAGACACTTGTATTATCTTAACAGTATTGCAACTCGGCCGAGTATGCCTACAACCGCGTACGTAAACATGCGATAGGGCTGCTCGCCCAGCATTTTGATAATACCTATGCCTGCCTTCTTTTAGATTATCTAGGTTTTTGATTGGATAAGAATAAGAATAAGAATAAGAATAATTTATTTGCATAAAACATGAGTGTATACATGGTATTAAGTTTAAAAAAAAGTGTTCTACATGTTTTGCCAATCCTGGCGTGCGTGGATTTATTAGTAATTCAATAATCATTAATGTTTTTTTATAGAATAGGAAAGTGTGATGTGTGTGATGAATGTAGCTTTCGTTTTACATACCTATAGGTAAAGATGTTTAAGTTTGGTTTAAATCTAATATAGGTAGTACCTAGATAACAAATCAAACAATAATCAAAATTACAAAAAAATGGTGTGTGTGCGATTCACACTCGATAGAAGTGAAACTTCAGTAAATCGACAAAAGAATAAGAAGAATAAAAAAAAAAATACTATGTATGCAAAAAGATTTTGTTCGGGCGGTCACCCATCCAAGTACTGGCGTCGCGCAAAGTTGCTTAACCTTGTTAGCGTTTATGATTGGCTTACCCGCCAGGTAAGCCAATCTTATTTCCACTTCCGTTGCATCCGGTTTCAAATCACAACGATTCTAAAGAAGTTTCACTTCAAAAAAACCCTTGATTCTAAAACCTTAGTTAGGTACCTTAAAAGCCAAAAGTCATTCTAAATTTTGTCATTGGCACGTGGTGTGCTTTCATTTGAGATCCCACTCGAGTATATTTTCAGATATTCGGTTTTCATCAAACATGTCTAAGAACATTTGCGTGAAACTCACCTTTCATACAAAAAATACTATTGAAATCGCTCAATCCTTCCGGGAACTTATAACACCCCTCTTTTTGCGTCAGGGGTTTAAAGACAATACTTATATAAAATTAATAGTATGGTAATAAGAAAATAGTCTTAAAATAAATTATTACTTCTACCTCAATAATGCGACCCGAATAAATGCGAAACACTCAAATAATATAAAACGCCTAATTCAGGTTAAAAGTCGATGTGTTCTCTAACTCTAAATAGGATTTATTTTATTAAGTCTGCTCTTTGTAAGATTCTTTCTAAGCTTACGGCCAGAAACAAGTCCTCGAACTTCTCTGGGGTCTTCTAAAAGTTTATATTTTCAGTTGGGTACATTCGAAGGAGCAATCATTTAAGGTAAGTATAACTTTGTGCAAAGGCTCTCTGAATACTGTACAAAGCCTTTTAACTGCAATGTATACCTACAACATGCTGATTGTAATTACCAGCTGCTAGTTTCAAGTTCGACTATGATAAGCTTTATGATCAATCAATGAGGGTCATGGGTTGTTTCTGCGAGCAAAAGCACCATTTATCGTAAGTAGTATAAGTAGGTACAGCATACACAGTGTGGAATAATGGGTGAGCTATGAAGGGCAAGTGCGGCGGGGGGAAGTTCCGTGGCCTATTTCATAAATCCCCACATAATCCAACCAAACGAACGAAACTCAAGCCCTTAGTTTTTTACAAACATTGACTCAGGCCGACGCCGGCTCGTAACGGAGCCAGTAGTTAGCGCACACCCCGTTATTTACAGAGTTCATTGCTTTGTCGCTCGGCCGTATTAGCCCTTTCATATTTGTCGCTTAATCTCGTGGATAATGAAATTCTGTGCGTGCCCCACCGCGGCCACCGCGGGAACCGATGCTCGGCGCCGCCGCGCCGGCAGGCAGCGCCCGCCGCCTCCTGTTAGGCCGAACATTCCACTGTTTTACCTGGAAACTTTTAGGTTTTTTGTGTGAAAATTAAAATTACATTTTTATTAGTTTTGATGAAATTAAACACTATGTCGTAGCAAAATAATATGGCTTACAAGTTTTTTTTTTAAACATTGAAATGAAATCTAGTTTAACTATATACTTACTACTTAACTATCATACTTATTCTAAATTAAAGTCACCACCGCGTTTGTCTGTTATTATTTTCGCGATAAAGCGCGAGGGTGATTAAAGAGGTAAGTTTTTGTGTATAATTTGTTAGGGATGTGTGAGGAGTCGTTGAGTTATGGTGATAATTGTTGAATAAGTCGTGAAAATTCAAGCATTTTCATTGAAAGTATTGTTTATTTATTAAGCCAAACAACGATGGCCGGGTCGGCTAGCTAATTATCATTTTGGCACATTTTGTGAACGAGCGCCACAAAGTGTAATTTTCTTCATTCAATGCTACTCACGACATCAAAATCATAAGCCGTTTTGAAACCTACCCTACAAAAGGTCCCTTATAAATCGACGTCTAATTATTTAATTTTATCACGGCCGCAAACTTCTGATTTAATATTTTAGCAACAGGATCTCGGTAAACTTGCCAACTTAATGAATTTGCTTTTATCAAAAGGCGTCAGTAAATAACAGCGATAATTGCTACCTTTTCCTTTTCCTCTGATTTAGGTAAGCAGGCTCATTTCTATTATAAACACAGTATAGAGCAGGTGATTAAGGAAGTAGAGAATGCAAAATATGAGGACCGCGTTCTGTGAATTTTTTGTTTTGAAGTTTGTTGGTATTTAATACAAATCCCTTTATATGCCATATCTGTATTGCGATGCCTAAGTTAAGAAAGAATGGTAATGAAAAATATATAAAACATCTTTCAAACTAAAGAAACAAAATCGAAATCGGTTCACCCGTTCGCGAGAAGGGCGGGAAAGGTGAAGAACAGCCGCCGGCCGGCGGCATGGTTTTTTATTTTTCCTTAGCTATAAGTATTTGAGCATATTTTACACAAATTTTAGCTTAAGCGCCTCCTCTAATATTAACTAGTAATAGCATATCGCACAGATTCTGACGAAATTAATATAACACATGATTGTGTCGACAGAAGTGATAACTTAACCTAAACTATTTAGTATGGCTGTGGGCCCTACTCTATCAATTTACTTTCAATTTTCACCACCGCAGCGGTACGTCACTAAATGCTGAGAGTGAAAGCACCATAAGAGAGAAGGAGCCTGCCTTCCTCTGCAGTAAGAGTGCTGCGCAGGAGTAAGGGAAGCCGGGCAGACTGGTGTAACGTTCAACTTTCTTAACATAAACTTAAGTAATAAGCTAATCCTAAGTTCATGTTGCACTGTCGTAAAGGGTATGTATAAAATAAATAAATAATTATGAAGCGGCTCACCTTCCTTGCTTCATTGCTCCTTATCTCCTTATCAGATCAAAGGTCTCTAAAGTCGATTATTTCCGCACATAACATCTTTAATCAAACCGTGCCAAAAAAGCCTTTTCATCTATTCAGAAACTACATATTTCGTATGTTTTTGTGAATTACCATAAACTTGGGGACGCCAAATGTCGGAAAATTCGGCCGGAACCCTTTGATTGAATCCATCTGCGATGTTCGGAGGCGGCCGCTCAACGGAGGCCGGCATCTCGCGGCGCGCCTGTCGCGCTGATTGATTAACTTCTCCGCACCAAATAAGGAGCACTTCACACCTCACACACGCTTACCACCTGCATATTTGATATGTATAGGTACTTACTATTTTATCTTGTTAGAATGCCTCAGTGGCGTAGAGTGCAAAGGTCTGCTTACGCATGACTTTTTAATTTTCCAGTTCTTAGCCAAATATTGTGTCTACATATAAGTATGTGTCTATAAATAACTAGATGTCACTATGGATGTCTTTATGTTGTATGCTTTGACTTGCCTGTTATGTAATATAACCAGTCGGTCGTACCAGATACGGCTGGAAGGACACGGTGGAGGCGGACTGCGAGAGCTCGGGGTCGGGAGCTGGTCAGGGCTGGCGCAGGATGGAGCCCGCTGGAAGTCTCTCGTTTCGGAGGCCAAGATCAACTTTGGGTCGCTGAGCCACAATAGTTAGTTAGTTGTGTAATATAACGTTATGGTAAATAAATAAGAATTAAAGAGTAAACGTTACGAGTAAATTTACGCAAAAGAAAACTTGCTGCAAGCTACTTTTCCCCTTGGTCTGGGTTATGTATGAAAAAATTAGTGAGTTGTGTGACAGATGTCTAGTAACCGAAACACAAGCTCTTAAAGCTTAGCGGGCTTAATGAACTGTGAGGATTGATTTATTTATTAAAAAGTTCACACAAATATATAAAAAAAAATAAAAAAACATTCTGAAACCCTCACGGGTTTTAGAATGACAAGTTCATTCCTCAGTATCATATAGGAAAACCAAAAAAAAAGATAAACTAAACGGTTAATGGTAATGATTTTCCATCTATAGATTGAATAATTTATCTAAAAAAATGAATAGAACGAGTTAGTAATAACTGAATAATTCCTTTTGAAACCCGTATTTAAGTTCGGCCGGAGGTCGGCCCGCCGCGCCCCGTCCACCGCGTCCTCCTCCTATTACCACGTCCCCCGCGGCGTGCGGTGCGCGCCACTGACCCCTAATTGACAGGCCTTTCTGTGCATCCTCACTCTAATACAAACCGGAATATTTGAATCCCAGCTGAAAATAATGTCCAGATGCTAGATATACCTAATACGAACAATCAATCAGACAGATAGACGGATGCGGTCGATAAAACGTTTTATGACGATGATGTTCTAAATTGCATTAAACTAGTTATAGAAGCGAGTTTAGACATCGGCGGCAGTAAATAAATAAAACAGAATAGTGAAGTTGAGTTTCACCAGTACGTATTTGGTTAGTGGTTTCGGGCCGATCGTAACTAATAATTATATTAGAGCGAGCGTCCGGCGCGGGCCGCGGCGCCGTGCGACCCGGCAATTCAACAACGGAACATCTGCTCATCAAGCCTCGCCGATTACACTTTAATTTCCCGAAGGTGGGCCCTCCAGGAACGTACAAAAAGACGCAGCCTGTTCTTTATTACGCTGAAACAATTTTAACTTTTGGGTTCCTGAAAATGAAATTTAATAAGATATTCGCGAAAATCAATTACCGAGGTGGTTTCGGGTTGTCATCAGCGCTAACCACTGAACCGTACTTGCCGTTTATTACAGAACTTTATTGATAATGTTATTGGTATTTGTGTACCTTTATGGTGGAACGTCCGTACCGTATGGAGTTTGCTGGAGTTATAGTGGACCCAGAGAGTATATAATAAAACTTACATTTTACACTTGGGAACCTCAAAAATGTATTGTTAATTTTCTAATTTAACGATATAGTTCTTGACGTAGTTAGTTGGGACAATTATTATGATTCTATAATTATATTTATAATGTTTTCAAAGGGTTTTAAGGAACTCAACATATTTAAAGCTTTGTTAATATGTTGTGAATAAGCTTACGATGCTCATTATAAATATTCGTCGATAAAACTCCGCAGGCTCTTTCAGCAAAATGAGGCCTTTGATGTTTTCATCTTTGATTATTTATCAGTCCAGATAGACCCTCAGCTGCACAATCCCTTGATAACAATAGGGACTAACGGTGAGCCTCGAAGCGTGACGATTGCACCATAAAACTTTAGGCAACTAATTTTTATTTTTTAAAATTAAACAATTAACAAAATCACTTGTCATCTCAAAATAATAATGAATTCATTATTTTAAACTTTTATTGCGCCAGAAAAAAGATTTCATAACTTGGATAGAAGACAGAACGGGATGGCGACGCGCTCTAGTCGCCCTTGGCCCCATCTAGGCGACATAGGACCTTAAGTCAAGTAAATCTCTTGGTTACTAACGTATAAATTTTACCTAGGTGTATATAAATTCACAAAACAGAGATTCGAAACCGGCCCGTTCTATTGTTTGAAGTGAAGCTGAAAACAGTCAATCTATACATATCAATAATCAAAGGTTTTCATTATTATGTATTTGGCATGTAAGTTTTGGTAATTTGATATATTTTCCTACTATTAATACATATATACTATACAGGGTGGAAAAATTGAATGCCACATGGATGGCAACTACCTTAAATATTGTAAATAGCACATTTTGTGTAAGGGAGACTTTCCTTTGATTTTAAAAACAATCAATACTGCATTTAAGGATTTATGAAAAATCGCTTGCCTCAGTCGGGACTCGAACCAGTCAAATGTGACAAAAAATAATGTGCTGTATTTTATGATGCAGATTGAAAGGGTTACTGATAAAGTTAATTTTTCTCTGAATAACTAATACAATCAGAATAACGGAAAGCCATGAAAACTTTAAACGAAAAATTAAAACACATAAAATAAAACAATATTAATTTAATAACCTTACTACAATTAAAGTAGTTGTTCAAAATGAGCCCGTTTCGGCGTCTGCATAAATTTAATCTTTTGAGGAATTGACTTTTCGTAGCTCCTTGCAGTGAATGGTATTGAATATTAGTAATAGCTGCATGGACTTCGGTTTTCAATTCGCATACGTTTTCGTAAGTTCTTTTATAAATTACATCCTTCACGCATCCCCACAAAAAGTAGTCCAATGGTGTTAGATCCGGAGATATGGCCGGCCAATTAATATTCCCTTTTTACTAAAGTGGCATTAGTAATCGCAACTAAACTGATAAGTAAACATAAGTGTAGCTCATCATTATCATGTCATTATTCGTCTTTATTTTCCTTGTATTCCAAGGATTACGTCTTATTTCAAGTGACGGGTGAAATCAAATTTAAAAGGTAATTGTTAATTTTGTTGGCCTTCCGTTATTCTGATTGTATTTGTTATTTAGAGAAAAATTAACCTTATCAGTAACCCTTTCAATCTGCAACATAAAATACAGCACATTATTTTTTGTCACATTTGACTGGTTCGAGTCCCGACTGAGGCAAGCGATTTTTCATAAATCCTTAAATGCAGTATTGATTGTTTTTAAAATCAAAGGAAAGTCTCCCTTACACAAAATGTGCTATTTACAATATTTAAGGTAGTTGCCATCCATGTGGCATTCGATTTTTCCACCCTGTATATGCATAAAAACTACTTTCTCCATAATATATTTTCAGATGTGAACTAAGTTAATTTTATATCCCACGTAGCGGTTAACCTTATTACATCTGTCTTTTTGTCGGAGGCTCATAATATAGAGGAGGTACAATAATAAACTCGTGAGGTACCTCCCTACACTACATAGATGTGGGAACAGGAGCGGAGGGCGTCGCGTCGCGGCCTCGCTGACGAACAATCAGCTGCTGTTAAACGACAACACAATTTGTACATTTCCTTCGGTTCAAGGAACAACACGAGTTAAAGAAAATTGTATTTAGCATTATATTTAATGTGTGAATTGAGCCGCGACGTCCCACGTACGCCGTGGGCGGGGGATAGGGGAGTGAGGTTGCACCCCCCCCCCCCTGTCCCCCGCTATTAGGCGCGACACTAAGTAAATCATTTTTATGGAAGTCAAGGAAGTTTACTGTTCGATAATCGTGCATTTATGGCGGAGTACTAGCGGAGGAATCGCTGAATCGCATTGTTCTGTCCCGGAGGTCGCAAAACAATATATAAATAAAATAGGCTTTTATAAAAGGCCTCTTTATATGTAGTAATTACATACAAAAAGGTGTTTAGTCCGTCTGTTAGCACGTCCAAAATACTGGACAACTATTTTTGGCTTTATCAATTTAATAAGATAGTGCCAAGATATAGTATAGATAGAGAGCATCAAAGAGCCGGAGTGGCGCTTGTGATGAATACGTTTAGTACAATTTGCTTGAAAGCATTACGTCACGCGAAACTTCCACGTACTGTATCATTTTTATTTTTTAGATCACAAGAAAAATAATTATATGGGAACAATTTTTTGAGTGATCTAAATGACAGACACATTTTAATTGTTTAGTAATCTACCCTGTTATAATGGTTTTGAGTATAAAGACCTAAAACGAGGTACTTTATGTGCTTAGGTTAAATTATGTGAATGTGAGACCTAAGGCATTCTTGTGGTTCCTATACACATAGCTGTGTGTATGTCGGCGGGGCGCGCAGCATCTTCATAATCATAATAATATAAGCCTTTTTCGCTGACCATATTACATTTTTACTTATGCTACGTTACATCTAAGTTTACATTAAAGTTAAAGTTTACCAGAAAATTTATAAAAAAAAATAATTTTTAGCAACCAGTTTGTTGGTCAGGTTGTTCTTCGACATAGGGTCTCCCCCAGTCTCTTTCATTCACGTCTGTCTCGAGCTATCTTTCTCTATCCCTTTGGTAAGTCATGCTCCTATTGTTTGATTTGTATCGCATCTTTATAAATTATAGTAAATGTGGCCGCTCTCATTCATCGCAGATTTAAAATAAAACTTATTGCAAAACAATTAGACAGCGCGCGGCGCCGAGCGTGGGCCGAGCTGCTTCGGCTGCTACAATCTCGCAATGGATTGTAGCAGATGTACAGACTATATAAACAAATAGACATGTTCTTCGAATACACATATTTTCTTCCTTTTATATGTAGATACAAGTCATCATTACGTTACTGTGGACGTGGACACATAACACGTGTTGGAGCGCATCCAAGAAGGGCTCGGTGCGGAGCCCGGCCCGCCTCACGGAGACTTGGTGGCGCCGTGCCGCTACGTAGTCGCACCGGAGCCGGGCCGGAGTCGGCTCGAGCACGGACCCGCCCCGGACTCATTCAATGCTTCCACTAAAAAAGAATTCCAAAACCAGAGAGAGGCCTTTCATCATTAAACCTCTAACACATCCGGCTCACAAAGGCTAGAACAAACAGGAAAAATACGAGAAAAACGTTGAGCTTTCGCAATTTATTTTGGTCGCGCGCGTAGTTTTTGTCTTTATAATGAATGTAATTGTTTGGTAATCCGCTGAGCGGAGTGCGGCACGCTGGCCGCGGCGCGCGGCGGGCGGCGGCCGGGCGCGGCGCGCTGCACGCGGCGGGCGGCGCGCTGCGGCGGCAGATCTTCGTTTTTTATCTGTAAATTGGCCGCCGCCCGCGCGCCCGCCCCCCTCTCGTAAAGAACCCGGAACAAAGGGCGCCACGGCCCCGCTTCGGAATTTAATTTTATTGTGGTAAGTACCAACAAAATTGTTTTTATCTCTGTAAGAAGTGAGCGCCTTTGGAAGAGTCGCAGCCTCCATTCATCCACTAAGCAGCCGCCGACCGCCGCGCGCATCTCTCACGAACGAGTACCGACTACTACACTAAGCAGCCGCCGCCGGCCGCCGCCGCGCGCAGCACTCACGAACGAGTACCGACTACTACACTAAGCAGCCGCCGCCGGCCGCCGCCGCGCGCAGCACTCACGAACGAGTACCGACTACTACACTAAGCAGCCGCCGCCGGCCGCCGCCGCGCGCAGCACTCACGAACGAGTACCGACTACTACACTAAGCAGCCGCCGCCGGCCGCCGCCGCGCGCAGCACTCACGAACGAGTACCGACTACTACACTAAGCAGCCGCCGCCGGCCGCCGCCGCGCGCAGCACTCACGAACGAGTACCGACTACTACACTAAGCAGCCGCCGCCGGCCGCCGCCGCGCGCAGCACTCACGAACGAGTACCGACTACTACACTAAGCAGCCGCCGCCGGCCGCCGCCGCGCGCAGCACTCACGAACGAGTACCGACTACTACACTAAGCAGCCGCCGCCGGCCGCCGCCGCGCGCAGCACTCACGAACGAGTACCGACTACTACACTAAGCAGCCGCCGCCGGCCGCCGCCGCGCGCAGCACTCACGAACGAGTACCGACTACTACACTAAGCAGCCGCCGCCGGCCGCCGCCGCGCGCAGCACTCACGAACGAGTACCGACTACTACACTAAGCAGCCGCCGCCGGCCGCCGCCGCGCGCAGCACTCACGAACGAGTACCGACTACTACAATAGGCCACTTGCAACAAACTACTGAACAGCCAGGTTTTATTTGGAGATAAAATCGGAGAGTTACTACATTATTGATAGCATGCCCTATCATATCAATCTTTCCTTACTAATACTAATATTTGTGTGATGTATGTACTAGGGCAACACTGCGTTAATATGCCAATACATGGTGATAAGTAAAGTTGGCCTCTGTTATCTTTATTGGATTTCTTACCAATTTTTATCAAAAAATAAACCTTAAAAAAATATATAAAAATCGTATTTTAAATATACGTATATTTAAAATGATCCTTTAAGATGATTACTTTATCAATAAGATCTAAAGTTTATAAATTAATCTAAAACTGGAAATAGGTTGTCTAGAAAATACGCTCTAATTTTTTGGACGGTAATGTTATTTGAGACATAAAATTCATACAAAATTGTAGGCGACGCGTAGTGTTTTCATAGTTTTAAGTTTTAATTTGATTTTTATTTCTTTAGTTTATGTTAAAAAAACAAACCTTATATTTTTGATCTCTGTAATTTAAAAACGTAAATAAAGATATATGCTGTGGCGCGCGGGGCGACGATCGGTGAGGTACGCGGGAGGGGAAGTGTCAGTGTGCACAACGACGGCGCGCACGAACGTTCGTTTTCCCGCTCGCTATTGCTTTTTGGTACAAAACCCATGTTTTATTGATACAACACCTACAAAAATGAAAATCATTCAAACTGACCCAAAATACACTGTACATTAAATTCGTACCACTAACACAACCTAGTCGTTTTATATTTAAAAATATTAGTAGACGCACACAACCACACACACACACACACACACACACACACACACACACACAACCGTCAATTAATACATCCATTTTCAGTGAGCCATGATCACTATTTTGGAATGAGGCAATTATCTTTTAAAATAGAATTGTTTTTTGTAGAAGGAAACAGCGGAGAGGCATATCTGGGCACTCGTCGGTGGGTCCCGGCTGCAGCCAGCGCGCTCGTAGAGCTTCCTACGAGGAGAGTTCGATAAACCAACACTATTATTAGGTACTGGAGACTATGCTCCCTGCTGAATATCTCATTTATCAACACTTAAATGTAAATCATACACTAAGTTGTATTTGTCAGAATGTAACTAGAATAACATACAGTAAAAAATAATAAATAGTGAAGATTCGTGTATGTACCCATGTACTTACAACATCAGTTTAAGAATATCTGCGCTCTCAAAAAACGCGAATTGCTGCCGGTGTCTCAAACAACAAATAAAAAAGAATATCATTTTGTGCCAACCCCTGTTACCACCCCGCACTTGGCTAGCGTGGTGAATTAAGGCCTAATCTCTCTTATCAAGAGTAAGTCCCAGCAGTGGGAACGGAAATAGGATGACAATGATCATTTTCTTCCCTTATCCCTCATTACGTCAACATGTATTTTGCAAGTCTATCCATCTTTTCATCTTGTCAAAAGATTTTCACCCCGTCTCTTGCCTCACACGACCAACGAATAGAAACAATATACTCGAAATAAAACTCGCTGACAGTGAAGAGAGTTCAAAGGACTGTGCGCGCGGAGCAGCGGCCGCGTGGCGCGCGCTCACTCACTTTAATATTTTATAAAGCGTTAATCGACGTCCACGTTATACAACGTCTGTCTGTCTGCGTTAAAAGTTTATTTCACTCCATTTTTAAGTTCAATAGCTATCGGTCCCTTTATTATTGACGGTTAGCTCTTTAATCAATCATAAAAAAATACGAAGAAATTAGGTCTAGGATATACCGACTGCGACACCTGCCAATGCATTGAAACTTAAATCTTGAGTTTCGTTGATCCGAGTTAAAAACCTAACCAACCAACGTAAAACATATTAAAAAAATAATGATATTTTGTCATTTATTTAAAACTTAATTCACATTAGGTATCTTCCTTTGCAGCATCCATTAAACAGTTCAGAGTTGAGCGGTTAATTCATAATAAATCATAATAGAGGGGTGCGGCGAAACAGAAGTCAGTGAGGCAGGCTCTGCAGAAATGAGCGTGTTGGCGCGGAGGCGGGCGCGCGTGGATCAACTCTATTGTTTTGCGAGTTTTGTAATCCGGTCCACACGCGGTCCGGCCGCGCCGCCCCCGCCGCGCCGCCCGCCCGCCTTTGAAGTGGGATCCAATTTGGCGTGATTTGTTCAGCGGCGGAGTGCGACTCGAGCTCGATTTATTGATACCATTTTGCCCAATTGCGATAGTGATATTGTGCGCTCCAAAGCCTATTGTAATAATTCCACTATTTACGATCTTTTGTCTTCGAAATATCGATGACGCTGAGATTTCTCAGGGTTGATAATACCTGTGCTGCCGGAGATAAGCCTATCGTATGAATTTATAGGTTTTATATCGAATTCGTTCTAGTATGAGTGTGTTGTTATTTGTGCATGTTGTCACGTGTTTGTCACGCCGCGGTGCTGGCGGAGGCTGTGGTTTATGGATGGATAAACGTAAAAACGTATAATTCCCACGGCAATAAAATATTTTTCCGAAAAAATTAGCATAGAGCCTCTACGTGCACTATGTATACAACAGTGAAATTTAAATTGAAATAAAACCTATGCAGTTTCTTGAAAAATCAAAGAATTTTCTGCAAAATATGAAATTCGGAGACCATGTAGAACTACGACTATTTCGAACATCTAAAAACTAAAAACAATACAATACAATACACTTTATTCAACACCAAATTACGAAACAAAAAATTACAAAAAAAGAAATTAACATATAAAAGTGTCACAATGGGCGGCCTTATCACTAAAAGTGATCTCTTCCTGCCAACCTTTAACGGTACCTTTATAGGTAGGTACTATTTATCGTATAAAAGCTTAGGGACTTCTTACAGCGAGTTAGTTTGTGTCGCGTTGACGTCACGCGGCTCACGTGTGCGGCCTCTCTATGATCAAACGGAAATTATGTTTCTTCTCGTGGAAAATTATTTTTTAATGTTTTCTTGTTTGCGTGTGTGCAAACACGCCCCAGGCATTCTCGCACGCACCGCGCCCCCCGCGCCCCCCTTACCCCCGCCGGCGCAGATCAAACACATATTGAGCGACATCCATCGAATGGTAAACATCTCTTATTATGTGAGAAAATTAAAATGTGATCCGAAATTTTAAGCAAAAGCCCGTCCTTGACAAAGGCCTACACTGATAGCGAATTAATTCAGCCAAAATAAATAAAAATTTGGGGCACGTAGCACTTGTCTACACCGCAACATGATTTAGCCGTATCACTGGTCTACGCCGTAGCAGGACTACGCCGTAGCACTGATCTATACCGCAACAGGATTAAACCGTATCACTGGTCTACGCCGTAGCAGGACTACGCCGTAGCTTTAATGTACATACTTACTTATGTGATGATTCTTGTGATTTGAGATTTTATTAAAATAATTTAATGTTGATCTATATAACATGTTCAATAATAAACATTTGTTTTAATACAAACTTCTAAGCACTACAAGCAAGATCCGTTTCCAAAACTACTTGAAGTATATATATATTTTTTGTAGCCACGGATACCGGGATCAGTAAATAAAAATATTTAATAATTTTTCATTGGAAACCGATCCCGGTATCGGTGGGTAAAACTTGGCGGTATCAGTGGACAATAAAATCTGATCCCGGGATCCGTGTACACAAACCCACGAGGACGGACGTTTGGAATCTGCTCCAACAATAAATTCAAAAAAGACTAACACATAACGATTGTAAAATATCAGAACAAAAATAAGCTAGTGTTTTTAAGCTTCTTTGCTCTAGTGTAAAAAAGGCGAAGCCACCAGATACGATAAATTGATTTCCTATTAGCTTGTAATAATTAATAATTAACAACAATATAAGGAGTTAAATGGGTATATTTTAAAACAAAATTATGGAGTTGGTTGCTCGAAAAGTCTTTTTATAGCGTTAGTGAATATTTAAATTATGACATGTGAGAAATTTTTATCTTATATTTTAACATTTGCATGCTTACTTGAAGGCTGAATATATTGACTTTTACTTTTTAATATGACCATGTATTAATTATTTTGTATTCTTGCAAATAAATCATTTCATTTCAATAATTTGTTTGTATCTTTGTATTTTATTTTTGACGTTTCTAACATTTGTAAAATCAAACAATAGATATAAAAGATTTTGTATCTTGTACATCGTAGCTGAACCACGCCGTAGCAGAACTACGCCGTAGCAGGACTACGCCGTAGCACTAATCTAAGACGCCACAGGTTTACGGCTTCGACCAAACATACGAGTCAGCAACGCATTACGTTTTTGACTGAAAGCCTCCCGCTTTGTGGTCGCGACTCGGTTCCGCGATGAGTTAGTAGTGTCGATACTAGAGCAAATTCTGAGACCTCTTGACTACGTTTGAACAGTGCTATTACTTTATTTCTGAACCTGACTGTACGGCGTCGATGACCCGCCTCAGAGACCTGGGCATATGCCAACTAAACTTTCCCTCTTAATGTTGCCTTGAAATTACTTACCTGAAGGTGAAGTAAGTATATGTTAGGTCGTAGCACTGGTCTCCATCGTAGCAGGACTACGCCGTAGCAGAATCATGCCTTAGTATCGGCTGAGGTGCATGTACATGCTTGCTTATTATTTTATACTACTTGTCTTTATGGTTTTAGGACTTCGCTGAAATAAAATATTTTATTTAGCGCATTACAATACATTGATTTAAGCGTTGTAAGCACAATAAGCGTGATGCGCCTCTTTGTGTGTTTACATAAGGAAAGCCTGTAGAGTGCAAGGAAACTTAAAATAAGAGCTGAAATGAACAAATCCGAGTAAACTGAGCAACGGTTAGTTCTGTCAGTATAAAGTTTCAATGGTAAGTTATGTCGCACGGAGAAGCTCGCGTTGTCATGTGACTGCGTGTAATGACTCTATATTTTAACCATTCTCTAATTTTTTATTTATACTATTAAATAAATAACTGTTCTGATGGACTTCACGGGTGCCTTTAAACTTACTATGCAAACGCACCAGGGTATTGAATGCCGGGCAGAAACCGGTCGTACAATAGTACGACCGGATATATAAAATATTTTATTGTTTGCGAGAGTTATAACAGAAAATAAAGAACGTTAAAAATGTACTAAAAAAAAACGTTCTGTGCTTTTCTTAAAATTCCCGTCGATATTAATTGGATATGTAGACATTTATTACTACCAAAAATACATGTTATCTTGCCTATCACTAAAATAATATGTAACAAGTAAACAATAATTCAAGAAGCTACAAGGGAAGCCGGCGAAAGTAAACAACGTGAGCTGTCTCGCCGCTCGCTCGGCGCTCCACAAACAACAACTTGTGGTGGTTTCAGAGCACACAGTCAAGCCCGGGCGCACGCCGCACGCCGCGGCCGGCGGGCGGGCGCCCTAACGTCACGTCCGACGCATTCGTGGGACAGGATTTATTTATTGCGGAGCAGAGAGTACTTCGGAGGAGCGGACGTCCCCCCGCGCCCCCGGCCTTGCAGCGCCGCGACTGTATTCGGTACATGTATGGTCTCTCTGTAAGAAAGAAGCTGGCGTTCTCCGCAGCCCGCCTGTCCCAGCGCGGCGCATTCCGGCGCGTCGCGACCTCATGTAAATAAACTCAACTCGCATTCTTTGAATAGTTTGCATCCTCTGTTCGCGGGTCGGCGGGCGCGTCGGGCGGGGCGGGGCGCGGCGGGGCGCGGCGGCAGGGGACGCTCAGCCGCGCCCGAGATAAGATAAGGGGAATATCTCCAGCTAGATTTATCGGGAAGCAGCGGCATACAAATGTTTGACTTGGATGTAGCAGGGCGGCGCGCGATGCAGGTGTCGCGCGCGGAGAGCCGAGCGCGGGCCGGCGCCCTCGCCGCCCTGAGACAGTTATTAATAAGCGCGCTCGCCGTAATGCCCGCCGGCCGACACAATGTACGATTGCATTTCTGGCTCGCCTGCTGACGGATTGCCGGATTTACTTTCTGAATTTCTGAGCAGACGTTCATATAACGCAGGTCGCGCGCCCCGCGGCCGACGTTGAGGCGTCCATCACTCCGCGGAGCGTTATCCCATAATCCATAATTCATAGAGACCGTCACTATGACTATCTTAATAATTAAGTATTCCGTGAAGTGTGCGGCGGCGCTCATCAATCAGCGGCGGGACGGCGGCGCCGCGCCGATACAGTAATACACGAGATTTATCTGCGGCGCGGCTAATTGCTTCGGTCGGTAATTGGACACCCAATATGTTTACCAAATGGGTGACCGCCTCCCCTCCCTCCCCCCCGATGTCACGCACCTCATGTGACCGCAACGTTCCGAACTGCAGATTGAGTGTGATGGTCTACAGCGCGAGCCAGGCGCTCGGCGGCGGAGCCCTGCGCGGGCCGGGGGCGGTGATCCTGCCAGCTCGTTAGAAAGCTATTACGAAGACGCCGAGTTGAATTGTCTCATTGTGATTGTTTTATGATTAGGTACTTACAGACAGAAGGGCACGGAGTCCTCATTTCAAAGTTAATCTGTTCTCGAATCTCGCTGCCAACGAGATGTTTACGAGTGGCAGGTTACTGTGATGTTCTCTGCGATGTTGTCGACTTACGCAGTCCGCCCGCACCCCGCGCCCCGCACCCCCGCGCCCGCACTCGTTACTGGTTTCTTTTACTCGTATGCCCGTTTCCATCAACGTTTCCTGAATAATTATCTAAGAAAGAAACGACATTTCACAACACTTTTGATCTATGTCCCGCAAATTGCAACCAACGCGTTGGTGAAAACAGGTATACTGCCTAAAGCAGTATAAGTCTTAAGCACTAAAAGAAATGAAAATTTATTTGCAATAAACATACCTATGTCGTAAAATTTTACAAATTAAGGTAGGCTCTGTCGGACAAAGTTCTCCCTTGGATTTGAGTTTTTATTTATTTGCTGGAAGCTAGTCAGACATTTAGCTTAGTATGATTCAGACATATACTCGTACGTACCGCCGCGACACTTTTACACTACGATCCAGTCCCCGCCGCGCCGCGCCGCGCCGCGCCCCGCCCCGCCGCGCCCCGCCGCGCGCGCCGCGCCGCGCTGGCCGACATTTTACGGTGTTGTACGTTCTAGTGCTCTACGCTTTCACTAGTTAATAGGATCGGTTTTAATTTATAAACGATTCCTTCCATAGCTTGGACAATTATTTGTATCCCGTCGTAGTCTTTAACTTAGTAGGAGACTAACAATATCCCAGTGTCCACCGAGTTACCCCGCCGAGCTCTGCTTCTCATGCTCAGCGCGGCGGGCGCTAGGATAATAATCGCTCATTTTCATTATACATTCCGTCAGTTCCCGAAATAATAAAATTTATTCGAAACAACAGTGCTCGGGGTCTGTTTGCGCAAGATATTTATTATTTTACAAAATCAGAGTTAATTTTGTGAATGATTAGGGCTGAAGGTCGCCGGCGCGGGCGGGCGGCACCGGCCCGGCTTTCATCGCGCGAACATTACCGCCGTTACAACGGCCGATTCCGTACTTTTTCCAATAAATCAGATCTTACAGAACATTGTACAGTACATGTCTAAATCCGTGCCTACTCCGTTCTCTGGGGCCCAATACTGAGTTTGTGTGATGCTATAATTAATGCCTATGCCAAAGATTTTGTAACAATAAAATGTATTTTATTTTGGCTTAACAAACATAAACATCTCTAGTATCACTTGGTAAATATATATGTGTAGTATTGAAAAAATAAATCTTGTAATATAATCGCGCGACTACTTTTTGCGTTTTGGCTCCTCCTAAATTTATGCGTTCTGGATGACTTTTATCATTATAGATAACATCCTAATTTGATTATAAGCAGTGGTAAAAAACAATACCTTGACGTCAGGACAAATCGTTCAAGATTTTACAAAATAGCAACATTGCTCACAATCCGCGGAGATGATATTGAAGAGCTGAGTACGGCCCCATGAGACTTGCTGCCGAGGAAATAATACGGAGTCGGACGTCGCGGCGCACACTATCAACTTTAAGAAGGTTCGAGTCCGCGACAGACACTCGGCACACTCAGGGAGCTGGGCTACTGCTAATCCAATCTAATTCTTGGTAGCGGGCACTAAGAACGCACAGACGTCTAGCTATGGAGCGTTACCAGCCCGACTCCTTGGTGTATCGGATAAGGACTTTTGGTGCTTTACTGAGGCATTCTAGCATTTCTGATGGTCACGGGCTTGAGGTGTCTTATTGAAATGGAGAGCTTCGTCTCCTTTCTTAATCTAGTATTTTTTCTTGCCGTATCAATACGTGTTCTACTGCCCTGCGATTATTCCCACTATTTGGAGTTAGACTAACGTTATTTATGTGTTAACTTTATGTTGGAGGATTTACTTGGTTTGCTTACATTTCTCCCCATCACTTTCAAGTTCCATTTCCTACAAACTGCGGAAACAGGTAGGTGAATATGAATAGTAGTTTGAGCGGCGTCCATTAGACACGTGTGAGCGCGGCCTCACGCTAATTGCATAATTGCAACGCGTTTAACGCTTTCTCCAATCGAAACAACAATTGTATTCGACCATTATACTCATGTAAATATGATAAATTGATAGCATTATCAATATTAGTCAAAACATTTTATCGTCTAATAATACTATAAGATATCTCCTATCGTTAACTATTAATTTTTGGAGTTTACTCCTTAAGAAACGATTTGAGTTATAAGGCCCGGTACGGAAATTTTATGAGGAGTAAAATCAAAAAGTGTAACACGAAAAGTTGAGGCGTTGCGTAGAAAGAGACAAACATATATATCTGTAGGATTGAACGTGTAAAAGAATGAGATGGAATACATTACAGAGCGTATCTCATTCTCGGGGTCTCCTCTTTGCGCGATACTTCGTAGTTGAGACTACGAAGTATCGCGCAAAGAGGTATTGCTGTATTTTATTTATATTATTTTGTAACATACTTTATGTAATACGCTTTATTGAAGTTATATAAATAATCCGAATAATTACAGATATATGTTTGTTTCTCTTATCATTTTAGCAGATAAATAAATTAATAATTATTTATAGTTCGTAAGGAGTAAACTCCAATCGTGCGTCGTAGCTGACACACTTTTTTATTTAATTGTAAAGTGTCAATCTCAGCGCTGATTTTTATCACGATACAGGAATTAGTCGGCGACGGGCGGGGCGCGCGGCGCGCGGCGGGGGAGTGCTGGTCTGGCGCGTACCACAGGAAGCACACTTTGCAACGCGCTTTCGTAGCCCGCCCTTTAAGCGATGTCCCGAGTACTCAATTAAATCACCGATAGAAAAGTTCAGAGCGACAGGAGGTTTACGGAATCAATCAATTGGTCCTCGATATAGCGCTGTGTGATCGATTGAAAACATCGCACGAACCTGTTTTCCCTGTTTATTAACAAAAATATAAATTATAGGATTTATCATAACTCCACGTAACAATTATCCCAAAAATTAGCTTGTCAGCAGAGTACATTCGCCGTAATGAAAGACATTTTGACGGTATAACCCGTACATAAAATCTACATAACAGTACAGTACATAATGTATATAAGGACAATTTGCCTTTTTATATTAATCGTTCTGCTGCAACAACAAATTAAAAAAAGACTAACAAACTATAAAAATCAGAAATAAAATGATTTACAGGTTCTAATCGCTTATTTTGTATAAAATTATTTATCTATAATAATGTTCAATTTGTTTGTGTTCCTTGTATTTTATTTTTGTCGTTTCGTAGATTTGTAGAATCAAACAATGGAAATAATTGATTTTGTATCTTGCATCATTGTTCGAAAACTAACAGCCACAGAAACTACACCTACTCAGGTAGATAATATATTATGTAATCTCTGGTAATACTCACTGCGAGCTTCTAAAAAGTTTTGTCAGTTACAATCGCTTCAGCGCTAAAGTTTTACGGTATAACTTTTTAGAGGTCGGTAAACCACAATGAAACAATATAACGTGTGGATTGAAGAGTGCTTGTTGTGTCTGTCCGCTCCGCTCGTCCCGGCGGGAGCGGCGCGGCGCGGGGCGGCGGGTCGCCATAAAGCCGTTGTCACATTAGGCCTGAAAGCTCGGCACATATTTTCCGCACGATTAGAGCGGGCGGCGGCGCGGGGCGGCGGCTCACAAATCACGCAAACCGCGCCATTATTGATACAAAGCATTTTGTGGATTTATCGGCTCAGCAGTCTCCCGCCGCACACGGGCCGCGTCCGACACGGGTGCGATGTCAGCTGTAAAACACAACAGTTTATGGACACAATTAGTTTAACGACTCGCGGCCGTAAATCGAGCAGGTTGTGCGGCGTCGGCGGCGCCGTCCGAGCCGGCGTGACTCAGCCCGCGACGGCTAAGGTTATAACGTCACGCTGAGATAGATAGACGCGCTGTTGGGCGCTAATAAAGAATATAATTTGGCCTTATCATTACCAGTTTCGGCAACGCCGAAAGCTTAAGGGCGCACTCGTCCCCAGCGCGATAAAACCAGCCTCACATCTCAACTTACATTAACTCGCTAAATACCGTATTCTCGCGGCTCCGGCTGGCACAGGACAGTTCGGGCAGGCACAGTTTGGGAAGTTTCGATAATTACGTGAAAGTTCCGGAACTCGAGATAATACCAATTTCAAATTATGTCGCCTATATTTCTGCACTTTCGTGAATCGTTCGTTTTTCTTTTATTCAATTCTATGTTGGAATATACGAAATACAAGACCCAAATAACCTCAGCAGTAGCCTCCTCTATTGTGACAATAAGTAAGATTGATTATTAGTTAATAGAATAAACAAATAAGTATATTTAAAATCTATGGAATGATTCCGTAACAAATCTCAGCTTGGTAAGTCCGAGGTCATCGCGTCAATTTTCGTAAATGTAGCGTCAGTGAAGAGTCCCGGGGGCCTCACCGCTACAGGCGTGTGAGCCGCCGGCCGCTGCCCGCCCGCGCTCTGAGCCGCTCTAATCTGCACAGTGTACGTGTACTGTATAATAGTGTGAGCCCGCGACAGGCGACAGGCGACAAGTGTCAGCAGAGAGTTATGGTGTCACTAGTCCCGCTCGACAAATGAGCCGGACACGCCGGACACTATTCATCTCCAAGTCTGACTTCTCATTCATGTATTTAGATGAATCTGCGCGAGCGGAGGCATGCGAATACGTAACAATATACATATGATACTACAAGTTAATGTTGCTATTGCTTTGGATATTATTACGTTTTATATCCGTAAAACCTAATTAAGATGATTGTTATATTTATTTGTTACTTTCTAATTATACGTTTTTGGTTTTCCAATAAATAAATATTGTAAGGTCAAATTTCATCCAATTCCTCATGGGCTCCGTGGTTTTGGATTTATATTCTATTAAATGTAAACATATTCCGTGACTGTGATTTCCAGCTTATTTGGCTTCAGAACTGTTGTATCCTCTGGGCACGGTCGTCTCAATTAAGATCTAATATAATAATCTTTGGAATAGACTTCACTAGACGACTTACGTGCCGCAGTAACATTGTATAAGTTAGTATATTTATCGTACATTGTGAACACCTAACTTCTCAAACACAAATATCATCTGTGAACATTGTTTTCATGTGTTAGAAATAATATGTAAAGCGAGGGGCAGGGCAGCTGGCGGCCGCGGTGGCGGAGGTGGTGGCGGAGGTGGTGGTGGAGGTGGTGGTGGAGGTGGTGGTGGAGGTGGTATTGTATTTGCATATTTTTCCGACGGATTATGAAATATGAAGCCTACATAAATATTCTCAGAACTAAGGTTCCGTGTTTCATTCGCATACCCATGCAGTGTGAGAAAACCTACGGAACCGTGGCAATTACTTTATAAGATACACAAATAGTGCCGGTAGTCCAGGTAACGCAATAGTGCAGTGTCGGGTCCCGGGAGGGTCCGGCGCGGGGCGGCGGGCCGTGCTGCGGCGGGCCGTGCTGCGGCGGGCCGTGCTGCGGCGGGCCGTGCTGCGGCGGGTCGTGCTGCGGCGGGCCGTGCTGCGGCGGGCCGTGCTGCGGCGGGTCGCGCTGAGCGGGCGCCCGACGCCCGACGCCCGCCGCCTGGGACGTATTGCACAACATTTACATATCTGAAACATAAATCTGAAGGTACACAGGTTCTGCCTGAGAACTTTTATTGTATTTTTTTATTTATTTCCAAATCGTACAAATATTTTTACAGGCTCTACATAATACAATAGTGTATTTCTATTATAGCAAAATGTATATATGGTTATCCTAATAAATTTGTTCAGGGTACAATAAAATAGATCAAGTTCTCGGCATATGATGCTAATAGTGCAAAGTGCGCGCTGACTTCTCTCTTGGCGAGAGATTTTAGGAATATTCCTTTATTCACAACCTCGCTAAGTACAGATTGGTGAATGTCAAAAGTACATCAAACTCTTCAAGGTTCTCGGTACATGTGTGCTCGGTACGGTATGGTGGTTTCCTCACGATGTTTTGCCTCCACCGTTAAAGCACGTGTATTTTAAAAGCGCACATAAATATTTCAAGGGGAAATATCCAGAGACGCCGGCGGGGTTGGCGGGGGGAACTTACGACCTATAGAGTGAAAGTCGAAGTTTCCAGACAAAGTTGTTAATTTCGAAACTATCTTCGTAATTGCCTCATGCGTTAAAGTCAAGGAGATGATTCGAGTATGTAATGACGCTCTTGTCGATGAGCGCCTTTACTTGGACACTGTGTTACATTGGCTAGCATGCGGCACGCTCCGTTACAAACGCTTCTGAGCGTCGGCGCCAGCGGCCGGCGTGCGGGCGGATACTACTCCTAATTACTGGATGAAAAGGTCCAGCACAATGATCTTTTGTGCTAGAAAATGGATCTGAGTTTCTGCCCTACAGTGTATGAGAGCCGCGCGGGCTGAGCGGGGCGCGGCGGGGCGGGGCGGGGCGGGGCGGGGCAAATGGACACATAATCGAAATCCACTATCTCGTGATAAACGAGCAGTTGGTCCCGTCCCGCGGGACGCGGCGCGATGCGGGCGGGACCAGTCACATTTGACCTATTCTAAATTATACAGAATTATCGTTCCTTTACGTTTGTAATCTAACTCTCAGCAATCAATCCCTTAGTTTTAAATTAAATACCCATCCATTTCTGTTGGAGTCGATACCGAACGTTTATTTAGGAAGTTAAGAAGCAGACTAGTTATTAGCAAAGAGTGTGCCCGCGGAGGTGACCCGTGGCGCCATCAAAGGTACGGAATAGATTTGGTTAGGTACTTAGGCGGCGAGGTCGGCGGCGTTTGATGTCGCGCGGGGCGGGGCGGGGCGGGGCGGGCGGCGCGCCTTTGAGCGGGTACGGCCCGCCGCTTTCCAAACATACCCACCTTGTTGTTGTTTGCCGATATCCTAGAACGGTGACATTATAACATGTCCTTACTCCAGGGTATTTTGTTGATCGATGTAAGTGAGTTAAGTAGGTAAGCCCTCGGTCGGCTGTGAGCCGGGTCGGCCCGCGCGAACCTGAAACTTGAAACTTTCAAAAACAAATTTTCGTTTAATAAGCAATTTGTTTATCGCAGGCGTGAAACGAAACGTGCGTATAATGTTACTTCTCGAACGCGATCTCAAGTTTTCTCATTTGCAGTGTAGAGGAACGGCGCCACCACAGCCCCGCTGCTCGCGTGCGCCGGTTTCGGGCCTCAAGTCGGAATATAACTGATGTAGGATAAATGGGTGCTCACTCGACTTTCATTCCGAAGGTCGAGGGTTCAAATCTAGCCAAACATCTCTGGATTTTTATTGTTGAAAAATGTATGTGTGCTTTAAAACACATGCTTTAACAGTGAAGGCAATACATTTGAAGAAGTTGCAGGACACGTGACATTCACTAACCCGCACTTGGCCAGCGTGGTGAAGGCCTTATCTCTCTCGGCAAGAGAGAAGTCCCTGTGTCCCAGCAGTGGGACGTAAACACGGGTGTTTGAGATGATATGAGGATGATTCATTTCAAAACGGGACTAACTCACGCTTATTACTAGAGTATTCATCTTCTTCTTTCCAAGTTTCGGGCGAAGAAGAATGCAGATGAAGGACTTCTCTTGACTATTCGTTGTCCGAAACGTGAAAAGAAGAAGAAGTTAACTCTGATAATAAATATGGTGAAATATATGTGTCTATACTAAATGAATGCATCCATGGTTGTGTTGGTAACACGAGATGTATTGTTTGTGATGAGAGGCGCGCGTCGGGCGGAACTCGCTAACTAACTTAAAAGAAAATTCTACGACTTTGTTAAAAGTTCAGTTAAAACACGCCGCCCCTGCCCCCACCCCCGCCCCCACCCCCGCCCCGGCCGGCGAGACAGACCTTTTCAATAAGATAATTATCGACATCTATTTAATTCTTACGCTGAAAAATCAGTTGAATAGATTTTTATTACAGACTGAATGTAACTTGGTAAGATTTGTCAATAACAGCGATGATGCTTGTAGCCCCTCCTCGATCTTTGAGGGCTGAGCGGGCTGGGCACTAGCACACCTCATCCAATACGATTTCCTAAGAAAATATTAGTTATCTGACTCCTACAGTACGAGCTGTCCTTGTCAAGTATCTTACTCCTAGAGTCGAGCTCTGCTTTGTTTGGGGTTAGTCGATGCTGTGTGAATATAAGTTTTCTGTAAGTAGCATCGAGCTAGAGCGCGTGCTGCAGCGCGACCGACCGGAGCCGCTAACGTACCACTGCCACCGCTACGGCGCTAAGTGCTCATTCTAAAAACTACTAAATCTAGGAGCCTCCCGGTCGGGGGCCACTTGCCCCCGGTATAGTATACTACTTGTAGGCGATAGGAAGGCAATTTTCTCCCAAACATATAACTCGAAATGATAATAAGGATAATAAATAACATTTATTTGCAAAAACATGTGTAAACGTATGGTTTACTTTCAAATATGTGTGTAGGTAACAACATGAGCTACCGATTTCGGTGCACACATTAACAAGTTTGTGAAATTATAAAAATAACACTGCCGGATCTTTCTTGGGTAAACTTTCATTAGTTTAAAAACTTCGTTAATAAATAAACTTTATTATTTCCACATTTATGTTTGTGCCGTTTAATGTTATTTTATAGTTTTTTTAATACACGAAAGTTTTTTAATGAAAAATAAACAAATAGATCCACGCGTTTAAGAGACACTTTATACGGTATAGAGTACCAACCTACACAACTCTTTTTATTGGAGGTTGATAAATAAAGTCAGTCGGTCCGCGCAGTTCCGCCACGCGGCGCGTTTCATGGCCGCACACGTGTAGGTCTGCGACAAAATAAATCCAACTGGAATAAAGTTACTCCAAGTTTATGGGTTTGATAATCAAATGAAATTGAAAGCGGCCGAAAAACTTCCAAATGGGACGAAAGACCTTTTATTTCAGCGAATGTCGCGGAAAGTTTCCACACCTGCGGGATTTATGGCGCAATGTGGAGCTCGCACGCCGCCGCCACCGGAGCCCCTTCGGAGGCCCTCGCGCCGGGCGCCTCCGCAACCATCTACTAGACACACTAAACATACCTGTATCAATCAATCTTTTATTTTACTACATTTTTGTTAATTGGCGCGCCCAGCGGCCGGCCGGCGACCTCCAATCTCATGTCTAATGGACTTAATTGAAATTCCCGAGCGTCTCTAGACTGAGAACTGAACACTTCTTATTTTTATAGAGTGCCGACTAGTAGTGGCCCGCGGCATCACCCGCCGGAAAGCTCGTTATACTTGGACTATGATTGAAGGCATTATGGTTTTGTAAATTTATTGATTTATTAACATAATTTTGAATACCCTTTTCGTTAATATTGTCGTATATATTTACCTTAAAACATTTCCTCGATCTAAACTCCTATTGAACCAAGACTCCTTCAGATGAAAACTGAACACGTAACATGATTTGACGGTTATTGAGTTTTCCGATATTTCAACAGCGTCTAAATATTGGTAAACCTAAAATCCGTCAAATCACGGCATGTTAGCCCTTGTAACTTCAGGAAGATATTGTTAAAAGCCCTGATAGTATATGGTATAAGTGGAAACAGTTCGAAGCTCGTGCGAGCAGAGCGGCCGAGTGCCGCGCTCGCTCCGGGAACTTCGTCGCAGCGCTTCTATAATTATGCCATCACATTTCACCTCTGTAGCTAAAGTTTGCACTTTGTAATAGGATTTTCCTTTTTTAAAAGAATAAATTCCAACGAGTTCTGAAGTAAAAAGATGTTTAAACTTAAAGAAACGATCATTACAATAGTATAAAAATCAGTCGCTGTCGCTGTAAATAAATGATGTATGTTTATGTAGACAAAGACATAGACAAACATTTATTTGCTACTGACACAATACAAAAACATTTAGGTATAAATTATTCACAGGTAAAACAAAAACATAAATTCTTACATATCAAAAAAAAAATGAAAAAAAAAAGTTACTATACTTATTAATTGCGGTTTCGGCAGAATACCAGCGCCTATCTGCTCTTGAGTGGTGAGGCATGAGTCGAGACCTTTTTGCTGCTGTGACACAATTCTCACTTTTTTTTTTTTTTTAATTTTAGATCTATTTTTTTAGGTATAATGCTCATATTTTAAATTTATGTTGTCAAATTAATAAGTACCTATGTTAACGTTTTTTTTTTTGCTTTATATTAGTTTTGTTTTATTTTTTGTTTATATGTAAGAATTTATGTTTTTGTTTAACCTGTGAATAATTTATACCTAAATGTTTTTGTATTGTGTGAGTAGCAAATAAATGTTTGTCTATGTCTATGTCTAATTTATGTCGCATAAATAATGGAGAAGGACTTTCTTTAAGTATTATATATTTATAATTTGCACGAGTGCGAAGCCTGCTATTATATTATTTGTAATAAATATTTAAATAGTTTTCTCGACGACTATAACTCCTTCTAATAAAGGTGTAATTTAGTACCAAAAAATTATTTTCTAGACAGAGGTAAGTAAGTATAATTATATGATACAAAGAAAAACACCGAAATCTGAGAGCAGAAATCTCAGAATATAAGATAGTCAGACAAGTAGGTAGCCTCCAGCGCCCGAGGCCGTCGTCGGCCAGCGCGCACGCTGGTCCTGTCCAACTGTTACTGACTGACCAACTTATACAACTTCCTAAAACCGATGCTTCTTGCTTGTGATAGGTACTAAAATAGAGACACTGTTAATGACTTTGACAGCTGTTCCGATACAAATGTAAGCTGTAGAGCCTCGGCTTAAGGCGCGGGCTTCATTTCTACTGGTTTCCAAATGTTTGTATCAAAATGCTATTGTATTACAATAACGGTTCAAGATTGGACAAAGCGGGCCTGCGCCGCCTGGCCTTTTGTGCTACACATGTTCCGAGATGTGCTCCTACCTTACACATTCCGAGATCCACGGAGCCAACAATAAGGAAACATAGCTCTGTTTTACTATTATTCTCGCACTAGGAGACGATAAAAATTGTGTCATTATTTAATTACTTATTTTTTTTATTACACAGATGTACACTACTTTAGAAAGGCAATTATTTTCAAGGATTACCAATTATTTCCGTTGGAAGCATCTATCGTGAGCCCGCAGTCTTGACACGTCACCTGTCCACCTTGCCGGTGGTCAGGCGACGCTGGCCTCCGTGGCCTCGTTTCCAGATTTTTTTCAAATTAAACGACCACGCGAACCGCGAATGCTGTTCTACGTTCTATTCAATATCGCGCCCGCTCGACTGCCACTTCAATGAGCTAATCATTTTATTCGGTCGCTATGTCGATAATTTTTTCAAGAAACCTTGCGAATAAAATATGTATGCAGGGGGCGTACATCAATCAAAACAAATCCCCGACAGCATAAAGCAAAAATGAACATACAAAGTTCGCCGCGCGCCGAATACTACATGGGACCCCCACATCACACGGCAGGCTAACCTACTTTTAAGCAGGTACTTAAAATAAAAGAGAATCGTGAATTTGATGTTAAAATATTTATTCGCACCTTATTTGAATTGAACAAATAAGTGAGTCGAAGCGAACATGAGAATCGTTTTTGTAATTCAATATTGGGATATTAATTTCCGTCAACATTTTTCCTGTGAGTTTTCCAATATTTCATTAATCCTTTGCCTCCTTCCGCGGCCCACAGACCATTTGTAACAAAAACAAGTGATTCGGTGCAGTTTCCCAGTTTGAGCAGTGCAGCTTACACAATATCGAAGTTCGGTTTGTGTGCCTAGTTTACTGTGAATTACACCGATAGAGCGCGCCGGGCTCGTCCCGCCCGAGGCGGGGTATTAGCGCGACGCGTCCTCGCAGGCTGCCTGATTCTGTTAAATTCAAGGCTTATTTAGACTAATGAATTATATGAAGCACCTATCGGGGTGGTTAATTCTGGCAATTATTCTCGAGGGCGGGCGGGGCGCGGGGGCGCTCCGGCCGCCTCAACAAAACGGATTGTTATTTACAATGATATAATGATAGATATCCATCCGGCCGCGCGCACCCGCGCCTCTCGCTCGCAGCCCGTGCCCGGGCGCGGCGAGCACACTCTGACTGCTGCTCCGCTGACATCAGCTGTACATCCGTTTTGAAGAGCTATTTGCATCAGTATGCTCTCAGAGCTATTCTTCTAAATAATAATCTAAAAAATCAAAATGTGCAAGCCAGAAACCAATGATGTACCAATGATAGTGTACAATAGTTTGAGCAGCCTTTTGAAAATAAGCAAATTTGGAGAAAAAATAGTTTTTTAGTCGAAGGATCAGTTATTTGGTATAATAGTTGAAGTCGGAGGGCGAGCATTCCGGCGGGAGCGCGCGGGACGTGAAATACGAGCGCCAATAAAAAGCACTCGCCACTACATCCGAGATAATCATTTCCATTGGACAATTTACGAGCTGCTGCCCGAGCCCCCCGCCCCGCCCCGCCCCGCCCGGCGCGCGGTGGCGGGACGCGGCGCGGTCCCTCGCAGGACAGTAGGTACTGCAAGCAGGAGCGGGACGACCAACTTTGAATGTTGTGCCTTGAAAGACTCCTAACGAGTGCTCGGGCACGTTCAGGGACCATTCATTAATTACGGTACTCAATTTTTGGCAGTTCTTGGCGACCGAACTCCCTTTCCTTTGTTTGAAGTAAATAAGAATTGAACAACCCAAATTGTTTATTATTTACCTACTGGCTTTTAACGGAATTATTTGGATTCATGTATGTAATTGGTAATGTCAAGAACATTGAAATATTTAAAACAAGTAGGTAAGCGGTTTCTGAGCAAACGCAAACAAACACATGTTTCCTATTATTCTTTCAGAATAACTTTATTTTCAGTTCTCAGTTATGGACCTAAGCCAAAAAACAAGATATGGTGCGTTTTTATTAGAAAAGTATGTTTCTAGACCTTTTCCATCTCTTCTGGATAAGACCCCGGTGGTTCACGACCCTGCATTTTGTACATGTTGATATGGGATCATCACAGAACATTTTTGCGTTAGTTGCAGCCACTCAGCAAAAATGTCAAGGTTAGCCTTATAGCACGAGCTACATAATGTAGAGCCTCGAGCCAAGACGAAGACGTGGTCAGCCCTTCTCACCTCTAATCGCCTCACCGAACATATGAGCTCTCCTATATTAAGTTAGACGATTAAAGAGAGTAACTCTAGAGTATTTGTACACGGGCGACATGTCGCCATAGCAAGGTGTGAGTGTGTCTGTCTGTGTGTCGCCGCGCCCAGGCCGCGTCCAACTTTAAACTGTTACAAAAGTCAACGTCAACATCAATTAATGAGTTGAACATGAGAGCCGAGCGCGGGGCGAGGCCCCTTGCGCTCTCCGACACGACACGCGTGGCCTTCTATGTTTGCTGCAATAACCCTATGAGTAAAATATACATTATATTTATTTGAAGAAAAATCAACAGCCAAGATTTTCACTATATCCAACCTAGTAGCAACAGAAAGCTAATCACAGATCTTCATGAAAGCGTCACTAGTTCGCCATAAAAATGAATGTTGCCTATAGTTCGTACCGACAACAGGAGTGTGAAGAATTATATTTTGCCTCGTTACCTTGAAAACATTACATACATTATATTTACAGCATGAAGCCTCCCAATAAGCGCTATTTGGTTCAAAAATATTTGAAAATCGTGTATCTATTCTGTAGCGGTGAACCGACAAAACATTGGCTGGTTTCCCTGGTACGAAACGACCGGTCTAACAAAATTAAACTTTCAGACTTTTAAAAAGCTCTCTCTCTTGAGCAATAAGATACCAACCAAATTTACTCAAATCGACTGAATCGGAAAATGTTAATCAGGTACCTTTACATTAGTGTAAATAAAGTGAAGTCGGTTCCGCCGTCCGTCTTACATCACTGAGGTCCACTACGAAAAGAACTTGGTTGCGTATTTTTGGAAATAGAGCAATTCAAGTGGTAGATTTTTATGCAGGTACTTTTTTTTATCTCTGAATTAAAATGAAATGAAATGTATTTATTGCTTGAAATATGGTTTACATAGGTGTCAGGTTATTTATACAGTTCTACATACTTCGTCAATTCAGATTTGACATGCAATGTCAATTGTAATTAAGGAAAAAAAAATTAATAATATAAATAATAGAATGTCAAATATTTAGGAAGTTAATTTAAATTAAAATTTAATATTATGTCTGATGTCTAGTATTTAAATGATCTTTTACATTGTAATACGATTTGTCAATAAGCCATTTCTTAATTTTTGGTACAAGTTTGTTTATTGGCAATTCTTTTATATCAATAGGGATATTATTAAAAATGCGTCCACACATGGCCAGACAGCTTTTCTGGTATAGTGCCGTCTTTGGAGTTCTGGATAAGACAATTCTGTCTGGGTTTCTAAAAAAAAAAACTTAAAAATACTTTATAGCCGCGAGAAATCCCATAAGACGCGGGCAACGCCGCGGGAGGGCGCTGCTATATTGTATAGTACACCTACTACTTTATTTAAACTTAAAGGAAACTTTATTTGTACATGTTAAACTTATAATTCAATTCATGAGGAAAACCGTCGTACGCAGGTAGGCAGGTGGCACGCAGCCCGCGGCGTGTGGCGTGTGGCGCGCGCGGCGCGCGGCGCGCGGCGTGTGCCGATGACTCAATTAAAAGTATGGGTTCGAAGTGGCGCTCCAACTGGCGCTCGTTACGCGCGACTAATTAAAACGAATGGCACTTCCCGCCTCTAATGCCGAGAACAAAAAAAACAGTTAGCGCCCTCCTAGAAGGGTTGTGGTGCAAATTTTTTGCAAGTTCAGTAATCTGTCTAATGTGTTTTCGAGCGGAGCGGCTCGGCGGCCCGCGCCAGGACCTACCGTGCCGGGAGACAAACTTCCGTGCTCTCGCAACTTCTGTCAAACAAACAGACCCCAACTAATATAAAAAATACGAAAATAACTTTATATCCATTAGCTTCTCTTCACAATGATCTACTTGAACTACTGAATATTTGCTTACACATCGTTGGAATACAAACACGGACTTGGCTACCTTTCATCCCGAAAAAATGTACACACTATTCCCGTGGGAGTAGCGGGAGCTGCAATCAGACGCGCGTCGCGGCTTGCTGGTAGTCTTTGAGTAGGTGTGGTCGAGGGCATTTTCCTCTGTGATTCTTACTAGAAGTGTGGGGGAGCGCTGTGTTGCTTTACAATTACGTGAACATTTTGATTGATTGATAGAGATGCGCGTGCTCCGCGCGGCGGGCGGCGGGCGGCGGCGCGTCACGCGGCCGCGGCGCCCGCTGCGACGCCCGCTGGCCACTCCTCACGGTCGCCTTCTACGAACTGGACGTTGTTTTTGTCTGTCTGACGTCAACTCTCATGACGTCAGAACATGACAAAAAGTGTAGGTATTACATTTTCTTTTGCTAATTTTAAATGATGCAAATGATTTTGGTCTTATGTTTGTGGTTAGAATATAAATTTTGGAATGTGAGTTAAATAAAACGAACCCGCGTTCGAGTAAGCGAAAGCTTGTTGAGAAAGCCACGACTTTGAACATTGCTACGCTCGCCTGACCCGAGCGAATGGGCTGACCGCAGTTGTAGAACGTACTAAAGTTAGCGAAGAAACCATTTAATACAATGAGGATTTGGAACAACTCAAAAATTAGAATTTATGTTTCAACTGAAACAATTTTTCCTTGTTCTCAGCGCGGAAGGGTCCGTGCCTCCGTTGAATCACAATAGGTTTATCAGATGTTTTCGCAACGGTGCGTCGGCGGGGCGGGACGCGGCGGGGCGCGGCGGGGCGGCGCGGGACAGGACAGCGGCGGGCGACTCGCGCGAACAGACAGACCGCCTCGCTCCACGCACGGTCACTTGCCGAGATCACGCTCATTGCTCCTGAATAATTAATGAGATTCGTTCAGGCATAATTATGTTTGTTGGATACTCTGTTCCAGTTATTTCATATGAAACGAATACGTTATGACGCTGGATACGTTTTGAACCGCTCGTCTCGTAATTTCATATCAGGGTTGCGATCATAAATACATTTTATTTAAATTTACTTTGAATTTTTTCTTCTTTACTTAGTATAAAATAACCAAATAAGAATACCAGCGCCGCGCCGGTTGCAAAACCTGCAAAAACTGAGCTCGGACCATTTTGGAACTAAATAATTGCTTTATTCTCTTATATTAATTTATATTTCATGTTTATGATTGTATTTTTGTTTGCATTATTATTATTTTTTCATTTACTGAATATGTATGATTTTTTTTAGTTACGAAGAAGCTTTTTGATTTGATTTGAAAATGAAATCGCTTTTTTTCTCAATTTTTTTAGATATTTTAATCTGGTCAACAAATTTCAATAGGTACAGATTTCAGCAATTCTAAAACGTCCACTGTGCAAGCCGGCCGCTCCCAACCGTAAAAAGTGGGTTTCTTCGAGAGACCCTTTATCTCTAGCAGTGGTCGTCCTATGCCTGAAATAACGATGATAATTTTATTAGAAAAGGAAGGTATGTTTCGTATAAATTCAAGCTATACAAAGTCAGGGAGGGTCGCTCAAATACAATCGAAAGAAGACATTATAGTGAGTGAACTGGCCCGCGAGGCCGCGACGTGCCCATAGCTGGCGACACGGGGCCGCGACGCGTGCCCGGAATACGCGCGCTTACGGCCGCCCCGCCACTTGCCCGCGCTGGTCATTGACGGCGCGCGCCCCATTGTCCGCCGCCTCCATTCACGGCTCGCAGCGCGCTAAGAGCAGCACTCCCGACTCCCGCCCGGCTCTCCGCGCACGCACTCGCCAGACCATTGTGAAACTAGCCTTCTCCACTTTTCATTTGCAAAACAAATAAAATGCCTGATAATTCGACTCATACTGACGTGAGCGTAGAGGGAGGCGCAATATGTGGCGGATATGATTCGCGCCTGGTATCAGATTTTGCACGATCTTCAATAAGTATTTGGTCCCTTGTCTGGGTAACTTCCTGTTGTACCTTTTTCGTAATAAAGATAAAATGAGGAAAATAAACACTTTTGCCTTTATTGTTAATTTCAATATTGTTTAAAAGCACTTTGTACGTCCAAATGAATAATAAACACAAGTTATTAAAATGAACGCACGACTTGAAGATTCTCGTAACTACATTCTTGCGTTCAATTGGAACGATAAACGCTGATTGTCGCCCAATGTGCACGTGCCCTGATTCCATATTACTCGTAGTAATGGACTACAAGCGATATCTTGGTATTTTCAAGACTTATAATGGAAGCTCTAGCGGCTCCTTATGAACATCGAGTCTTTGTGGGGTCCCTCCCAGCGCCCTTCCTCCTCGCTGACAAATATTAGATATTGTAAACTACTCAGCGCGTTTTAATGCTGCTTTCGGTAACGGAATAACTAAATCAAGTGAAAGGCTAATGCGTATAATAGAGTCCTGTGCGGGCGCGGGCGCGGGGCGCGGGGCGCGGGGCGCGGGGCGCGGGCGCGGGGCGCGAGTACTGCCGTTATTGTATTATTCAGATTGATGACAAAATAAAAGTAGTCGTTTCTATGTGCAAACTTCCATTACAATTAGACGTGGGACGTGACGTCATTTTCAAGAAACGTAACGAAACCAGTGACTTGGTCGACGTCACCTGTTTTAAAACAAGTGATTTTTGTAACGAATTATTTTCAGTTCACACAAACGAAAATAATTTGAAGCTTTACAGTTATATGAATAAATGTATACTATTATTACTTTATATTTACATAATAACAAAGAAACGTCACATTTAATTCACACTAAACACCAAAATAACATATGAACTTAAATTTTTAGAAGAAAGTATTAAAAATTATACACCAATTACGCCTCCTGACACCTCTCTCGCTCGGCCGAGCGGTCCGCAGTTGCTTGCGATGCGAATAAAGTGTAAAGTGTAACGCTCGACCAAATAACGCATTTAAGAAAACATTTCTTTTTATTTTACTCGAAACGAGTGATATTTGTCTCGTGTGTTACTTGTATACTTTGTGGACGTATTAATGCACAGTAGCCGAATGAAAACAGCTAGTTGCAAAAATCACTTCTTTTAATTTGACTCGAAACTAGTGATTCAGTTATATATCGCTTCACAGGTTATCGTATCTAGTGACCTGAACTAGCGCTCACGTCTAATTCCAATTGCAGTGTTGTGCTGCAATACAAATAATGTATCTACTCCATGCAAATCCCGAGTCCCTGGGGCGCGCGAGAATGGCTCGGTACACTAATTTGCATCGCATCTAGGACACACGAGTTCGCTACAATATCAGACGTTAGTAAACAGTTCAAAAATAATGAAATCGGACTATCTAGGGCGCAATCAGTCTTCAAGAAGCTGTATTGCTGTAGAAATAGACTATTACATGGTGACATCTAAATAATCTCGTGATGTCTGCGAAACACTACCTAATTCCAGCTAGGGCTGGGAAGCGCCTCGTTGTGTGCTGATCTTACAAAACGAAGGTAACAAATACGAAAAATTTATTGACAATCTTAGAAAATTCTGATAGTAACAAGGTTTGGGAGCTATTCTGGATAGTTTGTAGTAGAAGAATTCCCACTTTTTATGAACGTGTACTACGAAAACATTACAAAGTATAAACGTCATAGTGTCAATTTTTTATAATGCATATAAGAAGTAAATGAGCAAAATTTGTGAAAGCAGGAGTTTCCGCAAAATATAGAACATATCATTTAACCGTCTGAGGGTTTTAACTTACATATTTATTGAAGAAAGGAAACGTTGACTTGTGAAAGGTGGTAAAAATATATCCACTTTTGACAGCACGGCGCCGGCGAGTCTAGTCAGTCCGCGGACACAACATTTTGTATAATGCTTAAAGTAGCCGAGAAATAAAATAATAGAGTTTTAAATACCTACCTGGGCTATTATTTAAATCATTTGAGTACCTATCTCCAGAGATTACCACCTACGCCACAACCTCACGAACTCTCCCGGATTAATAGTATACGACAGCGATACCTACTGCGTACTCGCGCGAATTGCGAGCGAACTGCATTAGAGATAGTATTCGATTTGTGCTTTGTATCTCTATAAATATTGGAGGCGAAACCTTCTTGTGTCAACAATAGTATTTACCCGTGGGTATTGAAACAAGACTGTTCATGTGCAGACGAGAGCAGAGCGGGTGTCGGTACTCCGGGCTACTCCCTCCCCCTCCCCCGCAACTATTCTCCTCGCGCCAGCTTGTGTTGTCGCGCGGCTGTTGTTGTGCTGTGCCGCGGAGCAGCTGCGACACGGCGCGCGACACCCGCTTACGGTGATTCAATCAACTCATTAGCGGGGGAAGGCGCCGCGCAGTGTGCGTGCGTGCCTCTGTGTGCGTGCGTGTGCACTCTTCCAGGACGCGGCCGAACTTCACGAAGCAATTACACTGAACATTTCAGTAGAAGACGACAGTAACGCCGGAGGATGTCTGTCGAGCGGGGGCGCGGGGCGCGGGGGGAGATCACGCGCGGTAATTAAAGGGCTCGAGACTTTGTTGTTTAATTAAATTAAAACTTGAGACAGCTTACACGGCGAGCGACGTCTCGCGCCGCGCCGTGTGGCCGCCCGCCGCGCTGCACGCATCACGCCGCATACAGCCACATGATCTACAAAATTAACTAGTAAATTTACATCTTAAATTAAACTAAGTTTCACGTCCGGCCAACCGCAGGCCGGCCTGGCGAGCGGCCCTCAGCCGGAGCCCACCCCGCCCGCTGCACCGCGCTACAGGTTGGGGGGGGGGGGGGGGGGGGGTGTGCTCCTGTGTAATTACTTACAACACTTTAACTACAGAACTCACATATAGATATCAGCGTTGGAAGCGCACAGAATCCGCGTTTAATTTGCTTTCCAGCGCAGAGGCGGATCCAGGGCTGCGGGGCGGCCGGCGCAGGTGAGGCGCTGATGCGGAGATAGCGCGGGGCCGGCATAACTCTCGCGATTACCGCTATCGCCGAGTGCCGGCGCCGGCCGGGCCCTATCGCCCCACACAATGTCGTGCGTTTGTCAGCGGATTCGCGCGGTCGCTTCCAATTTAAACCTTCGATCGCATACATAGGCACATGTTACTAAGTAAGCACTGTTCGGCGGCTCGAAGTCGTAACGTCGTCGTCGATTTGTTATTGCGTGCCCGGCGCGGCGGCGCGGCGGCCCGGCGGCGCGGCGGCGCGGCGGCGCGGACGGCGCGCGGCCTCGCCGGTAACATTTCCCTGATCAGTGAGCAGTGAGTGTGAACGTCCCCTTCCGCGCGAGCGCGCCCAAGTCCCATGTTTCTTTTATCGTTCCAAATAATGTGCATTTTAGCATGTCTCACGTACCGGGGATCTTTAAGACCGCTCAAACGGTCCAATGAACCAGCAATGAACAGTATTATCTTACGTTACGAGCTGAAATTTCACCCCAGATCTGAAAACCCTACTTAAACTTTTAATGAGATATTTTCGGTCTACCTTGAGTGAGTCCCCGCAGGCTCCCAGCGCGAGTGCTTACCCGTTCAACCCATGAATTTTCTACCCAATAATATTTTTACCCCTTCAACCCAAAACATATGCCCCGTTCTACCCAAACCAAAAATCTGAGTCACAGTGTATTCTAAATAGTACAGACACCGTAATTTGTATATCTTTATATATATAATTTTTCTGTGAGTGCGTATGTCACTGAACTTCTCTCAAACGACTAGACCGATTTTGATGAAATTTTTTGTGTGTGTTCAAGGGGATCTGGGAATGGTTTAGATTCACAATTTTGTCCGCTTGACAATTTTTTTAAAATTAATTTTCAATTTATTAGTAGTTTTTGATTTTGGATATATGATCCCGCGAGATAATCCAAAAACACGGGCAACGCCGTGGCGTGTATAGCTAGTTATTATATATAAATCTTGTACGTGTGCTAGTCATTGAAAACCTCCTAAACGGCTGGACGAGACTAGGTGCGAAGCGAGGGCGGACCGCTAGTATTTATAAAAAATCTTGATGGTATTATTACTCACAGTAACTTCAAATTTTGTAACTAAAATAAGGAGGTAATCATAGTTTATGATGTCTTTAAACGAGTGCACGTGCAACACCTAGAAAAATTAAGGAAGGAGAACTGGTTGTATGTACAATAGATAATCCAATCAACAACGGTAAGGATTACCATTGTTTTTCTTATCTATTGAGGTAGTGTATGGATTTGGCTACACGAAAAATTTCAGTGGGACATTTTTTAGAAAAACTGTCAACTTTTGTATCTTAAATGTGTTTGTTTTATCTATGTGTGTTGAATAATTTAGATGATTTTTATTTATGTTAATCAAGAAAATATTTTTAAATCTATTATACCATCGATAGGTTTCATATAGTTTAATTGTACCTATTGTTACGTATAATTATTATATATTTTATGGAATTAAAAATGTGTACCTGTCCGTATCCGAGTGTTTAAAATATGTCATCACGAAAAAAATTAGATTTAGCATGATTGATATTATGTACCAAGATAACTTAGAAAAGTAACTTTATATTTACCTACCAAACCTGAATCTGAAGAGTGATGAACTATTTTTTATAATATTATTATTTTATTTGTTTCTTTAAAGGTTGATTATTTTTATTATTAGACTAGTAGACAAATATTTAACTGACTATTATCCAAACAAGAAAAAAATATTAATAATGAAATATTTTTCATGAATTTCTGCATTGTTTTCTAATGTAATGAATGACCCTGCTTCTTTAGTATTTCACTATGACATTTATTTGAATTCAAACAATAGAAATTAGGAATAAGTAGGTGTGGGTAGAACGGGTAACTTGAATCTATTGTTTTGGGTTGAACGGAGCAAAATACCTATTGGGTAGAAAAATCTTGGGTCGAACGGGTAAGCACTCCCCAGCGCGCGCCCGCCATCTAGACCCACTTCTGAATTCTGCAAATACTTACATTCCGTAACTTTGAGCAGGGGTGCAGTTTTGAAATATGCACTCTGCACTCTCATTTGATTTATTGCGAGAGCAGGGAGAAAGTGCTAAATTAGAGTTTTACAATAAATTACCTATAAATATCACACAAATTGATTATTTTATTACATCTAAAAATACTATCAAAGATTTTTTTAAAAGCCATGCGTTTTATAGTATTCATGAATATATGAGTAGTACAGATGTAATCAATTTACCCATTTTTATTAATGGACCTTGACATTTTTATTTTTTAATTATTATGACAAATGTATACTTCCTGACTTTATAACTTGTAATTATAATTTATTATAATTATTTGTATAGGTATGAGAATTTGTGTTAAATAATTGTATTGTTTATATAGATTCTGAATTGTAAAACTTGTCTTACCTTACAACGCCCTGTGTTATAATTTTGGTAAAATAAATAAATTGAAATTGAAATATTTTATCTAATTAAGCTTTTAAGTATCTGTTTGCCATCAATGGATGGTGTTTGCGAGTAGGTCTGGCAGACATTTGCTGGCACCAGCCTGCCCTCCGTCCGAACTCGCAATAAAGCGACTGTCGTGTAGTTCGAGTTGGACGCATGTATCAGCCACTCCTGCACTCCCATCAGCTCCTATTTCTACATAACCACCCACAGGGTTCCACGTTCATTGGAAACCATCTTCCCAATACAATTAATGTGTTAATCTCAGTAGCGGCTCCATATTCCTCGATTGGTTTCTCCTGAAGCAATCTAGACTAGATAGGCTCTGCTTCGATTACTGTTTATGAATCTAATCACATCCGCTAATTGGAACCTGCCGGCCTTTGCTAACACGAATGCAGTGCGGAAGAGCACTGCACTGTGCTATCATGGAGCTAGTACTTATCGGCCTCAGTGGCCCATACACGACTACACTGCCTCGGTGGCGCACTGAGCGAAGGTCCGATTGCGGCGCGCAAGTTAGCTAGCGGGTTTGATTCCCGCCGAGGGGGGAAGTTATTGTATGTTCTGCAAATACATTCTCCTTGGTGCCAAACCAATGTTTAATATGTACTAATGTGGAATAAAAAGTATATATTTATGTCTATTGTATTAAGTATATGAGATGTCTAGTACCCGTAGCACAAGCTGAGAGCTTTAGCCCTCCACGAGTTGCCACTTACGACTGTTGGAGAATACAACATGACAGATTTTTCACAACTAAAATTTTATCTTTATCTGTCAAATGTATGGGATTAAAACATGTTGTAATCTCCAACAGTCGTTAGTGGGAACGCGTGGTAGAGCTACATACCACGGGGCGAGATGTTGTGTGGAATGTCCGGAAATGTTTATTATTATTACCTAAACAAAACTCATTCTCCCCACACCGCACCGCTGTGTAGCGCTGCTATGGTGCATCCATGCCTATTGTCTATCCACCTGGCACGGCTTACAACTGTCACTACTTGGTAAGATTGGAGGTGACCGAAAGGTTTGCTGTTTGCATTGGATTACCATTTTCCAGCGATGTTCGCCCTTGTCCCCCCCCCCTAGCGCCCCGCGCCCCGCGCCCCCCTCCTCCGGAACCAATCACCGCACTAGCGCACCACTACTTGAGGGCTCTCGCACTTAATATTAATAAAGCCTTACGGAGCACAATTCGAGGCCTTTACGCGCCCGTCCTGGATGGCATTACCGCGCTGCCGGAGGCGCCGCGCCGCAGCTAATCCCGTTATTGGTAATTATAATTGATGAGTCTCAGCGCGACGCGACGCGGGACGCGACGCGCGACGCGACCGCCTGGTCGCCGCGATCGCTGCGCCGCGGCGGAACTCCGCCGCTACAAACTTCGACGCTGAAGTCAATCATCCCGCGACCCGCCCCGCCCCGCCCCGCCCCGCCCCGCCGCCGCCGTGATCACTTCTACTGCTTGTTTCAGGTCTTTAATGTACTTTGGAATTTCTTACTTTATCAGTTCGTAAGTTCACGCATATAAATAATGGCATTTGGGTACACGCCATTATTTTTATGCGGCCGGGACGACGGGGACGTCTGTTACCGTTATAATCATAATTTATTTAGCTTTCATACTTCAGCTGGCTTATTAAATAATGATTGATTGAATTAAGTTTGATTAGGCCCAGCAGGCCCGGGCTATTGTATATAAACGCCTTTCTGTCTTATACATTTTTGGCACATTATGATTGAGATGGGCGCCATACCACGAACTTAAGCACAATTTCGGCCCTTTTAGATCAATCAGTTAGTAGCAGTGAGTAGCTGAGAGCTGGCTGCGGGTCCCGCGCGAGCGATGTGCCCGCGATGTGCCTGCGATGTGCCCGCGATGTGCCTGCGATGTGCCTGCGATGTGCCCGCGATGTGCCTGCGATGTGCTGCGATCCCCAGCGCAGATGATCTGATGCCCGCGTGTTCCATCTATATGTAAATGCGGGCATCGCGCCTTCGCCGGAACTTCGCACGATGATTGAGAGCAGCCATTGTGGAAATTCTCTTGTGACTTTTACAGAGCGGCGTAAAAGTCGCAGAATTCGCGGGCCGGCCCAGGAGCCGACTCGGTCGTCTAGTGCAGGAGCTGTTTGAAGTGTGAGTAAATCATTAGGAAACAAGAAACATTACACAGAATTTTTTAACACTTACTACGTAACAAGTATAAGAAAATTTTGTGAAATAATTTACATTTTGTGCCAAAATAATTTAAATATTTATAAATTCACTGTACATTGTTTACATAACCCGCAATCTATAACTCAACGCAGAAACCGTAGCAAATATTATGGAAAATTATACAGACGAACTAAAACTTTACTGATTTTCTCAAAAATGTACGAATCTCTTCCAACATGTTTGACTAGTGAGTGGCCTGTAATTAGTTAAGAATTTGATTAAGATTAAGTCGAGTCTTCCATAAATCAACGAAAATTCAAACAAGAAAACGAGATTTACTCAACTAAAGAACTTATTTCTTATTCCCTAGTAGTGAAATGCTCTTCCTCATAATAAATACGATAAACAATGAAATGATAAAATATCAAGTTATCTGAAACAAGAATCATAAAGATAGGATCAGCTGCTTCAATCTTTGAATAGTTCACTATAGTGGTATGAGTATGAAGTAGCTCAGTCCGTTGTCGCAGCGCGCGGAGCGGGCCCACACCGCGACGTTCTAGGAGCGTCCTTGTCTCGACACTACCTCACTACAGCTAGCTTTACCATTTACCATAAAGGCCATGGTTCCGGTAAGTATCATTCATTTTTTAACACCCAGGAGATAACTTTTTTAATTTGAGTTCCGCTCTTTATTTAAAGAAGTTAAAGTCAAATGGCTGTATGTCATAATACCGCTCGGCGGGGGAGGGGGCGAGGCGGGGAGGGATCGTGAGGGGAAAATACGCGTAATTAAACAGTTTATATTGCGCCATGAACCTAAACAATAAAAAGCTAGGAACATATTCGGTCACGTGTACGATTTCTGATAGCGCCTATAGCATTGAGTCATAGCGGCATTATGATATATAATATGTATATCTAAATATATATTTAGCATCAGTCTAGTCTCAGCGGATAGCTACCTGACTATCCTCATAACGGTTCAAAATACGAACCATCGCAGCGGTGACAAACAGTCAGACAGGCGTAATCCTATTAGTATATGGGAATCGGATAAATAAGAAACAAATAACTAATATTGGCGGGATATCCACACAGCAACATCTAGCCTCGTGATATGGACTAAGATTTGTGTTCCGGGGACTAGATAGAGTCCCTACCATACAAACACTCACCCTTGGGTGGAGATAAATAGAACTGCTCGCTGCCTCTAGCACAGTTAGGATTGCATTCTTCGAGTACGCAACCATAAACATCGGCAAATGTTCTCTTTTAGAGCAATTGAGAAAACACAACGTTCGTTTACGCGTGTACGGCGAGGGGTATACTTCCTTGTGCTACATATTTACATATTCATTCGAAATTACAGTTTTGTAAGAACAAAGGCATAAAGGTTCCGAGTTCGAGGACGGAACCCTGAAAACTCAGATTCATTTAAAATCAATCACTATGAAGGGTCCTGAAGGAAATTAGCGCTGGGCGCTGGCTTCAGGGCGGCGGTGACATTCAGGCGTCCTTGTATAGTGCTCCCGCGGCCCGTGACGGATGGAGACGGAGGGCCGCCGGCACCGGCGCGCCGTCCGCCCGGCACACGGCGCGCCCGTCCGGTCGACAACGCGCACAAGACCACCATATTATTTGCATAGGAATTGTGAGTGACGTCCGACAGTATTAATATATGAGATTGCTAGTCCGGCGGTGGCCGCGCCGGATAGGGCCGTTTATAAAAATTGTAAAACACAGGGTCGTGGCGTCCCGTCCGGCGCTGCGGCGGCGCGGCGCGGCGGCGCGGCGAGCGGGAGTTGCTCGGCGGCGCGGGCTCTCGGCCGGATTTCGCATATCGCCCTGTAAATTGAACCAAACCCGATCGCTGCCGTACGATGGCTTCTATCCTATTCTTTTATTTATATTAAGTTCGGAACTTCCTTTAAGCAGGTGTCCATTTATACCTATGCGCGTGCGTGCGGGTGTGTGCGCCTGAGCCCTTACAAAGAATAATGGTTTCCTCACGCATTAAAGTAGGTTCGTGGAGTTTATCAGCGCCGCAACGGCCATTAACGGGATCCGATGTGGGCGCCGAGCGAGAGTACGTTAGGAGATACCGGCCCGATAACGGCTGCGCTCTGTCACGTACCTACTATACACCGTGACTGGACTCGGTGCTGAGGCGGGGAGGCGCGCAGACACACGTGCGAGTGTGTGTGTGCGGGCAAACTTGATAAATGTTATGTAATTGATAGGTTGACGAAATATTACGATGAAATTGTGTCCCGATTGAATTAGCCGGCGGCGAGGGCGGCGGCCCGCGGCGGGCGGCGTGCGACCAGGGCGGCGGCCCGCGGCGGGCGGCGTGCTACCAAGGACGACACGTACGGTGTGGAGTTCTGCTTATTTGGATTTAGGTGTATGCTATTTTATATAAAAAAACATTGATTTTAGTGATGCCTATACAAATTACCTCAAACACAAACAACTGCAACAGTTTAATATTTAACAACATAGCTGCCCGCCCCGACCTGCGTCGTCCCGAGAGCCTCGTCTCGTGAGCGTGGCTTTGAGTTATCTCATAATGGTGTTCTATTCTGAATATCAAATTGACATTTATAAGAGCCAGGTCTATTTATTTATTTATTTATGGACTACTAACAAAGGTAACACCATACATTTCTTATATTCTAGAATACAATAGACATAAGTGCTCCTTCTTCTACAAGTAGCCACCGCCACTTGCTTACATAGATAGAGACATAGATCTAAATATAATATAGTTATAGTGATTAATTTTGGTATATATAATAGTATTATTTGATAAATTTTGAAAAAAATATTATTAATTGGTACTTAAATTTTGAGATAAAAAATATTATGGTCGAATTGAGAAAACTCCTTCTATTGTGAAGTCGGTTAAAAATATGTGTCGCATGATGGGGCCGCCTTACTGCAGGACAATATTCAAGAATACCTCGAACTAGGGTGTTACGCAAAAAGGTTCAGTTCAGTTCAGTCATGTTATGTTATGTTCTTTATGAGAGTGATGATTTAAACACTTTTCAGGAGTTCTTTTGAAATGACCTAAGTACTTGTTTTCAAAACTATCGTGAGCTACGTGTATGTACTTGATATTCATGCAAATTGTGTCCATATTTTATGATTCAGCTCCATCAAAGAGAAACCGACATCTGTTGCTTAAATGTTGTTCACATGCCCTAACAAGGCAAGATATTATGTTCTTCATTTACCTATTATGCCATCGGTTTATGTTATCATGTCTTTGTGAATAAATAAATGTATTATATTAAAACTGGATTGAGATCCGTTGACTACTTTCAAAGATTTGAACGAACAGACGACGGAAGCGAATAATTTTTATACTTTGAATGAGTGGATAAGGCGCGGGTATGGTCGCCGAGGGCCGGGCTGGGGTCCGCGGATCCGAGCTGCTATTGAAATTAACCGAGTCTGGAATTTGTAAATGTTCGAGATCCGAGGATAATTATCAAAGCCCACATCCGTGTTCTACGGAACTCTGTAGAGCAGCGGTCGGCAACCCGCGGCCCGCGGGCGTCTTATTTGCGGCCCGTGAATGTTATGTAAATAAGTTATAAATATCAATATAAAGGCATTACTTAATAAGTAAGCGAGCAAACACGCTTCGCTTTTCGAAGAAGCGTTATGTTCCAAAGTCGTATAATAAAAAGAAGTTATGGATATCGTGGTATCGACTGTAAACTATACTTATTAGAAATAAATCTAAGTATAAAATTTAAAAAATATCCAGCTTCCATACTGTCATTTCCTAAAAAGTAAAACACCATATTTAGCGATGTACACGCGATGCGCTTTCACATGATACCCCACTCTTTGCAGATTCTCGGTTTTCCTTCCCCACTCTCACCCCCATAACATTAAACGGTTCAACCGATTTTCATGAAACATGTCTAAGAACACCCGCGCTAGATTCACCTTTCATAAAAAAACTACATTCAAATCGCTCCATCCGTTTGGGAGTTATGATGTCCCAGACAGACATACAGACACGTGAAACTTATAACACCCCTCTTTTTTGGTCGAGGGTTAAAAATGGGTTGACTAATCGTCAATTCCAGCAGTTTCTGTCAGATACGGGAGCAGATCATAGAGATGCTGTTTTTTATTCTGAAGTGAGATAATTAAGGCTTGGTATCCCATCAGCCGTGTTGGCTAAGTGGGAGGACACTCGACTTTCATTCCGAAGGTCGTGGGTTCAAACCCCGCCACGCACCTCTGGATTTTTCTTCTTGATAAATTTATGTGCGCTTTAAACACGTGCTTTAACGGTGAAGGCAAACATCGTGAGGAAACCGGCATGTTCTGAGAACTTTAAAAGAGTTTGAAGGACATGTGACATTCACCAACCCGCAGTTGGCCAGCGTGGTGAATTAAGGCCTAATCTCTCTCGTCAAGAGAGAAGTCCCTGTGTCCCAGCAGTGGGAACGTTAATAGGGTGATGATGATGATCCCATCAGAGGCCGCGCTTTTATGATTTTTAAAATCATCTGAGACAAAGAAAATGCTGTTTACAAATTTGAAAAAGTATATATATTACTTAAAGATCTAATCTAGTCAAATTCGCATTCAGTTACAAGACCTAATGAACTTCACTCTATAGAAAAAAAAACCAAAGTTACCCCTTTTTGTTGTTTTTTCGATATTATGACTGAACTAATTTACTGAAATTTTGTACGCAATGAAAGGCAATAAATATTTCTAAACATATTCGCAGAGTTTGACTTGATAAAATGATTTTCTTAATTCATATTTCTAAATACCTCAAAAATAATTGGCTTGGCAGGCTCAATCAGTCGCGCGCTATTTCGCAGACAGCGCTAAATGCCTACTCCTGCAGGAATACCTAGCCCTAAGTAAAGGTGCCGTACTGAAAAGATTTTGTGATCTCAGAAAAGAAATCAACACTATTATGAATGTTCATTAGTTCAGTTCATTACAGTTTTGGTAGCACTTATTTATGCGAACAAACTTTTTCAATTGTCAATTAAAGAAAAAATATGCTTCTCGTCTCACAGATGAGCATTTGAGAGCTATTCTACGAATTGCAACTACAAATTTGACAGCTAACATACTAAATAGCTTCCCAAATGCAACCTCAGACATCACACTGAAATTTGTATATAAACCTTAATTTAAAATTTAAGAAAAACCCTCGATTCCAATGCCTTAACTTCCATAAGTCAAACACCATAATATATTTTTGTAATGTGCACGCGATGCGCTTCCATTAGATACCACACTCAAGTATATTTGCAGATTTTTGTTTTTTTTTCCCCACTCTCACCCTCATAACTTTTAAACGAAACAACCGATTTTCATGAAACATGTCTAAGAACACTCGCGCCTAACTCACCTTTCATCCAAAACAAGCTAAATTGAAATCGCTCGATCTGTTCCGGAGCTATGATGTCCCAGACAGGATCACAATGAAGACAGACAAACACGTCAAACTTATAACCCCTCTTTTTTAGTCGGGGTTTTCGTAGTCTCCATTTCTGAATGATTTACTGCGGTTGTTTTTTTTAATTCTATTATATTTAAACCCAAACATATAAATATTATTTAAGTATTACGTGTACGAATTAAATTACGTTATGTGTTAAAAAAAATTAGTGCCATTTTTTTTCCTTTGGGATATACGTAGATATATTGGGTTCATATGATAACTGCGGCCCACCTTTACTTCATTTTGCCACCTTGTGGCCCTTACCTGCCAAGAGGTTGCCGACCGCTGCTGTAGAGGATAATAGTAGTGCGTTTTTTGGTGTTGAATATTTATAAAGTTTCAAATGTAATATATTATTTACGGATTTATTGAAAACAAAACCGTAAATATTTAAGGGTGGTCTTTAATCATCCTCCGTAATAAGACCGCATCCCGGATGCGCAGGGTGCGTGACGGCCCCAACAACATCCTAAAAACCATAGCTGGTAGAATCACCTCTCCCCTGTGGAAATGTTTCATGGGGAGAGTGATATAATTTAGTATTTAATTAGTTTTAATTTTTGTATTAGGTATAACTAACTCTAGTAATAAGCTTTCTATGTACCTATACTAACAAATTATGGATCAACGATATCTGCAATAAAACGATTTTATTTATTTATTTATTTAAGATAATTTGTATTGATATCCAAAGTAAGTAAATTATATATCTGATATAGTTCATATAATAGACATACTTAGATTACATATTAAACACCCAGACAGTGATTGCAAAACATACAAACACTTGACTCGTCGGCGGGAATCGAACCCGCTACCTCTCGCGGCGCAAGCGGCCTGAGGCAGTCAAGTAGGAAGTGGAATGCCTGGCGTTCCGCTTCCCAATTTGGAAGAATTACATAGAACAGTGGGTACCTACATCTCAACATAATTTTAAGGGTTTAGGGCATACGTGACTGGCTGGTAAAATCTATGAACAAAAAACACTTTTCTCGCAACCTCGTGTTCTAACATAGATTGTTCTGAGGACTCGTCATAGATAAAGCTTAGCAGCTTTGTTCGCCAGGTTCGTCGTAGGAGCGAGCTGAGCAGCCCACCGCGCCGCCCCGCCACCGCGCCACCGCGCACAGAACATACATGTATTCAATCTAATTATGGTGTAAGAGTAATTCCCACTGGTAGTGTACCTAATAAATTAACGTTAGTGACGGAAGGTATGTACACTCACTCGGTGCATCACCGCGAGAGTTTGGCAGCTCATCTCTATGCATTCACGGCTTGAATGAAGCTGAGGGCTGTGCACGCTGTCCGCGGCGTGCGGCGTGCGTGCGGGCGCGGCGCGCGGCGCGCGGCGGGCGGCGGGCGCACGGCGCGGCGCCGGCAGTCGGCTCGCGCCCAGCCCCGCGCCCGCCCGCACGCACGTCGCTCCGCCTCCGGCCGCCGCAGCCGCCGGCGCGCCGCCCCGCTGCCGCAGCCCTAGGGCTCCACCGCGCTGCCGCCGCTCTCAATCTACACGGTGCGACACAGCGACACAAAACTTTTTAAAAGTTTACAAGATTGGCGTTTTCGCGGGTTAAAGTGAACTTTGGTGGCTCTGAACTTGGACTTGTCGTCGCGAATACTCAGCGGTTTCTCCCTCGGATTTTCTGAACTAGCTGTAAGTTTCGTTTATTTTATTTAGTTTAAACTTTGAAAGGATTCCAATTCCAAGGAAGCGGAGTCGCGGACAGAGTTCCACCAGCAAATTTCCAATTCCATTTATTTTATTAGTTAAACTTTTCAAAGATTTTAGATGTTAGGGGAGTGCTGCTCCGCGATTGACGTACCTGTATAATATGTGTATAAATAAAAAAGAAACAAACTCGAGTACGCATAGATATTCGAAAGAACTAAGTCTTGAGGTTACGACGTAAACAGTTGCTCAGCCCAAAGTCGTTAGTTAACCGAGGGTTTAATTAGTTAATTTAATAGGCACCATTAGTGGCTATAGTGCCTGTCCAATATTGTGGCATTGTCTCCGCGGGGGCCCCATTAATCAGCCGACGAGGGTAGGGACTCCATCTCGATTCCTGCCCCATAGGGCCAACAGTGCTGCGTGCGCCCGTGCGCCCGTGCTCTATTTCAAGAACAGTTCTGCGAGATCGGCGCTATGTGGCGCCCGGCCCCGGCCGCCCGGCCGGTGAGACCACACGCTCGGCCGGCACCCGCCACCGTCAGCCTGTCGGAGGTGCACCACGCTCCCGCGGTGACGTCACTGTGACGGACGCCGGCGTCACCGCATCGCGAAATTGACTAACTTTCAGGGCCACAAGTACCTATTACATGAGCAGCCAAACTTGTTCAAACAAACTTCTCAATGATATCTCTCTCAACTACGTAATATATCTAATATCAGACTCAAAATAATTATTACGAATCGATTGAGCTATGGTTGCTATGGCTTCCAGCGAGCACTCATATTCACAGATTGGAAAAAAGACTTAAATATTCTTTACAGAAATTTAGATTGCAGCCCCTTTTGTAATAAAGGGGCACTGTTTTCTTTTCTTTTGTTACACGTTGATGCAAGCGAATAACGATATTGAAATTGCAATGGCTAAATAGAGAAGATTTGGCAAGTGGTAGCATAAGCATTAAGCGCGCGCCGCGGCGTCTGCGGCGGCGCTCAGCCGTCGCGTTGCAGGCGCATCCCCCGCGTGCCGCCCCCGCATCAGGGGCGCCCTGTGCCGCGGACGGCTACTCCGCCGCTGTTCGCAGGAGTACGGCTCTTGCGAACAGCTGCAATCAGCGCGGCACTGGGCCGTCACACCAAATCTCCGGGTCATCCAATAAATGCTCCTATGTTGCCTGAAATAAGTGACATTATCATTATTTTTAGTTAACCCGCAATCTACCACTATAAAACATCAGAAACCGACCGTTGTAAAACAATTTCCGGCCGATCGATGTAAGGACCTGAAGGGTATGATGATTTAGTGTATTAAATAAATGCTACATCAACCAAATTCTATATTTGTAGTGAGCATTGTGTCACGAACGACGCAGGGCCTGTGCCCCGCCATAGATAAGATAGGATCTGATCTTCATAATTGCTTTATTTCATTGCATTTCCTCATCCAAACCGGAAAGGGCGGCGAAGGGCTGTCTAGAGGAAAATGATGAATGACGTCCCGGTCGTCTGCCGGCGGCGCAGGCGGTGTCCCGCACTAACAGAGCACAAGCTTTAATTTATTATTTAGACGTTTTTTACGACTTTAATTATATTTAAATGTCAAAAGAACACAGCAACACTTAAAATGAACCTGTGACCTCCAACGCTTCATAAATATAGCTATCAAGCGCGATGACTACGATGTAAAGTATTTTAATTACATGGGAATTTATACGTCTACAGTGTCACAAAAGACAATGCAATATTGGGGCTAGAATTTAATTTATAGGGTATTAAGCAAGAAATTAAGTAGCTTAGGATAGGTCTCACTCAGTCACAGACCTGCTGCATTGTCTAAAGTTCTGAGTCGTAGATCTATCGTGCACGGTCGTGGATGGGGCGGCTGGCTTTTTGGCGCGCTTAGGTCCGCGCGAATCCCAAAGTTGGTCCTGTGCGAAAAGCCTCCAGGAAACCGCTATTAGAGTTAGAGAGGCAGCCTGCGACGAGACAGCTCATTCATCATCGCGCTCATCGTCCGCCCCCCCCTCCTCTCCCCCTCTCCCCCTCGCGCCGCCCGGCAACGCGGCACAACAACATTTTCATAATATTAACAATGTTGTGGGTCCGTTGTTGCAAGCGAGCGCCGCGCGCCGCGCCCAGCCCCGCTGAGCAGCACGGGACTGCGCGCACAAATGTACCTATTTGTGTTTGTTGCGGGTTGGCAAGCACGCAGTCCCGCGTCGCGCCACTCTCTTGGCATCTAAACAAACAAAACAATCATAACGTCTCAGCAGACAACTAAAAATGTTCAGAAATGATCAATTAGGTGCGTATTTGAAGGCTCACAGACAAATACCCGAACTGAGGAATCCCTATTATCTGAATCAATTAGGATTCCGTACAACCGTACCTACTCCGGGCAGCGCCAGTTGGGGTTGGGCGGCTCCAGGCGCCGGCGTTTACAATTTTCCTATAATGACGTTGAGAAGATTGTATCGAGCCGACAGTGAAACACACCTCGCTGGTAGATAACCAGCCCCACGAAGAAGCCCGGCCGGCGGGCGGCGGCCTCACCGACACCGCGACCTGACCGTGAGCTTGTCCTGAGCTCACGGCCAAAGTAAAAAACAACCGACCTACAAAAAACGGTCATAAATTTAGGCAAAAGTTACTAATGGGCTTATCGCAAAAGGCATGTCGTTGTCAATTACCTTTTTATCCTCTTCTTACCTACTAGCAGCTCTACTCCGTTGTGCCGCGACTTTGTCCGCGTTTAGAGAAATCCAAATGCTTATTTACCACGATAAAATATAGCATAAATCATTCCCTGCAAAAATTCAATCACCAAATCAATAAACAGATGTTTTCAGCAAGCTAAGTAAATTGATTAAAGATTGTTAGTGGAGACGTTCACTGTATGCGGGTGATTATAACTGCGTTTGTTGCTAAAGGGATGAGCCGCTGGGGCTCCTCCGAGCCCGAGCGGATAACAGACAGCGGACAGCGGAAGCGGTTGCGCTAGCGCTAATATCATATCAAAACATTACCGACATAAATGACATATTTTAGATGATGTTGTCATAATTTAGTATAGCAGTTTAATTAGCATAATTCGCGGTTGTATAATGAAGCCGGCTTTTTTTATAGATTTTTTAATGTCGGTGACGTCACGTGCAGCCGAAGAACCAGTCTCGCGTTCGAGGAAGTTGTTAATGTCATGTTAGGTACCTGTTACTACCGTGGTATCACGCCACCCGCCACCCGTCGCGTGCGGCGTGCGGCCAGGGCGGCGCACCAATGGCTCCTACGACCGGCCCCCGGCGTGCATCGCGCTAGAGCATGACTCTTGGTTCGCACCAAACACACGTGCTGTGTGTAACGCCGCGTGTGCACTCTTGTAGTCGTATAGGTAGGTATATCGCACCTGATCGAGGCACGGGTACCTACCGGCCGACCGACACTCGACCGACGGGTAGGTAAGTGCTGACCACTTTTTATAATGTTCATAAATTAGAGGTTTTCGGGGCCAAGACATACCTGAACGTTAAAACTTAGAAAATGAGCAAAAAATACAACGTGGCTAAATTACCATGCAATAAATTCTTAAAATAAACTAACGATAAATGGATATACGGACGGAGCAACAGAGTACGGTACGGATGGTCATTCAATGCTTCAGTCCCAGGAGCGACTGGGCCCGTCCCCCCCGCCCCGCCGGCGCCGCTAATTGCGTTCAATTGACGGGCGTCGGAGGAGACGCGCCCGAGACGCGCGGCGGCGACCGGCGACGTGGCGGTGGATCCACTTTGCATATTTATTCAGATGACATCAGCATTTGTGTCGCCGAACATAATGCGGGAGCAGCGCTCTGATTGATGAGGCGCCGCGCCGCGGACAGTATTTCTACATATTCGCATTATTTCGGGTTCGACACGAGCTCGATTGCCGGCTCACGTTTAATGAAGCGAAGAACAATCTCGCGTATTGTCGCCTCGTGCGCGCCCACCGGCGGAGGCGCGGCGACAGCGCCGTCAGTACCAGTAAGTGGCTTCAGCGGGAGTCCACGCAGCGCGCCGCCCGGCGCCCGGCGCCCGCACTCGCGCTCGTAAAAAGCTCGTAAATGCAAACACCTCTAAGGGTACTGCGTAATAGTTGTTTTTAAAAGGTAATAAATGCAGATAATGTTTTCGGCCTTGCGGCGGACGGCCGGCTCCGGACCGAGCCCGCGCCGGGCCGGGCCGGGCCGGGGACGGGGCGGCCCGCATTCCTTCCGTCCTCACAAACTGTTAATTTCATTTTGATTCCCCTTTTTTCTCGAAAGAGGCGAAATTACTTTACTGAGATGAAATGAGCGCTGGAATTTGATCGGCCGAGGAAATTGTTGGAAGAGGCTCGTGACTCGCCGCTCCCATTAGACGATGATAAGCGCGACGGGACGGGGCGCGACGGGACGGGGTGCGACGGGACGGGGCGCGACGGGACGGGGCGCCGTCTAGTATCAGTAGTCCGATGATTTAGGCCGATGATCGGACTGATGAGACTTTTTAGTCTCATCAGTTCGATGATGCTGATTAATACAGATCATTGGACTTCTGAGCCTTTCAGTCCGATATTTACACATTTCGACTTTCCCAAAAAAAGAAATGTTCTTAACTTCATTAACTTCAGTTTATTTTTTCCAACATGCTAAATATAAAGCTATTTTATACAAAAAAAAAGGTATTCCTATTTTTCCACCAGTTAGTTTTCAAGTCCAAGTCTCAATATATTTATATAAAACATTAAAGAATTTTGAGATGAAATTAGAAGACTTGGATTTACTTGGATCTCACAACTTTTTACCGCAGAACAACTGAGTTGCGCGACTTGGTTTTTTTGACAAGTATTGTTTTTGATGGGATCTCATTTCTTTTTGTATTTTGTAGACAGTTCTACTTTTTTCCTTTTCGGTACCTTCTACTTATTGTATATAATGTCCATATAATTTTCTTTTTGTCGGTCTAGATTGGATTTATTTATATTTCGCATTGTTATTACTTTAGTACATATTTCGTATATACGTGGCGTTGCGACAGCGCCCCCTATACCGGTCTTTTCTAGATTTTTTAGTTTTTCCTTAATTCATACACCAAACACTACTTATATTCCAAATTTGAAGCTTCTAGGTCTGCTAGAAGTGCCTTAGAATTTTGATGATCGGTGAGTCAATGAGTGACAAAATTAAGAAATTTGACCCGTTATAATTCTTAAAATACTGCCGTGCCCCCAGATAAAGGACATAGTTAATGAACGTTTCACCAGTATCTCAAAATATATAACATATACTTTACTTGCTTCTGATAAGGTCACATATCCTTTGCATTTAAGATTTACATTTTTATATTCTTTGCATCGCCAACAACTACCATCTCTATAAATAGCATTTCTGTAGAATTGGTATCCGCCAAACAGTGAAACTCTTCCACGCCCACGTTTTAATATTTCAAAATCATTGTCAGTCATTTTAAATTTATTAAAATACAATAGAAAAAGCAATAGTCCAAACACACTGAAAGCTTCAATGACATTGTCGTATAACCAAGTTTGAAAATCGAACATAAAATTAAAATAAATGACTTGAGAGCAAGGAAGTGGGAAATCTCAAGTGTCTAAAGAGGTATCTCAAGTGGATTCTTCAAAAAGTTATCCGATAAAGTGACCTGTTCCACGTATCCCTACTGCTCTATTTCTACTGGTAGGGAAGAAAGGATTTTTTTTCCACATTTAGCTACTAGGGGGGATACAATGATATTTCACTTCCACATATTTCTACTAAGAAAAAGTACAATCAGATGGAAAATTCATTTATTGTAGGTAGTAAGGTATGTACCTTAAAAAAACATTCTTATATTATATCGGTACTAAATTTAACAATTATACACAATTATTATTATTTATTATACACAAGTACATACATGACTGTTGGAAAAAGAAAATAGGAATAGCTATTTTTTTGTATAAAATAGCTTTATATTAAGCATGTTAGTAAAAATAAACTGAAGTTAATGCATTTCTTTTTATGGGAAAGTCGAAATGTGTAAATATCGGACTAAAAGGCTCAGAAGTCCGATGATCTGTATTGATCAGCATCATCGAACTGATGAGACTAAAAAGTCTCATCAGTCCGATCATCGGACTAGATTATAGGACTACTGATACTAGACCCGGGGCGCGACGGGACGTCACGGGATGCACAACTCGCTGGCTGACTACACTCATTTTGTCAATTTAATTTACTCGTCCAACTTCGACCAAATTTGTCAAGTCAGCCTCAGAATTCTTTTAGGTTCTTGTGATGTCCCAGGAATTACAGTTTAAGCTTGCTGTGGCTACCTTTAATTAAGAAAGCACTAAAACATAAATATTCTGTACCTTAATTTTAAGCTAATTTAGTGTAAGTATTTTCTTGTTGGTGGTCCTAATAAACAAATAAATAAATGTAGTTCAGTTAAATAAAGCTAAGCATGCAAATTAGAGAATTTTACTTATTGAGAGCGTTAGGTTCGTGTTCTGATGAATATGTGAGATGAGGAAGGAAGAGGAGAAAAAGAACATGGGTGGAGTGTGAGCACTGTGCATGTGCAGGGTCACACGCGTGGGTAGATTGTAGGCGACAGGCGACATGCTCTACGCTGCTGAGACAATGAGTGATCGAGGAAAATACTCTAGCAGGCAGGACGGGGAGTTGATGATGATGAGATGCTGAATTAGTAAAATCATCCTCAAATTAGACCATGAACTGTCGATTAAACGCGCGTAAGAGGACACGGACGCGGCCGCTACGGGTTATGCTAAAATACCGGCTCCACATTCTGCGAACTTTTCATAGCGCCTCCAATGTTTAGACGTACTACGTTTATCAATGTCCAGTTCATTTTCAACCGAGATCAAGCTAGATATTTTTATTTAAGTTATTTTATTTATTTATTAAATTAGGAACTAAGTTTTACCCATTTTTAACCCCCGACCAAAAAAGAAGGGGTGTTATATATAAGTTTAACGTGTCTGTCTGTCTGTCTGGGACATCATAGCTCCCGAACGGATGGAGCGATTTCAATTTAGTTTGTTTTGTATGAAAGGTGAGAAAATCGGTTGTGCCTTTTAAAAGTAATGGGGGTGAGAGTGGGGAAGGAAAACCGAAAATCTGCAAATATTAGTGGTGAGTAGGGTATCAAATGAAAGCGCATCGCGTGCACATTATAAAATATTATGTTGTTAAAAGTAAAACAATGGAAATAAGAGATTTGAATACGGGGGTTTTTCTTAAATTTTAATTTCAGATTTATAACTTATTATATTTATTTATTTATTGGCTACATCAACAGAATACATAACAAACACATTTTAGTTTGCTGTAAATTGGAATTTATTTCAGGTACTGCTATATTGCTTTTCTTAAACCAACGACATCGTCAAAGTTATGGGAAGGCAGTGGCTGAGACTCGCACAGGGACGCAAGCGAGAGTAGGCCTCTGCCCAGCATTGGGCGTTCGATAGGTGCGGAGGGGCGCGGCGGAGGGCGGGGTGGCGGCGCGGCCGCGACGCGCTCAAACAGAAATAGCGGGCGACATCGCCTCACTAATAATACTACTACAAACGAATCTGCGCTTTATAAATAAATACCTATATCAGCGCAACGCACGCTCCTGTGCCTATTTATAGTGCACGCCGAACGGTACAGCACGGGCGCCCGCGCCGGGCCCGCGCCGGGCCCGCGCCGGACCCGCGCCGGACCCGCGCCGGACCCGCGCCGGACCCGCGCCGGACCCGCGCCGGACCCGCGCCGGACCCGCGCCGGACGATCTACTAAATAATTCAACACCTGACTAGTGTTACGTCACAAAGACCAGTATATATATTTATTTTGAGCGCAATATAATTTTTTTTCAAGTATGTAAAATGTCGTAAATTTTGATTTTACTACCTTTCTTTCAGTAGAAGTTATAAAAATGTTCATAACTTTTTCGAATTTTTTATTCTTATAATACTATTGGAGCATAGAAAAGTTTCTAATGTTGTGCGAAACGAGTTAGTCTTGAATGGTTGTCGGAGCAGATGCCGCTCCCTCCAGTGTGGCTACACGCTACAAGGGGCTCCTAGGTGCTGTGTATTATCGTATCGGAATCTACGGAGTTTTAAGCTTGTTTTATTTGCTTCGAGAAAAAGAAAAAAGGAAAAAATTGACAAAATTGCTAAATTGAATGGAATAAAATCATTGGCACAGTTTCACATTGCCATACATTCTGTAAATATGACGAGGAAAGTGGCAGTTTATGACAATATATATATTAAACTTTGACATCGTAAATAATATTAGTTAAATTAATTTCAATTGTTATTTGTAAGCATTAAAACATTTGCATGCCATTTTAAAACGTATACCAAACTAAACATCTTTTAAGTACTAAAATACTTTTGGCAAATAAATACATTTCATTTACTTCAAAGCAGAAGGCTGCCGTCGCCGCAGCGTTGCGCGTGACGGCGGCGCGGCGCCACTGCCCCGAGAGCGTCATTCACGGCACCGCGCCGCACTCTATTGTCTGCGCGCTTTTACTCCGTACAAGGTTTAAGTGGTCCATAGACAACTATTGTTATCTTTATTACGCCTTTGTCATAACCTAATTATGCAGTACGTGCCTCCGCCCAGCTGTGGCGGGCGCGGGCGCGGAGTACTCGCATCCCAATGTGAGGGTTCGCGGGCTGGCCGCTTCCATGAGACGATGAATCCGTGGAGCTCGCTGTGTCAATCACTTTCTCAACGACCGAGGTTGCTCTACTTTTAGAACAAAAATAATAAATAGTTCTAAATATATTTAAATTACGACATTTCGAGTATTATTGAGTTGACTTGCCTCAGTGGCATTACAATTAAATTACAGATTTCAGGAAAATCTATCTTTAATCTATGAGTAGGCAATGTGGATTTATCTTATATGTAACAAAACAGACAGAAAAAAAAAACATAATCATTTATTCCTTGTTTCATGTGGTTACATAAAGGTCTTACATTAATTGTATTCCCAGACGAGAGCCCCGTTGGGACATTACAACATCAACTACTAACTGAACTTACGGGAGCACATAGTCCCACTTTCGTACACTTGTCTAATTTGTACTCACTTACCACCACTCAACTACTCAAACACCAAATGTTTTAAAAATATAAGATACAAAATCATTTAATTCAATTGTTTGGTTATACAAATCAAATCTAATATACAAATCTTAGAAACATTATTATAAAAAAAGTGAGAAGTTCAATGAAATGAAATGAAATGCAAAGAAATTAAGTATCTTTATTTGCATGTTTTTCATTACTTACACTTTCCGATATTACGAGCACGAATATAAAAAAAGTGTGTGTGTGTGTCAGCTACGACGCACGATTGGAGTTTACTACTTACGAACTATAATTATGATAATATAATATCGAATAGAAAAAAGGGTAAATGAACGCATCTGCTAAAATGATAAGAGAAACAAACTTTATATCTGTAATTATTCGGATTATTTATATTACTTCAATAAAGCGTATTACATAAAGTATGTTACAAAATAATATAAATAAAATACAGTGAGACTACGAAGTATCGCGCAAAGAGGAGACCCCGAGAATGAGATACGCTGTGTAATGTATTCCACCTCATTCTTTTACAAGTTCAATCCTACAGATATATATGTTTGTCTCTTTCTACGTAACGCCTCAACTATTCGTGTTACACTTTTTGATTTTACTCCTCATAAAATTTCCGTACCGGGTCTTATAACTCAAATCGTTTCTTAAGGAGTAAACTCCAATAAACTCCAATAAAAAAATTGCATAACAAAAGAATGTACGGTTGGGAAACTACTCATCACGGAGACTGATCTGGTCACAGCTCTCACAGGCAGTTCCTACCCTCATGTCCTAACTACTTAGCGGTACTGTGTGGATCTGCATACCATAGCGAGCAGTCGCGTGGCGATGTACGGTGGCGTGTTTCACAAGTGGACGATAATCATTGGCCTCAGTGAGTCCTGCTTCAAGAGTCGCCAGCAGTGGCCGGCACTCGTTGTCCGAGACATTAATCACGCCCCCCTGCCCCCGCGCCCCCGCGGCCCCGCGCGTCGCTCCTTCATTGTTAACGTCAGGAGCACACCTCGTGTTATTTGATCGCACAAAATATAGGAGCAGCAGCGAGCGCCCGGCGGGCGGCGAGCGCCGACCAGAGGCGACCGCGGCGGCGGGAGATTGCTAAAAGGCGCGCTGGTCCGCCGACGGCCCGTTTCCGGAGCGCCACGTCCGCGTCGCGGCGACGTGTCCGCGCGACGTCGCCGGATGCCGGATACCGGACATCCGGTTTCACACTTTTCACTGCTCTGGAAGTTCTAAGACGCCCGCATTCAGGTTACATTTATCTTAGTTTATTCAAGTGCACCGACGCGACAGTTATATTATGGGAGATGCTTCCGGTACCTTTCTAACTTTGAGGGTGCTACAGAGATAGTTTTTACCTTTAAAACGGAATGCCGGCCACGAATAGGCCCGGAGATGACGCCTATCATCAAAATAGAACGTATTTGTATCCAGGATGGTCCTACCCGGTACCCTACCCTAGGGCGTATTTAGGTAGATTTGTTCAAAATTAATATGCACTTGTGTTCAAATATAAACGGCCGTATGGTGTGGTGATCGTCTCAACTTCGATATACGAGTAACTTTAATAACGATTCGTTACTTACTCAAAAGCGGGATATACGACGATTGCTTTTTTTGCAAATCCTATTATGATGATGAGTATCCACTGATATAGATCGCGCCGACACCAATCAAATAGTATCATTCGTCTTCATTGTAGAGAGATAAATCTTTAGTGAAGTGACTTCTGTTTGAACTGGCTTTTTAGGCTACGGGGTGTAGGCCGTGCTTTCAAAATATGTTAGGTTGTTGAACTAATAAATAAAATGAAACCCAGTGCCCAGGCGCGGGTGAATGCTGAACAATTACATAATTAGCGGTCTGCTCGTGTAAGTATCGTAGTGGTGTCGAGTCGTTCGGCCGAGGAGCGGGGGCGGAGCCTGCCTGGCTGGTGCAGTACACAACACAGTGCACAGAACTCAGGCAAAGCCAGGCTCAGGACGCGGGGCAGGGGCAGGCAGGGGCAGGCAGGGGCAGGCAGGGGCGGGCAGGGGCAGGCAGGGGCGGGCAGGGGCAGGCGGCGGCAGCGAGAGGCCGCAGTGTTTTGTGTCGCGCGGAGTTCTTTGTGCGCGCTGCTCATCAGCTGAGTGCCGCCCGCCGCCGCCGAGATCTAGTTCCCAGGCTACCTTTGTCTGAGCTGAATCACTTCTTCATTAAATAAATTAAATATAGGTACTTTTTCGTTTTGAAACTTGCAGTTTGACTTTGCAATGTAAGTTCATGAGTGAACCAAACACTTGATCAGGTTATGCTCAGGTCATGTTTACATTAGTATTTGTAAAGAAATTACGGAAAATAACTATATAATACCTAGGGACCACAGTGTGCCGCATTTTTTTTTACTTTACCTGTTAAACTGAAAGTAGACTTTTGTGCTGACCAACTTAAAATAAATAGGACAACAAACAGCCTGCCGTCGCGGCGGCGGCCTCTTGACATGAACCTCACGCTTATCAATTGAATAGACAATCATTATAACAATTTTAAACTATGTTAATGTTAACTCCGATGTTCCGTAGGATCTTTAACAACTTCATGAAATCTGTGAAATCAAATGCGATCTTGACTTGGGACACCTCGCGGGCTGGCTCATGTTATATGAGCACATGTGTCCGCCGCGGAGGCGCGGAGCGCGAGCGCGGCGCGGCGGGGCGCGACGCGAGCGTGCCGCGTGCCTCTCCGCGCCGCCCGCCTGAATATGCATGGGGCTGCGGCACTCCACCGCCCCACCGCCCCACCGCCCCACCGCCCCACCGCCCGCGTCGACCGGCCACCGGCAGCACTGTGCCGACTTCCGAGACGCTTCTTATCTTTGTAACCTTCGCTGGACCAGTGCCAACCGAGTTATATCTCGGTAGTCGGTTACCTATAAGCCGAATGATTTCAAAGTCAGTAAACAAATCTGAATACCTAACCTTTTAGATCCAGATTTAAAAATGCTCTATGATAATTGCTTAAAGGTCACGAAATTAGGTACCGGTTTTATATTAATAGCAACTCATAAATTAACTTGAACTATAAATTTTACATCTTTATAATTAACATTTTCATAAATTACCAAATAAGTATTAATAATACCTATACAAAAAAGCGTCACGGCCGTACCATCCTTTTCTCGAAGCAATTCAGGCCATTTTCGACCCCCTGTAACTTCGTTGTGGATAAAACTAGAAGACTGAAATTTTCAGTAACCATGCAGGCATTGTAAGGACACGGTATATTTCAAATTTCATTCAATTTGAATCAGTATTTTAAGAATTATAACGGGTCAAATTTCGTAATTTTGTCACTCACTGACTGACTGTCTGACTGACTGACTCACCGATCATCGAAATTCTAAGGCACTTCTAGCAGACCTTGAAGCTTCAAATTTGGAATATACCTAAGTAGTGTATGGTGTATGAATCAAGGAAAAACTAAAAAATCTAGAAAAGACCGGTATAGAGGGCGCTGTCGCAACGCCACGTATATACGAAATATGTACTAAAGTAATAACAATGCGAAATATAAATGCCGTGCCCCCAGATACTGTAAATTTCAGTCTTCTAGTTTTATCCACAACGAAGTTACAGGGGGTCGAAAATGGCCTGAATTGCTTCGAGAAAAGGATGGTACGGCCGTGCCGCTTTTTTGCTCGACTTGGTGGGGGCACTGCCGTGCCTAATATTAAGTCTTGGCCATCGCCTGAAAACACGTGTTAATTCAATCGCCTGAAAACACGTGTTAATTCAATCGCCTGAAAACACGTGTAAATTCAATAATTTAGTGCGATGGCCAAGTCTCAATATATTTATATAAAACATTAAAGAATTTTAATATTGATATGCGTCACTATAAGATGCTGTTAATTATTACGTAACAACTTAATTCTTCGAGTACGGAGATTCCAGACAATTGATTTTCAATTGTGATGGACCACGTTCGTGGTCTTACTGACTGGACGTATTAAGACAGAAAGTCGCTTAAGTAGAGACTGAATAAATTAATAACCGACTTGGTATTACATGGATCTCACAACTTTTTACCGCAGAACAACTGAGTTGCGCGACTTGGTTTTCTTGACAAGTATTGTTTTTGATGGGATCTATTTATCTTTGTGTCTATTAAGTATAATGTGGTTAGCACCTATAAACCTATTCACCTACAAAATAAAAAATGTGAGAAAATATTTAAAAAAACACTCACACGCGATAGGTGGGACATTTGAATAATTTTCCTTTTATTTGAGAGGCCTTATAAGAGCTTAATAGTTGTCGGGTGCGCAGTGTGCTCCCTACAATCTTATAGTAGCATGTTGAGTTAAAAGAGTAGTTTGTAAGTTTTCACGGTTTATTCGTACAAGTAGAGTACCTATGGTCGCGAGAGTACGCCGCGCCGCGAGGTGCTGTCTGCCGGACAGTAGTGTGCGACTGCCCGAGAGGGCGCGTCATAGCAGTCATTAAAGATACAATGCTTAAATTAAAACTTCATACAAATTGGAAAAAAACTAAGTGTAGTAAAGCATACGAGCAGTTTTCAAAGTTAAGAGCTTCCTTGAAGGGTCGTGTGGCTCATGCCTACAATACATACCTAAGCAACATTGAAGGTAACATAGCGTTGAACCCACGTGCATTCTGGCAGCATGTGTCCCGTTTGCGGTCTAAGGGTGGTTTTGAACCTAAGGTCACTTTTAAGGGCAACGTTTATTCGGGTGTTGAAGCTGCCGAGTCCTTTGCTACCTTTTTCAATAGTGTTTTTGAGCCGGAAGTGCCGTCTTTGAGCTCTGAAAGTATTATTCGTGCTGATAAAAGTTGGAATGGCAACTATATTAATATTTTTAAGTTTCAGTCAAGTGATATCTTCCGTGGTATCAAGAAGCTGAAACCGAACAGCTCCATAGGACCAGACGGTATCCCTCCAGCTGTAATAAAGTCTTTGCCGGAAAGTTTTGTACCGGCTTTGTATCATATATTTAATTTGGCTCTACGAACAGGCACATACCCGAAACAATGGAAAGTTTCGCGTGTCACGCCGATTCCCAAAACAAGCAGAAAGCGGGAGGTTGAAGAACATAGACCTATAGCCATATTGTCCGCTCCGGCCAAGGTATTTGAAAACGTCCTATACAATCTGATTTATTCGCAGGTAAAAGCTTTTATATGTAGCGCTCAACATGGTTTTAGAGAAAAAAGGTCTGTAAACTCTAATCTGTTGACTCTGGTAGAGTATATATCACGTCAGTTAGATACTGGCTGCCAGGTTGATGTACTATATTTTGATTTTCAAAAAGCTTTTGACCGTGTCAATAACGACTTACTGCTGACTAAATTATGCGCTATAGGATTTGCCCCAGACTTACTTCGATTGCTGGCAGACTATCTACGCGATCGACAGCAGTTTGTCAGAGTTGGCATATATGAGTCAGCCCCTTATCACACGCGATCAGGGGTGAATCAAGGCTCAATCTTAGGACCTCTATTTTTTATTCTTATGATAAATGACCTGCCAAATGTCCTGAATCATGCTGAGTGTCTCCTCTATGCCGACGACCTGAAACTCTACTCAGTTGTACGTACCGCTTCGGACTGTGAGGCGCTTCAGGCCGATGTAGATGCTGTCTGCAAGTGGAGTCAGGAGAATAAAATGCAATTTAATGGTCTTAAATGTTCTGCTATGACTTTTGGCCGGAAAAAACAAATGATTGCTTATGATTACAAGATTCAAGGAAATGTGGTACCGAGAACCACTGTGATCAAGGATCTCGGAGTAGTTTTTGATCAAAAGCTGACATTCCATGACCACATTACTTGTCTTGCTAAGCAATCGTTTCAGAGACTAGGCTTTGTATTGAGGAATGCCAGAGACTTTAATAAAAACGGTATTGTGCAACTCTTGTATGGAGCTCTAGTGCGAAGCAAGCTCGAGTCGAGTAGCTGCGTATGGAACCCATATGAGAGTACCTACGCTCTCCTTTTGGAAAAAGTGCAGAAGGCGTTTCTCAGGTACCTATACAAAACGGTATTCGGATACTATCCCTACATGTACCCAACTAAGTTCCTTCAGGGCTGTCTTGGTTATAATTCTCTCAAAACCAGGAGATCGTTCGAGCAGACGGTGACCATGCTGAAAATACTTCGTGGCATGATAGATGTTCCCGATATACACAACCTTCTGACTCGGCTATATGTACCAAATAACTATATTCGCCACAGATATCTTAGGTTATTCTCAGTTCCATCAAGTAGGACTGTTGCGCGTGCGAGATCTCCTCTACCTCGCACCCTGCAGGCCCTTAACGCACTTCTTGACCAGAATACAGACATCGACATTTTTGCCGATGACTGGAGAAAAATTATGATTGTTTTATTGCGGTTCTGTGAGAGTGAGGAAAGAACGTAAATTATTGTTGTTATGATTGTATTTTTTTTTGTTTACTTGGCATGTTTTTATTTGTAATTATTGTTAGCTAATTTCTTATAAAATGTATTTTAATTATTTTTTTATTATTTGTATTTACTCTATCATTGTTACTAAATGTTATATTAATTAGTGTAATTGATTTTTTTGTAATTCGTGCTAGTTAATTAATAAATAAATAAATAAATAAATAGCGTTAACTGCCGAGTTTCGGAAACATGTACTCTGTATGGTTTGCAAACCGTACAATACTTTTGAGACCTAATTAAATTATTACGGATCACAGAACAAAAAAATATTTCGGGCCAAAAATAACCTAAGCTTACTCATTACCTATTTAAAAAAAGAGGACCGAGGCAATTAAAACTTTATAAAATTAAAAAGAAGCCCAAAGTCTATAGAATTTTGCTGTTTATTTACATTTACAAAAGGCTAAAGGGATGAATCATAAAAGCTAGTAATTTTCATCCAAGTCATTGAGTCCGAACCATGGGACCGGCGGCATCGCGCGGCCGCTCCAGTGCGCTTCACACCGCTTCCGGCCGGCGATAGCGGCGCATTGTGCGGACTGCCGGCCGGTGGAGCCACAGCACTCCGCACAATGTCCGCTCACGGTGACGTTTGTCCGCAGGCAGCGCATGCGGCGCGGCCGGCCTCGCTGCGGCCCGCGGCGCCGCGCACCGGGTGAGCGCTACCCCGCGCCGGCGGCGGCGGACAGCGGCAGCAGCAGCATCGGCAGCGGTAATGGCCGCGGCAGAGCGGCGCGCGACACGCGCACCATGCGCGGCGCGCCGCTCATAGTCGCCTCCAGCAGCTCGGCGTACGGCGCCAGCGCCGTGAACACGCTGCTGCCGCGCCGTGCGCTGCGCGCCGCGCACTCCGCCGGGCCCATCGACGTCACGCCCACCTGCCCACCTTCAATAACTGAGACCGATTCATGATAATCTAAGCTACTACTCGTAGTCACACTACTACCACTAGAGGCGACTTCATGCAGCGCGCCGCCGCCGTTCAACAAAATATTAGTTTAGTTTAGGCGATTAATACACTGCCACTAAACACGCAGCGTAGCACGCTAATACGAAATATTTAAATCTGACGGGACTCACTTACACTGAATGAAACGATCGAGAGCCGTGCAGCGTGGTGCGTGGTAGTGTGTAAATCGCCTTTACCGAGGGGCAGCGCTGAGGAGTGCCACTCGGGGGCGCCGACCTGAATGCCGTTGTAGAGCACGGGCCCGCCGGAGTCGCCCGCGCAGACGCCGGCGACGCCGTCCGGGCCGCCGCGCGCGCACACGCAGTGCAGCCACTGCGCGCGCGCACAGTCCGCCAGCTGCAGGCGCGCCGTCAGCAAACGGTCGTGACGCGCCTCGTCCTCGGACTTGCCGAAGCCGAGCACGTCCACGGTGCGACCGCGCAGCGCGCGCGCGTCCCACGCGGCCAGCGCGGCCAGCGGCGCGGCGGCGGGCGGCTCGGCCAGCGCCATGGCGCCGCGCGTGCGCACCAGCCCCACGTCGTGGTGCAGCAGCAGCACGTCCGGGCCGGCGCCGTCGTCGCGCTGCTCGGCGCGGTACCCGGGGTGGCGGTGCAGGCTCTGCACGGCCGTGCGGTCGCCGGACGAGCGGAGGCTGCGCGCGTTGTAGTGCACGTAGGCGAGGTCGGGCGACACGCAGTGGCCGGCGGTGAGCGCCCAGCGCGGCGCCAGCACGGCGCCGGAGCAGCGCGTGCTCCAGTAGCGGTCGAGCAGCGCGCAGGCGGCGCCCCACGCGCCGGCGCCGGCGGGGCTGCGCGCGCCGAACAGCCGCCGCCCGCCGCCGCCGCGCGCCGGCATGTCGCGATAGAACACGTACCGCGTCCGCTCCTCGGCGCCCGCGCCGGCCGCCAGCGCCAGCAGCGCCAGCGCCGCGGCTGCTCTCAGCATCCCGCCCTCATGAAGATTCCACTTTTTGTTATATCTCACTTTGAATCACAAACGGAGCTACGTTGCGCGTTCTCGTTTCTCACTTTCAGTTTCCTAAAACAAGGACTCTCGTCAGAGGGAGCGGAAACTGCTGTTATCAAATTTGAATCAATCAACCCAGTTCCTTAGAATTGGACAGCGTCGAGGAATTTTTGTTCCCTTCTTGTTATTTGTATTGATATTCTGACCCGACAACACAATGTTCTTTGTTCTAGCTTATACCATAGAGAATATAAATGCCTGTGTTCACGTTTATTGATTGACGAATTCATGTCACACAGTTTAACAGGCATAAACAAAATTTTAACAGAATAATTTGAAATATTAAAACAAAATGTTCTTCTGGTCACACTACTAGACTGTTACTTATTATTTGTATATCTGTTGTGCAGATGTGTGATATAATCGCTTTAGTAATAAGACCGCCCATTACACATGCATGGTTGTAATGTAATAAATATTACCTTACTATATAATGTAGGTACATTATGTATGTTCATTGGTGTGTTTAATAAAGAATTTTCTATTCTATTTTATTTTTGTATTTATAGGCGGCCTAGATCTACATCATTATTTGAGCTGAGTTTTATAGTACTACTTAATATTTTAAAACAATAGTATGTTGTTTAGGGATTAAAGGAAGCCTATGTCTTTTTCCGTAATCTCAACTATAATGATTGTGTCCTATTTAAAATATAAGAATGGTCGAGTAGTCGAGACTTGTTGGCAAGCTAACGGTGCGTGTGGTCCGCAGGGCGCGGCGCCGCCGGCCCCGCGGGATGAGCAACGGCACCGACGACGGCTTCGGCGCGGGCTGCGACGCCGACGAGGGCGTGGACGCCGGCGACCGCCTGTTCCGCTTCGTGGTGCACGGCGTGCTGCTCAACGGCATCGGCGCCGGCGGCCTGCTCGGCAACGCGCTCTCCGTGGTCGTGCTGTCGCGCCCGCAGATGCGCTCCTCCATCAACTGCCTGCTGGTCGGGCTCGCGGCCTGCGACACCGTGCTCATCCTCACCTCCGTGCTGCTGTTCGGGCTGACGGCCGTGTTCCCGTACACGGGCCGGCTGCGCTACTACTACTACCACGTGTGCCCGCGCCTCACGCCCCTCGCCTACCCGCTGGCCAACGCGGCGCAGACCATGTCCGTCTACCTGACGCTCATCGTGACCGTGGAGCGCTGGGTGGCCGTCTGCCACCCCTTCCGCGCCAAGGCGCTCTGCACGTCGAGCCGCGCGCGCTGGTACGTGCTGGGCACGGCCGCCTTCGCGCTCGCCTACAACGCGCCCAAGTTCTTCGAGGCGTCCGTGGTGGGGCGCCGCACGCCGCGCGGCGAGCTCGTCTACTGCGTCACGGCCGACCTCGCCTTCCGCACCGACACCTACGTGCTCGTCTACATCCACACGCTGTACATGCTGGTCATGTACCTGCTGCCGTTCTCGGCGCTGGCGCTGCTGAACGCGCTCATCGTGCGGCAGGTGCGGCGCGCGCAGGCCGAGCGCGCGCGCCTGTCGCGCGTGCAGCGCCGCGAGCTCGGCCTGGCCACCATGCTGCTCGTGGTGGTGCTCGTCTTCTTCCTCTGCAACCTGCTGCCGCTCGTCACCAACTCCTTCGAGGTGTTCCTCGGCGACCGCCTCGAGAACCTCGACCCGCTCGTCAAGACCAGCAACCTGCTCGTCACCATCAACAGCAGCGTCAACTTCATCATCTACGTCCTCTTCGGCGAGAAGTTCAAGCGCGTGTTCCTGAAGATGTTCTGCGGCGGCGCGCGGTGGCGTCGCTCGGCGCGCGACTCGCCCGAGCACACGCGCGACGACTCGTTCGCGTCGTGCGGCGAGCGCGTGTCGCTGCGGCTCGCGCGCAACGGCACGCTGCGCCGCTCGCAGGCCGGGCCCGGGTCGGGGTCGCGCCCCGCCGCCGCGCCGCCGCCCGTCTACTACCCGGCGCCGCGCACGGAGCTGTCGAGCGCGGCGGCGAGCGCGGCGAGCGCGGCGAGCGAGGCGCCGCCGGCCGCCGCGCGCTGGAACTCGTCGCGCGCGCACTTCTAGCCGCCGCCCGCCGCCGCGCCCCCCGCGCCCTCCGCGCCCCCCGCGCTCTGCCGCTCCGGCTCTGCTCATATCCAACTTATAGATTGTGAACATTTGTGTGTGTAATGTGTTAAGGACCCATCTAAGAATTTAATTATGTTGATTAGTATTTACAGAAGTGGAACTTTATGTACATAATGTGAAAATAAATAATTCCGAATTTCGTTTTGTTTTCATTTGACCTATAGGACATGGACAAATACAAATAATTAATTAACCAACTTAATAATAATTTCGTTCATATGTGGACTTTCAGTGTGGTATACAAGGGTTTTGTGTATGGTATAATTTTTTTTCGACAAATGGGCTTCCAGTTGAGAAATCAACGAACAAAATATGTTTGCCCGATGCGCGCCACTCGCGCGCTTGCCGCTTGATATAGCACTGCACTAGCGACCCGCCCCGGCTGCGCACGGGTGCAATGCTGATATTAAATACACTACAGAAAAACTGTGAGAATGCAAACGCTAGGTCCCGCAATTTTTAAATCTGTCAAATCTTCGAAAATATTGATCTAAATCATAAATGCTGTAAAAGGCTATTTACTTCAACGATGTACTTATGGTATTTCATTGGATAAGGATTAATGCTGTATTGGTTAAAATTGCTTTGAAAATTTGCCATTATTTATCGTAAAAAGTAAATGGTATTTTTTTTTATTGTGGGATATCCATAACATATACCATTGCGTAGTTTTCTGTAGACCTTTTCAACGAGTGAAATACTGAGTACATTATATTGATAAATCTCGTAGGGTGCAGCCTGCGTTTGCAATGTAACCGGAAAAAAATTAATTATTAATAAAAAAAAAAAAAAAAAAAAAAGTAGCTGAAAAGAAAGTAGCCTATGACCTAATCCAATGTATAACATTACCATACCAAATTTAAGGCTAATCAATACAACCGCTTTAAGTAATCCATGTCCTATCAAAGTCAACCTCAAAACCCTTAAATCCCACAGAGCGATTTTTAATTATTTCCTTAGACACAGGGCATACTAGGACAAAACGCATAAAAAATCTAAAATGAAATAAAATTAGTATTAAGTTAGGTAAGCTTTCTTTTGGGTTAGGTTTTTTTTCCATATAATAAAGTCAAAGTCAAAGTCAAAACGTTTATTTCCTTTGACGCATAAGCATACATGGACAGGTCAACTTAAAGCTAATTTAAGTACAAAGAATAATCAAGGAAATAACATAGTCTTGACAGTTCGCTTCAATTTTTTACACTGAGTTGAGAAGCGAATAGAACAACCCAGCTTTCATCTCTTATTATGATAACAATATTGGTGTACAACATGGTTACAATTAATTATACATTTAACATTAACAAGCAAAATGCTAGTCAAACATGCACATAACAGAAAATAAATCAAAATTCAGCTATTTTGTACATCCTAGTGGAACGGAGCTACATCCGTCCAAGCATTATCATCTTTGATATAGTCTTCTATAGTATACTAGCTGACCCCAGCAAACTTTGTTTTGCAAAATGAAAAATTGATAGTAGCTGATTCTCCAGACCTACTATATACGCATATAAAATTTGGTAAAAATCGGTAAAGCAGTTTCGGAGGATACGGTAACTAACATTGTGACATGAAAATTTTATATACTTTTGATAGATATGATCTTTGACGTTAGGAACACACCTAGATTGCTTAGACAACAGTGAGTGCTTGTAATTTAATATGAACTTTATACCATAGCAATAAAGCTCAAATTGACTACGTTTTAGTTACAAATCATTTGTATGGGAAAATGAAAAGGGCTATTTTTAGGGTTTTTCCAGCAATAATTCTAATTTTTCTCGCCGTAAAAACCATCCTTGAACTTCAACGAACATTTTAAAAAAAGATTTGGCCAAATTGGTCCAGGCGTTGTTGAGTTATGCGCTTACCAACACATTTTGCGATTCATTTTTATATTATAGATCATTGCATACTTTTGCTGTTAAAGGTGAAAACATTAAAATCAGTCTTATATTATTAAATACATATTTACAAACCATCATTGAGAATTTAAAATTAAGAACACATTAATAAATTGTATGAGTTAGGTTAGCTAAGTATCGAGTCAGGTTGGCTTACTTTTGAGTTAGGTGAGCTTATTATCGAGTTAGGTGAGCTTATTATCGAGTTAGGTGAGCTTATTATCGAGTTAGGTTAGCTTACTTTTGAGTTAGGTTAGCTTAGTATCGAGTTTTGGGTTTGGGTTAGGTTAGGTTTGGGTTAGGTTTGGGTTAGGTTTGGGTTAGGTTTGGGTTAGGTTTGGGTTAGGTTTGGGTTAGGTTTGGGTTAGGTTAGGTTTGGGTTAGGTTTGGGTTAGGTTTGGGTTAGGTTAGGTTTGGGTTAGGTTAGGTTTGGGTTAGGTTAGGTTAGGTTTTTTTTTTTTATTAATATTACAAGTTACCCCTGCACAGACAGAGAATTTGTCTTTGCTTTTAATTTGTTGGCATAATCTTTGTTCTTAAGCTCAACTAGAGATATGACTATATCATATATTAAGTAATATATGCTAGTCATATATTAATTAACTTTATTCCTATTTACTACTTTACTACATATATTCTTACAATACTCTAAAAACTTATTTCTTATTTTCTTATCAGCTATTAATACTTTTAAATTATCCTTACCTATTATTTCCTGGGTTTCAATTTCGAAGTTGTTTCTCATTGCTCCGAAAACCGGACATTCACACAAAATGTGAGGGACGGTTTCCAGGACCGCTGGGTCACAAATGCACGCTGGGTTTTCCTTACACTTAAAACGATATAAGTATTCGGAAAACCCACCGTGCCCTGTCAAGATTTGGGTCAAGATGGAGTTGGTGGGGATCCGGCGTATAAGATGGTGGGCCTTGATGGCGTCCGGAAAAAAGATTTTCGTTCCTGACGCAGTTTCACCTTCCTCATACCTCCTTCCCCATATCTGAAGCGTCTCAAGACGAATCTGACGCTTCAGATATGAGGCGGGACAATATTCCAAATCTGGCTTCTTCTTTAGCTTCAGAGCTGCATCTTTTGCCAGTTGGTCGGCGCGCTCATTGCCTTCCAGCCCAGCATGTGCTTTGACCCAGAACAAAGCTAATGTTTTCTTCTTGGTAAAAGCTGCCTTAATGTTGTTTCGGATATCTACAGCAAGCGGGTTGGTTGAACAAGTATTGATAACTGTTTCCAGAGCTGATCTGCTATCGCTGTAGATACCGAAGCTGGATTCCGGCCTATGAATCGCTTCTTTTGTTGCCTCTCTTATGGCCAGTAGTTCGGCCTGGTAGACTGAGCAGTGAGGAGACAGTTTCAGTTTTCGGGTTTTGGTCTCTGCTTTTCTGTTCCATATGGACAGAGATGCTACGACTTTACCCTCTATCTTAGTCCCATCTGTAAAGATCCTCACTGCTTGGATGTTCTGAGACATGATGTCAGATTCATCTACCAGGTTCTTGAACTTCAGGTCCATTTGTTCGGCTGGGTGTGGTAGTGTGGCGAAGGGTACCATCTTCTCGACTTCCACTCGGCCTCCTATCTCGGGCAGGAGCTCCCCGCGTCTGGTTTTATACAGGGCGGCTGCCTCTTGAATTCAAGTGGGAGGATTCCTGCCAGAACTAGGGCCGAATTTAGCGAGACTGTTCGGTACGCTTTGACAAGCTTTTGTGCGAAGCCTCTTTAGACAGTGTTAAGCGCTTTTGTTTTTTTTTTTTTTTTTTTTCTTAATAAGCCTACCATTTGTCAACAACATGACCGACGGCTATGACTTATCCTTCATTTACTGTCGCTATTATTATGCGACAACATTTTGTTCCTATCATTGTAACACATAATATGAAATCATTAACCTTATAGACTGACACTCCATACAACTATAGTATAGCTGCAAAGAATCGCAGTCCATAAAGTTCACTTTATAAATAAAATACAAAAAAAAACTTAAATTCCAATACCAAAACTCATACATATAGATTCATCTAAACTAGACATGTGTAGTTCACGAATGAATCCTTCAAAAGATATACTTCAGTTGTGCTCCTTCCTTCTCTCTCTCGTTCACTTACAATTCAACTAGCTCACTAACTCTTTTAGCTCAGTTGTCTTCATCGCATCGGGACGAATGAAAGATAGATAGCCCGCGCGGATAGATTATGCTGTCACGCTCTGTTGTAAGTACTGAAGTGATTGTCTGTTTCACTCGGTCACGTTCGTATATGATCGTAAAAGACTTCGTCGTTCTTCGTAAAGTCGAAGTTTGTTGTTTACCAGTTTACCTACCTTTCATTAGAATAATAATAAGACACAAAAGTATCTGCTTCAACTTTGCCAAAAATAAACAGGATGGAAGTAATTACGCGCGAACCTCAGCATTGTTTTCTTTAGTCTTTTTATTTATAATGACATAAAATATTATCTTTGTGATAAAAACTGTATAGGTACCTTTCTATACTTTACTATTTATTTTCACCGAGCTTTTTTTATAAGCCAGTATACCTATACGTAGGTATGTTAAAAACTCATGGATCTGCAATAGTAGGTAAATATTCAATTAATTTAAATATAAATAATGAATTACTACCAACTATATTTAGGTACATTTCAATTCATTTTTAAACAAACTCGTGTCTTAACTCATCGCATTAGCTGAGATAATATAATTGATTGAACTGTTGTTTTATATCCCATTCTATATCTCTTGATGAACTAGTGAAAGAAAACCGAACGACAACAACATTTAATACTGTTGAGCAAGTGAACTAACTGAACTACTGAGCTAGAAGATAGATATAGTTCACTCCAATGAAAAGATATGTACATATCTTTTCATTTCAGTGACACATTCTGCGCAACGCTAATCTAAACCTATCAACTTAATCTGATTATCTTAATTTTGATTACCCTCATCTTACACTAAAATATTTCAACCAAAAAGAAATATTTACTTCCGTACTATTAACCCAATTAAACCAACTTTCTTAGGTTAGGTAGGTTAGGTTAGGTTTTTTTTTTTTTTTTTTCTTAATAAGCCTACCATTTGTCAACAACATGACCGACGGCTATGACTTATCCTTCATTTACTGTCGCTATTATTATGCGACAACATTTTGTTCCTATCATTGTAACACATAATATGAAATCATTAACCTTATACACTGACACTCCATACAACTATAGTATAGCTGCAAAGAATCGCAGTCCATAAAGTTCACTTTATAAATAAAATACAAAAAAAAACTTAAATTCCAATACCAAAACTCATACATATAGATTCATCTAAACCTATCAACTTAATCTGATTATCTTAATTTTGATTACCCTCATCTTACACTAAAATATTTCAACCAAAAAGAAATATTTACTTCCGTACTATTAACCCAATTAAACCAACTTTCTTAGGTTAGGTAGGTTAGGTTAGGTTAGGTTTTTTTTTTTTTTTTTCTTAATAAGCCTACCATTTGTCAACAACATGACCGACGGCTATGACTTATCCTTCATTTACTGTCGCTATTATTATGCGACAACATTTTGTTCCTATCATTGTAACACATAATATGAAATCATTAACCTTATAGACTGACACTCCATACAACTATAGTATAGCTGCAAAGAATTGCAGTCCATAAAGTTCACTTTATAAATAAAATACAAAAAAAAAACTTAAATTCCAATAACAAAACTCATACAAGACATGTAGATTCATCTAAACCTATCAACTTAATCTGATTATCTTAATTTTGATTACCCTCATCTAACACTAAAATATTTCAACCAAAAAGAAATATTTACTTCCGTACTATTAACCCAATTAAACCAACTTTCTTAGGTTAGGTAGGTTAGGTTAGGTTAGGTTTTTTTTTTTTTTTTTATTAAAAGCCTACCATTTGTCAACAACATGACCGATGGCTATGACTTATCCTTCATTTACTGTCGCTATTATTATGCGACAACATTTTGTTCCTATCATTGTAACACATAATATGAAATCATTAACCTTATAGACTGACACTCCATACAACTATAGTATAGCTGCAAAGAATTGCAGTCCATAAAGTTCACTTTATAAATAAAATACAAAAAAAAAAACTTAAATTCCAATACCAAAACTCATACATATAGATTCATCTAAACCTATCAACTTAATCTGATTATCTTAATTTTGATTACCCTCATCTTACACTAAAATATTTCAACCAAAAAGAAATATTTACTTCCGTACTATTAACCCAATTAAACCAACTTTCTTAGGTTAGGTAGGTTAGGTTAGGTTTTTTTTTTTTTTTTTTCCTAAAAAGCCTACCATTTGTTAACAACATGACCGACGGCTATGAATTATCCTTCATTTACTGTCGCTATTATTATGCGACAACATTTTGTTCCTATCATTGTAACACATAATATGAAATCATTAACCTTATAGACTGACACTCCATACAACTATAGCATAGCTGCAAAGAATTGCAGTCCATAAAGTTCACTTTATAAATAAAATACAAAAAAAAAACTTAAATTCCAATAACAAAACTCATACAAGACATGTAGATTCATCTAAACCTATCAACTTAATCTGATTATCTTAATTTTGATTACCCTCATCTAACACTAAAATATTTCAACCAAAAAGAAATATTTACTTCCGTACTATTAACCCAATTAAACCAACTTTCTTAGGTTAGGTAGGTTAGGTTAGGTTAGGTTTTTTTTTTTTTTTTTTTCCTAAAAAGCCTACCATTTGTCAACAACATGACCGACGGCTATGACTTATCCTTCATTTACTGTCGCTATTATTATGCGACAACATTTTGTTCCTATCATTGTAACACATAATATGAAATCATTAACCTTATAGACTGACACTCCATACAACTATAGTATAGCTGCAAAGAATTGCAGTCCATAAAGTTCACTTTATAAATAAAATACAAAAAAAAAACTTAAATTCCAATAACAAAACTCATACAAGACATGTAGATTCATCTAAACCTATCAACTTAATCTGATTATCTTAATTTTGATTACCCTCATCTAACACTAAAATATTTCAACCAAAAAGAAATATTTACTTCCGTACTATTAACCCAATTAAACCAACTTTCTTAGGTTAGGTAGGTTAGGTTAGGTTAGGTTTTTTTTTTTTTTTTTTATTAAAAGCCTACCATTTGTCAACAACATGACCGATGGCTATGACTTATCCTTCATTTACTGTCGCTATTATTATGCGACAACATTTTGTTCCTATCATTGTAACACATAATATGAAATCATTAACCTTATAGACTGACACTCCATACAACTATAGTATAGCTGCAAAGAATCGCAGTCCATAAAGTTCACTTTATAAATAAAATACAAAAAAAAAACTTAAATTCCAATACCAAAACTCATACATATAGATTCATCTAAACCTATCAACTTAATCTGATTATCTTAATTTTGATTACCCTCATCTAACACTAAAATATTAACACCAAAAAGAAATATTTACTTCCGTACTATTAACCCAATTAAACCAACTTTCTTAGGTTAGGTAGGTTAGGTTAGGTTAGGTTAGGTTTTTTTTTTTTTTTTTTTTTCTTAATAAGCCTACCATTTGTAAACAACATGACCGACGGCTATGACTTATCCTTCATTTACTGTCGCTATTATTATGCGACAACATTTTGTTCCTATCATTGTAACACATAATATGAAATCATTAACCTTATAGACTGACACTCCATACAACTATAGTATAGCTGCAAAGAATTGCAGTCCATAAAGTTCACTTTATAAATAAAATACAAAAAAAAAACTTAAATTCCAATAACAAAACTCATACAAGACATGTAGATTCATCTAAACCTATCAACTTAATCTGATTATCTTAATTTTGATTACCCTCATCTAACACTAAAATATTTCAACCAAAAAGAAATATTTACTTCCGTACTATTAACCCAATTAAACCAACTTTCTTAGGTTAGGTTAGGTTTTTTTTTTTTTTTTTTTCCTAAAAAGCCTACCATTTGTCAACAACATGACCGACGGCTATGACTTATCCTTCATTTACTGTCGCTATTATTATGCGACAACATTTTGTTCCTATCATTGTAACACATAATATGAAATCATTAACCTTATAGACTGACACTCCATACAACTATAGTATAGCTGCAAAGAATCGCAGTCCATAAAGTACACTTTATAAATAAAATACAAAAAAAAAACTTAAATTCCAATACCAAAACTCATACATATAGATTCATCTAAACCTATCAACTTAATCTGATTATCTTAATTTTGATTACCCTCATCTAACACTAAAATATTAACACCAAAAAGAAATATTTACTTCCGTACTATTAACCCAATTAAACCAACTTTCTTAGGTTAGGTAGGTTAGGTTAGGTTAGGTAGGTTAGGTTAGGTTAGGTTTTTTTTTTTTTTTTTTTGTCCTAAAAAGCCTACCATTTGTCAACAACATGACCGACGGCTATGACTTATCCTTCATTTACTGTCGCTATTATTATGCGACAACATTTTGTTCCTATCATTGTAACACATAATATGAAATCATTAACCTTATAGACTGACACTCCATACAACTATAGTATAGCTGCAAAGAATCGCAGTCCATAAAGTTCATTTATAAATAAAATACAAAAAAAAAACTTAAATTCCAATACCAAAACTCATACATATTGATTTATCTAAACCTATCAACTTAATCTGATTATCTTAATTTTGATTACCCTCATCTTACACTAAAATATTTCAACCAAAAAGAAATATTTACTTCCGTACTATTAACCCAATTAAACCAACTTTCTTAGGTTAGGTTAGGTAAGGTTTTTTTTTTTTTTTTTTTTTTTTCCTAAAAAGCCTACCATTTGTTAACAACATGACCGACGGCTATGACTTATCCTTCATTTACTGTCGCTATTATTATGCGACAACATTTTGTTCCTATCATTGTAACACATAATATGAAATCATTAACCTTATAGACTGACACTCCATACAACTATAGTATAGCTGCAAAGAATCGCAGTCCATAAAGTTCACTTTATTAATAAAATACAAAAAAAAACTTAAATTCCAATACCAACACTCATACATATAGATTCATCTAAACCTATCAACTTAATCTGATTATCTTAATTTTGATTACCCTCATCTTACACTAAAATATTTCAACCAAAAAGAAATATTTACTTCCGTACTATTAACCCAATTAAACCAACTTTCTTAGGTTAGGTAGGTTAGGTTAGGTTAGGTTAGGTTTTTTTTTTTTTTTTTTTTTTATAAAAAGCCTACCATTTGTCAACAACATGACCGACGGCTATGACTTATCCTTCATTTACTGTCGCTATTATTATGCGACAACATTTTGTTCCTATCATTGTAACACATAATATGAAATCATTAACCTTATAGACTGACACTCCATACAACTATAGTATAGCTGCAAAGAATCGCAGTCCATTTTAGGAAGTATTTCGAGTTCTTGATACAACCAGTGAAACACTTACGGAATTATAAAGTTTTATTTACGTGTTGTTTACATTGACATAAAACACGACACAGAAGGAAAGTTTAGATGTAGAAACAGGCAGAATAGACGCAGAAGAGAGTTTACAGCACAGGAAGCACAAAACAATTAATATTCAGTGGTAATTTAAGAAGTTATAGCGAAAGCAAAATGAGCCGGGCGTCACAACAAGCTGCGTGCGCTTCGCGTGGTGATTAGTTGTGACTGAGGCGGCTCGGTCGGCGCGGCGGCCTCTGGAATGCGCCGGCGGCGGCGACCGCTAGATATACAAGCGCGCCCCCGCGGCTTCATTATCTAATAATAAAATAAGGTGTTTGTTTGTGTGATATATTATTATGAATGTATGAATGAATATTTGTGGAGTGTAAATGTAGTGTGTAATGTTAATAAATATAAACACGATTACAATATTATTTAATGTTGTGTAACTATAATAAATAATTATATAAATAAATAGTAGGGTCACCTACATCTACCCCCCTTCCAGAGACCAACTATGGTCGATAGAAGTCTGGGAAATGCACACGCCGGCCCGAACGCGTTGTCCTTGCAGGTTGAGCAGGTGTCGGTGGTGGTAAAGGGTCTGGTGGCGGTGACGGGACTGCTGGTCGTGGTATAGTTGTGTCGGTGGAAAGTATGTAGGCTGGCTTAAGACGGTCTATACTAACGGTAACAACTCTGTTTGCGACACGTATGGTAAATATTTTAGTACCTCTCTTAACTACTTCGTGAGGCCCGGTGTAGGCCGGCTGGAGAGCACCGCGTAGCACTTCTTCTCTTAAGAATACGTGACTACAGCTGGCAAGATCCTTAAACACGAAAGGTTTTCGAGACGAAGCGTGATGCTGGGGTGGAACTGGCCGTACTTTATCTGCAAACAACTTCATACGAGCTGCGAAATCTGTAACGTCGGTTGTGTAGTGAGCTACGTCGTGGCCTAGGAATTCGCCAGGAAGGCGTAGTGGCTCACCGTACATCAGCTCGGCTGAAGAACTTTGCAGATCTTCTTTGAAGGCGCTCCGTATGCCCAGGAGTACGAGCGGGAGTGACTCGACCCAGTTTGCGTCAGCGTGGCAGGTGATTGCTGCCTTCAACTGCCGGTGAAATCGTTCCACCAGACCGTTGCATTGCGGGTGATAAGCTGTTGTCCTCCGGTGATCGAAACCGATGGATTTAGACAGCTGCTGAAACAAAGCCGATTGGAATTGTCTACCTTGATCGGTGACGATCTCCGTAGGACAACCATATCGCGCCACCCAGCAGGAGACGAACGCTTTAGCCACTGTTTCGGCGGTGATATCGGTAAGCGGTACAGCTTCTGGCCATCGCGTGAAGCGATCGACGGCTGTAAGACAGTACCGATATTCACCTGCGGGCGGAAGTGGGCCGATCAGGTCTAGATGGACATGTTTGAAACGCGCCGAAGGTAAATCGTGCTTACCTAAAGGTGAGGCAACGTGTCTGGTTACCTTCGAGCGCTGGCAAGGCAAACATGCCTTAGCCCATTCACGGCAATTTTTCCGCATCAGTGGCCATACGAAGCGTTGAGCAACGAGTTTGCAGATGTATTAGCACCTGGATGGCTGAGCGAGTGAAGGCAGTCAAACACTTGCTTTCGAAGCTGCTGTGGGACAAAAGGTCTGGGCGTCGGTGTACTGACGTCGCAGTACAAAGTTATACGACTCCCAGGGATATTTGTCTTGGACAAAAGCAGTGAGGTATTATTACCTTCGAGAACGTCGTTCAGTTCTGTATCAGCGCTCTGAAGTTGGGCCATCAGTTCTAGGTCTACAGGTGACTGCAGTTCATCGACGCGCGACAAAGTATCCGCAACTACGTTGTCTTTGCCGGCGATGTGTACGATGTCCGTCGTGAACTGTGAAATAAAGTCGAGGTGTCTATACTGCCGGGGCGAGCAGTTACTTTTCCGCTGATGGAAAGCGTAACATATCGGCCGGTGGTCTGTATAGACAGTGAAGTGTGTCACTTCAAGCATGTGCCGAAAGTATTTTATGCTCTCGTAAATGGCAAGGAGCTCGCGGTCGTATGGAGAATACTTGACTTGCGCTGGGCTCAATTTACGAGAGAAAAATGCTAACGGCTGCCAGTCTCCATCCTTCAGCTGCTGTAGGACCCCACCTATCGCCGTATCTGATGCGTCAGTGACGAGTCCTAATTTAGCTTCCGGGTCAGGATGAGCGAGGAGAGCTGCATTGCAGAGGCACTTTTTGCACTCCTCAAATGCACGCAATAAATCGCCTTCTATTGCGACTGGATGTGAAGCCTTGACTGAACCAGTCAGCAAAGCGTTCAGTGGTGCCTGGATCTGCGCAGCCTTGGGTAAAAATCTCCTGTAAAAATTTACCATACCCAAGAATCGGCGCAGCTCTCTGACAGTCTTTGGAGGAGGAAACTGTGAGATAGCGTCTACCTTACTTTCCAGCGGTTTTGTACCTTTCTCAGAGATGAGATATCCGAGGAATGTTACCTCAGGAACACCAAAGATACACTTAGCTGAGTTGATAAGTACGCCATACTTATGCATGCGGTCAAAGAGTTGGCGTAAGTGATCCTCGTGCTCCTGTGACGACTTGCTGAAAACTAAAAAATCGTCTAGGTATGGGTAACAAAAATCCATTCCTCGGGTCAGCTCGTCTGCGAATCGCTGGAAGGTTTGCCCAGAGTTTCGCAAACCGAATGGCATAAAACTATACTCGAACAGCCCGAACGGTGTACATACGGCTGTTTTCGCTATGTCCTCTTCCGCCACCGGCACCTGGTGATATGCTTTTACCAAATCTACAACTGAAAAAAATTTACACCCAGATAAATTATGTGAAAAGTCATGAATATGACGAATAGGGTATTTATCTGGGATTGTTCGCGCGTTGAGTAACCTATAATCGCCACAGGGACGCCACCCGTTGTCCTTCTTGCTAACCAAATGCAGGGGTGAAGCCCAAGGACTGTCTGATGGACGTACCGTCCCGTTGGCGATCATAGCTTCGAATTCCTGCTTGGCTATCTTCAACTTGTCGGGGGCGAGGCGTCGTGGGGTGCACGATACAGGTGGTCCAGGTGTAGTGCGTATGTGGTGTGTGGTGTTATGTTTAATAATGCCAGAAGTACCAGAGGGGCGCGTTATTTCCGGATATTCTGAAAGGATTCTATGATATATACTATCCCCCCCAGTCACAACTTTAACACTTAAAATAACCTGACTACTTTTATCTACGTTAGCCACAGCGCTGACATTAGTCAAGCTATCTATTAATTTTTGTTTGCTGACGTCAACAATAAGGCGGTAATAACTTAAAAAATCAACGCCTATGATGGGCTTTGTGACGTCAGCAACAACAAAACGCCACGGGAAATTACGACGAAGACCTAAATTTAAATTTAATTCTAAATACCCGTACGTGTCGATAGCTGACCCATTAGCGGCACTTAGTTGATAGGCTGTCTTATTTCTACGATTTTTAAGCATTGAAACAGGGTAAACACATAAATCACTGCCAGTGTCTATTAAAAAATTGTTCTTTGTTTCGCGATCCGTGATGAAGAGGCGACCTGTGGGCGGGTTGCGGCAGTCTGCGGTCGCCATCACTGACTGCCCGTCGCGTTTCCCGCCTTGTAGTCGCATGGCTGGATGCAGCGGCGCGCTTCCGACCCGTGCCTGGAGTGGTACCAGCACAAGGGCCACTTCCGGTAGCTGGATTGTGATCGGCGAGAGGCTGAGCGGTGGTGCTGGCCACCAGCGCGTCGTCGCTCGGTCGATCGTGGCCGATGCTGCGTTTGCGCGGTCAACGCGCTCACCTGTCGTGTCAGCTCTGCAACTTGTCGCGTAAGATCGTCAATGGCTGACGATGATGATGATGATGGTCGCGCCACGGTCTCTGCAACGTGGTGCGCAGGCGTTGCAATGTCGTGCACGCGGTCAGCGAGATTTGCTAGAGCGTCCAGTGGCAGCATCGATTGCGACGCGACGATCGGTTGCATGGATATGGGCAAACGGCTGGTCCATATTGTCCGCACAAAATCTTCGGGAATGTCGGGTCCGGCAAGGTGTTGTAGGTGTCGGAGAAACTGCGATGGCTTTCGCGTTCCAAGCTGCTCGTGTGTCAGCAGCTGTTTCACTTTATTTTCCCGGGACGCCGACAATCGCTTGATGAGCTCGTCCTTCAGTCGCTGGTAATCGGGAGGACCGGTAAGAATATCCTCAACCTCGGCGGCGTATTGACGATCGAGCGTGGCCAATATATGGTAGAATTTGGCCGCTTCGTCACTTACTTGCATAATCGCGAATTGTCCTTCCACCTGAGCAAACCATATCGCCGGTTTTTCTGGCCAAAACGGCGGGATTCTGATGTGGATTGGTGGTTGCGGTGTCAGCGACGCGTCGGATTTTACCGGGGTAGCCATCTTGTTTTGGGCACGTCGCTGCCGTGTATCCACGTGAATCTGGGATTTTCCGGTATCCGATCCGCTTGAATCTCGGCTTCTGCCGGGTTTAATTGCTTCTTGCATTTTATTTCTAAAGATGTTCTGCACGGGGTCACCAGTTTAGGAAGTATTTCGAGTTCTTGATACAACCAGTGAAACACTTACGGAATTATAAAGTTTTATTTACGTGTTGTTTACATTGACATAAAACACGACACAGAAGGAAAGTTTAGATGTAGAAACAGGCAGAATAGACGCAGAAGAGAGTTTACAGCACAGGAAGCACAAAACAATTAATATTCAGTGGTAATTTAAGAAGTTATAGCGAAAGCAAAATGAGCCGGGCGTCACAACAAGCTGCGTGCGCTTCGCGTGGTGATTAGTTGTGACTGAGGCGGCTCGGTCGGCGCGGCGGCCTCTGGAATGCGCCGGCGGCGGCGACCGCTAGATATACAAGCGCGCCCCCGCGGCTTCATTATCTAATAATAAAATAAGGTGTTTGTTTGTGTGATATATTATTATGAATGTATGAATGAATATTTGTGGAGTGTAAATGTAGTGTGTAATGTTAATAAATATAAACACGATTACAATATTATTTAATGTTGTGTAACTATAATAAATAATTATATAAATAAATAGTAGGGTCACCTACACATAAAGTTCATTTATAAATAAAATACAAAAAAAAAACTTAAATTCCTATAACAAAACTCATACAAGACATGTAGATTCATCTAAACCTATCAACTTAATCTGATTATCTTAATTTTGATTACCCTCATCTAACACTAAAATATTTCAACCAAAAAGAAATATTTACTTCCGTACTATTAATCCAATTAAACCAACTTTCTTAGGTTAGGTAGGTTAGGTTAGGTTTTTTTTTTTTTTTTTTTTTTCCTAAAAAGCCTACCATTTGTCAACAACATGACCGACGGCTATGACTTATCCTTCATTTACTGTCGCTATTATTATGCGACAACATTTTGTTCCTATCATTGTAACACATAATATGAAATCATTAACCTTATAGACTGACACTCCATACAACTATAGTATAGCTGCAAAGAATTGCAGTCCATAAAGTTCACTTTATAAATAAAATACAAAAAAAAAACTTAAATTCCAATAACAAAACTCATACAAGACATGTAGATTCATCTAAACCTATCAACTTAATCTGATTATCTTAATTTTGATTACCCTCATCTAACACTAAAATATTTCAACCAAAAAGAAATATTTACTTCCGTACTATTAACCCAATTAAACCAACTTTCTTAGGTTAGGTAGGTTAGGTTAGGTTAGGTTTTTTTTTTTTTTTTTATTAAAAGCCTACCATTTGTCAACAACATGACCGATGGCTATGACTTATCCTTCATTTACTGTCGCTATTATTATGCGACAACATTTTGTTCCTATCATTGTAACACATAATATGAAATCATTAACCTTATACACTGACACTCCATACAACTATAGTATAGCTGCAAAGAATCGCAGTCCATAAAGTTCACTTTATAAATAAAATACACAAAAAAACTTAAATTCCAATACCAAAACTCATACATATAGATTCATCTAAACCTATCAACTTAATCTTAATTTTGATTACCCTCATCTTACACTAAAATATTTCAACCAAAAAGAAATATTTACTTCCGTACTATTAACCCAATTAAACCAACTTTCTTAGGTTAGGTTAGGTTTTTTTTTTTTTTTTTTTTCCTAAAAAGCCTACCATTTGTCAACAACATGACCGACGGCTATGACTTATCCTTCATTTACTGTCGCTATTATTATGCGACAACATTTTGTTCCTATCATTGTAACACATAATATGAAATCATTAACCTTATAGACTGACACTCCATACAACTATAGTATAGCTGCAAAGAATCGCAGTCCATAAAGTTCACTTTATAAATAAAATACAAAAAAAAAACTTAAATTCCAATACCAAAACTCATACATATAGATTCATCTAAACCTATCAACTTAATCTTAATTTTGATTACCCTCATCTTACACTAAAATATTTCAACCAAAAAGAAATATTTACTTCCGTACTATTAACCCAATTAAACCAACTTTCTTAGGTTAGGTAGGTTAGGTTTTGTTTTGTTTTGTTTTTTTTTTTTTTTCCTAAAAAGCCTACCATTTGTCAACAACATGACCGACGGCTATGACTTATCCTTCATTTACTGTCGCTATTAATATGCGACAACATTTTGTTCCTATCATTGTAACACATAATATGAAATCATTAACCTTATAGACTGACACTCCATACAACTATAGTATAGCTGCAAAGAATCGCAGTCCATAAAGTTCACTTTATAAATAAAATACAAAAAAAAAAACTTAAATTCCAATACCAAAACTCATACATATAGATTCATCTAAACCTATCAACTTAATCTTAATTTTGATTACCCTCATCTAACACTAAAATATTTCAACCAAAAAGAAATATTTACTTCCGTACTATTAACCCAATTAAACCAACTTTCTTAGGTTAGGTAGGTTAAGTTAGGTTTTTTTTTTTTTTTTTTTTTTTCCTAAAAAGCCTACCATTTGTTAACAACATGACCGACGGCTATGACTTATCCTTCATTTACTGTCGCTATTATTATGCGACAACATTTTGTTCCTATCATTGTAACACATAATATGAAATCATTAACCTTATAGACTGACACTCCATACAACTATAGTATAGCTGCAAAGAATCGCAGTCCATAAAGTTCATTTATAAATAAAATACAAAAAAAACTTAAATTCCAATAACAAAACTCATACATGTAGATTCATCTAAACCTATCAACTTAATCTGATTATCTTAATTTTGATTACCCTAATCTAACACTAAAATATTTCAAACAAAAAGAAATATTTACTTCCGTACTATTAACCCAATTAAACCAACTTTCTTAGGTTAGGTAGGTTAGGTTTTGTTTTGTTTTGTTTTTTTTTTTTTTTCCTAAAAAGCCTACCATTTGTCAACAACATGACCAACGGCTATGACTTATCCTTCATTTACTGAAATCATTAACCTTATAGACTGACACTCCATACAACTATAGTATAGCTGCAAAGAATCGCAGTCCATAAAGTTCACTTTATAAATAAAATACAAAAAAAAAACTTAAATTCCAATACCAAAACTCATACATATAGATTTATCTAAACCTATCAACTTAATCTTAATTTTGATTACCCTCATCTTACACTAAAATATTTCAACCAAAAAGAAATATTTACTTCCGTACTATTAACCCAATTAAACCAACTTTCTTAGGTTAGGTTAGGTTTTTTTTTTTTTTTTTTTTTTTTTCCTAAAAAGCCTACCATTTGTTAACAACATGACCGACGGTTATGACTTATCCTTCATTTACTGTCGCTATTATTATGCGACAACATTTTGTTCCTATCATTGTAACACATAATATGAAATCATTAACCTTATAGACTGACACTCCATACAACTATAGTATAGCTGCAAAGAATCGCAGTCCATAAAGTTCATTTATAAATAAAATACAAAAAAAAACTTAAATTCCAATAACAAAACTCATACATGTAGATTCATCTAAACCTATCAACTTAATCTGATTATCTTAATTTTGATTACCCTCATCTAACACTAAAATATTTCAACCAAAAAGAAATATTTACTTCCGTACTATTAACCCAATTAAACCAACTTTCTTAGGTTAGGTAGGTTAGGTTAGGTTTTTTTTTTTTTTTTTTTTTCCTTAAAAGCCTACCATTTGTCAACAACATGACCGACGGCTATGACTTATCCTTCATTTACTGTCGCTATTATTATGCGACAACATTTTGTTCCTATCATTGTAACACATAATATGAAATCATTAACCTTATAGACTGACACTCCATACAACTATAGTATAGCTGCAAAGAATCGCAGTCCATAAAGTTCACTTTATAAATAAAATACAAAAAAAAAACTTAAATTCCAATACCAAAACTCATACATATAGATTCATCTAAACCTATCAACTTAATCTGATTATCTTAATTTTGATTACCCTCATCTAACACTAAAATATTTCAACCAAAAAGAAATATTTACTTCCGTACTATTAACCCAATTAAACCAACTTTCTTAGGTTAGGTTAGGTTTTTTTTTTTTTTTTTTTTTTTTTCTAAAAAGCCTACCATTTGTCAACAACATGACCGACGGCTATGACTTATCCTTCATTTACTGTCGCTATTATTATGCGACAACATTTTGTTCCTATCATTGTAACACATAATATGAAATCATTAACCTTATAGACTGACACTCCATACAACTATAGTATAGCTGCAAAGAATCGCAGTCCATAAAGTTCACTTTATAAATAAAATACAAAAAAAAAACTTAAATTCCAATAACAAAACTCATACAAGACATGTAGATTCATCTAAACCTATCAACTTAATCTGATTATCTTAATTTTGATTACCCTCATCTAACACTTAAATATTTCAACCAAAAAGAAATATTTACTTCCGTACTATTAACCCAATTAAACCAACTTTCTTAGGTTAGGTTAGGTTTTTTTTTTTTTTTTTTTTTTCCTAAAAAGCCTACCATTTGTCAACAACATGACCGACGGCTATGACTTATCCTTCATTTACTGTCGCTATTATTATGCGACAACATTTTGTTCCTATCATTGTAACACATAATATGAAATCATTAACCTTATAGACTGACACTCCATACAACTATAGTATAGCTGCAAAGAATTGCAGTCCATAAAGTTCACTTTATAAATAAAATACAAAAAAAAACTTAAATTCCAATAACAAAACTCATACAAGACATGTAGATTCATCTAAACCTATCAACTTAATCTGATTATCTTAATTTTGATTACCCTCATCTAACACTAAAATATTTCAACAAAAAAGAAATATTTACTTCCGTACTATTAACCCAATTAAACCAACTTTCTTAGGTTAGGTAGGTTAGGTTAGGTTTTTTTTTTTTTTTTTCTAAAAAGCCTACCATTTGTCAACAACATGACCGACGGCTATGACTTATCCTTCATTTACTGTCGCTATTATTATGCGACAACATTTTGTTCCTATCATTGTAACACATAATATGAAATCATTAACCTTATAGACTGACACTCCATACAAGTATAGTATAGCTGCAAAGAATCGCAGTCCATAAAGTTCACTTTATAAATAAAATACAAAAAAAAACTTAAATTCCAATAACAAAACTCATACATGTAGATTCATCTAAACCTTAACTTAATCTGATTATCTTAATTTTGATAACCCTCATCTTACACTAAAATATTTCAACCAAAAAGAAATATTTACTTCCGTACTATTAACCCAATTAAACCAACTTTCTTAGGTTAGGTAGGTTAGGTTAGGTTAGGTTTTTTTTTTTTTTTTTTTTTTTTTTCCTAAAAAGCCTACCATTTGTCAACAACATGACCAACGGCTATGACTTATCCTTCATTTACTGTCGCTATTATTATGCGACAACATTTTGTTCCTATCATTGTAACACATAATATGAAATCATTAACCTTATAGACTGACACTCCATACAACTATAGTATAGCTGCAAAGAATCGCAGTCCATAAAGTTCACTTTATAAATAAAATACAAAAAAAAAACTTAAATTCCAATACCAAAACTCATACATATAGATTCATCTAAACCTATCAACTTAATCTTAATTTTGATTACCCTCATCTTACACTAAAATATTTCAACCAAAAAGAAATATTTACTTCCGTACTATTAACCCAATTAAACCAACTTTCTTAGGTTAGGTAGGTTAGGTTAGGTTTTTTTTTTTTTTTTTCTAAAAAGCCTACCATTTGTCAACAACATGACCGACGGCTATGACTTATCCTTCATTTACTGTCGCTATTATTATGCGACAACATTTTGTTCCTATCATTGTAACACATAATATGAAATCATTAACCTTATAGACTGACACTCCATACAACTATAGTATAGCTGCAAAGAATCGCAGTCCATAAAGTTCACTTTATAAATAAAATACAAAAAAAACTTAAATTCCAATAACAAAACTCATACATGTAGATTCATCTAAACCTTAACTTAATCTGATTATCTTAATTTTGATAACCCTCATCTTACACTAAAATAATTCAACCAAAAAGAAATATTTACTTCCGTACTATTAACCCAATTAAACCAACTTTCTTAGGTTAGGTAGGTTAGGTTAGGTTAGGTTAGGTGTTTTTTTTTTTTTTTTTTTTTTTTCTAAAAAGCGTACCATTTGTCAACAACATGACCGACGGCTATGACTTATCCTTCATTTACTGTCGCTATTATTATGCGACAACATTTTGTTCCTATCATTGTAACACATAATATGAAATCATTAACCTTATAGACTGACACTCCATACAACTATAGTATAGCTGCAAAGAATCGCAGTCCATAAAGTTCATTTATAAATAAAATACAAAAAAAAAACTTAAATTCCAATACCAAAACTCATACATGTAGATTCATCTAAACCTATCAACTTAATCTGATTATCTTAATTTTGATTACCCTCATCTTACACTAAAATATTTCAACCAAAAAGAAATATTTACTTGCGTACTATTAACCCAATTAAACCAAATTTCTTAGGTTAGGTAGGTTAGGTTAGGTTTTTTTTTTTTTTTTTTTTTTTCTTAATAAGCCTACCATTTGTCAACAACATGACCGACGGCTATGACTTATCCTTCATTTACTGTCGCTATTATTATGCGACAACATTTTGTTCCTATCATTGTAACACATAATATGAAATCATTAACCTTATAGACTGACACTCCATACAACTATAGTATAGCTGCAAAGAATCGCAGTCCATAAAGTTCACTTTATAAATAAAATACAAAAAAAAACTTAAATTCCAATAACAAAACTCATACATGTAGATTCATCTAAACCTTAACTTAATCTGATTATCTTAATTTTGATAACCCTCATCTTACACTAAAATAATTCAACCAAAAATAAATATTTACTTCCGTACTATTAACCCAATTAAACCAACTTTCTTAGGTTAGGTAGGTTAAGTTTTGTTTTGTTTTTTTTTTTTTTTTTTTTCCTAAAAAGCCTACCATTTGTCAACAACATGACCGACGGCTATGACTTATCCTTCATTTACTGTCGCTATTATTATGCGACAACATTTTGTTCCTATCATTGTAACACATAATATGAAATCATTAACCTTATAGACTGACACTCCATACAACTATAGTATAGCTGCAAAGAATCGCAGTCCATAAAGTTCACTTTATAAATAAAATACAAAAAAAAACTTAAATTCCAATAACAAAACTCATACAAGACATGTAGATTCATCTAAACCTATCAACTTAATCTGATTATCTTAATTTTGATTACCCTCATCTAACACTAAAATATTTCAACCAAAAAGAAATATTTACTTCCGTACTATTAACCCAATTAAACCAACTTTCTTAGGTTAGGTAGGTTAGGTTAGGTTTTTTTTTTTTTTTTTTTCCTAAAAAGCCTACCATTTGTCAACAACATGACCGACGGCTATGTCTTATCCTTCATTTACTGTCGCTATTATTATGCGACAACATTTTGTTCCTATCATTGTAACACATAATATGAAATCATTAACCTTATAGACTGACACTCCATACAACTATAGTATAGCTGCAAAGAATCGCAGTCCATAAAGTTCATTTATAAATAAAATACAAAAAAAAAACTTAAATTCCAATACCAAAACTCATACATATAGATTCATCTAAACCTATCAACTTAATCTGATTATCTTAATTTTGATTACCCTCATCTTACACTAAAATATTTCAACCAAAAAGAAATATTTACTTCCGTACTATTAACCCAATTAAACCAACTTTCTTAGGTTAGGTAGGTTAGGTTAGGTTTTTTTTTTTTTTTTTTTTTTTCCTAAAAAGCCTACCATTTGTTAACAACATGACCGACGGCTATGACTTATCCTTCATTTACTGTCGCTATTATTATGCGACAACATTTTGTTCCTATCATTGTAACACATAATATGAAATCATTAACCTTATAGACTGACACTCCATACAACTATAGTATAGCTGCAAAGAATCGCAGTCCATAAAGTTCACTTTATAAATAAAATACAAAAAAAAAACTTAAATTCCAATACCAAAACTCATACATATAGATTCATCTAAACCTATCAACTTAATCTTAATTTTGATTACCCTCATCTTACACTAAAATATTTCAACCAAAAAGAAATATTTACTTCCGTACTATTAACCCAATTAAACCAACTTTCTTAGGTTAGGTAGGTTAAGTTAGGTTTTTTTTTTTTTTTTTTTTTTTCCTAAAAAGCCTACCATTTGTTAACAACATGACCGACGGCTATGACTTATCCTTCATTTACTGTCGCTATTATTATGCGACAACATTTTGTTCCTATCATTGTAACACATAATATGAAATCATTAACCTAATAGACTGACACTCCATACAACTATAGTATAGCTGCAAAGAATTGCAGTCCATAAAGTTCACTTTATAAATAAAATACAAAAAAAAACTTAAATTCCAATAACAAAACTCATACAAGACATGTAGATTCATCTAAACCTATCAACTTAATCTGATTATCTTAATTTTGATAACCCTTATCTTACACTAAAATAATTCAACCAAAAAGAAATATTTACTTCCGTACTATTAACCCAATTAAACCAACTTTCTTAGGTTAGGTTAGGTTAGGTTTTTTTTTTTTTTTTATTTAATAAGCCTACCATTTGTCAACAACATGACCGACGGCTATGACTTATCCTTCATTTACTGTCGCTATTATTATGCGACAACATTTTGTTCCTATCATTGTAACACATAATATGAAATCATTAACCTTATAGACTGACACTCCATACAACTATAGTATAGCTGCAAAGAATCGCAGTCCATAAAGTTCACTTTATAAATAAAATACACAAAAAAACTTAAATTCCAATACCAAAACTCATACATATAGATTCATCTAAACCTATCAACTTAATCTTAATTTTGATTACCCTCATCTTACACTAAAATATTTCAACCAAAAAGAAATATTTACTTCCGTACTATTAACCCAATTAAACCAACTTTCTTAGGTTAGGTTAGGTTTTTTTTTTTTTTTTTTTTCCTAAAAAGCCTACCATTTGTCAACAACATGACCGGCGGCTTTGACTTATCCTTCATTTTCTGTCGCTATTATTATGCGACAACATTTTGTTCCTATCATTGTAACACATAATATGAAATCATTAACCTTATAGACTGACACTCCATACAACTATAGTATAGCTGCAAAGAATCGCAGTCCATAAAGTTCACTTTATAAATAAAATACAAAAAAAAACTTAAATTCCAATAACAAAACTCATACATGTAGATTCATCTAAACCTTAACTTAATCTGATTATCTTAATTTTGATAACCCTCATCTTACACTAAAATAATTCAACCAAAAATAAATATTTACTTCCGTACTATTAACCCAATTAAACCAACTTTCTTAGGTTAGGTAGGTTAAGTTTTGTTTTGTTTTTTTTTTTTTTTTTTTTCCTAAAAAGCCTACCATTTGTCAACAACATGACCGACGGCTATGACTTATCCTTCATTTACTGTCGCTATTATTATGCGACAACATTTTGTTCCTATCATTGTAACACATAATATGAAATCATTAACCTTATAGACTGACACTCCATACAACTATAGTATAGCTGCAAAGAATCGCAGTCCATAAAGTTCACTTTATAAATAAAATACAAAAAAAAACTTAAATTCCAATAACAAAACTCATACAAGACATGTAGATTCATCTAAACCTATCAACTTAATCTGATTATCTTAATTTTGATTACCCTCATCTAACACTAAAATATTTCAACCAAAAAGAAATATTTACTTCCGTACTATTAACCCAATTAAACCAACTTTCTTAGGTTAGGTAGGTTAGGTTAGGTTTTTTTTTTTTTTTTTTTCCTAAAAAGCCTACCATTTGTCAACAACATGACCGACGGCTATGTCTTATCCTTCATTTACTGTCGCTATTATTATGCGACAACATTTTGTTCCTATCATTGTAACACATAATATGAAATCATTAACCTTATAGACTGACACTCCATACAACTATAGTATAGCTGCAAAGAATCGCAGTCCATAAAGTTCATTTATAAATAAAATACAAAAAAAAAACTTAAATTCCAATACCAAAACTCATACATATAGATTCATCTAAACCTATCAACTTAATCTGATTATCTTAATTTTGATTACCCTCATCTTACACTAAAATATTTCAACCAAAAAGAAATATTTACTTCCGTACTATTAACCCAATTAAACCAACTTTCTTAGGTTAGGTAGGTTAAGTTAGGTTTTTTTTTTTTTTTTTTTTTTTCCTAAAAAGCCTACCATTTGTTAACAACATGACCGACGGCTATGACTTATCCTTCATTTACTGTCGCTATTATTATGCGACAACATTTTGTTCCTATCATTGTAACACATAATATGAAATCATTAACCTTATAGACTGACACTCCATACAACTTTAGTATAGCTGCAAAGAATCGCAGTCCATAAAGTTCACTTTATAAATAAAATACAAAAAAAAAACTTAAATTCCAATACCAAAACTCATACATATAGATTCATCTAAACCTATCAACTTAATCTTAATTTTGATTACCCTCATCTTACACTAAAATATTTCAACCAAAAAGAAATATTTACTTCCGTACTATTAACCCAATTAAACCAACTTTCTTAGGTTAGGTAGGTTAAGTTAGGTTTTTTTTTTTTTTTTTTTTTTCCTAAAAAGCCTACCATTTGTTAACAACATGACCGACGGCTATGACTTATCCTTCATTTACTGTCGCTATTATTATGCGACAACATTTTGTTCCTATCATTGTAACACATAATATGAAATCATTAACCTAATAGACTGACACTCCATACAACTATAGTATAGCTGCAAAGAATTGCAGTCCATAAAGTTCACTTTATAAATAAAATACAAAAAAAAACTTAAATTCCAATAACAAAACTCATACAAGACATGTAGATTCATCTAAACCTATCAACTTAATCTGATTATCTTAATTTTGATAACCCTTATCTTACACTAAAATAATTCAACCAAAAAGAAATATTTACTTCCGTACTATTAACCCAATTAAACCAACTTTCTTAGGTTAGGTTAGGTTAGGTTTTTTTTTTTTTTTTATTTAATAAGCCTACCATTTGTCAACAACATGACCGACGGCTATGACTTATCCTTCATTTACTGTCGCTATTATTATGCGACAACATTTTGTTCCTATCATTGTAACACATAATATGAAATCATTAACCTTATAGACTGACACTCCATACAACTATAGTATAGCTGCAAAGAATCGCAGTCCATAAAGTTCACTTTATAAATAAAATACACAAAAAAACTTAAATTCCAATACCAAAACTCATACATATAGATTCATCTAAACCTATCAACTTAATCTTAATTTTGATTACCCTCATCTAACACTAAAATATTTCAACCAAAAAGAAATATTTACTTCCGTACTATTAACCCAATTAAACCAACTTTCTTAGGTTAGGTTAGGTTTTTTTTTTTTTTTTTTTTCCTAAAAAGCCTACCATTTGTCAACAACATGACCGACGGCTATGACTTATCCTTCATTTACTGTCGCTTTTTTTATGCGACAACATTTTTTTCCTATCATTGTAACACATAATATGAAATCATTAACCTTATAGACTGACACTCCATACAACTATAGTATAGCTGCAAAGAATCGCAGTCCATAAAGTTCACTTTATAAATAAAATACAAAAAAAAAACTTAAATTCCAATACCAAAACTCATACATATAGATTCATCTAAACCTATCAACTTAATCTTAATTTTGATTACCCTCATCTTACACTAAAATATTTCAACCAAAAAGAAATATTTACTTCCGTACTATTAACCCAATTAAACCAACTTTCTTAGGTTAGGTAGGTTAGGTTTTGTTTTGTTTTGTTTTTTTTTTTTTTTCCTAAAAAGCCTACCATTTGTCAACAACATGACCGACGGCTATGACTTATCCTTCATTTACTGTCGCTATTAATATGCGACAACATTTTGTTCCTATCATTGTAACACATAATATGAAATCATTAACCTTATAGACTGACACTCCATACAACTATAGTATAGCTGCAAAGAATCGCAGTCCATAAAGTTCACTTTATAAATAAAATACAAAAAAAAAAACTTAAATTCCAATACCAAAACTCATACATATAGATTCATCTAAACCTATCAACTTAATCTTAATTTTGATTACCCTCATCTAACACTAAAATATTTCAACCAAAAAGAAATATTTACTTCCGTACTATTAACCCAATTAAACCAACTTTCTTAGGTTAGGTAGGTTAAGTTAGGTTTTTTTTTTTTTTTTTTTTTTTCCTAAAAAGCTTACCATTTGTTAACAACATGACCGACGGCTATGACTTATCCTTCATTTACTGTCGCTATTATTATGCGACAACATTTTGTTCCTATCATTGTAACACATAATATGAAATCATTAACCTTATAGACTGACACTCCATACAACTATAGTATAGCTGCAAAGAATCGCAGTCCATAAAGTTCATTTATAAATAAAATACAAAAAAAACTTAAATTCCAATAACAAAACTCATACATGTAGATTCATCTAAACCTATCAACTTAATCTGATTATCTTAATTTTGATTACCCTAATCTAACACTAAAATATTTCAAACAAAAAGAAATATTTACTTCCGTACTATTAACCCAATTAAACCAACTTTCTTAGGTTAGGTAGGTTAGGTTTTGTTTTGTTTTGTTTTTTTTTTTTTTTTCCTAAAAAGCCTACCATTTGTCAACAACATGACCAACGGCTATGACTTATCCTTCATTTACTGAAATCATTAACCTTATAGACTGACACTCCATACAACTATAGTATAGCTGCAAAGAATCGCAGTCCATAAAGTTCACTTTATAAATAAAATACAAAAAAAAAACTTAAATTCCAATACCAAAACTCATACATATAGATTTATCTAAACCTATCAACTTAATCTTAATTTTGATTACCCTCATCTTACACTAAAATATTTCAACCAAAAAGAAATATTTACTTCCGTACTATTAACCCAATTAAACCAACTTTCTTAGGTTAGGTTAGGTTTTTTTTTTTTTTTTTTTTTTTTCCTAAAAAGCCTACCATTTGTTAACAACATGACCGACGGTTATGACTTATCCTTCATTTACTGTCGCTATTATTATGCGACAACATTTTGTTCCTATCATTGTAACACATAATATGAAATCATTAACCTTATAGACTGACACTCCATACAACTATAGTATAGCTGCAAAGAATCGCAGTCCATAAAGTTCATTTATAAATAAAATACAAAAAAAAACTTAAATTCCAATAACAAAACTCATACATGTAGATTCATCTAAACCTATCAACTTAATCTGATTATCTTAATTTTGATTACCCTCATCTAACACTAAAATATTTCAACCAAAAAGAAATATTTACTTCCGTACTATTAACCCAATTAAACCAACTTTCTTAGGTTAGGTAGGTTAGGTTAGGTTTTTTTTTTTTTTTTTTTTTTCTAAAAAGCCTACCATTTGTCAACAACATGACCGACGGCTATGACTTATCCTTCATTTACTGTCGCTATTATTATGCGACAACATTTTGTTCCTATCATTGTAACACATAATATGAAATCATTAACCTTATAGACTGACACTCCATACAACTATAGTATAGCTGCAAAGAATCGCAGTCCATAAAGTTCACTTTATAAATAAAATACAAAAAAAAAACTTAAATTCCAATACCAAAACTCATACATATAGATTCATCTAAACCTATCAACTTAATCTGATTATCTTAATTTTGATTACCCTCATCTAACACTTAAATATTTCAACCAAAAAGAAATATTTACTTCCGTACTATTAACCCAATTAAACCAACTTTCTTAGGTTAGGTTAGGTTTTTTTTTTTTTTTTTTTTTTTTTCTATAAAGCCTACCATTTGTCAACAACATGACCGACGGCTATGACTTATCCTTCATTTACTGTCGCTATTATTATGCGACAACATTTTGTTCCTATCATTGTAACACATAATATGAAATCATTAACCTTATAGACTGACACTCCATACAACTATAGTATAGCTGCAAAGAATCGCAGTCCATAAAGTTCACTTTATAAATAAAATACAAAAAAAAAACTTAAATTCCAATAACAAAACTCATACAAGACATGTAGATTCATCTAAACCTATCAACTTAATCTGATTATCTTAATTTTGATTACCCTCATCTAACACTTAAATATTTCAACCAAAAAGAAATATTTACTTCCGTACTATTAACCCAATTAAACCAACTTTCTTAGGTTAGGTTAGGTTTTTTTTTTTTTTTTTTTTTTCCTAAAAAGCCTACCATTTGTCAACAACATGACCGACGGCTATGACTTATCCTTCATTTACTGTCGCTATTATTATGCGACAACATTTTGTTCCTATCATTGTAACACATAATATGAAATCATTAACCTTATAGACTGACACTCCATACAACTATAGTATAGCTGCAAAGAATTGCAGTCCATAAAGTTCACTTTATAAATAAAATACAAAAAAAAACTTAAATTCCAATAACAAAACTCATACAAGACATGTAGATTCATCTAAACCTATCAACTTAATCTGATTATCTTAATTTTGATTACCCTCATCTAACACTAAAATATTTCAACAAAAAAGAAATATTTACTTCCGTACTATTAACCCAATTAAACCAACTTTCTTAGGTTAGGTAGGTTAGGTTAGGTTTTTTTTTTTTTTTTTCTAAAAAGCCTACCATTTGTCAACAACATGACCGACGGCTATGACTTATCCTTCATTTACTGTCGCTATTATTATGCGACAACATTTTGTTCCTATCATTGTAACACATAATATGAAATCATTAACCTTATAGACTGACACTCCATACAAGTATAGTATAGCTGCAAAGAATCGCAGTCCATAAAGTTCACTTTATAAATAAAATACAAAAAAAAACTTAAATTCCAATAACAAAACTCATACATGTAGATTCATCTAAACCTTAACTTAATCTGATTATCTTAATTTTGATAACCCTCATCTTACACTAAAATATTTCAACCAAAAAGAAATATTTACTTCCGTACTATTAACCCAATTAAACCAACTTTCTTAGGTTAGGTAGGTTAGGTTAGGTTAGGTTTTTTTTTTTTTTTTTTTTTTTTTTTCCTAAAAAGCCTACCATTTGTCAACAACATGACCAACGGCTATGACTTATCCTTCATTTACTGTCGCTATTATTATGCGACAACATTTTGTTCCTATCATTGTAACACATAATATGAAATCATTAACCTTATAGACTGACACTCCATACAACTATAGTATAGCTGCAAAGAATCGCAGTCCATAAAGTTCACTTTATAAATAAAATACAAAAAAAAAACTTAAATTCCAATACCAAAACTCATACATATAGATTCATCTAAACCTATCAACTTAATCTTAATTTTGATTACCCTCATCTTACACTAAAATATTTCAACCAAAAAGAAATATTTACTTCCGTACTATTAACCCAATTAAACCAACTTTCTTAGGTTAGGTAGGTTAGGTTAGGTTTTTTTTTTTTTTTTTTCTAAAAAGCCTACCATTTGTCAACAACATGACCGACGGCTATGACTTATCCTTCATTTACTGTCGCTATTATTATGCGACAACATTTTGTTCCTATCATTGTAACACATAATATGAAATCATTAACCTTATAGACTGACACTCCATACAACTATAGTATAGCTGCAAAGAATCGCAGTCCATAAAGTTCACTTTATAAATAAAATACAAAAAAAAACTTAAATTCCAATAACAAAACTCATACATGTAGATTCATCTAAACCTTAACTTAATCTGATTATCTTAATTTTGATAACCCTCATCTTACACTAAAATAATTCAACCAAAAAGAAATATTTACTTCCGTACTATTAACCCAATTAAACCAACTTTCTTAGGTTAGGTAGGTTAGGTTAGGTTAGGTTAGGTGTTTTTTTTTTTTTTTTTTTTTTTTCTAAAAAGCGTACCATTTGTCAACAACATGACCGACGGCTATGACTTATCCTTCATTTACTGTCGCTATTATTATGCGACAACATTTTGTTCCTATCATTGTAACACATAATATGAAATCATTAACCTTATAGACTGACACTCCATACAACTATAGTATAGCTGCAAAGAATCGCAGTCCATAAAGTTCATTTATAAATAAAATACAAAAAAAAAACTTAAATTCCAATACCAAAACTCATACATGTAGATTCATCTAAACCTATCAACTTAATCTGATTATCTTAATTTTGATTACCCTCATCTTACACTAAAATATTTCAACCAAAAAGAAATATTTACTTGCGTACTATTAACCCAATTAAACCAAATTTCTTAGGTTAGGTAGGTTAGGTTAGGTTTTTTTTTTTTTTTTTTTTTTCTTAATAAGCCTACCATTTGTCAACAACATGACCGACGGCTATGACTTATCCTTCATTTACTGTCGCTATTATTATGCGACAACATTTTGTTCCTATCATTGTAACACATAATATGAAATCATTAACCTTATAGACTGACACTCCATACAACTATAGTATAGCTGCAAAGAATCGCAGTCCATAAAGTTCACTTTATAAATAAAATACAAAAAAAAACTTAAATTCCAATAACAAAACTCATACATGTAGATTCATCTAAACCTTAACTTAATCTGATTATCTTAATTTTGATAACCCTCATCTTACACTAAAATAATTCAACCAAAAATAAATATTTACTTCCGTACTATTAACCCAATTAAACCAACTTTCTTAGGTTAGGTAGGTTAAGTTTTGTTTTGTTTTTTTTTTTTTTTTTTTTCCTAAAAAGCCTACCATTTGTCAACAACATGACCGACGGCTATGACTTATCCTTCATTTACTGTCGCTATTATTATGCGACAACATTTTGTTCCTATCATTGTAACACATAATATGAAATCATTAACCTTATAGACTGACACTCCATACAACTATAGTATAGCTGCAAAGAATCGCAGTCCATAAAGTTCACTTTATAAATAAAATACAAAAAAAAACTTAAATTCCAATAACAAAACTCATACAAGACATGTAGATTCATCTAAACCTATCAACTTAATCTGATTATCTTAATTTTGATTACCCTCATCTAACACTAAAATATTTCAACCAAAAAGAAATATTTACTTCCGTACTATTAACCCAATTAAACCAACTTTCTTAGGTTAGGTAGGTTAGGTTAGGTTTTTTTTTTTTTTTTTTTCCTAAAAAGCCTACCATTTGTCAACAACATGACCGACGGCTATGACTTATCCTTCATTTACTGTCGCTATTATTATGCGACAACATTTTGTTCCTATCATTGTAACACATAATATGAAATCATTAACCTTATAGACTGACACTCCATACAACTATAGTATAGCTGCAAAGAATCGCAGTCCATAAAGTTCATTTATAAATAAAATACAAAAAAAAAACTTAAATTCCAATACCAAAACTCATACATATAGATTCATCTAAACCTATCAACTTAATCTGATTATCTTAATTTTGATTACCCTCATCTTACACTAAAATATTTCAACCAAAAAGAAATATTTACTTCCGTACTATTAACCCAATTAAACCAACTTTCTTAGGTTAGGTAGGTTAAGTTAGGTTTTTTTTTTTTTTTTTTTTTTTCCTAAAAAGCCTACCATTTGTTAACAACATGACCGACGGCTATGACTTATCCTTCATTTACTGTCGCTATTATTATGCGACAACATTTTGTTCCTATCATTGTAACACATAATATGAAATCATTAACCTTATAGACTGACACTCCATACAACTATAGTATAGCTGCAAAGAATCGCAGTCCATAAAGTTCACTTTATAAATAAAATACAAAAAAAAAACTTAAATTCCAATACCAAAACTCATACATATAGATTCATCTAAACCTATCAACTTAATCTTAATTTTGATTACCCTCATCTTACACTAAAATATTTCAACCAAAAAGAAATATTTACTTCCGTACTATTAACCCAATTAAACCAACTTTCTTAGGTTAGGTAGGTTAAGTTAGGTTTTTTTTTTTTTTTTTTTTTTTCCTAAAAAGCCTACCATTTGTTAACAACATGACCGACGGCTATGACTTATCCTTCATTTACTGTCGCTATTATTATGCGACAACATTTTGTTCCTATCATTGTAACACATAATATGAAATCATTAACCTAATAGACTGACACTCCATACAACTATAGTATAGCTGCAAAGAATTGCAGTCCATAAAGTTCACTTTATAAATAAAATACAAAAAAAAACTTAAATTCCAATAACAAAACTCATACAAGACATGTAGATTCATCTAAACCTATCAACTTAATCTGATTATCTTAATTTTGATAACCCTCATCTTACACTAAAATAATTCAACCAAAAAGAAATATTTACTTCCGTACTATTAACCCAATTAAACCAACTTTCTTAGGTTAGGTTAGGTTAGGTTTTTTTTTTTTTTTTTCCTTAATAAGCCTACCATTTGTCAACAACATGACCGACGGCTATGACTTATCCTTCATTTACTGTCGCTATTATTATGCGACAACATTTTGTTCCTATCATTGTAACACATAATATGAAATCATTAACCTTATAGACTGACACTCCATACAACTATAGTATAGCTGCAAAGAATCGCAGTCCATAAAGTTCATTTATAAATAAAATACAAAAAAAAAACTTAAATTCCAATACCAAAACTCATACATATAGATTCATCTAAACCTATCAACTTAATCTGATTATCTTTATTTTGATTACCCTCATCTTACACTAAAATATTTCAACCAAAAAGAAATATTTACTTCCGTACTATTAACCCAATTAAACCAACTTTCTTAGGTTAGGTAGGTTAGGTTAGGTTTTTTTTTTTTTTTTTTTCCTAAAAAGCCTACCATTTGTTAACAACATGACCGACGGCTATGACTTATCCTTCATTTACTGTCGCTATTATTATGCGACAACATTTTGTTCCTATCATTGTAACACATAATATGAAATCATTGTCACCTTCCCTCCGGACCGCTGCCCCGATCAGTTGTGTTTCAAGTTAAACTATTATTTATTTTTATTTTATATTTTAAATCCATTTTAGTACATTAAATTCAGACAAAAAAATTAGGAACTCAGAAGCTCAAGGCGGTGTGAAGCGGCAGGAACGCACATACAAGCATTACTCACGCGCATGCTGCACACACGGCTGTCGGCGACGCCCCATTCCATTCAAGTTAGTTACTGAGTTGCTTTTCGCTTAGCACACATAGATATCCGAAACAAAGCCAGCTAACTACTGTGCCTGACAAGAAGAAAAGAGACCACACTTGCTTCGCGCGTAGCGCTTTGAGGAGTTCTACTTATACTGGATATCAAACAATTTCTTTGGAATCTGTGTTTCCGTCCACTGTAGGCTGAACCCTGCTCGGCGAGTTAGCACTGTATTACTGCTTTGTATTGCTTGACTCCTAGTATTCTTGCGCTTTACCATGCCAATTGAACACTCGCCACCGCACTCTCTAGCTGTCACTACTGCTTGTTCTTTCGCTACTGGCCCGTCGGAACCTACTGTGACTCTTGCGCCGCAACGTTTGCCCATCCAAAATATGCAAACGCCTGTTGAATCTTTAAGAGTTCCTCTGGCTGGGTCTATTCATGGGTGCTCATCGGAACCGAACTTACTGCTTAGCTCTACACAAGGTCGCAAACGAAAACACTCGCATTATGATATCGATCATCTTAACGACTTCACGGCCGAAATAAGGCAAATGTTTTCGGATTTCAAGAATGAACAGGATAAAAGGAGCGACAAGTTATGCTTGGTAATGGACGAATTGCGTACTACTCTCGATTTTCTCATGAATAAAAATGAGGTTCTACAAGCTCGCATTGAGGAACTTGAGTTAAACCATAAATCGGACGCCCAATATACAAGATTATTAGAGGAACGCCTGGAAATCTTCGAGCGCAATAACAGAGCTAGTTGTATTGAAATCCGGAATGTGCCTATCCATTCTGAGGAAACTAAGGCCAAGCTCCTGGACACTTTCAATCAAACAACAAAGGTCCTTGGCGTTCCAGGCGATGAAAACCAAGTGAGAGACATTTTCAGAATTAATAATAAAGATCCCGCTAAGCGAACCATTATTGTCGACTTATCAAGCGTTTTAACGAAAGAACGGATAATTTCCGCATACCGAAAGTTTAATAAGGGCTCTTCAAGGCTAACTACGCAGCATTTACGTATCAGTGGAGCGGAAATACCCGTCTTTATCTCTGAAAATCTGTCACCGAAGATGAAAAAACTGTTCTTCAAGGCACGGGAGACTGCAAAAGCTCTGGATTATAAATTTTGCTGGGTCTCGCACGGAAAAATTTTCATGAGGAAAAGAGAAAACACCCGTTTAATCCGCATAACCAACGATTTGGACCTGGAGCTTCTAAACGGCACACCAATGTGACTAGTTTTTAATTCGGTAACTAATTTTTATAATTATCTATTATTTAGTAAGTTTCATGTAGATCCTCTTATCACATTAACCAGTTTGATATATGTATGTGAAACCATACATTTTATGAAAAAACATTTATTTTATTCACTGTTTTTTATATTGGATAGTAATCAATTTTTTATTTTAGTATGCTATTTTATCGATTTATACACAGATTTTATTTTTTATTTCTATCAATCGTTTATCAAATGCATTCTGCTTGCACTTTTCGTTAGCTTTGTGAATGCTCTTTTAGCTCACTTGTTGCTCCATCATTATTATTATGGATAATTGTATAAATGAAATTAATTCCGACCTTGAAGGCATTTCAGTTTCAAAATCATTCATTTGTTCCCCTGAAAATTTGACTGGATTTATAGAGCGGGATATTTATAATCTGAAAACATTGCATGTTAATATTCGTAGCATAAATAGAAACTTCGACGAACTCCTTGTGCTACTTAAAAGAATTACTTATCGTATGGATATTATCATTCTTTCTGAGTGTTGGTTGAGTAAAGCACCGGTTATTCCCACTTTGTCTGGCTTTGACTCCTTTACAAGTGGATATGGAAATCAAAATGAAGGTTTGGTTGCTTACGTCAGAAGTGGCCTACAATGTTGCGTAGAGTGCCCAGAATTTCTTGATGCAAATTGCTTAAAAATAATTATCTCATCAAACATAGCCATTGTAGCGCTGTACCGCTCTCCTTCTCATAAAAATCTCACTCCATTTTTTAATAGCCTTGAAATAACTTTACAAGGTCTGGAGACATATACAACTGTTTGTATAATAGGCGACATTAATATTAATTTGCTTTCTGAAGGTTCCGATTCGATGGCGGATGAATATCTAAACCTAATGGCAGTGCATGGTCTACTACCTGCGCATGTTCACCCTACTAGAGATTCTAGTTGCCTTGATCATATCATGCTGCGCTCACCTTACGAGGCTGTAACGTTCGTATTGGATACTTTAATCACAGACCATGCACCAATTATTATTTTCAGCAATACTAATATCAGTGATACTAGAAGTAAAAGGACTATACAAAAACTTGATATCCCAGCAATTGTTTCTGACCTTGAGAATACAGATTTCTCTTCCGTTCTCAATAGTTTAGACCCTGAAACAGCATCTAAGAATTTAATTGATATCTTTACATCCATTATGAAATCACACTCACGTTCAATTAATGTTCCCAGCCGAAAACGCATTATCAAGCCTTGGATAACCCCAGGTGCTCTTAGATGCATTCGACATAGAGACAGACTTTATCGGAAGTTTAAAAGAAGTCCTAATAATGAAATCCAAAAACTAATTTACATCCGTTACCGTAATTTTTGTAGAAATCTATTAAAAAAATTAAAAGAAAATTATAATAAAGCTACATTAGAGAAAAATAAGAAAAATCCAAAAGAAACATGGAACTTAATTAAAGAAATATCAAATTTTAAGAAAAAGGAATCTGTTTCGGCTGGTCTTTTGACAATATGCAACACTCCGTCAGCATCAGTAGATAAAGTTAATTCATACTTTGCTAACATAGGTAAAAACTTGGCCTCTCGGATTATGAATAGCCCCAGTGATTCACCTTCTTTGCCAACTTATAGTGTCCCCTCGGTGGATACTGTCTCGTCTTGTTGCACACTTTCTCGTTCTAGCTCAATGGCTCTCTATGATGTCGATGAGACGGAAATTAACAGCATCATAATAAATCTGAGGGAGAGATGTGCAGCGGGTTGGGATGGTATTTCTTCGTTATTGGTTAAAACTGCAAAACATGTATTAGTACCGATTCTAAAACATGTTTTCAACATATCTATGTCATCTGGAACATTTCCTCACTCGTTTAAGAGGGCTCTTGTCCATCCGATTTTTAAGAGCGGCGATAAGCTTGACGTTTCCAATTTTAGGCCAATATCAGTCCTCTCAGTTTTCTCCAAAATTTTTGAAAAAATTCTGAACAAGCGGTTAATTAGTTTTTTGCAATATAATCAGATCCTTTCATCAAACCAATTTGGGTTCAGAAGTGGAAAATGTACTGAGGATGCGGTATTAGAGCTCACAGAAACTATAACAAAGAACATGGATAACAGAAGAAGATCTCTTGGTATTTTTCTAGATTTAAGTAAAGCTTTTGACACAGTTTCAATATCAATCCTACTTAGAAAGCTCGAATATATCGGTGTCAGAGGTGTTGCTCTCAGTATGTTCCGTAGCTATCTCACAAACCGGTCACAGTCTGTTGTGATTGATAATTTCGCTAGTCGAGAAGAATCAGTATGCTTCGGTGTTCCGCAAGGTAGTGTCCTTGGACCTACCTTGTTTTTAATCTATATTAACGATTTATGTCGTCTGCAACTTATCAACAGCAAAATTATCACTTACGCGGACGATACTGCGTTAATTGTCCATGGAGGTTCATGGGAGGAAACACGGAAATATGCTGAGTCTGCTTTGAGGACTGTCATGCTCTGGCTGCGATCTAATCTGCTGACTCTAAATATTAGTAAAACCCTCTTTATTCCGTTTTCAATTAATTCTGTAACTCAACCCCCTCCCACTTTTTCAATATCTGCACATACGTGTCCTTCTGACCCCACTAATACACTTTGCTCGTGTCTTTGCATCAAACGTTCAACATGTGTTAGATATCTCGGTGTTATGGTAGACAGTAACCTGAGCTGGAAACAACATATTGATCTTGTCGTATCCCGTGTGCGCAAACTAATATTTGTTTTCAAAAATCTTCGCTCAGTCTTAAGCTTAGATTTGCTTAAAACTGTTTACTTATCCCTCGCTCAATCTATAATTTCTTATTGTATTACCTGCTGGGGGGGATGTGTCAAGACCACATTAATTAGATTGGAGCGAGCACAAAGAGCCGTTATTAAGGTCATTCTTTTTAAACCAATGAGATTTTCTACGTCAGAACTGTACTCACTTTTTCAAGTTCTTTCTGTACGAAAACTATTTATACTCCAGTCCATTATTAGGAAGCATGCTCTTTTAAATTTCGACACCTCAATTTATTTAAAGCGTAGAAGCGATAGAGTGTGTAGCGTTGTACAAATGCGAACTGCTCTAGCCTATCGTCATTTCTTGTACTTTAGTTCTTCTTTGTACAACAAGATTAACAAGCAAATCAATATCTACCCATTAACACTGCGCGAATGTAAATCGAAATGCTTTCAATGGATTATTGAACTGTCCTATGACGAAACTGAATATCTATTTAAAAGCTAAACAACATCCACAGTGCATTCTTGGTTAAAACCAGGAAATTTAAGTTACTTTGAATTTAAAATTTGATATCATCATTTTTATTGCTCTCCCTTGTTTGTGAATGTTTGTTTAAAATTGTTTTTTTTTTTTTTACATACATAATATGTATATTATAAGTTCATGTTATGTTTATTATTTAAGATTCCGTTCATGTCATCAAGATATCTACAAGCCCTGTATCTGGAGGTGGGCGTTAATACTCGCGACACAGTTATCAACTACTGCGTGTATTATCGTTCCCTATTTTTTGTGCAAAATCTGTAACCATGTTCCAAATAAACTTTATTTTTATTTATTATTTATCATTAACCTTATAGACTGACACTCCATACAACTATAGTATAACTGCAAAGAATTGCAGTCCATAAAGTTCACTTTATAAATAAAATACAAAAAAAAACTTAAATTCCAATAACAAAACTCATACAAGACATGTAGATTCATCTAAACCTATCAACTTAATCTGATTATCTTAATTTTGATTACCCTCATCTAACACTAAAATATTTCAACCAAAAAGAAATATTTACTTCCGTACTATTAACCCAATTAAACCAACTTTCTTAGGTTAGGTAGGTTAGGTAAGGTTTTTTTTTTTTTTTTTTTCCTAAAAAGCCTACCATTTGTCAACAACATGACCGACGGCTATGACTTATCCTTCATTTACTGTCGCTATTATTATGCGACAACATTTTGTTCCTATCATTGTTACACATAATATGAAATCATTAACCTTATAGACTGACACTCCATACAACTATAGTATAGCTGCAAAGAATCGCAGTCCATAAAGTTCACTTTATAAATAAAATACACAAAAAAACTTAAATTCCAATACCAAAACTCATACATATAGATTCATCTAAACCTATCAACTTAATCTTAATTTTGATTACCCTCATCTTACACTAAAATATTTCAACCAAAAAGAAATATTTACTTCCGTACTATTAACCCAATTAAACCAACTTTCTTAGGTTAGGTTAGGTTTTTTTTTTTTTTTTTTTTTTTTCCTAAAAAGCCTACCATTTGTCAACAACATGACCGACGGCTATGACTTATCCTTCATTTACTGTCGCTATTATTATGCGACAACATTTTGTTCCTATCATTGTAACACATAATATGAAATCATTAACCTTATAGACTGACACTCCATACAACTATAGTATAGCTGCAAAGAATCGCAGTCCATAAAGTTCACTTTATAAATAAAATACAAAAAAAAAACTTAAATTCCAATACCAAAACTCATACATATAGATTCATCTAAACCTATCAACTTAATCTTAATTTTGATTACCCTCATCTTACACTAAAATATTTCAACCAAAAAGAAATATTTACTTCCGTACTATTAACCCAATTAAACCAACTTTCTTAGGTTAGGTAGGTTAGGTTTTGTTTTGTTTTGTTTTTTTTTTTTTTTCCTAAAAAGCCTACCATTTGTCAACAACATGACCGACGGCTATGACTTATCCTTCATTTACTGTCGCTATTAATATGCGACAACATTTTGTTCCTATCATTGTAACACATAATATGAAATCATTAACCTTATAGACTGACACTCCATACAACTATAGTATAGCTGCAAAGAATCGCAGTCCATAAAGTTCACTTTATAAATAAAATACAAAAAAAAAAACTTAAATTCCAATACCAAAACTCATACATATAGATTCATCTAAACCTATCAACTTAATCTTAATTTTGATTACCCTCATCTAACACTAAAATATTTCAACCAAAAAGAAATATTTACTTCCGTACTATTAACCCAATTAAACCAACTTTCTTAGGTTAGGTAGGTTAGGTTAGGTTTTTTTTTTTTTTTTTTTTTTTTCCTAAAAAGCCTACCATTTGTTAACAACATGACCGACGGTTATGACTTATCCTTCATTTACTGTCGCTATTATTATGCGACAACATTTTGTTCCTATCATTGTAACACATAATATGAAATCATTAACCTTATAGACTGACACTCCATACAACTATAGTATAGCTGCAAAGAATCGCAGTCCATAAAGTTCATTTATAAATAAAATACAAAAAAAACTTAAATTCCAATAACAAAACTCATACATGTAGATTCATCTAAACCTATCAACTTAATCTGATTATCTTAATTTTGATTACCCTAATCTAACACTAAAATATTTCAAACAAAAAGAAATATTTACTTCCGTACTATTAACCCAATTAAACCAACTTTCTTAGGTTAGGTAGGTTAGGTTTTGTTTTGTTTTGTTTTTTTTTTTTTTTTTCCTAAAAAGCCTACCATTTGTCAACAACATGACCAACGGCTATGACTTATCCTTCATTTACTGAAATCATTAACCTTATAGACTGACACTCCATACAACTATAGTATAGCTGCAAAGAATCGCAGTCCATAAAGTTCACTTTATAAATAAAATACAAAAAAAAAACTTAAATTCCAATACCAAAACTCATACATATAGATTTATCTAAACCTATCAACTTAATCTTAATTTTGATTACCCTCATCTTACACTAAAATATTTCAACCAAAAAGAAATATTTACTTCCGTACTATTAACCCAATTAAACCAACTTTCTTAGGTTAGGTTAGGTTTTTTTTTTTTTTTTTTTTTTTTCCTAAAAAGCCTACCATTTGTTAACAACATGACCGACGGTTATGACTTATCCTTCATTTACTGTCGCTATTATTATGCGACAACATTTTGTTCCTATCATTGTAACACATAATATGAAATCATTAACCTTATAGACTGACACTCCATACAACTATAGTATAGCTGCAAAGAATCGCAGTCCATAAAGTTCATTTATAAATAAAATACAAAAAAAAACTTAAATTCCAATAACAAAACTCATACATGTAGATTCATCTAAACCTATCAACTTAATCTGATTATCTTAATTTTGATTACCCTCATCTAACACTAAAATATTTCAACCAAAAAGAAATATTTACTTCCGTACTATTAACCCAATTAAACCAACTTTCTTAGGTTAGGTTAGGTTTTTTTTTTTTTTTTTTTTTTTTTCTAAAAAGCCTACCATTTGTCAACAACATGACCGACGGCTATGACTTATCCTTCATTTACTGTCGCTATTATTATGCGACAACATTTTGTTCCTATCATTGTAACACATAATATGAAATCATTAACCTTATAGACTGACACTCCATACAACTATAGTATAGCTGCAAAGAATCGCAGTCCATAAAGTTCACTTTATAAATAAAATACAAAAAAAAAACTTAAATTCCAATAACAAAACTCATACAAGACATGTAGATTCATCTAAACCTATCAACTTAATCTGATTATCTTAATTTTGATTACCCTCATCTAACACTTAAATATTTCAACCAAAAAGAAATATTTACTTCCGTACTATTAACCCAATTAAACCAACTTTCTTAGGTTAGGTTAGGTTTTTTTTTTTTTTTTTTTTTCCTAAAAAGCCTACCATTTGTCAACAACATGACCGACGGCTATGACTTATCCTTCATTTACTGTCGCTATTATTATGCGACAACATTTTGTTCCTATCATTGTAACACATAATATGAAATCATTAACCTTATAGACTGACACTCCATACAACTATAGTATAGCTGCAAAGAATTGCAGTCCATAAAGTTCACTTTATAAATAAAATACAAAAAAAAACTTAAATTCCAATAACAAAACTCATACAAGACATGTAGATTCATCTAAACCTATCAACTTAATCTGATTATCTTAATTTTGATAACCCTTATCTTACACTAAAATAATTCAACCAAAAAGAAATATTTACTTCCGTACTATTAACCCAATTAAACCAACTTTCTTAGGTTAGGTTAGGTTAGGTTTTTTTTTTTTTTTTATTTAATAAGCCTACCATTTGTCAACAACATGACCGACGGCTATGACTTATCCTTCATTTACTGTCGCTATTATTATGCGACAACATTTTGTTCCTATCATTGTAACACATAATATGAAATCATTAACCTTATAGACTGACACTCCATACAACTATAGTATAGCTGCAAAGAATCGCAGTCCATAAAGTTCACTTTATAAATAAAATACACAAAAAAACTTAAATTCCAATACCAAAACTCATACATATAGATTCATCTAAACCTATCAACTTAATCTTAATTTTGATTACCCTCATCTTACACTAAAATATTTCAACCAAAAAGAAATATTTACTTCCGTACTATTAACCCAATTAAACCAACTTTCTTAGGTTAGGTTAGGTTTTTTTTTTTTTTTTTTTTCCTAAAAAGCCTACCATTTGTCAACAACATGACCGACGGCTATGACTTATCCTTCATTTACTGTCGCTATTATTATGCGACAACATTTTGTTCCTATCATTGTAACACATAATATGAAATCATTAACCTTATAGACTGACACTCCATACAACTATAGTATAGCTGCAAAGAATCGCAGTCCATAAAGTTCACTTTATAAATAAAATACAAAAAAAAAACTTAAATTCCAATACCAAAACTCATACATATAGATTCATCTAAACCTATCAACTTAATCTTAATTTTGATTACCCTCATCTTACACTAAAATATTTCAACCAAAAAGAAATATTTACTTCCGTACTATTAACCCAATTAAACCAACTTTCTTAGGTTAGGTAGGTTAGGTTTTGTTTTGTTTTGTTTTTTTTTTTTTTTCCTAAAAAGCCTACCATTTGTCAACAACATGACCGACGGCTATGACTTATCCTTCATTTACTGTCGCTATTAATATGCGACAACATTTTGTTCCTATCATTGTAACACATAATATGAAATCATTAACCTTATAGACTGACACTCCATACAACTATAGTATAGCTGCAAAGAATCGCAGTCCATAAAGTTCACTTTATAAATAAAATACAAAAAAAAAAACTTAAATTCCAATACCAAAACTCATACATATAGATTCATCTAAACCTATCAACTTAATCTTAATTTTGATTACCCTCATCTAACACTAAAATATTTCAACCAAAAAGAAATATTTACTTCCGTACTATTAACCCAATTAAACCAACTTTCTTAGGTTAGGTAGGTTAAGTTAGGTTTTTTTTTTTTTTTTTTTTTTTTCCTAAAAAGCTTACCATTTGTTAACAACATGACCGACGGCTATGACTTATCCTTCATTTACTGTCGCTATTATTATGCGACAACATTTTGTTCCTATCATTGTAACACATAATATGAAATCATTAACCTTATAGACTGACACTCCATACAACTATAGTATAGCTGCAAAGAATCGCAGTCCATAAAGTTCATTTATAAATAAAATACAAAAAAAACTTAAATTCCAATAACAAAACTCATACATGTAGATTCATCTAAACCTATCAACTTAATCTGATTATCTTAATTTTGATTACCCTAATCTAACACTAAAATATTTCAAACAAAAAGAAATATTTACTTCCGTACTATTAACCCAATTAAACCAACTTTCTTAGGTTAGGTAGGTTAGGTTTTGTTTTGTTTTGTTTTTTTTTTTTTTTTCCTAAAAAGCCTACCATTTGTCAACAACATGACCAACGGCTATGACTTATCCTTCATTTACTGAAATCATTAACCTTATAGACTGACACTCCATACAACTATAGTATAGCTGCAAAGAATCGCAGTCCATAAAGTTCACTTTATAAATAAAATACAAAAAAAAAACTTAAATTCCAATACCAAAACTCATACATATAGATTTATCTAAACCTATCAACTTAATCTTAATTTTGATTACCCTCATCTTACACTAAAATATTTCAACCAAAAAGAAATATTTACTTCCGTACTATTAACCCAATTAAACCAACTTTCTTAGGTTAGGTTAGGTTTTTTTTTTTTTTTTTTTTTTTTCCTAAAAAGCCTACCATTTGTTAACAACATGACCGACGGTTATGACTTATCCTTCATTTACTGTCGCTATTATTATGCGACAACATTTTGTTCCTATCATTGTAACACATAATATGAAATCATTAACCTTATAGACTGACACTCCATACAACTATAGTATAGCTGCAAAGAATCGCAGTCCATAAAGTTCATTTATAAATAAAATACAAAAAAAAACTTAAATTCCAATAACAAAACTCATACATGTAGATTCATCTAAACCTATCAACTTAATCTGATTATCTTAATTTTGATTACCCTCATCTAACACTAAAATATTTCAACCAAAAAGAAATATTTACTTCCGTACTATTAACCCAATTAAACCAACTTTCTTAGGTTAGGTAGGTTAGGTTAGGTTTTTTTTTTTTTTTTTTTTTTTCTAAAAAGCCTACCATTTGTCAACAACATGACCGACGGCTATGACTTATCCTTCATTTACTGTCGCTATTATTGTGCGACAACATTTTGTTCCTATCATTGTAACACATAATATGAAATCATTAACCTTATAGACTGACACTCCATACAACTATAGTATAGCTGCAAAGAATCGCAGTCCATAAAGTTCACTTTATAAATAAAATACAAAAAAAAAACTTAAATTCCAATACCAAAACTCATACATATAGATTCATCTAAACCTATCAACTTAATCTGATTATCTTAATTTTGATTACCCTCATCTAACACTAAAATATTTCAACCAAAAAGAAATATTTACTTCCGTACTATTAACCCAATTAAACCAACTTTCTTAGGTTAGGTTAGGTTTTTTTTTTTTTTTTTTTTTTTTTTCTAAAAAGCCTACCATTTGTCAACAACATGACCGACGGCTATGACTTATCCTTCATTTACTGTCGCTATTATTATGCGACAACATTTTGTTCCTATCATTGTAACACATAATATGAAATCATTAACCTTATAGACTGACACTCCATACAACTATAGTATAGCTGCAAAGAATCGCAGTCCATAAAGTTCACTTTATAAATAAAATACAAAAAAAAAACTTAAATTCCAATAACAAAACTCATACAAGACATGTAGATTCATCTAAACCTATCAACTTAATCTGATTATCTTAATTTTGATTACCCTCATCTAACACTTAAATATTTCAACCAAAAAGAAATATTTACTTCCGTACTATTAACCCAATTAAACCAACTTTCTTAGGTTAGGTTAGGTTTTTTTTTTTTTTTTTTTTTTCCTAAAAAGCCTACCATTTGTCAACAACATGACCGACGGCTATGACTTATCCTTCATTTACTGTCGCTATTATTATGCGACAACATTTTGTTCCTATCATTGTAACACATAATATGAAATCATTAACCTTATAGACTGACACTCCATACAACTATAGTATAGCTGCAAAGAATTGCAGTCCATAAAGTTCACTTTATAAATAAAATACAAAAAAAAACTTAAATTCCAATAACAAAACTCATACAAGACATGTAGATTCATCTAAACCTATCAACTTAATCTGATTATCTTAATTTTGATTACCCTCATCTAACACTAAAATATTTCAACAAAAAAGAAATATTTACTTCCGTACTATTAACCCAATTAAACCAACTTTCTTAGGTTAGGTAGGTTAGGTTAGGTTTTTTTTTTTTTTTTTCTAAAAAGCCTACCATTTGTCAACAACATGACCGACGGCTATGACTTATCCTTCATTTACTGTCGCTATTATTATGCGACAACATTTTGTTCCTATCATTGTAACACATAATATGAAATCATTAACCTTATAGACTGACACTCCATACAAGTATAGTATAGCTGCAAAGAATCGCAGTCCATAAAGTTCACTTTATAAATAAAATACAAAAAAAAACTTAAATTCCAATAACAAAACTCATACATGTAGATTCATCTAAACCTTAACTTAATCTGATTATCTTAATTTTGATAACCCTCATCTTACACTAAAATATTTCAACCAAAAAGAAATATTTACTTCCGTACTATTAACCCAATTAAACCAACTTTCTTAGGTTAGGTAGGTTAGGTTAGGTTTTTTTTTTTTTTTTTTTTTTTTTTTTCCTAAAAAGCCTACCATTTGTCAACAACATGACCAACGGCTATGACTTATCCTTCATTTACTGTCGCTATTATTATGCGACAACATTTTGTTCCTATCATTGTAACACATAATATGAAATCATTAACCTTATAGACTGACACTCCATACAACTATAGTATAGCTGCAAAGAATCGCAGTCCATAAAGTTCACTTTATAAATAAAATACAAAAAAAAAACTTAAATTCCAATACCAAAACTCATACATATAGATTCATCTAAACCTATCAACTTAATCTTAATTTTGATTACCCTCATCTTACACTAAAATATTTCAACCAAAAAGAAATATTTACTTCCGTACTATTAACCCAATTAAACCAACTTTCTTAGGTTAGGTAGGTTAGGTTAGGTTTTTTTTTTTTTTTTTTCTAAAAAGCCTACCATTTGTCAACAACATGACCGACGGCTATGACTTATCCTTCATTTACTGTCGCTATTATTATGCGACAACATTTTGTTCCTATCATTGTAACACATAATATGAAATCATTAACCTTATAGACTGACACTCCATACAACTATAGTATAGCTGCAAAGAATCGCAGTCCATAAAGTTCACTTTATAAATAAAATACAAAAAAAAACTTAAATTCCAATAACAAAACTCATACATGTAGATTCATCTAAACCTTAACTTAATCTGATTATCTTAATTTTGATAACCCTCATCTTACACTAAAATAATTCAACCAAAAAGAAATATTTACTTCCGTACTATTAACCCAATTAAACCAACTTTCTTAGGTTAGGTAGGTTAGGTTAGGTTAGGTTAGGTGTTTTTTTTTTTTTTTTTTTTTTTTTCTAAAAAGCGTACCATTTGTCAACAACATGACCGACGGCTATGACTTATCCTTCATTTACTGTCGCTATTATTATGCGACAACATTTTGTTCCTATCATTGTAACACATAATATGAAATCATTAACCTTATAGACTGACACTCCATACAACTATAGTATAGCTGCAAAGAATCGCAGTCCATAAAGTTCATTTATAAATAAAATACAAAAAAAAAACTTAAATTCCAATACCAAAACTCATACATGTAGATTCATCTAAACCTATCAACTTAATCTGATTATCTTAATTTTGATTACCCTCATCTTACACTAAAATATTTCAACCAAAAAGAAATATTTACTTGCGTACTATTAACCCAATTAAACCAAATTTCTTAGGTTAGGTAGGTTAGGTTAGGTTTTTTTTTTTTTTTTTTTTTTCTTAATAAGCCTACCATTTGTCAACAACATGACCGACGGCTATGACTTATCCTTCATTTACTGTCGCTATTATTATGCGACAACATTTTGTTCCTATCATTGTAACACATAATATGAAATCATTAACCTTATAGACTGACACTCCATACAACTATAGTATAGCTGCAAAGAATCGCAGTCCATAAAGTTCACTTTATAAATAAAATACAAAAAAAAACTTAAATTCCAATAACAAAACTCATACATGTAGATTCATCTAAACCTTAACTTAATCTGATTATCTTAATTTTGATAACCCTCATCTTACACTAAAATAATTCAACCAAAAATAAATATTTACTTCCGTACTATTAACCCAATTAAACCAACTTTCTTAGGTTAGGTAGGTTAAGTTTTGTTTTGTTTTTTTTTTTTTTTTTTTTCCTAAAAAGCCTACCATTTGTCAACAACATGACCGACGGCTATGACTTATCCTTCATTTACTGTCGCTATTATTATGCGACAACATTTTGTTCCTATCATTGTAACACATAATATGAAATCATTAACCTTATAGACTGACACTCCATACAACTATAGTATAGCTGCAAAGAATCGCAGTCCATAAAGTTCACTTTATAAATAAAATACAAAAAAAAACTTAAATTCCAATAACAAAACTCATACAAGACATGTAGATTCATCTAAACCTATCAACTTAATCTGATTATCTTAATTTTGATTACCCTCATCTAACACTAAAATATTTCAACCAAAAAGAAATATTTACTTCCGTACTATTAACCCAATTAAACCAACTTTCTTAGGTTAGGTAGGTTAGGTTAGGTTTTTTTTTTTTTTTTTTTCCTAAAAAGCCTACCATTTGTCAACAACATGACCGACGGCTATGACTTATCCTTCATTTACTGTCGCTATTATTATGCGACAACATTTTGTTCCTATCATTGTAACACATAATATGAAATCATTAACCTTATAGACTGACACTCCATACAACTATAGTATAGCTGCAAAGAATCGCAGTCCATAAAGTTCATTTATAAATAAAATACAAAAAAAAAACTTAAATTCCAATACCAAAACTCATACATATAGATTCATCTAAACCTATCAACTTAATCTGATTATCTTAATTTTGATTACCCTCATCTTACACTAAAATATTTCAACCAAAAAGAAATATTTACTTCCGTACTATTAACCCAATTAAACCAACTTTCTTAGGTTAGGTAGGTTAAGTTAGGTTTTTTTTTTTTTTTTTTTTTTTCCTAAAAAGCCTACCATTTGTTAACAACATGACCGACGGCTATGACTTATCCTTCATTTACTGTCGCTATTATTATGCGACAACATTTTGTTCCTATCATTGTAACACATAATATGAAATCATTAACCTTATAGACTGACACTCCATACAACTATAGTATAGCTGCAAAGAATCGCAGTCCATAAAGTTCACTTTATAAATAAAATACAAAAAAAAAACTTAAATTCCAATACCAAAACTCATACATATAGATTCATCTAAACCTATCAACTTAATCTGATTATCTTAATTTTGATTACCCTCATCTTACACTAAAATATTTCAACCAAAAAGAAATATTTACTTCCGTACTATTAACCCAATTAAACCAACTTTCTTAGGTTAGGTAGGTTAAGTTAGGTTTTTTTTTTTTTTTTTTTTTTTCCTAAAAAGCCTACCATTTGTTAACAACATGACCGACGGCTATGACTTATCCTTCATTTACTGTCGCTATTATTATGCGACAACATTTTGTTCCTATCATTGTAACACATAATATGAAATCATTAACCTAATAGACTGACACTCCATACAACTATAGTATAGCTGCAAAGAATTGCAGTCCATAAAGTTCACTTTATAAATAAAATACAAAAAAAAACTTAAATTCCAATAACAAAACTCATACAAGACATGTAGATTCATCTAAACCTATCAACTTAATCTGATTATCTTAATTTTGATAACCCTCATCTTACACTAAAATAATTCAACCAAAAAGAAATATTTACTTCCGTACTATTAACCCAATTAAACCAACTTTCTTAGGTTAGGTTAGGTTAGGTTTTTTTTTTTTTTTTTCCTTAATAAGCCTACCATTTGTCAACAACATGACCGACGGCTATGACTTATCCTTCATTTACTGTCGCTATTATTATGCGACAACATTTTGTTCCTATCATTGTAACACATAATATGAAATCATTAACCTTATAGACTGACACTCCATACAACTATAGTATAGCTGCAAAGAATCGCAGTCCATAAAGTTCATTTATAAATAAAATACAAAAAAAAAACTTAAATTCCAATACCAAAACTCATACATATAGATTCATCTAAACCTATCAACTTAATCTGATTATCTTTATTTTGATTACCCTCATCTTACACTAAAATATTTCAACCAAAAAGAAATATTTACTTCCGTACTATTAACCCAATTAAACCAACTTTCTTAGGTTAGGTAGGTTAGGTTAGGTTTTTTTTTTTTTTTTTTTCCTAAAAAGCCTACCATTTGTTAACAACATGACCGACGGCTATGACTTATCCTTCATTTACTGTCGCTATTATTATGCGACAACATTTTGTTCCTATCATTGTAACACATAATATGAAATCATTGTCACCTTCCCTCCGGACCGCTGCCCCGATCAGTTGTGTTTCAAGTTAAACTATTATTTATTTTTATTTTATATTTTAAATCCATTTTAGTACATTAAATTCAGACAAAAAAATTAGGAACTCAGAAGCTCAAGGCGGTGTGAAGCGGCAGGAACGCACATACAAGCATTACTCACGCGCATGCTGCACACACGGCTGTCGGCGACGCCCCATTCCATTCAAGTTAGTTACTGAGTTGCTTTTCGCTTAGCACACATAGATATCCGAAACAAAGCCAGCTAACTACTGTGCCTGACAAGAAGAAAAGAGACCACACTTGCTTCGCGCGTAGCGCTTTGAGGAGTTCTACTTATACTGGATATCAAACAATTTCTTTGGAATCTGTGTTTCCGTCCACTGTAGGCTGAACCCTGCTCGGCGAGTTAGCACTGTATTACTGCTTTGTATTGCTTGACTCCTAGTATTCTTGCGCTTTACCATGCCAATTGAACACTCGCCACCGCACTCTCTAGCTGTCACTACTGCTTGTTCTTTCGCTACTGGCCCGTCGGAACCTACTGTGACTCTTGCGCCGCAACGTTTGCCCATCCAAAATATGCAAACGCCTGTTGAATCTTTAAGAGTTCCTCTGGCTGGGTCTATTCATGGGTGCTCATCGGAACCGAACTTACTGCTTAGCTCTACACAAGGTCGCAAACGAAAACACTCGCATTATGATATCGATCATCTTAACGACTTCACGGCCGAAATAAGGCAAATGTTTTCGGATTTCAAGAATGAACAGGATAAAAGGAGCGACAAGTTATGCTTGGTAATGGACGAATTGCGTACTACTCTCGATTTTCTCATGAATAAAAATGAGGTTCTACAAGCTCGCATTGAGGAACTTGAGTTAAACCATAAATCGGACGCCCAATATACAAGATTATTAGAGGAACGCCTGGAAATCTTCGAGCGCAATAACAGAGCTAGTTGTATTGAAATCCGGAATGTGCCTATCCATTCTGAGGAAACTAAGGCCAAGCTCCTGGACACTTTCAATCAAACAACAAAGGTCCTTGGCGTTCCAGGCGATGAAAACCAAGTGAGAGACATTTTCAGAATTAATAATAAAGATCCCGCTAAGCGAACCATTATTGTCGACTTATCAAGCGTTTTAACGAAAGAACGGATAATTTCCGCATACCGAAAGTTTAATAAGGGCTCTTCAAGGCTAACTACGCAGCATTTACGTATCAGTGGAGCGGAAATACCCGTCTTTATCTCTGAAAATCTGTCACCGAAGATGAAAAAACTGTTCTTCAAGGCACGGGAGACTGCAAAAGCTCTGGATTATAAATTTTGCTGGGTCTCGCACGGAAAAATTTTCATGAGGAAAAGAGAAAACACCCGTTTAATCCGCATAACCAACGATTTGGACCTGGAGCTTCTAAACGGCACACCAATGTGACTAGTTTTTAATTCGGTAACTAATTTTTATAATTATCTATTATTTAGTAAGTTTCATGTAGATCCTCTTATCACATTAACCAGTTTGATATATGTATGTGAAACCATACATTTTATGAAAAAACATTTATTTTATTCACTGTTTTTTATATTGGATAGTAATCAATTTTTTATTTTAGTATGCTATTTTATCGATTTATACACAGATTTTATTTTTTATTTCTATCAATCGTTTATCAAATGCATTCTGCTTGCACTTTTCGTTAGCTTTGTGAATGCTCTTTTAGCTCACTTGTTGCTCCATCATTATTATTATGGATAATTGTATAAATGAAATTAATTCCGACCTTGAAGGCATTTCAGTTTCAAAATCATTCATTTGTTCCCCTGAAAATTTGACTGGATTTATAGAGCGGGATATTTATAATCTGAAAACATTGCATGTTAATATTCGTAGCATAAATAGAAACTTCGACGAACTCCTTGTGCTACTTAAAAGAATTACTTATCGTATGGATATTATCATTCTTTCTGAGTGTTGGTTGAGTAAAGCACCGGTTATTCCCACTTTGTCTGGCTTTGACTCCTTTACAAGTGGATATGGAAATCAAAATGAAGGTTTGGTTGCTTACGTCAGAAGTGGCCTACAATGTTGCGTAGAGTGCCCAGAATTTCTTGATGCAAATTGCTTAAAAATAATTATCTCATCAAACATAGCCATTGTAGCGCTGTACCGCTCTCCTTCTCATAAAAATCTCACTCCATTTTTTAATAGCCTTGAAATAACTTTACAAGGTCTGGAGACATATACAACTGTTTGTATAATAGGCGACATTAATATTAATTTGCTTTCTGAAGGTTCCGATTCGATGGCGGATGAATATCTAAACCTAATGGCAGTGCATGGTCTACTACCTGCGCATGTTCACCCTACTAGAGATTCTAGTTGCCTTGATCATATCATGCTGCGCTCACCTTACGAGGCTGTAACGTTCGTATTGGATACTTTAATCACAGACCATGCACCAATTATTATTTTCAGCAATACTAATATCAGTGATACTAGAAGTAAAAGGACTATACAAAAACTTGATATCCCAGCAATTGTTTCTGACCTTGAGAATACAGATTTCTCTTCCGTTCTCAATAGTTTAGACCCTGAAACAGCATCTAAGAATTTAATTGATATCTTTACATCCATTATGAAATCACACTCACGTTCAATTAATGTTCCCAGCCGAAAACGCATTATCAAGCCTTGGATAACCCCAGGTGCTCTTAGATGCATTCGACATAGAGACAGACTTTATCGGAAGTTTAAAAGAAGTCCTAATAATGAAATCCAAAAACTAATTTACATCCGTTACCGTAATTTTTGTAGAAATCTATTAAAAAAATTAAAAGAAAATTATAATAAAGCTACATTAGAGAAAAATAAGAAAAATCCAAAAGAAACATGGAACTTAATTAAAGAAATATCAAATTTTAAGAAAAAGGAATCTGTTTCGGCTGGTCTTTTGACAATATGCAACACTCCGTCAGCATCAGTAGATAAAGTTAATTCATACTTTGCTAACATAGGTAAAAACTTGGCCTCTCGGATTATGAATAGCCCCAGTGATTCACCTTCTTTGCCAACTTATAGTGTCCCCTCGGTGGATACTGTCTCGTCTTGTTGCACACTTTCTCGTTCTAGCTCAATGGCTCTCTATGATGTCGATGAGACGGAAATTAACAGCATCATAATAAATCTGAGGGAGAGATGTGCAGCGGGTTGGGATGGTATTTCTTCGTTATTGGTTAAAACTGCAAAACATGTATTAGTACCGATTCTAAAACATGTTTTCAACATATCTATGTCATCTGGAACATTTCCTCACTCGTTTAAGAGGGCTCTTGTCCATCCGATTTTTAAGAGCGGCGATAAGCTTGACGTTTCCAATTTTAGGCCAATATCAGTCCTCTCAGTTTTCTCCAAAATTTTTGAAAAAATTCTGAACAAGCGGTTAATTAGTTTTTTGCAATATAATCAGATCCTTTCATCAAACCAATTTGGGTTCAGAAGTGGAAAATGTACTGAGGATGCGGTATTAGAGCTCACAGAAACTATAACAAAGAACATGGATAACAGAAGAAGATCTCTTGGTATTTTTCTAGATTTAAGTAAAGCTTTTGACACAGTTTCAATATCAATCCTACTTAGAAAGCTCGAATATATCGGTGTCAGAGGTGTTGCTCTCAGTATGTTCCGTAGCTATCTCACAAACCGGTCACAGTCTGTTGTGATTGATAATTTCGCTAGTCGAGAAGAATCAGTATGCTTCGGTGTTCCGCAAGGTAGTGTCCTTGGACCTACCTTGTTTTTAATCTATATTAACGATTTATGTCGTCTGCAACTTATCAACAGCAAAATTATCACTTACGCGGACGATACTGCGTTAATTGTCCATGGAGGTTCATGGGAGGAAACACGGAAATATGCTGAGTCTGCTTTGAGGACTGTCATGCTCTGGCTGCGATCTAATCTGCTGACTCTAAATATTAGTAAAACCCTCTTTATTCCGTTTTCAATTAATTCTGTAACTCAACCCCCTCCCACTTTTTCAATATCTGCACATACGTGTCCTTCTGACCCCACTAATACACTTTGCTCGTGTCTTTGCATCAAACGTTCAACATGTGTTAGATATCTCGGTGTTATGGTAGACAGTAACCTGAGCTGGAAACAACATATTGATCTTGTCGTATCCCGTGTGCGCAAACTAATATTTGTTTTCAAAAATCTTCGCTCAGTCTTAAGCTTAGATTTGCTTAAAACTGTTTACTTATCCCTCGCTCAATCTATAATTTCTTATTGTATTACCTGCTGGGGGGGATGTGTCAAGACCACATTAATTAGATTGGAGCGAGCACAAAGAGCCGTTATTAAGGTCATTCTTTTTAAACCAATGAGATTTTCTACGTCAGAACTGTACTCACTTTTTCAAGTTCTTTCTGTACGAAAACTATTTATACTCCAGTCCATTATTAGGAAGCATGCTCTTTTAAATTTCGACACCTCAATTTATTTAAAGCGTAGAAGCGATAGAGTGTGTAGCGTTGTACAAATGCGAACTGCTCTAGCCTATCGTCATTTCTTGTACTTTAGTTCTTCTTTGTACAACAAGATTAACAAGCAAATCAATATCTACCCATTAACACTGCGCGAATGTAAATCGAAATGCTTTCAATGGATTATTGAACTGTCCTATGACGAAACTGAATATCTATTTAAAAGCTAAACAACATCCACAGTGCATTCTTGGTTAAAACCAGGAAATTTAAGTTACTTTGAATTTAAAATTTGATATCATCATTTTTATTGCTCTCCCTTGTTTGTGAATGTTTGTTTAAAATTGTTTTTTTTTTTTTTACATACATAATATGTATATTATAAGTTCATGTTATGTTTATTATTTAAGATTCCGTTCATGTCATCAAGATATCTACAAGCCCTGTATCTGGAGGTGGGCGTTAATACTCGCGACACAGTTATCAACTACTGCGTGTATTATCGTTCCCTATTTTTTGTGCAAAATCTGTAACCATGTTCCAAATAAACTTTATTTTTATTTATTATTTATCATTAACCTTATAGACTGACACTCCATACAACTATAGTATAACTGCAAAGAATTGCAGTCCATAAAGTTCACTTTATAAATAAAATACAAAAAAAAACTTAAATTCCAATAACAAAACTCATACAAGACATGTAGATTCATCTAAACCTATCAACTTAATCTGATTATCTTAATTTTGATTACCCTCATCTAACACTAAAATATTTCAACCAAAAAGAAATATTTACTTCCGTACTATTAACCCAATTAAACCAACTTTCTTAGGTTAGGTAGGTTAGGTAAGGTTTTTTTTTTTTTTTTTTTCCTAAAAAGCCTACCATTTGTCAACAACATGACCGACGGCTATGACTTATCCTTCATTTACTGTCGCTATTATTATGCGACAACATTTTGTTCCTATCATTGTAACACATAATATGAAATCATTAACCTTATAGACTGACACTCCATACAACTATAGTATAGCTGCAAAGAATCGCAGTCCATAAAGTTCACTTTATAAATAAAATACACAAAAAAACTTAAATTCCAATACCAAAACTCATACATATAGATTCATCTAAACCTATCAACTTAATCTTAATTTTGATTACCCTCATCTTACACTAAAATATTTCAACCAAAAAGAAATATTTACTTCCGTACTATTAACCCAATTAAACCAACTTTCTTAGGTTAGGTTAGGTTTTTTTTTTTTTTTTTTTTTTTTCCTAAAAAGCCTACCATTTGTCAACAACATGACCGACGGCTATGACTTATCCTTCATTTACTGTCGCTATTATTATGCGACAACATTTTGTTCCTATCATTGTAACACATAATATGAAATCATTAACCTTATAGACTGACACTCCATACAACTATAGTATAGCTGCAAAGAATCGCAGTCCATAAAGTTCACTTTATAAATAAAATACAAAAAAAAAACTTAAATTCCAATACCAAAACTCATACATATAGATTCATCTAAACCTATCAACTTAATCTTAATTTTGATTACCCTCATCTTACACTAAAATATTTCAACCAAAAAGAAATATTTACTTCCGTACTATTAACCCAATTAAACCAACTTTCTTAGGTTAGGTAGGTTAGGTTTTGTTTTGTTTTGTTTTTTTTTTTTTTTCCTAAAAAGCCTACCATTTGTCAACAACATGACCGACGGCTATGACTTATCCTTCATTTACTGTCGCTATTAATATGCGACAACATTTTGTTCCTATCATTGTAACACATAATATGAAATCATTAACCTTATAGACTGACACTCCATACAACTATAGTATAGCTGCAAAGAATCGCAGTCCATAAAGTTCACTTTATAAATAAAATACAAAAAAAAAAACTTAAATTCCAATACCAAAACTCATACATATAGATTCATCTAAACCTATCAACTTAATCTTAATTTTGATTACCCTCATCTAACACTAAAATATTTCAACCAAAAAGAAATATTTACTTCCGTACTATTAACCCAATTAAACCAACTTTCTTAGGTTAGGTAGGTTAGGTTAGGTTTTTTTTTTTTTTTTTTTTTTTTCCTAAAAAGCCTACCATTTGTTAACAACATGACCGACGGTTATGACTTATCCTTCATTTACTGTCGCTATTATTATGCGACAACATTTTGTTCCTATCATTGTAACACATAATATGAAATCATTAACCTTATAGACTGACACTCCATACAACTATAGTATAGCTGCAAAGAATCGCAGTCCATAAAGTTCATTTATAAATAAAATACAAAAAAAACTTAAATTCCAATAACAAAACTCATACATGTAGATTCATCTAAACCTATCAACTTAATCTGATTATCTTAATTTTGATTACCCTAATCTAACACTAAAATATTTCAAACAAAAAGAAATATTTACTTCCGTACTATTAACCCAATTAAACCAACTTTCTTAGGTTAGGTAGGTTAGGTTTTGTTTTGTTTTGTTTTTTTTTTTTTTTTTCCTAAAAAGCCTACCATTTGTCAACAACATGACCAACGGCTATGACTTATCCTTCATTTACTGAAATCATTAACCTTATAGACTGACACTCCATACAACTATAGTATAGCTGCAAAGAATCGCAGTCCATAAAGTTCACTTTATAAATAAAATACAAAAAAAAAACTTAAATTCCAATACCAAAACTCATACATATAGATTTATCTAAACCTATCAACTTAATCTTAATTTTGATTACCCTCATCTTACACTAAAATATTTCAACCAAAAAGAAATATTTACTTCCGTACTATTAACCCAATTAAACCAACTTTCTTAGGTTAGGTTAGGTTTTTTTTTTTTTTTTTTTTTTTTCCTAAAAAGCCTACCATTTGTTAACAACATGACCGACGGTTATGACTTATCCTTCATTTACTGTCGCTATTATTATGCGACAACATTTTGTTCCTATCATTGTAACACATAATATGAAATCATTAACCTTATAGACTGACACTCCATACAACTATAGTATAGCTGCAAAGAATCGCAGTCCATAAAGTTCATTTATAAATAAAATACAAAAAAAAACTTAAATTCCAATAACAAAACTCATACATGTAGATTCATCTAAACCTATCAACTTAATCTGATTATCTTAATTTTGATTACCCTCATCTAACACTAAAATATTTCAACCAAAAAGAAATATTTACTTCCGTACTATTAACCCAATTAAACCAACTTTCTTAGGTTAGGTAGGTTAGGTTAGGTTTTTTTTTTTTTTTTTTTTTCTAAAAAGCCTACCATTTGTCAACAACATGACCGACGGCTATGACTTATCCTTCATTTACTGTCGCTATTATTATGCGACAACATTTTGTTCCTATCATTGTAACACATAATATGAAATCATTAACCTTATAGACTGACACTCCATACAACTATAGTATAGCTGCAAAGAATCGCAGTCCATAAAGTTCACTTTATAAATAAAATACAAAAAAAAAACTTAAATTCCAATACCAAAACTCATACATATAGATTCATCTAAACCTATCAACTTAATCTGATTATCTTAATTTTGATTACCCTCATCTTACACTAAAATATTTCAACCAAAAAGAAATATTTACTTCCGTACTATTAACCCAATTAAACCAACTTTCTTAGGTTAGGTTAGGTTTTTTTTTTTTTTTTTTTTTTTTTCTTATAAGCCTACCATTTGTCAACAACATGACCGACGGCTATGACTTATCCTTCATTTACTGTCGCTATTATTATGCGACAACATTTTGTTCCTATCATTGTAACACATAATATGAAATCATTAACCTTATAGACTGACACTCCATACAACTATAGTATAGCTGCAAAGAATCGCAGTCCATAAAGTTCACTTTATAAATAAAATACAAAAAAAAAACTTAAATTCCAATAACAAAACTCATACAAGACATGTAGATTCATCTAAACCTATCAACTTAATCTGATTATCTTAATTTTGATTACCCTCATCTAACACTTAAATATTTCAACCAAAAAGAAATATTTACTTCCGTACTATTAACCCAATTAAACCAACTTTCTTAGGTTAGGTTAGGTTTTTTTTTTTTTTTTTTTTTCCTAAAAAGCCTACCATTTGTCAACAACATGACCGACGGCTATGACTTATCCTTCATTTACTGTCGCTATTATTATGCGACAACATTTTGTTCCTATCATTGTAACACATAATATGAAATCATTAACCTTATAGACTGACACTCCATACAACTATAGTATAGCTGCAAAGAATTGCAGTCCATAAAGTTCACTTTATAAATAAAATACAAAAAAAAACTTAAATTCCAATACCAAAACTCATACATATAGATTCATCTAAACCTATCAACTTAATCTTAATTTTGATTACCCTCATCTTACACTAAAATATTTCAACCAAAAAGAAATATTTACTTCCGTACTATTAACCCAATTAAACCAACTTTCTTAGGTTAGGTAGGTTAGGTTAGGTTTTTTTTTTTTTTTTTCTAAAAAGCCTACCATTTGTCAACAACATGACCGACGGCTATGACTTATCCTTCATTTACTGTCGCTATTATTATGCGACAACATTTTGTTCCTATCATTGTAACACATAATATGAAATCATTAACCTTATAGACTGACACTCCATACAACTATAGTATAGCTGCAAAGAATCGCAGTCCATAAAGTTCACTTTATAAATAAAATACAAAAAAAAACTTAAATTCCAATAACAAAACTCATACATGTAGATTCATCTAAACCTTAACTTAATCTGATTATCTTAATTTTGATAACCCTCATCTTACACTAAAATAATTCAACCAAAAAGAAATATTTACTTCCGTACTATTAACCCAATTAAACCAACTTTCTTAGGTTAGGTAGGTTAGGTTAGGTTAGGTTAGGTGTTTTTTTTTTTTTTTTTTTTTTTTTCTAAAAAGCGTACCATTTGTCAACAACATGACCGACGGCTATGACTTATCCTTCATTTACTGTCGCTATTATTATGCGACAACATTTTGTTCCTATCATTGTAACACATAATATGAAATCATTAACCTTATAGACTGACACTCCATACAACTATAGTATAGCTGCAAAGAATCGCAGTCCATAAAGTTCATTTATAAATAAAATACAAAAAAAAAACTTAAATTCCAATACCAAAACTCATACATGTAGATTCATCTAAACCTATCAACTTAATCTGATTATCTTAATTTTGATTACCCTCATCTTACACTAAAATATTTCAACCAAAAAGAAATATTTACTTGCGTACTATTAACCCAATTAAACCAAATTTCTTAGGTTAGGTAGGTTAGGTTAGGTTTTTTTTTTTTTTTTTTTTTTCTTAATAAGCCTACCATTTGTCAACAACATGACCGACGGCTATGACTTATCCTTCATTTACTGTCGCTATTATTATGCGACAACATTTTGTTCCTATCATTGTAACACATAATATGAAATCATTAACCTTATAGACTGACACTCCATACAACTATAGTATAGCTGCAAAGAATCGCAGTCCATAAAGTTCACTTTATAAATAAAATACAAAAAAAAACTTAAATTCCAATAACAAAACTCATACATGTAGATTCATCTAAACCTTAACTTAATCTGATTATCTTAATTTTGATAACCCTCATCTTACACTAAAATAATTCAACCAAAAATAAATATTTACTTCCGTACTATTAACCCAATTAAACCAACTTTCTTAGGTTAGGTAGGTTAAGTTTTGTTTTGTTTTTTTTTTTTTTTTTTTTTCCTAAAAAGCCTACCATTTGTCAACAACATGACCAACGGCTATGACTTAGCCTTCATTTACTGTCGCTATTATTATGCGACAACATTTTGTTCCTATCATTGTAACACATAATATGAAATCATTAACCTTATAGACTGACACTCCATACAACTATAGTATAGCTGCAAAGAATCGCAGTCCATAAAGTTCACTTTATAAATAAAATACAAAAAAAAAACTTAAATTCCAATACCAAAACTCATACATATAGATTCATCTAAACCTATCAACTTAATCTTAATTTTGATTACCCTCATCTTACACTAAAATATTTCAACCAAAAAGAAATATTTACTTCCGTACTATTAACCCAATTAAACCAACTTTCTTAGGTTAGGTTAAGTTTTTTTTTTTTTTTTTTTTTTTTTCCTAAAAAGCCTACCATTTGTCAACAACATGACCGACGGCTATGACTTATCCTTCATTTACTGTCGCTATTATTATGCGACAACATTTTGTTCCTATCATTGTAACACATAATATGAAATCATTAACCTTATAGACTGACACTCCATACAACTATAGTATAGCTGCAAAGAATCGCAGTCCATAAAGTTCACTTTATAAATAAAATACAAAAAAAAAACTAAAATTCCAATACCAAAACTCATACATATAGATTCATCTAAACCTATCAACTTAATCTTAATTTTGATTACCCTCATCTTACACTAAAATATTTCAACCAAAAAGAAATATTTACTTCCGTACTATTAACCCAATTAAACCAACTTTCTTAGGTTAGGTTAGGTTTTTTTTTTTTTTTTTTTTTTCCTAAAAAGCCTACCATTTGTCAACAACATGACCGACGGCTATGACTTATCCTTCATTTACTGTCGCTATTATTATGCGACAACATTTTGTTCCTATCATTGTAACACATAATATGAAATCATTAACCTTATAGACTGACACTCCATACAACTATAGTATAGCTGCAAAGAATCGCAGTCCATAAAGTTCACTTTATAAATAAAATACAAAAAAAAACTTAAATTCCAATACCAAAACTCATACATATAGATTCATCTAAACCTATCAACTTAATCTGATTATCTTAATTTTGATTACCCTCATCTAACACTAAAATAATTCAACCAAAAATAAATATTTACTTCCGTACTATTAACCCAATTAAACCAACTTTCTTAGGTTAGGTAGGTTAAGTTTTGTTTTGTTTTTTTTTTTTTTTTTTTTTTCCTAAAAAGCCTACCATTTGTCAACAACATGACCAACGGCTATGACTTAGCCTTCATTTACTGTCGCTATTATTATGCGACAACATTTTGTTCCTATCATTGTAACACATAATATGAAATCATTAACCTTATAGACTGACACTCCATACAACTATAGTATAGCTGCAAAGAATCGCAGTCCATAAAGTTCACTTTATAAATAAAATACAAAAAAAAAACTTAAATTCCAATACCAAAACTCATACATATAGATTCATCTAAACCTATCAACTTAATCTTAATTTTGATTACCCTCATCTTACACTAAAATATTTCAACCAAAAAGAAATATTTACTTCCGTACTATTAACCCAATTAAACCAACTTTCTTAGGTTAGGTTAGGTTTTTTTTTTTTTTTTTTTTTTTTCCTAAAAAGCCTACCATTTGTCAACAACATGACCGACGGCTATGACTTATCCTTCATTTACTGTCGCTATTATTATGCGACAACATTTTGTTCCTATCATTGTAACACGTAATATGAAATCATTAACCTTATAGACTGACACTCCATACAACTATAGTATAGCTGCAAAGAATCGCAGTCCATAAAGTTCACTTTATAAATAAAATACAAAAAAAAAACTTAAATTCCAATACCAAAACTCATACATATAGATTCATCTAAACCTATCAACTTAATCTGATTATCTTAATTTTGATTACCCTCATCTAACACTAAAATATTTCAACCAAAAAGAAATATTTACTTCCGTACTATTAACCCAATTAAACCAACTTTCTTAGGTTAGGTTAGGTTTTTTTTTTTTTTTTTTTTTCCTAAAAAGCCTACCATTTGTCAACAACATGACCGACGGCTATGACTTATCCTTCATTTACTGTCGCTATTATTATGCGACAACATTTTGTTCCTATCATTGTAACACATAATATGAAATCATTAACCTTATAGACTGACACTCCATACAACTATAGTATAGCTGCAAAGAATCGCAGTCCATAAAGTTCATTTATAAATAAAATACAAAAAAAAACTTAAATTCCAATACCAAAACTCATACATATAGATTCATCTAAACCTATCAACTTAATCTTAATTTTGATTACCCTCATCTTACACTAAAATATTTCAACCAATAAGAAATATTTACTTCCGTACTATTAACCCAATTAAACCAACTTTCTTAGGTTAGGTAGGTTAGGTTTTTTTTTTTTTTTTTTTTTTTCCTAAAAAGCCTACCATTTGTCAACAACATGACCGACGGCTATGACTTATCCTTCATTTACTGTCGCTATTATTATGCGACAACATTTTGTTCCTATCATTGTAACACATAATATGAAATCATTAACCTTATAGACTGACACTCCATACAACTATAGTATAGCTGCAAAGAATCGCAGTCCATATAGTTCACTTTATAAATAAAATACAAAAAAAAACTTAAATTCCAATACCAAAACTCATACATATAGATTCATCTAAACCTATCAACTTAATCTGATTATCTTAATTTTGATTACCCTCATCTTACACTAAAATAATTCAACCAAAAAGAAATATTTACTTCCGTACTATTAACCCAATTAAACCAATTTTCTTAGGTTAGGTTAGGTTAGGTTAGGTTTTTTTTTTTTTTTTTTTTCTTAATAAGCCTACCATTTGTCAACAACATGACCGACGGCTATGACTTATCCTTCATTTACTGTCGCTATTATTATGCGACAACATTTTGTTCCTATCATTGTAACACATAATATGAAATCATTAACCTTATAGACTGACACTCCATACAACTATAGTATAGCTGCAAAGAATCGCAGTCCATAAAGTTCATTTATAAATAAAATACAAAAAAAAACTTAAATTCCAATACCAAAACTCATACATATAGATTCATCTAAACCTATCAACTTAATCTTAATTTTGATTACCCTCATCTTACACTAAAATATTTCAACCAAAAAGAAATATTTACTTCCGTACTATTAACCCAATTAAACCAACTTTCTTAGGTTAGGTTAGGTTTTTTTTTTTTTTTTTTTTTTCCTAAAAAGCCTACCATTTGTCAACAACATGACCGACGGCTATGACTTATCCTTCATTTACTGTCGCTATTATTATGCGACAACATTTTGTTCCTATCATTGTAACACATAATATGAAATCATTAACCTTATAGACTGACACTCCATACAACTATAGTATAGCTGCAAAGAATCGCAGTCCATAAAGTTCACTTTATAAATAAAATACAAAAAAAAAAATTAAATTCCAATACCAAAACTCATACATATAGATTCATCTAAACCTATCAACTTAATCTGATTATCTTAATTTCGATTACCCTCATCTAACACTAAAATATTTCAACCAAAAAGAAATATTTACTTCCGTACTATTAACCCAATTAAACCAACTTTCTTAGGTTAGGTTAGGTTTTTTTTTTTTTTTTTTTTTCCTAAAAAGCCTACCATTTGTCAACAACATGACCGACGGCTATGACTTATCCTTCATTTACTGTCGCTATTATTATGCGACAACATTTTGTTCCTATCATTGTAACACATAATATGAAATCATTAACCTTATAGACTGACACTCCATACAACTATAGTATAGCTGCAAAGAATCGCAGTCCATAAAGTTCACTTTATAAATAAAATACAAAAAAAAACTTAAATTCCAATAACAAAACTCATACAAGACATGTAGATTCATCTAAACCTATCAACTTAATCTGATTATCTTAATTTTGATTACCCTCATCTAACACTAAAATATTTCAACCAAAAAGAAATATTTACTTCCGTACTATTAACCCAATTAAACCAACTTTCTTAGGTTAGGTAGGTTAGGTTAGGTTTTTTTTTTTTTTTTTTTTCCTAAAAAGCCTACCATTTGTCAACAACATGACCGACGGCTATGACTTATCCTTCATTTACTGTCGCTATTATTATGCGACAACATTTTGTTCCTATCATTGTAACACATAATATGAAATCATTAACCTTATAGACTGACACTCCATACAACTATAGTATAGCTGCAAAGAATCGCAGTCCATAAAGTTCATTTATAAATAAAATACAAAAAAAAAACTTAAATTCCAATACCAAAACTCATACATATAGATTCATCTAAACCTATCAACTTAATCTGATTATCTTAATTTTGATTACCCTCATCTTACACTAAAATATTTCAACCAAAAAGAAATATTTACTTCCGTACTATTAACCCAATTAAACCAACTTTCTTAGGTTAGGTAGGTTAAGTTAGGTTTTTTTTTTTTTTTTTTTTTTTTCCTAAAAAGCCTACCATTTGTTAACAACATGACCGACGGCTATGACTTATCCTTCATTTACTGTCGCTATTATTATGCGACAACATTTTGTTCCTATCATTGTAACACATAATATGAAATCATTAACCTTATAGACTGACATTCCATACAACTATAGTATAGCTGCAAAGAATCGCAGTCCATAAAGTTCACTTTATAAATAAAATACAAAAAAAAACTTAAATTCCGATACCAAAACTCATACATATAGATTCATCTAAACCTATCAACTTAATCTGATTATCTTAATTTTGATTACCCTCATCTTACACTAAAATATTTCAACCAAAAAGAAATATTTACTTCCGTACTATTAACCCAATTAAACCAATTTTCTTAGGTTAGGTTAGGTTAGGTTAGGTTTTTTTTTTTTTTTTTTTTTCTTAATAAGCCTACCATTTGTCAACAACATGACCGACGGCTATGACTTATCCTTCATTTACTGTCGCTATTATTATGCGGCAACATTTTGTTCCTATCATTGTAACACATAATATGAAATCATTAACCTTATAGACTGACACTCCATACAACTATAGTATAGCTGCAAAGAATCGCAGTCCATAAAGTTCACTTTATAAATAAAATACAAAAAAAAACTTAAATTCCAATACCAAAACTCATACATATAGATTCATCTAAACCTATCAACTTAATCTTAATTTTGATTACCCTCATCTTACACTAAAATATTTCAACCAATAAGAAATATTTACTTCCGTACTATTAACCCAATTAAACCAACTTTCTTAGGTTAGGTAGGTTAGGTTAGGTTAGGTTTTTTTTTTTTTTTTTTTTTTTTCCTAAAAAGCCTACCATTTGTCAACAACATGACCGACGGCTATGACTTATCCTTCATTTACTGTCGCTATTATTATGCGACAACATTTTGTTCCTATCATTGTAACACATAATATGAAATCATTAACCTTATAGACTGACACTCCATACAACTATAGTATAGCTGCAAAGAATCGCAGTCCATAAAGTTCATTTATAAATAAAATACAAAAAAAAACTTAAATTCCAATACCAAAACTCATACATATAGATTCATCTAAACCTATCAACTTAATCTTAATTTTGATTACCCTCATCTTACACTAAAATATTTCAACCAAAAAGAAATATTTACTTCCGTACTATTAACCCAATTAAACCAACTTTCTTAGGTTAGGTTAGGTTTTTTTTTTTTTTTTTTTTTTTTCCTAAAAAGCCTACCTTTTGTCAACAACATGACCGACGGCTATGACTTATCCTTCATTTACTGTCGCTATTATTATGCGACAACATTTTGTTCCTATCATTGTAACACATAATATGAAATCATTAACCTTATAGACTGACACTCCATACAACTATAGTATAGCTGCAAAGAATCGCAGTCCATAAAGTTCACTTTATAAATAAAATACAAAAAAAAAACTTAAATTCCAATACCAAAACTCATACATATAGATTCATCTAAACCTATCAACTTAATCTGATTATCTTAATTTTGATTACCCTCATCTAACACTAAAATATTTCAACCAAAAAGAAATATTTACTTCCGTACTATTAACCCAATTAAACCAACTTTCTTAGGTTAGGTTAGGTTTTTTTTTTTTTTTTTTTTTTCCTAAAAAGCCTACCATTTGTCAACAACATGACCGACGGCTATGACTTATCCTTCATTTACTGTCGCTATTATTATGCGACAACATTTTGTTCCTATCATTGTAACACATAATATGAAATCATTAACCTTATAGACTGACACTCCATACAACTATAGTATAGCTGCAAAGAATCGCAGTCCATAAAGTTCATTTATAAATAAAATACAAAAAAAAACTTAAATTCCAATACCAAAACTCATACATATAGATTCATCTAAACCTATCAACTTAATCTTAATTTTGATTACCCTCATCTTAAACTAAAATATTTCAACCAATAAGAAATATTTACTTCCGTACTATTAACCCAATTAAACCAACTTTCTTAGGTTAGGTAGGTTAGGTTAGGTTAGGTTTTTTTTTTTTTTTTTTTTTCCTAAAAAGCCTACCATTTGTCAACAACATGACCGACGGCTATGACTTATCCTTCATTTACTGTCGCTATTATTATGCGACAACATTTTGTTCCTATCATTGTAACACATAATATGAAATCATTAACCTTATAGACTGACACTCCATACAACTATAGTATAGCTGCAAAGAATTGCAGTCCATAAAGTTCACTTTATAAATAAAATACAAAAAAAAAACTTAAATTCCAATAACAAAACTCATACAAGACATGTAGATTCATCTAAACCTATCAACTTAATCTGATTATCTTAATTTTGATTACCCTCATCTAACACTAAAATATTTCAACCAAAAAGAAATATTTACTTCCGTACTATTAACCCAATTAAACCAACTTTCTTAGGTTAGGTTAGGTTTTTTTTTTTTTTTTTTTTTTCCTAAAAAGCCTACCATTTGTCAACAACATGACCGACGGCTATGACTTATCCTTCATTTACTGTCGCTATTATTATGCGACAACATTTTGTTCCTATCATTGTAACACATAATATGAAATCATTAACCTTATAGACTGACACTCCATACAACTATAGTATAGCTGCAAAGAATTGCAGTCCATAAAGTTCACTTTATAAATAAAATACAAAAAAAAAACTTAAATTCCAATAACAAAACTCATACAAGACATGTAGATTCATCTAAACCTATCAACTTAATCTGATTATCTTAATTTTGATTACCCTCATCTAACACTAAAATATTTCAACCAAAAAGAAATATTTACTTCCGTACTATTAACCCAATTAAACCAACTTTCTTAGGTTAGGTAGGTTAGGTTAGGTTAGGTTTTTTTTTTTTTTTTTTTTTCTTAATAAGCCTACCATTTGTAAACAACATGACCGACGGCTATGACTTATCCTTCATTTACTGTCGCTATTATTATGCGACAACATTTTGTTCCTATCATTGTAACACATAATATGAAATCATTAACCTTATAGACTGACACTCCATACAACTATAGTATAGCTGCAAAGAATCGCAGTCCATAAAGTTCATTTATAAATAAAATACAAAAAAAAAACTTAAATTCCAATACCAAAACTCATACAAGACATGTAGATTCATCTAAACCTATCAACTTAATCTGATTATCTTAATTTTGATTACCCTCATCTAACACTAAAATATTTCAACCAAAAAGAAATATTTTACTTCCGTACTATTAACCCAATTAAACCAACTTTCTTAGGTTAGGTTAGGTTTTTTTTTTTTTTTTTTTTTCCCTAAAAAGCCTACCATTTGTCAACAACATGACCGACGGCTATGACTTATCCTTCATTTACTGTCGCTATTATTATGCGACAACATTTTGTTCCTATCATTGTAACACATAATATGAAATCATTAACCTTATAGACTGACACTCCATACAACTATAGTATAGCTGCAAAGAATCGCAGTCCATAAAGTTCACTTTATAAATAAAATACAAAAAAAAACTTAAATTCCAATACCAAAACTCATACATATAGATTCATCTAAACCTATCAACTTAATCTGATTATCTTAATTTTGATTACCCTCATCTTACACTAAAATAATTCAACCAAAAAGAAATATTTACTTCCGTACTATTAACCCAATTAAACCAATTTTCTTAGGTTAGGTTAGGTTAGGTTAGGTTAGGTTAGTTTTTTTTCTTTTTTTTTTTTCTTAATAAGCCTACCATTTGTCAACAACATGACCGACGGCTATGACTTATCCTTCATTTACTGTCGCTATTATTATGCGACAACATTTTGTTCCTATCATTGTAACACATAATATGAAATCATTAACCTTATAGACTGACACTCCATACAACTATAGTATAGCTGCAAAGAATCGCAGTCCATAAAGTTCACTTTATAAATAAAATACAAAAAAAAACTTAAATTCCAATACCAAAACTCATACATATAGATTCATCTAAACCTATCAACTTAATCTGATTATCTTAATTTTGATTACCCTCATCTTACACTCAAATAATTCAACCAAAAAGAAATATTTACTTCCGTACTATTAACCCAATTAAACCAATTTTCTTAGGTTAGGTTAGGTTAGGTTAGGTTTTTTTTTTTTTTTTTTTTCTTAATTAGCCTACCATTTGTCAACAACATGACCGACGGCTATGACTTATCCTTCATTTACTGTCGCTATTATTATGCGACAACATTTTGTTCCTATCATTGTAACACATAATATGAAATCATTAACCTTATAGACTGACACTCCATACAACTATAGTATAGCTGCAAAGAATTGCAGTCCATAAAGTTCACTTTATAAATAAAATACAAAAAAAAAAACTTAAATTCCAATAACAAAACTCATACAAGACATGTAGATTCATCTAAACCTATCAACTTAATCTGATTATCTTAATTTTGATTACCCTCATCTAACACTAAAATATTTCAACCAAAAAGAAATATTTACTTCCGTACTATTAACCCAATTAAACCAACTTTCTTAGGTTAGGTTAGGTTTTTTTTTTTTTTTTTTTTTTTCCTAAAAAGCCTACCATTTGTCAACAACATGACCGACGGCTATGACTTATCCTTCATTTACTGTCGCTATTATTATGCGACAACATTTTGTTCCTATCATTGTAACACATAATATGAAATCATTAACCTTATAGACTGACACTCCATACAACTATAGTATAGCTGCAAAGAATTGCAGTCCATAAAGTTCACTTTATAAATAAAATACAAAAAAAAAACTTAAATTCCAATAACAAAACTCATACAAGACATGTAGATTCATCTAAACCTATCAACTTAATCTGATTATCTTAATTTTGATTACCCTCATCTAACACTAAAATATTTCAACCAAAAAGAAATATTTACTTCCGTACTATTAACCCAATTAAACCAACTTTCTTAGGTTAGGTTAGGTTTTTTTTTTTTTTTTTTTTTTTCCTAAAAAGCCTACCATTTGTCAACAACATGACCGACGGCTATGACTTATCCTTCATTTACTGTCGCTATTATTATGCGACAACATTTTGTTCCTATCATTGTAACACATAATATGAAATCATTAACCTTATAGACTGACACTCCATACAACTATAGTATAGCTGCAAAGAATTGCAGTCCATAAAGTTCACTTTATAAATAAAATACAAAAAAAAAACTTAAATTCCAATAACAAAACTCATACAAGACATGTAGATTCATCTAAACCTATCAACTTAATCTGATTATCTTAATTTTGATTACCCTCATCTAACACTAAAATATTTCAACCAAAAAGAAATATTTACTTCCGTACTATTAACCCAATTAAACCAACTTTCTTAGGTTAGGTAGGTTAGGTTAGGTTAGGTTTTTTTTTTTTTTTTTTTTTCTTAATAAGCCTACCATTTGTAAACAACATGACCGACGGCTATGACTTATCCTTCATTTACTGTCGCTATTATTATGCGACAACATTTTGTTCCTATCATTGTAACACATAATATGAAATCATTAACCTTATAGACTGACACTCCATACAACTATAGTATAGCTGCAAAGAATCGCAGTCCATAAAGTTCATTTATAAATAAAATACAAAAAAAAAACTTAAATTCCAATACCAAAACTCATACAAGACATGTAGATTCATCTAAACCTATCAACTTAATCTGATTATCTTAATTTTGATTACCCTCATCTAACACTAAAATATTTCAACCAAAAAGAAATATTTTACTTCCGTACTATTAACCCAATTAAACCAACTTTCTTAGGTTAGGTTAGGTTTTTTTTTTTTTTTTTTTTCCCTAAAAAGCCTACCATTTGTCAACAACATGACCGACGGCTATGACTTATCCTTCATTTACTGTCGCTATTATTATGCGACAACATTTTGTTCCTATCATTGTAACACATAATATGAAATCATTAACCTTATAGACTGACACTCCATACAACTATAGTATAGCTGCAAAGAATCGCAGTCCATAAAGTTCACTTTATAAATAAAATACAAAAAAAAACTTAAATTCCAATACCAAAACTCATACATATAGATTCATCTAAACCTATCAACTTAATCTGATTATCTTAATTTTGATTACCCTCATCTTACACTAAAATAATTCAACCAAAAAGAAATATTTACTTCCGTACTATTAACCCAATTAAACCAATTTTCTTAGGTTAGGTTAGGTTAGGTTAGGTTAGGTTAGTTTTTTTTCTTTTTTTTTTTTCTTAATAAGCCTACCATTTGTCAACAACATGACCGACGGCTATGACTTATCCTTCATTTACTGTCGCTATTATTATGCGACAACATTTTGTTCCTATCATTGTAACACATAATATGAAATCATTAACCTTATAGACTGACACTCCATACAACTATAGTATAGCTGCAAAGAATCGCAGTCCATAAAGTTCACTTTATAAATAAAATACAAAAAAAAAACTTAAATTCCAATACCAAAACTCATACATATAGATTCATCTAAACCTATCAACTTAATCTGATTATCTTAATTTTGATTACCCTCATCTTACACTCAAATAATTCAACCAAAAAGAAATATTTACTTCCGTACTATTAACCCAATTAAACCAATTTTCTTAGGTTAGGTTAGGTTAGGTTTTTTTTTTTTTTTTTTTTCTTAATAAGCCTACCATTTGTCAACAACATGACCGACGGCTATGACTTATCCTTCATTTACTGTCGCTATTATTATGCGACAACATTTTGTTCCTATCATTGTAACACATAATATGAAATCATTAACCTTATAGACTGACACTCCTTACAACTATAGTATAGCTGCAAAGAATCGCAGTCCATAAAGTTCATTTATAAATAAAATACAAAAAAAAACTTAAATTCCAATACCAAAACTCATACATATAGATTCATCTAAACCTATCAACTTAATCTTAATTTTGATTACCCTCATCTTACACTAAAATATTTCAACCAAAAAGAAATATTTACTTCCGTACTATTAACCCAATTAAACCAACTTTCTTAGGTTAGGTAGGTTAGGTAAGGTTTTTTTTTTTTTTTTTTCTAAAAAGCCTATTATTTGTCAACAACATGACCGACGGCTATGACTTATCCTTCATTTACTGTCGCTATAATTATGCGACAACATTTTGTTCCTATCATTGTAACACATAATATGAAATCATTAACCTTATAGACTGACACTCCATACAACTATAGTATAGCTGCAAAGAATCGCAGTCCATAAAGTTCACTTTATAAATAAAATACAAAAAAAAAACTTAAATTCCAATACCAAAACTCATACATATAGATTCATCTAAACCTATCAACTTAATCTGATTATCTTAATTTTGATTACCCTCATCTAACACTAAAATATTTCAACCAAAAAGAAATATTTACTTCCGTACTATTAACCCAATTAAACCAACTTTCTTAGGTTAGGTAAGTTAGGTTAGGTTTTTTTTTTTTTTTTTTTTCCTAAAAAGCCTACCATTTGTCAACAACATGACCGACGGCTATGACTTATCCTTCATTTACTGTCGCTATTATTATGCGACAACATTTTGTTCCTATCATTGTAACACATAATATGAAATCATTAACCTTATAGACTGACACTCCATACAACTATAGTATAGCTGCAAAGAATCGCAGTCCATAAAGTTCATTTATAAATAAAATACAAAAAAAAACTTAAATTCCAATACCAAAACTCATACATATAGATTCATCTAAACCTATCAACTTAATCTTAATTTTGATTACCCTCATCGTACACTTAAATATTTCAACCAAAAAGAAATATTTACTTCCGTACTATTAACCCAATTAAACCAACTTTCTTAGGTTAGGTTAGGTTTTTTTTTTTTTTTTTTTTTTCCTAAAAAGCCTACCATTTGTCAACAACATGACCGACGGCTATGACTTATCCTTCATTTACTGTCGCTATTATTATGCGACAACATTTTGTTCCTATCATTGTAACACATAATATGAAATCATTAACCTTATAGACTGACACTCCATACAACTATAGTATAGCTGCAAAGAATTGCAGTCCATAAAGTTCACTTTATAAATAAAATACAAAAAAAAACTTAAATTCCAATAACAAAACTCATACAAGACATGTAGATTCATCTAAACCTATCAACTTAATCTGATTATCTTAATTTTGATTACCCTCATCTAACACTAAAATATTTCAACAAAAAAGAAATATTTACTTCCGTACTATTAACCCAATTAAACCAACTTTCTTAGGTTAGGTAGGTTAGGTTAGGTTTTTTTTTTTTTTTTTCTAAAAAGCCTACCATTTGTCAACAACATGACCGACGGCTATGACTTATCCTTCATTTACTGTCGCTATTGTTATGCGACAACATTTTGTTCCTATCATTGTAACACATAATATGAAATCATTAACCTTATAGACTGACACTCCATACAACTATAGTATAGCTGCAAAGAATTGCAGTCCATAAAGTTCACTTTATAAATAAAATACAAAAAAAAACTTAAATTCCAATAACAAAACTCATACAAGACATGTAGATTCATCTAAACCTATCAACTTAATCTGATTATCTTAATTTTGATTACCCTCATCGTACACTTAAATATTTCAACCAAAAAGAAATATTTACTTCCGTACTATTAACCCAATTAAACCAACTTTCTTAGGTTAGGTTAGGTTTTTTTTTTTTTTTTTTTTTTTCCTAAAAAGCCTACCATTTGTCAACAACATGACCGACGGCTATGACTTATCCTTCATTTACTGTCGCTATTATTATGCGACAACATTTTGTTCCTATCATTGTAACACATAATATGAAATCATTAACCTTATAGACTGACACTCCATACAACTATAGTATAGCTGCAAAGAATCGCAGTCCATAAAGTTCATTTATAAATAAAATACAAAAAAAAAACTTAAATTCCAATACCAAAACTCATACATATAGATTCATCTAAACCTATCAACTTAATCTGATTATCTTAATTTTGATTACCCTCATCTTACACTAAAATATTTCAACCAAAAAGAAATATTTACTTCCGTACTATTAACCCAATTAAACCAACTTTCTTAGGTTAGGTTAGGTTTTTTTTTTTTTTTTTTTTTTTTCCTAAAAAGCCTACCATTTGTCAACAACATGACCGACGGCTATGACTTATCCTTCATTTACTGTCGCTATTATTATGCGACAACATTTTGTTCCTATCATTGTAACACATAATATGAAATCATTAACCTTATAGACTGACACTCCATACAACTATAGTATAGCTGCAAAGAATCGCAGTCCATAAAGTTCACTTTATAAATAAAATAAAAAAAAAAACTTAAATTCCAATACCAAAACCCATACATATAGATTCATCTAAACCTATCAACTTAATCTGATTATCTTAATTTTGATTACCCTCATCTAACACTAAAATATTTCAACCAAAAAGAAATATTTACTTCCGTACTATTAACCCAATTAAACCAACTTTCTTAGGTTAGGTAGGTTAGGTTAGGTAAGGTTTTTTTTTTTTTTTTTTTTTTTCCAAAAAAGCCTACCATTTGTCAACAACATGACCGACGGCTATGACTTATCCTTCATTTACTGTCGCTATTATTATGCGACAACATTTTGTTCCTATCATTGTAACACATAATATGAAATCATTAACCTTATAGACTGACACTCCATACAACTATAGTATAGCTGCAAAGAATCGCAGTCCATAAAGTTCACTTTATAAATAAAATACAAAAAAAAACTTAAATTCCAATAACAAAACTCATACATATAGATTCATCTAAACCTATCAACTTAATCTGATTATCTTAATTTTGATTACCCTCATCTTACACTAAAATATTTCAACCAAAAAGAAATATTTACTTCCGTACTATTAACCCAATTAAACCAACTTTCTTAGGTTAGGTAGGTTAGGTTAGGTTTTTTTTTTTTTTTTTATTCTTAATAAGCCTACCATTTGTCAACAACATGACCGACGGCTATGACTTATCCTTCATTTACTGTCGCTATTATTATGCGACAACATTTTGTTCCTATCATTGTAACACATAATATGAAATCATTAACCTTATAGACTGACACTCCATACAACTATAGTATAGCTGCAAAGAATCGCAGTCCATAAAGTTCATTTATAAATAAAATACAAAAAAAAAACTTAAATTCCAATACCAAAACTCATACATATAGATTCATCTAAACCTATCAACTTAATCTTAATTTTGATTACCCTCATCTAACACTAAAATATTTCAACCAAAAAGAAATATTTACTTCCGTACTATTAACCCAATTAAACCAACTTTCTTAGGTTAGGTAGGTTAGGTTAGGTTTTTTTTTTTTTTTTTTTTTTCCTAAAAAGCCTACCATTTGTCAACAACATGACCGACGGCTATGACTTATCCTTCATTTACTGTCGCTATTATTATGCGACAACATTTTGTTCCTATCATTGTAACACATAATATGAAATCATTAACCTTATAGACTGACACTCCATACAACTATAGTATAGCTGCAAAGAATCGCAGTCCATAAAGTTCATTTATAAATAAAATACAAAAAAAAAACTTAAATTCCAATACCAAAACTCATACATATAGATTCATCTAAACCTATCAACTTAATCTGATTATCTTAATTTTGATTACCCTCATCTTACACTAAAATATTTCAACCAAAAAGAAATATTTACTTCCGTACTATTAACCCAATTAAACCAACTTTCTTAGGTTAGGTTAGGTTTTTTTTTTTTTTTTTTTTTTTTCCTAAAAAGCCTACCATTTGTCAACAACATGACCGACGGCTATGACTTATCCTTCATTTACTGTCGCTATTATTATGCGACAACATTTTGTTCCTATCATTGTAACACATAATATGAAATCATTAACCTTATAGACTGACACTCCATACAACTATAGTATAGCTGCAAAGAATCGCAGTCCATAAAGTTCACTTTATAAATAAAATAAAAAAAAAAACTTAAATTCCAATACCAAAACCCATACATATAGATTCATCTAAACCTATCAACTTAATCTGATTATCTTAATTTTGATTACCCTCATCTAACACTAAAATATTTCAACCAAAAAGAAATATTTACTTCCGTACTATTAACCCAATTAAACCAACTTTCTTAGGTTAGGTAAGGTTTTTTTTTTTTTTTTTTTTTTTTCCTAAAAAGCCTACCATTTGTCAACAACATGACCGACGGCTATGACTTATCCTTCATTTACTGTCGCTATTATTATGCGACAACATTTTGTTCCTATCATTGTAACACATAATATGAAATCATTAATCTTATAGACTGACACTCCATACAACTATAGTATATCTGCAAAGAATCGCAGTCCATAAAGTTCATTTATAAATAAAATACAAAAAAAAAACTTAAATTCCAATACCAAAACTCATACATATAGATTCATCTAAACCTATCAACTTAATCTGATTATCTTAATTTTGATTACCCTCATCTAACACTAAAATATTTCAACCAAAAAGAAATATTTACTTCCGTACTATTAACCCAATTAAACCAACTTTCTTAGGTTAGGTAGGTTAGGTTAGGTAAGGTTTTTTTTTTTTTTTTTTTTTTCCAAAAAAGCCTACCATTTGTCAACAACATGACCGACGGCTATGACTTATCCTTCATTTACTGTCGCTATTATTATGCGACAACATTTTGTTCCTATCATTGTAACACATAATATGAAATCATTAACCTTATAGACTGACACTCTATAGTATAGCTGCAAAGAATCGCAGTCCATAAAGTTCACTTTATAAATAAAATCCAAAAAAAAAAACTTAAATTCAAATAACATAACTCATACATGTAGATTCATCTAAACCTATCAACTTAATCTGATTATCTTAATTTTGATAACCCTCATCTAACACTTAAATAATTTAACCAAAAAGAAATATTTACTTCCGTACTATTAACCCAATTAAACCAACTTTCTTAGGTTAGGTAGGTTAGGTTAGGTTTTTTTTTTTTTTTTTTTTTCTTAAAAAGCCTACCATTTGTCAACAACATGACCAACGGCTATGACTTATCCTTCATTTACTGTCGCTATTATTATGCGACAACATTTTGTTCCTATCATTGTAACACATAATATGAAATCATTAACCTTATAGACTGACACTCCATACAACTATAGTATAGCTGCAAAGAATCGCAGTCCATAAAGTTCATTTATAAATAAAATACAAAAAAAAAAAGTTGTGTGTGCGATTCACACACGATAGAAGCGAAACTTCAGTAAATCGACGAAAGAATAAGAAGAATAAAAAAAAAAGTGTGTGTGTGTCAGCTACGACGCACGATTGGAGTCTACTACTTACGAACTTACTTAGGATATATATAGAATAGAAAAAAAGGGTAAATTAACGCATCTGCTAAAATGATAAGAGAAACAAACATATATCTGTAAATATTCGGATTATTTATATTACTTCAATAAAGCGTATTACATAAAGTGTGTTACAAAATAATATAAATAAAATACAGCAATACCTCTTCATAAATTTCATAAATTTATTTCATTCCACAATATTTACATTGTATTTGAAAATTACACTAATACCAAAAATGTCAATAAACAATAATAATAAATCAATAAATTAGTCCACTTATAAAAGAAAAAATTAAATAAAGTAACATCAAAACAAAACAATATTAATCAAAAATAAAAATAAAAACAAAAAATAATAAAGCTGAAATTATATAACAATAACAAATAAAATTAAATCCAAAATTAAAAATGTCTATGCAAACTATAAATAAAAAATTAGTTTAAGATAATGTCATCAGAAAAAAAGTCATCAACGGAGTAGTAACACCCTTTCAACAAAATTTCCTTTAATTTATTTTTAAATACTATAGGATCTTCAATTTTTTTCATGGCAGCAGGTAATGCATTGAACAATAAAACCGCTTGGTACCTAGAGCAATGTTTTGCGACCTTTAGAGTTGGTTGATATGGACAACATAAGTTTTTCCTCCTTGTAGAGACACGGTCTAATTTTTGGTCATTCGTTTCATATTTGAGAGGGTGCTTAACAACATCCATCAACGTAACCAAGATATAAAGACTTGGTACAGTCAGTATATTGAGCTTCCTAAAAAAGTCTTTACAGGATTCTCTCTGGGCTATTCTAACAATGGTCTTTGCGCGATACTTCGTAGTCTCAACTACGAAGTATCGCGCAAAGAAATTTAAATAAAGCATTGTATTTGTGTCTCTTACCATTTCCGTTTCATCTTTTTGCATCCGGTTTGAAATCACTACGATTCTATAGAAGTTTCACTTCAAAAAAAACTTAAATTCCAATACCAAAACTCATACATATAGATTCATCTAAACCTATCAACTTAATCTGATTATCTTAATTTTGATTACCCTCATCTTACACTAAAATATTTCAACCAAAAAGAAATATTTACTTCCGTACTATTAACCCAATTAAACCAACTTTCTTAGGTTAGGTTAGGTTTTTTTTTTTTTTTTTTATTCTTAATAAGCCTACCATTTGTCAACAACATGACCGACGGCTATGACTTATCCTTCATTTACTGTCGCTATTATTATGCGACAACATTTTGTTCCTATCATTGTAACACATAATATGAAATCATTAACCTTATAGACTGACACTCCATACAACTATAGTATAGCTGCAAAGAATCGCAGTCCATAAAGTTCATTTATAAATAAAATACAAAAAAAAACTTAAATTCCAATAACAAAACTCATACATGTAGATTCATCTAAACCTATCAACTTAATCTGATTATCTTAATTTTGATAACCCTCATCTTACACTAAAATAATTCAACCAAAAATAAATATTTACTTCCGTACTATTAACCCAATTAAACCAACTTTCTTAGGTTAGGTAGGTTAGGTTAGGTTTTTTTTTTTTTTTTTTTTTTTCCTAAAAAGCCTACCATTTGTCAACAACATGACCGACGGCTATGACTTATCCTTCATTTACTGTCGCTATTATTATGCGACAACATTTTGTTCCTATCATTGTAACACATAATATGAAATCATTAACCTTATAGACTGACACTCCATACAACTATAGTATAGCTGCAAAGAATCGCAGTCCATAAAGTTCATTTATAAATAAAATACAAAAAAAAAACTTAAATTCCAATACCAAAACTCATACATATAGATTCATCTAAACCTATCAACTTAATCTGATTATCTTAATTTTGATTACCCTCATCTTACACTAAAATATTTCAACCAAAAAGAAATATTTACTTCCGTACTATTAACCCAATTAAACCAACTTTCTTAGGTTAGGTAGGTTAGGTTAGGTTTTTTTTTTTTTTTTTATTCTTAATAAGCCTACCATTTGTCAACAACATGACCGACGGCTATGACTTATCCTTCATTTACTGTCGCTATTATTATGCGACAACATTTTGTTCCTATCATTGTAACACATAATATGAAATCATTAACCTTATAGACTGACACTCTATAGTATAGCTGCAAAGAATCGCAGTCCATAAAGTTCATTTATAAATAAAATACAAAAAAAAAACTTAAATTCCAATACCAAAACTCATACATATAGATTCATCTAAACCTATCAACTTAATCTGATTATCTTAATTTTGATTACCCTCATCTTACACTAAAATATTTCAACCAAAAAGAAATATTTACTTCCGTACTATTAACCCAATTAAACCAACTTTCTTAGGTTAGGTAGGTTAGGTTAGGTTAGGTTTTTTTTTTTTTTTTTTATTCATAATAAGCCTACCATTTGTCAACAACATGACCGACGGCTATGACTTATCCTTCATTTACTGTCGCTATTATTATGCGACAACATTTTGTTCCTATCATTGTAACACATAATATGAAATCATTAACCTTATAGACTGACACTCCATACAACTATAGTATAGCTGCAAAGAATCGCAGTCCATAAAGTTCATTTATAAATAAAATACAAAAAAAAAACTTAAATTCCAATACCAAAACTCATACATATAGATTCATCTAAACCTATCAACTTAATCTTAATTTTGATTACCCTCATCTAACACTAAAATATTTCAACCAAAAAGAAATATTTACTTCCGTACTATTAACCCAATTAAACCAACTTTCTTAGGTTAGGTAGGTTAGGTTAGGTTTTTTTTTTTTTTTTTTTTTTCCTAAAAAGCCTACCATTTGTCAACAACATGACCGACGGCTATGACTTATCCTTCATTTACTGTCGCTATTATTATGCGACAACATTTTGTTCCTATCATTGTAACACATAATATGAAATCATTAACCTTATAGACTGACACTCCATACAACTATAGTATAGCTGCAAAGAATCGCAGTCCATAAAGTTCATTTATAAATAAAATACAAAAAAAAAACTTAAATTCCAATACCAAAACTCATACATATAGATTCATCTAAACCTATCAACTTAATCTGATTATCTTAATTTTGATTACCCTCATCTTACACTAAAATATTTCAACCAAAAAGAAATATTTACTTCCGTACTATTAACCCAATTAAACCAACTTTCTTAGGTTAGGTTAGGTTTTTTTTTTTTTTTTTTTTTTTCCCTAAAAAGCCTACCATTTGTCAACAACATGACCGACGGCTATGACTTATCCTTCATTTACTGTCGCTATTATTATGCGACAACATTTTGTTCCTATCATTGTAACACATAATATGAAATCATTAACCTTATAGACTGACACTCCATACAACTATAGTATAGCTGCAAAGAATCGCAGTCCATAAAGTTCACTTTATAAATAAAATAAAAAAAAAAACTTAAATTCCAATACCAAAACCCATACATATAGATTCATCTAAACCTATCAACTTAATCTGATTATCTTAATTTTGATTACCCTCATCTAACACTAAAATATTTCAACCAAAAAGAAATATTTACTTCCGTACTATTAACCCAATTAAACCAACTTTCTTAGGTTAGGTAAGGTTTTTTTTTTTTTTTTTTTTTTCCTAAAAAGCCTACCATTTGTCAACAACATGACCGACGGCTATGACTTATCCTTCATTTACTGTCGCTATTATTATGCGACAACATTTTGTTCCTATCATTGTAACACATAATATGAAATCATTAATCTTATAGACTGACACTCCATACAACTATAGTATATCTGCAAAGAATCGCAGTCCATAAAGTTCATTTATAAATAAAATACAAAAAAAAAACTTAAATGCACATCACTCAATTGTTAATAGAATACAAAGAACTTACAATAAGCAATTTCATAGTAGCGATGTATTTCATACCAGTAAAATATCATTTAAAAAAGATATTTTGAGGATACTTCAGGAGACAATTTAGACCTATACCTAGTTTTCGTTAATTAATAAAAACAAATTATGATAACATTGCTATAAGTGTTGTGTATGTTGTATATGTATATTGTGAATATCTGTTATCTTCCAAGTTAATCTATTTAGTTTGTTAACATATTAACATTTCTCTAACATAAGCTTCTTTTGTAATCTAAACATAAAAATTTTGTTTGACTGTCAATTACTATAATATTTGTTTATATAAAGTAAATCTATAATTGGCCGTAAGATAGATAAGTTAGGTAAATAATAAGATAAATTTAAGGGCTGTTGATTTTGTTACATAAATAAAATAAAATAAAAAATAAAAATAAATTCCAATACCAAAACTCATACATATAGATTCATCTAAACCTATCAACTTAATCTGATTATCTTAATTTTGATTACCCTCATCTAACACTAAAATATTTCAACCAAAAAGAAATATTTACTTCCGTACTATTAACCCAATTAAACCAACTTTCTTAGGTTAGGTAGGTTAGGTTAGGTTTTTTTTTTTTTTTTTTTTTTCCTAAAAAGCCTACCATTTGTCAACAACATGACCGACGGCTATGACTTATCCTTCATTTACTGTCGCTATTATTATGCGACAACATTTTGTTCCTATCATTGTAACACATAATATGAAATCATTAATCTTATAGACTGACACTCCATACAACTATAGTATATCTGCAAAGAATCGCAGTCCATAAAGTTCATTTATAAATAAAATACAAAAAAAAAACTTAAATTCCAATACCAAAACTCATACATATAGATTCATCTAAACCTATCAACTTAATCTGATTATCTTAATTTTGATTACCCTCATCTAACACTAAAATATTTCAACCAAAAAGAAATATTTACTTCCGTACTATTAACCCAATTAAACCAACTTTCTTAGGTTAGGTAGGTTAGGTTAGGTAAGGTTTTTTTTTTTTTTTTTTTTTCCAAAAAAGCCTACCATTTGTCAACAACATGACCGACGGCTATGACTTATCCTTCATTTACTGTCGCTATTATTATGCGACAACATTTTGTTCCTATCATTGTAACACATAATATGAAATCATTAACCTTATAGACTGACACTCTATAGTATAGCTGCAAAGAATCGCAGTCCATAAAGTTCACTTTATAAATAAAATCCAAAAAAAAAAACTTAAATTCAAATAACATAACTCATACATGTAGATTCATCTAAACCTATCAACTTAATCTGATTATCTTAATTTTGATAACCCTCATCTAACACTTAAATAATTTAACCAAAAAGAAATATTTACTTCCGTACTATTAACCCAATTAAACCAACTTTCTTAGGTTAGGTAGGTTAGGTTAGGTTTTTTTTTTTTTTTTTTTTTCTTAAAAAGCCTACCATTTGTCAACAACATGACCAACGGCTATGACTTATCCTTCATTTACTGTCGCTATTATTATGCGACAACATTTTGTTCCTATCATTGTAACACATAATATGAAATCATTAACCTTATAGACTGACACTCCATACAACTATAGTATAGCTGCAAAGAATCGCAGTCCATAAAGTTCATTTATAAATAAAATACAAAAAAAAAAAGTTGTGTGTGCGATTCACACACGACAGAAGTGAAACTTCAGTAAATCGACAAAAGAATAAGCAGAATAAAAAAAAAAGTGTGTGTGTGTCAGCTACGACGCACGATTGGAGTCTACTACTTACGAACTTACTTAGGATATATATAGAATAGAAAAAAAGGGTAAATTAACGCATCTGCTAAAATGATAAGAGAAACAAACATATATCTGTAAATATTCGGATTATTTATATTACTTCAATAAAGCGTATTACATAAAGTGTGTTACAAAATAATATAAATAAAATACAGCAATACCTCTTCATAAATTTCATAAATTTATTTCATTCCACAATATTTACATTGTATTTGAAAATTACACTAATACCAAAAATGTCAATAAACAATAATAATAAATCAATAAATTAGTCCACTTATAAAAGAAAAAATTAAATAAAGTAACATCAAAACAAAACAATATTAATCAAAAATAAAAATAAAAACAAAAAATAATAAAGCTGAAATTATATAACAATAACAAATAAAATTAAATCCAAAATTAAAAATGTCTATGCAAACTATAAATAAAAAATTAGTTTAAGATAATGTCATCAGAAAAAAAGTCATCAACGGAGTAGTAACACCCTTTCAACAAAATTTCCTTTAATTTATTTTTAAATACTATAGGATCTTCAATTTTTTTCATGGCAGCAGGTAATGCATTGAACAATAAAACCGCTTGGTACCTAGAGCAATGTTTTGCGACCTTTAGAGTTGGTTGATATGGACAACATAAGTTTTTCCTCCTTGTAGAGACACGGTCTAATTTTTGGTCATTCGTTTCATATTTGAGAGGGTGCTTAACAACATCCATCAACGTAACCAAGATATAAAGACTTGGTACAGTCAGTATATTGAGCTTCCTAAAAAAGTCTTTACAGGATTCTCTCTGGGCTATTCTAACAATGGTCTTTGCGCGATACTTCGTAGTCTCAACTACGAAGTATCGCGCAAAGAAATTTAAATAAAGCATTGTATTTGTGTCTCTTACCATTTCCGTTTCATCTTTTTGCATCCGGTTTGAAATCACTACGATTCTATAGAAGTTTCACTTCAAAAAAAACTTAAATTCCAATACCAAAACTCATACATATAGATTCATCTAAACCTATCAACTTAATCTGATTATCTTAATTTTGATTACCCTCATCTTACACTAAAATATTTCAACCAAAAAGAAATATTTACTTCCGTACTATTAACCCAATTAAACCAACTTTCTTAGGTTAGGTTAGGTTTTTTTTTTTTTTTTTTATTCTTAATAAGCCTACCATTTGTCAACAACATGACCGACGGCTATGACTTATCCTTCATTTACTGTCGCTATTATTATGCGACAACATTTTGTTCCTATCATTGTAACACATAATATGAAATCATTAACCTTATAGACTGACACTCCATACAACTATAGTATAGCTGCAAAGAATCGCAGTCCATAAAGTTCATTTATAAATAAAATACAAAAAAAAACTTAAATTCCAATAACAAAACTCATACATGTAGATTCATCTAAACCTATCAACTTAATCTGATTATCTTAATTTTGATAACCCTCATCTTACACTAAAATAATTCAACCAAAAATAAATATTTACTTCCGTACTATTAACCCAATTAAACCAACTTTCTTAGGTTAGGTAGGTTAGGTTAGGTTTTTTTTTTTTTTTTTTTTTTTCCTAAAAAGCCTACCATTTGTCAACAACATGACCGACGGCTATGACTTATCCTTCATTTACTGTCGCTATTATTATGCGACAACATTTTGTTCCTATCATTGTAACACATAATATGAAATCATTAACCTTATAGACTGACACTCCATACAACTATAGTATAGCTGCAAAGAATCGCAGTCCATAAAGTTCATTTATAAATAAAATACAAAAAAAAAACTTAAATTCCAATACCAAAACTCATACATATAGATTCATCTAAACCTATCAACTTAATCTGATTATCTTAATTTTGATTACCCTCATCTTACACTAAAATATTTCAACCAAAAAGAAATATTTACTTCCGTACTATTAACCCAATTAAACCAACTTTCTTAGGTTAGGTAGGTTAGGTTAGGTTTTTTTTTTTTTTTTTTATTCTTAATAAGCCTACCATTTGTCAACAACATGACCGACGGCTATGACTTATCCTTCATTTACTGTCGCTATTATTATGCGACAACATTTTGTTCCTATCATTGTAACACATAATATGAAATCATTAACCTTATAGACTGACACTCTATAGTATAGCTGCAAAGAATCGCAGTCCATAAAGTTCACTTTATAAATAAAATCCAAAAAAAAAAACTTAAATTCAAATAACATAACTCATACATGTAGATTCATCTAAACCTATCAACTTAATCTGATTATCTTAATTTTGATAACCCTCATCTAACACTTAAATAATTCAACCAAAAAGAAATATTTACTTCCGTACTATTAACCCAATTAAACCAACTTTCTTAGGTTAGGTAGGTTAGGTTAGGTTTTTTTTTTTTTTTTTTTTTTTTTTTCTTAAAAAGCCTACCATTTGTCAACAACATGACCAACGGCTATGACTTATCCTTCATTTACTGTCGCTATTATTATGCGACAACATTTTGTTCCTATCATTGTAACACATAATATGAAATCATTAACCTTATAGACTGACACTCCATACAACTATAGTATAGCTGCAAAGAATCGCAGTCCATAAAGTTCATTTATAAATAAAATACAAAAAAAAAAAGTTGTGTGTGCGATTCACACACGATAGAAGCGAAACTTCAGTAAATCGACGAAAGAATAAGAAGAATAAAAAAAAAAGTGTGTGTGTGTCAGCTACGACGCACGATTGGAGTCTACTACTTACGAACTTACTTAGGATATATATAGAATAGAAAAAAAGGGTAAATTAACGCATCTGCTAAAATGATAAGAGAAACAAACATATATCTGTAAATATTCGGATTATTTATATTACTTCAATAAAGCGTATTACATAAAGTGTGTTACAAAATAATATAAATAAAATACAGCAATACCTCTTCATAAATTTCATAAATTTATTTCATTCCACAATATTTACATTGTATTTGAAAATTACACTAATACCAAAAATGTCAATAAACAATAATAATAAATCAATAAATTAGTCCACTTATAAAAGAAAAAATTAAATAAAGTAACATCAAAACAAAACAATATTAATCAAAAATAAAAATAAAAACAAAAAATAATAAAGCTGAAATTATATAACAATAACAAATAAAATTAAATCCAAAATTAAAAATGTCTATGCAAACTATAAATAAAAAATTAGTTTAAGATAATGTCATCAGAAAAAAAGTCATCAACGGAGTAGTAACACCCTTTCAACAAAATTTCCTTTAATTTATTTTTAAATACTATAGGATCTTCAATTTTTTTCATGGCAGCAGGTAATGCATTGAACAATAAAACCGCTTGGTACCTAGAGCAATGTTTTGCGACCTTTAGAGTTGGTTGATATGGACAACATAAGTTTTTCCTCCTTGTAGAGACACGGTCTAATTTTTGGTCATTCGTTTCGTATTTGAGAGGGTGCTTAACAACATCCATCAACGTAACCAAGATATAAAGACTTGGTACAGTCAGTATATTGAGCTTCCTAAAAAAGTCTTTACAGGATTCTCTCTGGGCTATTCTAACAATGGTCTTTGCGCGATACTTCGTAGTCTCAACTACGAAGTATCGCGCAAAGAAATTTAAATAAAGCATTGTATTTGTGTCTCTTACCATTTCCGTTTCATCTTTTTGCATCCGGTTTGAAATCACTACGATTCTATAGAAGTTTCACTTCAAAAAAAACTTAAATTCCAATACCAAAACTCATACATATAGATTCATCTAAACCTATCAACTTAATCTGATTATCTTAATTTTGATTACCCTCATCTTACACTAAAATATTTCAACCAAAAAGAAATATTTACTTCCGTACTATTAACCCAATTAAACCAACTTTCTTAGGTTAGGTTAGGTTTTTTTTTTTTTTTTTTATTCTTAATAAGCCTACCATTTGTCAACAACATGACCGACGGCTATGACTTATCCTTCATTTACTGTCGCTATTATTATGCGACAACATTTTGTTCCTATCATTGTAACACATAATATGAAATCATTAACCTTATAGACTGACACTCCATACAACTATAGTATAGCTGCAAAGAATCGCAGTCCATAAAGTTCATTTATAAATAAAATACAAAAAAAAACTTAAATTCCAATAACAAAACTCATACATGTAGATTCATCTAAACCTATCAACTTAATCTGATTATCTTAATTTTGATAACCCTCATCTTACACTAAAATAATTCAACCAAAAATAAATATTTACTTCCGTACTATTAACCCAATTAAACCAACTTTCTTAGGTTAGGTAGGTTAGGTTAGGTTTTTTTTTTTTTTTTTTTTTTCCTAAAAAGCCTACCATTTGTCAACAACATGACCGACGGCTATGACTTATCCTTCATTTACTGTCGCTATTATTATGCGACAACATTTTGTTCCTATCATTGTAACACATAATATGAAATCATTAACCTTATAGACTGACACTCCATACAACTATAGTATAGCTGCAAAGAATCGCAGTCCATAAAGTTCATTTATAAATAAAATACAAAAAAAAAACTTAAATTCCAATACCAAAACTCATACATATAGATTCATCTAAACCTATCAACTTAATCTGATTATCTTAATTTTGATTACCCTCATCTTACACTAAAATATTTCAACCAAAAAGAAATATTTACTTCCGTACTATTAACCCAATTAAACCAACTTTCTTAGGTTAGGTTAGGTTTTTTTTTTTTTTTTTTTTTTTTTTCCTAAAAAGCCTACCATTTGTCAACAACATGACCGACGGCTATGACTTATCCTTCATTTACTGTCGCTATTATTATGCGACAACATTTTGTTCCTATCATTGTAACACATAATATGAAATCATTAACCTTATAGACTGACACTCCATACAACTATAGTATAGCTGCAAAGAATCGCAGTCCATAAAGTTCATTTATAAATAAAATACAAAAAAAAAAACTTAAATTCCAATACCAAAACTCATACATATAGATTCATCTAAACCTATCAACTTAATCTTAATTTTGATTACCCTCATCTTACACTAAAATATTCAACCAAAAAGAAATATTTACTTCCGTACTATTAACCCAATTAAACCAACTTTCTTAGGTTAGGTAGGTTAGGTTAGGTTTTTTTTTTTTTTTTTTTCTTAAAAAGCCTACCATTTGTCAACAACATGACCAACGGCTATGACTTATCCTTCATTTACTGTCGCTATTATTATGCGACAACATTTTGTTCCTATCATTGTAACACATAATATGAAATCATTAACCTTATAGACTGACACTCCATACAACTATAGTATAGCTGCAAAGAATCGCAGTCCATAAAGTTCACTTTATAAATAAAATACAAAAAAAAACTTAAATTCCAATAACAAAACTCATACATATAGATTCATCTAAACCTATCAACTTAATCTGATTATCTTAATTTTGATTACCCTCATCTAACACTAAAATATTTCAACCAAAAAGAAATATATACTTCCGTACTATTAACCCAATTAAACCAACTTTCTTAGGTTAGGTAAGTTAGGTTAGGTTTTTTTTTTTTTTTTTTTTTTTTCCTAAAAAGCCTACCATTTGTCAACAACATGACCGACGGCTATGACTTATCCTTCATTTACTGTCGCTATTATTATGCGACAACATTTTGTTCCTATCATTGTAACACATAATATGAAATCATTAACCTTATAGACTGACACTCCATACAACTATAGTATAGCTGCAAAGAATCGCAGTCCATAAAGTTCACTTTATAAATAAAATACAAAAAAAAACTTAAATTCCAATAACAAAACTCATACATATAGATTCATCTAAACCTATCAACTTAATCTTAATTTTGATTACCCTCATCTTACACTTAAATATTTCAACCAAAAAGAAATATTTACTTCCGTACTATTAACCCAATTAAACCAACTTTCTTAGGTTAGGTAGGTTAGGTTAGGTTAGGTTTTTTTTTTTTTTTTTTTTTTTTTCCTAAAAAGCCTACCATTTGTCAACAACATGACCGACGGCTATGACTTATCCTTCATTTACTGTCGCTATTATTATGCGACAAAATTTTGTTCCTATCATTGTAACACATAATATGAAATCATTAACCTTATAGACTGACACTCCATACAACTATAGTATAGCTGCAAAGAATCGCAGTCCATAAAGTTCATTTATAAATAAAATACAAAAAAAAAACTTAAATTCCAATACCAAAACTCATACATATAGATTCATCTAAACCTATCAACTTAATCTTAATTTTGATTACCCTCATCTTACACTAAAATATTTCAACCAAAAAGAAATATTTACTTCCGTACTATTAACCCAATTAAACCAACTTTCTTAGGTTAGGTAGGTTAGGTTAGGTTAGGTTAGGTTTTTTTTTTTTTTTTTTTTTTTTTCCTAAAAGCCTACCATTTGTCAACAACATGACCGACGGCTATGACTTATCCTTCATTTACTGTCGCTATTATTATGCGACAACATTTTGTTCCTATCATTGTAACACATAATATGAAATCATTAACCTTATAGACTGACACTCCATACAACTATAGTATAGCTGCAAAGAATCGCAGTCCATAAAGTTCATTTATAAATAAAATACAAAAAAAAAACTTAAATTCCAATACCAAAACTCATACATATAGATTCATCTAAACCTATCAACTTAATCTTAATTTTGATTACCCTCATCTTACACTAAAATATTTCAACCAAAAAGAAATATTTACTTCCGTACTATTAACCCAATTAAACCAACTTTCTTAGGTTAGGTAGGTTAGGTTTTGTTTTGTTTTTTTTTTTTTTTTTTTTTTCCTAAAAAGCCTACCATTTGTCAACAACATGACCGACGGCTATGACTTATCCTTCATTTACTGTCGCTATTATTATGCGACAACATTTTGTTCCTATCATTGTAACACATAATATGAAATCATTTACCTTATAGACTGACACTCCATACAACTATAGTATAGCTGCAAAGAATCGCAGTCCATAAAGTTCACTTTATAAATAAAATACAAAAAAAAAACTTAAATTCCAATACCAAAACTCATACATATAGATTCATCTAAACCTATCAACTTAATCTGATTATCTTAATTTTGATTACCCTCATCTAACACTAAAATATTTCAACCAAAAAGAAATATATACTTCCGTACTATTAACCCAATTAAACCAACTTTCTTAGGTTAGGTAAGTTAGGTTAGGTTTTTTTTTTTTTTTTTTTTTTTCCTAAAAAGCCTACCATTTGTCAACAACATGACCGACGGCTATGACTTATCCTTCATTTACTGTCGCTATTATTATGCGACAACATTTTGTTCCTATCATTGTAACACATAATATGAAATCATTAACCTTATAGACTGACACTCCATACAACTATAGTATAGCTGCAAAGAATCGCAGTCCATAAAGTTCACTTTATAAATAAAATACAAAAAAAAAACTTAAATTCCAATACCAAAACTCATACATATAGATTCATCTAAACCTATCAACTTAATCTGATTATCTTAATTTTGATTACCCTCATCTCACACTAAAATAATTCAACCAAAAAGAAATATTTACTTCCGTACTATTAACCCAATTAAACCAACTTTCTTAGGTTAGGTAGGTTAGGTTAGGTTAGGTTTTTTTTTTTTTTTTTTTTTTTCCTAAAAAGCCTACCATTTGTCAACAACATGACCAACGGCTATGACTTATCCTTCATTTACTGTCGCTATTATTATGCGACAACATTTTGTTCCTATCATTGTAACACATAATATGAAATCATTAACCTTATAGACTGACACTCCATACAACTATAGTATAGCTGCAAAGAATCGCAGTCCATAAAGTTCATTTATAAATAAAATACAAAAAAAAAACTTAAATTCCAATACCAAAACTCATACATATAGATTCATCTAAACCTATCAACTTAATCTTAATTTTGATTACCCTCATCTTACACTAAAATATTTCAACCAAAAAGAAATATTTACTTCCGTACTATTAACCCAATTAAACCAACTTTCTTAGGTTAGGTTTTTTTTTTTTTTTTTTTTTCCTAAAAAGCCTACCATTTGTCAACAACATGACCGACGGCTATGACTTATCCTTCATTTACTGTCGCTATTATTATGCGACAACATTTAGTTCCTATCATTGTAACACATAATATGAAATCATTTACCTTATAGACTGACACTCCATACAACTATAGTATAGCTGCAAAGAATCGCAGTCCATAAAGTTCACTTTATAAATAAAATACAAAAAAAAAACTTAAATTCCAATACCAAAACTCATACATATAGATTCATCTAAACCTATCAACTTAATCTGATTATCTTAATTTTGATTACCCTCATCTAACACTAAAATATTTCAACCAAAAAGAAATATATACTTCCGTACTATTAACCCAATTAAACCAACTTTCTTAGGTTAGGTAAGTTAGGTTAGGTTTTTTTTTTTTTTTTTTTTCCTAAAAAGCCTACCATTTGTCAACAACATGACCGACGGCTATGACTTATCCTTCATTTACTGTCGCTATTATTATGCGACAACATTTTGTTCCTATCATTGTAACACATAATATGAAATCATTAACCTTATAGACTGACACTCCATACAACTATAGTATAGCTGCAAAGAATCGCAGTCCATAAAGTTCACTTTATAAATAAAATACAAAAAAAAAACTTAAATTCCAATACCAAAACTCATACATATAGATTCATCTACACCTATCAACTTAATCTTAATTTTGATTACCCTCATCTTACACTAAAATATTTCAACCAAAAAGAAATATTTACTTCCGTACTATTAACCCAATTAAACCAACTTTCTTAGGTTAGGTAGGTTGGGTTGGGTTAGGTTAGGTTTTTTTTTTTTTTTTTTTTTTTCCTAAAAAGCCTACCATTTGTCAACAACATGACCGACGGCTATGACTTATCCTTCATTTACTGTCGCTATTATTATGCGACAACATTTTGTTCCTATCATTGTAACACATAATATGAAATCATTAACCTTATAGACTGACACTCCATACAACTATAGTATAGCTGCAAAGAATCGCAGTCCATAAAGTTCACTTTATAAATAAAATACAAAAAAAAAAACTTAAATTCAAATAACAAAACTCATACATGTAGATTCATCTAAACCTATCAACTTAATCTTAATTTTGATTACCCTCATCTTACACTTAAATATTTCAACCAAAAAGAAATATTTACTTCCGTACTATTAACCCAATTAAACCAACTTTCTTAGGTTAGGTAGGTTAGGTTAGGTTAGGTTTTTTTTTTTTTTTTTCTTAATAAGCCTACCATTTGTCAACAACATGACCGACGGCTATGACTTATCCTTCATTTACTGTCGCTATTATTATGCGACAACATTTTGTTCCTATCATTGTAACACATAATATGAAATCATTAACCTTATAGACTGACACTCCATACAACTATAGTATAGCTGCAAAGAATCGCAGTCCATAAAGTTCATTTATAAATAAAATACAAAAAAAAAACTTAAATTCCAATACCAAAACTCATACATATAGATTCATCTAAACCTATCAACTTAATCTTAATTTTGATTACCCTCATCTTACACTAAAATAGTCAACCAAAAAGAAATATTTACTTCCGTACTATTAACCCAATTAAACCAACTTTCTTAGGTTAGGTAGGTTAGGTTAGGTTAGGTTTTTTTTTTTTTTTTTTTTTTTTCCTAAAAAGCCTACCATTTGTCAACAACATGACCAACGGCTATGACTTACCCTTCATTTACTGTCGCTATTATTATGCGACAACATTTTGTTCCTATCATTGTAACACATAATATGAAATCATTAACCTTATAGACTGACACTCCATACAACTATAGTATAGCTGCAAAGAATCGCAGTCCATAAAGTTCATTTGTAAATAAAATACAAAAAAAAAAGTTGTGTGTGCGATTCACACACGATAGAAGCGAAACTTCAGTAAATCGACGAAAGAATAAGAAGAATAAAAAAAAAAGTGTGTGTGTGTCAGCTACGACGCACGATTGGAGTCTACTACTTACGAACTTACTTAGGATATATATAGAATAGAAAAAAAGGGTAAATTAACGCATCTGCTAAAATGATAAGAGAAACAAACATATATCTGTAAATATTCGGATTATTTATATTACTTCAATAAAGCGTATTACATAAAGTGTGTTACAAAATAATATAAATAAAAAACAGCAATACCTCTTTGCGCGATACTTCGTAGTCTCAACTACGAAGTATCGCGCAAAGAAATTTAAATAAAGCATTGTATTTGTGTCTCTTACCATTTCCGTTTCATCTTTTTGCATCCGGTTTGAAATCACTACGATTCTATAGAAGTTTCACTTCAAAAAAAACTTAAATTCCAATACCAAAACTCATACATATAGATTCATCTAAACCTATCAACTTAATCTTAATTTTGATTACCCTCATCTTACACTAAAATATTTCAACCAAAAAGAAATATTTACTTCCGTACTATTAACCCAATTAAACCAACTTTCTTAGGTTAGGTAGGTTAGGTTAGGTTAGGTTTTTTTTTTTTTTTTTTTTTTTTTTCCTAAAAAGCCTACCATTTGTCAACAACATGACCGACGGCTATGACTTATCCTTCATTTACTGTCGCTATTATTATGCGACAACATTTTGTTCCTATCATTGTAACACATAATATGAAATCATTAACCTTATAGACTGACACTCCATACAACTATAGTATAGCTGCAAAGAATCGCAGTCCATAAAGTTCATTTATAAATAAAAAACAAAAAAAAAACTTAAATTCCAATACCAAAACTCATACATATAGATTCATCTAAACCTATCAACTTAATTTTAATTTTGATTACCCTCATCTAACACTAAAATATTTCAACCAAAAAGAAATATTTACTTCCGTACTATTAACCGATTTAAACCAACTTTCTTAGGTTAGGTAGGTTAGGTTAGGTTAGGTTTTTTTTTTTTTTTTTTTTTTTCCTAAAAAGCCTACCATTTGTCAACAACATGACCGACGGCTATGACTTATCCTTCATTTACTGTCGCTATTATTATGCGACAACATTTTGTTCCTATCATTGTAACACATAATATGAAATCATTAACCTTATAGACTGACACTCCATACAACTATAGTATAGCTGCAAAGAATCGCAGTCCATAAAGTTCACTTTATAAATAAAATAAAAAAAAAAACTTAAATTCCAATACCAAAACTCATACATATAGATTCATCTAAACCTATCAACTTAATCTGATTATCTTAATTTTGATTACCCTCATCTAACACTAAAATATTTCAACCAAAAAGAAATATATACTTCCGTACTATTAACCCAATTAAACCAACTTTCTTAGGTTAGGTAAGTTAGGTTAGGTTTTTTTTTTTTTTTTTTTTTTTCCTAAAAAGCCTACCATTTGTCAACAACATGACCGACGGCTTTGACTTATCCTTCATTTACTGTCGCTATTATTATGCGACAACATTTTGTTCCTATCATTGTAACACATAATATGAAATCATTAACCTTATAGACTGACACTCCATACAACTATAGTATAGCTGCAAAGAATCGCAGTCCATAAAGTTCACTTTATAAATAAAATACAAAAAAAAACTTAAATTCCAATAACAAAACTCATACATATAGATTCATCTAAACCTATCAACTTAATCTTAATTTTGATTACCCTCATCTTACACTAAAATATTTCAACCAAAAAGAAATATTTACTTCCGTACTATTAACCCAATTAAACCAACTTTCTTAGGTTAGGTAGGTTAGGTTAGGTTCTTTTTTTTTTTTTTTTTTTTTTTTTTTCCTAAAAAGCCTACCATTTGTCAACAACATGACCAACGGCTATGACTTATCCTTCATTTACTGTCGTTATTATTATGCGACAACATTTTGTTCCTATCATTGTAACACATAATATGAAATCATTAACCTTATAGACTGACACTCCATACAACTATAGTATAGCTGCAAAGAATCGCAGTCCATAAAGTTCATTTATAAATAAAATACAAAAAAAAAACTTAAATTCCAATACCAAAACTCATACATATAGATTCATCTAAACCTATCAACTTAATCTGATTATCTTAATTTTGATTACCCTCATCTTACACTAAAATAATTCAACCAAAAAGAAATATTTACTTCCGCTTTCTTAGGTTAGGTAGGTTAGGTTAGGTAAGGTTTTTTTTTTTTTTTTTTTTTTTTTCCTAAAAAGCCTACCATTTGTCAACAACATGACCGACGGCTATGACTTATCCTTCATTTACTGTCGCTATTATTATGCGACAACATTTTGTTCCTATCATTGTAACACATAATATGAAATCATTAACCTTATAGACTGACACTCCATACAACTATAGTATAGCTGCAAAGAATCGCAGTCCATAAAGTTCATTTATAAATAAAATACAAAAAAAAAACTTAAATTCCAATACCAAAACTCATACATATAAATTCATCTAAACCTATCAACTTAATCTGATTATCTTAATTTTGATTACCCTCATCTTACACTAAAATATTTCAACCAAAGAAATATTTACTTCCGTACTATTAACCCAATTAAACCAACTTTCTTAGGTTAGGTAGGTTAGGTTAGGTTTTTTTTTTTTTTTTTTTTTTTCTAAAAAGCCTACCATTTGTCAACAACATGACCGACGGCTATGACTTATCCTTCATTTACTGTCGCTATTATTATGCGACAACATTTTGTTCCTATCATTGTTACACATAATATGAAATCATTAACCTTATAGACTGACACTCCATACAACTATAGTATAGCTGCAAAGAATCGCAGTCCATAAAGTTCATTTATAAATAAAATACAAAAAAAAAACTTTAATTCCAATACCAAAACTCATACATATAGATTCATCTAAACCTATCAACTTAATCTGATTATCTTAATTTTGATAACCCTCATCTTACACTAAAATATTTCAACCAAAAAGAAATATTTACTTCCGTACTATTAACCCAATTAAACCAACTTTCTTAGGTTAGGTAGGTTAGGTTAGGTTCTTTTTTTTTTTTTTTTTTTTTTTTTTTCCTAAAAAGCCTACCATTTGTCAACAACATGACCGACGGCTATGACTTATCCTTCATTTACTGTCGTTATTATTATGCGACAACATTTTGTTCCTATCATTGTAACACATAATATGAAATCATTAACCTTATAGACTGACACTCCATACAACTATAGTATAGCTGCAAAGAATCGCAGTCCATAAAGTTCATTTATAAATAAAATACAAAAAAAAAACTTAAATTCCAATACCAAAACTCATACATATAGATTCATCTAAACCTATCAACTTAATCTGATTATCTTAATTTTGATTACCCTCATCTTACACTAAAATAATTCAACCAAAAAGAAATATTTACTTCCGCTTTCTTAGGTTAGGTAGGTTAGGTTAGGTTTTTTTTTTTTTTTTTTTTTTTTCCTAAAAAGCCTACCATTTGTCAACAACATGACCGACGGCTATGACTTATCCTTCATTTACTGTCGCTATTATTATGCGACAACATTTTGTTCCTATCATTGTAACACATAATATGAAATCATTAACCTTATAGACTGACACTCCATACAACTATAGTATAGCTGCAAAGAATCGCAGTCCATAAAGTTCATTTATAAATAAAATACAAAAAAAAAACTTAAATTCCAATACCAAAACTCATACATATAAATTCATCTAAACCTATCAACTTAATCTGATTATCTTAATTTTGATTACCCTCATCTTACACTAAAATATTTCAACCAAAAAGAAATATTTACTTCCGTACTATTAACCCAATTAAACCAACTTTCTTAGGTTAGGTAGGTTAGGTTAGGTTTTTTTTTTTTTTTTTTTTTTCTAAAAAGCCTACCATTTGTCAACAACATGACCGACGGCTATGACTTATCCTTCATTTACTGTCGCTATTATTATGCGACAACATTTTGTTCCTATCATTGTAACACATAATATGAAATCATTAACCTTATAGACTGACACTCCATACAACTATAGTATAGCTGCAAAGAATCGCAGTCCATAAAGTTCATTTATAAATAAAATACAAAAAAAAAACTTAAATTCCAATACCAAAACTCATACATATAGATTCATCTAAACCTATCAACTTAATCTGATTATCTTAATTTTGATTACCCTCATCTTACACTAAAATATTTCAACCAAAAAGAAATATTTACTTCCGTACTATTAACCCAATTAAACCAACTTTCTTAGGTTAGGTTAGGTTTTTTTTTTTTTTTTTTTTTTTTCCTAAAAAGCCTACCATTTGTCAACAACATGACCGACGGCTATGACTTATCCTTCATTTACTGTCGCTATTATTATGCGACAACATTTTGTTCCTATCATTGTAACACATAATATGAAATCATTAACCTTATAGACTGACACTCCATACAACTATAGTATAGCTGCAAAGAATCGCAGTCCATAAAGTTCATTTATAAATAAAATACAAAAAAAAAACTTAAATTCCAATACCAAAACTCATACATATAGATTCATCTAAACCTATCAACTTAATCTTAATTTTGATTACCCTCATCTTACACTAAAATATTCAACCAAAAAGAAATATTTACTTCCGTACTATTAACCCAATTAAACCAACTTTCTTAGGTTAGGTAGGTTAGGTTAGGTTTTTTTTTTTTTTTTTTTCTTAATAAGCCTACCATTTGTCAACAACATGACCGACGGCTATGACTTATCCTTCATTTACTGTCGCTATTATTATGCGACAACATTTTGTTCCTATCATTGTAACACATAATATGAAATCATTAACCTTATAGACTGACACTCCATACAACTATAGTATAGCTGCAAAGAATCGCAGTCCATAAAGTTCATTTATAAATAAAATACAAAAAAAAAACTTAAATTCCAATACCAAAACTCATACATATAGATTCATCTAAACCTATCAACTTAATCTTAATTTTGATTACCCTCATCTTACACTAAAATATTCAACCAAAAAGAAATATTTACTTCCGTACTATTAACCCAATTAAACCAACTTTCTTAGGTTAGGTAGGTTAGGTTAGGTTTTTTTTTTTTTTTTTTCTTAATAAGCCTACCATTTGTCAACAACATGACCGACGGCTATGACTTATCCTTCATTTACTGTCGCTATTATTATGCGACAACATTTTGTTCCTATCATTGTAACACATAATATGAAATCATTAACCTTATAGACTGACACTCCATACAACTATAGTATAGCTGCAAAGAATCGCAGTCCATAAAGTTCACTTTATAAATAAAATACAAAAAAAAAACTTAAATTCAAATAACAAAACTCATACATGTAGATTCATCTAAACCTATCAACTTAATCTGATTATCTTAATTTTGATAACCCTCATCTTACACTAAAATAATTCAACCAAAAAGAAATATTTACTTCCGTACTATTAACCCAATTAAACCAACTTTCTTAGGTTAGGTAGGTTAGGTTAGGTTAGGTTTTTTTTTTTTTTTTTTTTTTTTTCCTAAAAAGCCTACCATTTGTCAACAACATGACCAACGGCTATGACTTATCCTTCATTTACTGTCGCTATTATTATGCGACAACATTTTGTTCCTATCATTGTAACACATAATATGAAATCATTAACCTTATAGACTGACACTCCATACAACTATAGTATAGCTGCAAAGAATCGCAGTCCATAAAGTTCATTTGTAAATAAAATACAAAAAAAAAAAGTTGTGTGTGCGATTCACACACGATAGAAGCGAAACTTCAGTAAATCGACGAAAGAATAAGAAGAATAAAAAAAAAAGTGTGTGTGTGTCAGCTACGACGCACGATTGGAGTCTACTACTTACGAACTTACTTAGGATATATATAGAATAGAAAAAAAGGGTTAATTAACGCATCTGCTAAAATGATAAGAGAAACAAACATATATCTGTAAATATTCGGATTATTTATATTACTTCAATAAAGCGTATTACATAAAGT